>CM026402.1:19272020-19334086 GCA_014843695.1 Archivesica marissinica
AGGGAGGTGACCACTCGCCCACATGGTTCACCGGCGGCGAGGGTAAATAAGCTCAATTATCAGGGAGGCGATTGCTCGCCCACATGGTTCGCCGGCAGCGAGGGTAAATAAGCTCAATCATCTAGGAGGAGATCGCTCGCCCACATGGTTCGCCGGCAGCGAGGGTAAATAAGCTCAATTATCAGGGAGGAGATCGCTCGCCCACATGGTTCGCCGGCAGCGAGGGTAAATAAGTTTTGGGTGTGGGTGTGTTTGTGGGTGGGGTTTAAGCTTAAATATGAGGGATGTGACTGCCGCACCACATTGGTTCGCTGGCCAGCGAGGGTAAATAAGCTCGATTACATGGATGGTTGCTGCTCGCCCACATGGTTCACTGGCAGCGAGGGTAAATAAGCTCAATTATCAGGGATGTGACTGCTCGCCCACATGGTTCACCGGCAGCGAGGGTAAATAAGCTCAATTATCAGGGAGGCGACCGCTCGCCCACATGGTTCACAGGCAGCAAGGGTAAATAAGCTCAATTATCAGGGAGGTGATCGCTCGCCCACATGGTTCGCCGGCAGCAAGGGTATATAAGCTCAATTATCAGGGAGGCGACAATACAAACGTAGTAGCAATGTAGAGAATATAATTTCTACACTATCAATTTAAACTCAATTAAAGAAAGTTAGCTAACAAATGACAAAGGTTTCAATACGGTGTGAAAAACTGCAAATATAAAACTGGGAAATATTACAATGGGTGGATACATAAGCTCTATATGGTGGTTATACACCATTCACAAGGCCATCTCTAACACATCTCAGAGACTGGCTTCCTGCTAACTTGCTAAATGTATACGGTAATCCCTTCCTCTTACTAAGTTTGTTTGTTTTGTTTGGCTTCCTGCTAACTCGCTAAATGTATACGGTAATCCCTTCCTCTTACTAAGTTTGCTTGTTTTGTTTGGCTTCCTGCTAACTTGCTGAATGTATACGGTAATCCCTTCCTCTTACTAAGTTTGTTTGTTTTGTTTGGCTTCCTGCTAACTCGCTAAATGTATACGGTAATCCCTTCCTCTTACTAAGTTTGTTTGTTTTGTTTGCCTTCCTGCTAACTCGCTAAATGTATACAGTAATCCCTTCCTCTTACTAAGTTTGTTTGTTTGCTTTGGAGTTTACACAAACAGCTTCGGTCAAACCGCGTCTCTCAAGCTATTATTTGTGAAAGAAGACTACGGATGCCTCTCCGGACAGTATTGCAGGCACGGACGAAAACTCAGGAAGAACCACTGACCTTCCGCAAGTCAGATGGATAGCCGGATAAGGTTTGAGACATACTAAAGATTGTCACAGATTAACCAATACAAATAAATTTTAATTACGAGCATCACATATTTCAATATTGTCTAAACGTTCTATTGGCCGGCTGCTTAAGATAGGGTTGATTGTAAGATTTAATAACAAACATGTGTTAAAGATGGCCATGTCTGACATCGCAGAAGATTTTGTGATTGCATTCATAACTTACCAGCCTCACTATTCTGCCCCAACTTCTCAGGTGAAGGTCGGCCCAGGGCCTCGGCTTTTATAACCTGTTCATTATTTACATTTTGCTCATGGGCAGTATTGACCTGTTGTTGGGCTAGCTGCCCCTGTGCAAGGTCATATTCCACCCCTGTGTTAACTTGGGCCTCGCCTTGAGGGTTAGCCTTTTGTATGGGAACCCCTGTATCAACTGCGCCATCTACTGGATGGTGTACATTTTGTACGGGAATCCCTGAATCAACTGCGCCATCTACTGGATGGTGAACATTTTGTACGGGAACCCCTGTATCAACTGCGCCATCTACTGGATGGTGAACATTTTGTACGGGAACCCCTGTGTCGACTGGGACATCCCTTTGAGGGTGAACTTTTTGTACAGGAACCCCCGTACCAATTGGGACCTCATGTTGAATTTGTTGAGTGTCTTGCACAGGTACCCCAGTATCAGCTGGGGCCTCCCCTTGTTGATGCTGACCCAGGGAATCATTTACTGCATGTCCTGGGACATTTTGACCTTGCATGACCTGGTCCTGACCTTGCATGACTGCGGCAATACCTTGATTTTGTATGACCTGACCCTGACCTTGAATGACCTGGGCCTGACCTAGACCATCAGAGACGGGGACAACTTGATTTACTGCTGCGTTGACAACCTTTATCTGGCCTGCAAATTTACCAAGCAGACATGCATCACATTGTAACACATTTGTCTATAAAGTCGTTCTAACACGATACATAATAATTCATGCAAAACAAACAGTTACATGCTGGTATATTTTTCCTATAAATTCTAAACAATATTTACATGTACTCTCAATGTTATCAATGATTTCATTTCATTTAGCTTGGATTGTATTTATATAATCAATAAGCTTTCGTACAAACCTTTACCCAGTTCCACCTCGTTTGGAGGACGCGGTATATGGCGACCTTGACCTTGTGGCATATGTCCAGGTGGCATCTGATCTTGATCCATTGCTGGTGGTCCACCTTGCATCCTACCTTGACCCATTGCTGGCGGTCCACCTTGCCTATGACCCTGACCCATTCCTTGTGGTCCACCATGACCCTGACCCATTCCTTGCGGTCCACCTTGCATCTGACCATGACCCATTCCTTGTGGTCCACCTTGCATCTGACCCTGACCCATTGCTGGTGGTCCACCTTGGCCCATCATAGGTCCACCTTGCACCTGACCCTGAGGAGCATGGTCTTGCATTTGACCCTGCTGCCTCATCTGTTGCTGTTGTTCATGTGGCTGAAACTGTTGCTGTTGACCCTGCTGCCTCATCTGTTGCTGTTGTTCATGTTGCTGAAACTGTTGCTGTTGGCCCTGTTGCTGAAACTGCTGCTGTTGATGGTCAAACTGTTGCTGCTGGTGGGGCATACCTATAAAAAGGAGATAAAAGATTATAACATCCAACAATGCCACCAGAACATATTCTTAAGGACATGATAGTTATAAACAGAAGAATTAACCAATTGGAATCAATAAACGATGGTTATTTTACTGGAGCTGACCAGGGTTCATTCTAGGTCAGAATTTTTGGGAGAAGTGAGAAAGCGCGCGATCGCTTCCTTAAATGGTGTTCTTGAATATACGTCAAAATAGGGTTAAAATGGTGTTCTTGAATATACGTCAAAATAGGGTTAAAATGCACAGTACAACCATTAAATACAACATTTGAATAGAAGGAGTGCTTTATAATGGCCAGTGTATCTTACTAGACAAAATTTTGTTTGAAAATAGTAAAAACCAAAAAATTAAATATATTTTTAGGGAGAAGTAGGGCCCACAGAGGGCGAAGTCAGGGTCCCTAGGGCGACACTATCGCCCACATCGCCCAATAAACTGATCCCTGAGCTCTAATGAGATTTTCAGAAAGCATTTGAATTGTTAGATCACAGTATTTTGTTTACAAATTTACAACTTTGTTAATGTAATAAATCAACTGTTATAGATAATTATATCATATTTATCAAACTACCATCAGATTAAACAACCTCGCAGAGCATACTAATACATGTAAACAATTATATGTGTGTGTTTTATGTTTATTTATCGTAGCTACCGGTTGTCCATATGAGTGACACCTCTGAAGAGTCATTAGTCATTTTAGATTTTTGGAGTCTCTTCTGGTTCTTTTACGTGCACGGTGTACAGCACCGACACGAGACCTCGGTTTAAAGTCCCATCTGAAAGACTGTTAATTTTATTAGGGCCAGATGGGGGATCGAACCTGCGATCCTGGATTACCGGTCCAGCATGTTACAATAGGACTACATATCCGAATTATAGTTTTCATAAAATGTATTTAAACTACACAAAACTATTCACTCATCCAGATGCTATTTAATGGTGGCACGTATTATGTTTGTTTGTTTGTTTGTTTTGGGTGCTGAACGTCGCACCAACAGCTTAGGTCATATGGTGACTTTCAGAAATTCTTGGTGAAGGAAGACACCGGATGCCCCTTCGAGCAGAGGTCATGTATTTCAGGCATGTGTGGGCACCCGGGTAAAACCACTGACCTTCTGCAAGCCAGCTGGAATGCTTCATCACATGAAATAATTCGAGACCCCCCAGTGGGATTCGAACCAGCAGCGGTGAGGGGCAAGTGATTTGAAATCAACTACCGTAACCACTCTCCCACGGAGGACCGCTATAAGCCATTTATACAGTCAGATTCAGATAATAAAAATGATTCATCCAGTTATAGATTCCTCAATCATGCTAAGTATTGATGAAAACATGAAAAATGTAAAAGAGGGAGTATTTTAAGTATATATTCTTTCAGAAGATTTCAGCAAGAGGAACAGTTTATTACGATGAAGAATGAAAGTAACAGTAACTATACATTTACATACCTTGACCTCCTTGTGGCATCTGCATGTGCTGTACATTGGGATCCTGTCCCAGAGGCTGAAACAAAGATAGAAGTCGATAAGATTCTAGTTCTATACATCAAGCTTAATATCCCATTTTTACAGAGCTTACAATCACTTTCAGTTGGTTCCAGGGAGTCTATCTTGTGCACGTCTCTCAAAAACAATTTTGAAAAATGGGGGATGGATCCTGTCGAGTTCATGTGCACAATACCCTCCCTCCGAAAACTCAAGTCAAATGATCTAAATATCTAAATAAGAAATGGAGTTCAAAACTACATTTTACATAAAATTCAAAATCCCACTTAAAGCTTAGTAAAGCTAGAAGGTCATGAAAACAGATGACAATCGGAAATTCAAGGAATTAAATTATTATTATTATTATATACCAAACTTATATAGCGCTCTTTTCATTTAAAAATAAAACGTTCAAAAGCGCTTTACAGCCTAAAATATCACAAATATTGATAAAAACTTCCACATACAATGAGATAAAACAAGACAAAATTAGCAAACACAATTACAATGGATTCTAAATATGCTATAAAATATTAGGATCTAAAATTATAACAATTAAAATATAGGTAATAATTAAATAAAATGTGTTCATTTGCAGTCTTAATCCTGATTGAGCACAGACACAGTTCGATATTTATGTTCCATATGAACATTTAAAAAGGTGTGTCTTCAAAGCCTTTTTGAAAGAACACAATGTTGTTGCACTTCTAAGATTTGATGGAAGAGAATTCCAAAGTTTTGGGGCAGCAGTCATGAAACTTCTATCTCCGTATGTGACAGTCCGACTTCTTGGTAACACAAGAGTAGCTGCTTTATTAAAGTCAAATGGTGAATTCTTATCTTGATCATATACCTAATACATCTGTGACAGTGGCTTTGTTTGACAGGGAATTTCACAGTGTTAGAAAATAGAGAAACTGTCATTGTGTTTTACAAACTTACTCCCCAAATAGTATACATACCACCATGCCCGGTTGTGCCATGTTAGAATCCAATCCCTGTGCTCTCATTCTATCTTCGTGTTCTCGTAACATGTTTTCGTATCTTTCATATTCTTCATCTGTGAAATTTTGTTCTTCATCGACAGTCTTGTAAACAGAAACATGTAACCTTTGAGATAACCATACTGTTTTACGCTTGAAAATGGTACAGCTTTCCGGTATTAGTTAGATAAAGAACAATAAGAAAGTTCTTGGAAACACTACTTCATAAAAGTATTACATACCACATTTGCAAACGATTCCTGCCTGTCTGATCACTTGAAGCAGAGGGCATACACAGTACACTCTCATGCAGACTTATCAGTACACTCTCATGCAGACTTATCAGTACACTCTCATGCAGACTTATCAGTACACTCTCATGCAGACTTATCAGTACACTCTCATGCAGACTTATCAGTACACTCTCATGCAGACTTATCACAATCTATTCTCTTACTACGTGTTTTACTTTAAAAAAGTTGAGCCACCTATTTTCGCCAATTCACAAAATTGAACGCCAGTATTTGTTTTTTGTCGCAATTGTCGCCCGACAGCGGGAACCCTGGAGCCTCCAAGGAGCAAAGGATTATCCGACAGCGGGAACCTTGGAGCCTCCAAGGGGCAATGGATTAGCCACCTGGATATTGAGCTTGATCTCAACGATGGTGGTGATGTCATTAGACAAGACACTGACATCCACATTGCTCTGTGCCTCCCTCTACCCATCTTCAACTTTCTTATGGCAATGGACTTCCATTAGAAATAAAGGTCTCGAGACTATAAATGTGTACAAACTAAACAGAATTTTAAGATATGAAGAGTACTGCCATACACCTCTCACATACAACAACATATTTCTGTTCTCAGTACTCTTCATATCTTAAAATGGTCATGTGATATGTTCTGTTGTGGAAATCGTGATAGCGCAGTGGATTCGCGTACGCTTCAGGTGCGAAAGGTCCGGAGTTTGAGCCCCGCTGGAGCCATTACGATTGTGCCCTTAAGCAAGGCATTTAAATTCCACTTTGCCTCTTCTCTCTCCCTCGATGCGATGGATTCCATCAGGAATGAGGTTTCGAGAGTGATTACTATAAGTTGAAAGAACTTGTTTCGCAATCGAGCTAAAATATATTTGTATAAACTATGTTCTGTACATCTACAGTCAAGCCTGTATTAGTGGTCACCTCCGTTAAGCAGCCAACCTGTATTAAGCAGCCAGTTTCCAGATCAGTTGTTTCATTATACATTTGACCTCTATTAAGCAGCTACCTGTGCTAAGCAGCCACTTTCTGACTCCCTTGGCTGGCTGCTTAAGACAAGTTTGACTGTATACAAATTGAGTTATGCTCGATTACGGAATAAATTTTTATAACATTAGATTAATAGCTCATGTAATCCATCGTCATGAGAAGAGACTTAACCCTTGCCCTCATAGAAGCACCTCTTCTCCACCAATAGACATACATTAACCCTTGCCCTCATAGAAGCACCTCTTCATGCCACTACCAATACGACATACATTAACCCTTGCCCTCATAGAAACACCTCTTCATGCCACTACCAATACGACATACATTAACCCTTGCCCTCATAGAAGCACCTCTTCATGCCACTACCAATACGACATACATTAACCCTTGCCCTCATAGAAGCACCTCTTCATGCCACTACCAATACGACATACATTAACCCTTGCCCTCATAGAAACACCTCTTCATGCCACTACCAATACGACATACATTAACCCTTGCCCTCATAGAAGCACCTCTTCATGCCACTACCAATACGACATACATTAACCCTTGCCCTCATAGAAGCACCTCTTCATGCCACTACCAATACGACATACATTAACCCTTGCCCTCATAGAAACACCTCTTCATGCCACTACCAATACGACATACATTAACCCTTGCCCTCATAGAAGCACCTCTTCATGCCACTACCAATACGACATACATTAACCCTTGCCCTCATAGAAGCACCTCTTCATGCCACTACCAATACGACATACATTAACCCTTGCCCTCATAGAAACACCTCTTCATGCCACTACCAATACGACATACATTAACCCTTGCCCTCATAGAAGCACCTCTTGACGCCATTACCAATACCACATACATTAACCCTTTCCCTCATAGAAGCACCTCTTGACGCCATTACCAATACCACATTCATTAACCCTTCCCTCATAGAAGCACCTCTTGACGCCATTACCAATACGACATACATTAACCCTTTCCTTCATAGAAGCACCTCTTGACGACATTACCAATAACATACATTAACCCTTTCCCTCATAGAAGCACCTCTTGATGCCATTACCAATACGACATACATTGACACTGTAGTAGCCAAACCAATGTTCATAAACCCTTTCCCTCATAGAAGCACCTCTTGACGCCATTACCAATACGACATACATTGACAATTTGTAGCCAAACCAATGTTCAAACCCTTTCCCTCATAGAAGCACCTCTTGACGCCATTACCAACACGACATACATTGACAATGTAGTAGTCAAACCAATGTTCATGACCCTTTCCCTCATAGAAGCACCTCTTGACGCCATTACCAACACGACATACATTGACAATGTAGTAGTCAAACCAATGTTCATGACCCTTTCCCTCATAGAAGCACCTCTTGACGCCATTACCAACACGACATACATTGACAATGTAGTAGCCAAACCAATGTTCATGACCCTTTCCCTCATAGAAGCACCTCTTGACGCCATTACTAACACGACATACATTGACAATGTAGTAGCCAAACCAATGTTCATAACCCTTTCCCTCATAGAAGCACCTCTTGACGCCATTACCAACATGACATACATTGACAATGTAGTAGCCAAACCAATGTTCATAACCCTTTCCCTCATAGAAGCACCTCTTGACGCCATTACCAATACGACATACATTGACAATGTAGTAGCCAAACCAATGTTCATAACCCTTTCCCTCATAGAAGCACCTCTTGACGCCATTACCAACACGACATACATTGACAATGTAGTAGCCAAACCAATGTTCATAACCCTTTCCCTCATAGAAGCACTCTTGATGCCATTACCAACACGACATACATTGACAATGTAGTAGCCAAACCAATGTTCATTAACCCTTTCCCTCATAGAGGCACCTCTTCATGCCATTACCAACACGACATACATTGACAATGTAGTAGCCAAACCAATGCCCATAATAAAGGCCAGAATCTCATGTAATCCCAGTAATATCTATGGAGGTGGGATAGATATGGCGACTATAGTAGATATTATAATATATTAACCTAAATCTCTATGAAGGAAATGGTTACCGTATTTAGCTGTGTATAGTGCGCTACCGTGTATAGTGCGCACCCACGATCTGGCACGATAATCGGCGGAAAAACTGAGTTCCTATGTATACTGCGCACGTGAAAAACGCAATTTTCCAAGTCAAAATTTAACATTTCTCAAGAATCGCTAAAAATTGTGCTCCGTGATTTTTACAACTTATATTAATCACTCGAGATATACCTCATCGAGTAACGGTAACGCACTCGGGCACACCTGCTCAAATTTCTCGACACGTTCTCAAACATCTCAACACGTTCTCAAACATGTCAGCAGATGCTCAAACTTCTCAACACGTGAAGCCTACCTAATTAACTGGGACCCATTGTGAAAGGTTTGTCGAATTTTTTTATGCAATGCATTGTACATTGTACGGCGAAGTACGCGAAAAGTACGGGAAATATTACATACGATAAAACCACGTGATGTTATCAAATCGCCATTTTTTATGCATTTACCTTTTCAATTAAATTCATCAAAGTTTGCCAAAATAAACGAAATATATGCTAATTTTGTGGTCTTATTCATTTGATTTATTTATATAGACTATCGGCAACTGGTTTTAATAGCTAGTTTATAACGATTGTCGAATGTAACAACTTATAGAATGACTGTGGGCCGTTCGGGTCGAATTTCAGTTTTTTCACGAAAGTTTGGTCCGGAAAAAAATGTCCTGATGTCTGTACTGGTGTATAATGCGCAGTAGATAAAATGGATGAGGATTTCAGTAAGAAATGTGCGCACTATACACAGCTAAATACGGTAAGTGTCTTGCTTAAGGACATGACCATCATGATTCACAACATCTTGGTTACAAGTCAGACACCGTATGTTGTCTGTTTGTCTGTAAATCCAAACACTATCAATATCACAAGATACCTTCCAGCCGTCGTCTTTCTGGAATTCTTGCGATGCTGTGTAGTTCATGAATTCCTCCAGACTGATTAAACGGTTGTTATCTTGGTCCAGCTCTCCAAACACATGTTCACGCATGCGTGCCATATCCTCATAACGCTCTCGCATGTCGTCTTCTGGAATATTAGGATCATAAACCTGATCCAACTGAAAATAAATATCATTTAGTATAAATTTCATCTGTTTGCGAAACAAGCTTTAGAAACTTTTAATAATCATTCCAGCTGGCGCGGATGAAAGCGTGTAATTATGTGGTTCTTAGTTTGGGAGAAAACCAGAGCCACCGGAGACAACATGCCTGTTAAATTTGGCAAAGAATTATTCAAAGAAGGAGAATTTTTAATGTTGAGGCCCCTTTCAGCTCACCCTGTTTATTTTTTTTTCTAATTTCTTACCTCTTTCTGGAAGAGAGCTTCTACTTCATCTTGATCCAAAAACCCATTACCATCTATATCTGTAAAACAGGAGAAGATATTAAGCTTACCCACACAGAAGCATCTCTTTACACCATTACCAATACCACATACCGGTACATTAACAATGTAGCAACCAAACCAATGTTCATAATAAAGGCCAACATCTCATGTAGTACCTGTAATATCTATGTTCATGCAAATTTACTTTTTTCTTAGAACTTATATTAATCACTTTCGAGACCTAATTCCTGATGGAATCCATCGCCACGAGGGAGAGAGAAGAGGCAACATGGAATTTAAATGCCGTGTCTAAGGGCACAATCGCAACGGCTCCTGTGGACCTCGAACTGCAAGCCTTTCGCAACTGAAGCAAACGCGCTACCATTGCGCTATCACGACTTCCACTAATATCTATGGATGTGGGGTAGATATGCTGACTGGCTATCTGCTGATTGATGGTTAAATGGTTGTAATACTATGTTAAGTATGGAGATATAGAAGTATATAAGCATAGATCTGTATGTGGGAGACAGATAAACTTGCATCAATACCCTTACTAAGCACACAACTGTGGATCGATGAATATAAATTCTAAACTTGCAATCTCCTGTATATAATGTGTTCTCTATACACTCTATGTTACCAACGTGTCTGCTGAAAGACCAGTAGTGTCAGCTGTTTGATACACCAACATGGTCAAGGCGGTTGTCGTCTTCGCCATCGCCAATGCCATCATCATCATCATCATCATCATTATCAAGATCTTCTCTGAAAGCCTCAGTGTAAACAAACTGTACATCATGCTATTATGTTTATTATTATGTATGTATTAATTGCGGGGACGTAGACATGTTTTCCTGGGCAAACTTAGCCTACATGGCCTGGCTGAGTATCGAACCCGGGACCTATCAATTCCAAATCCGACGCTCTACCACTGGACCAAGGATGCCACTACTTATGACTATTGTAAGCAACAGGTTTATGGAATGAAAGTGTTTGCACCTGCTGGCAATAACCATAATCTATGCCATCCGCATCAATGGAACAGTTACTCCATTACAATACCGTACCATGCATGTTGAAGAAGGTTTTAGGGTCAAAGTCCTCTGGGTCCATATGGTCCGATTCTTCCCATACCCCCTCCAACTGAGCCTTGCTGCCCTGCAATAATCCCACATAGAAACTGGATTACAATGAACACGTACCATGCAGTTTGAAGAATGTTTTAGGATCAAAATCACTTGAATCCATATGGTCTGTTTTTTCCCATACATCTTCTAACTGGTCTTTACTGCCCTGCAATATACAAGTTCGCCTATCAGCAAACCATAGATAAAGCATCTAATTCTTAACCTTTAGCATGCTGTCGGCGAAACGATGAATGAAATGAAGGCAGATAACAAATGTGTAATATTTTTCGTATTTTTCCTAGAAAGTAGGGCTTGTGACATTTCATTTTCCTAGAAAGTAGGGCGTGTGACATTTCATTTTCCTAGAAAGTAGGGCGTCACATTTCATTTTCCTATTAAGTAGGGCATGTGACATTTCATTTTCCTAGAAAGTAGGGCGTGTGACATTTCATTCAAATCGTCTTGATTTCACCTACACTGTACAGCGGTTAATTATCCATTTATTAATATTAGCCCCAATTGCGAAACAATTTCTTGCAACATTAGTTTAACCGCTCTTATGATCCCCAATACTGATGGAATACATAGCTATGAGGAAGAAAGAAAGCATTTAGTTTAATCATATGTTCTTGTAAATCAATAGTTAATATGTTATGCACATGTAGATACAATACATAGTATGAAAATGCAAATGGTTTTGGTGAAAAGTTTTAGAAACATTAGACATTGGCCCTCACCAGAAAGCATTGTGGAAGTGGCGATTAACCCTATTTTTGATAAGTCATAATTATCATACCGTCACATCTGGTAAGGAAACAACATTAAAAACAAAGAATTCCAACTGATAGGACCAATCTATATTTCGGGATAAATCAGATTTTATATGTCCAGGGAGGTAATAGAAAAACCAGCAGCCACCCATTCACCTGTCTTGCTCAAGACAACATCAACCAGTTTCATTTCTCAAAATGGCATAACCAAATCTACATAGGGTTGTACATGTCATAAGAAAAATGACCTTCCATGTACACCCTAGGAACATGTACATAGTCCTCAAACACCCATTCAACGCTCTACCATACAACACAATATCTTTACTATGAATAATTGATACAACGAAACATATATTGAACTATATTGAAACATTCAGCTTTCCCCAATAGATTTTCATATTCAGTTACATAAATTTATCACAAATTGTTGCATTGGGTTGCATATGGTGTGGTGTACAATGCATAGGGTGCGGTGTACAATGTATAGGGTGTGGTGTACAATGTATAGGGTGTGGTGTACAATATATAGGGTGTGGTGTACAATGTATAGGGTGCGGTGTACAATGTATAGGGTGTGGTGTACAATGTATAGGGTGTGGTGTACAATGTATAGGGTGTGGTGTACAATGTATAGGGTGTGGTGTACAATGTATAGGGTGCGGTGTACAATGTATAGGGTGCGGTGTACAATGTATAGGGTGTGGTGCGGTGTACAATGCATAGGGTGTGGTGTACAATGTATAGGGTGTGGTGTACAATGTATAGGGTGTGGTGCGGTGTACAATGTATAGGGTGTGGTGTACAATGTATAGGGTGTGGTGTACAATGTATAGGGTGGCGGTGTACAATGTATAGGGTGCGGTGTACAATGTATAGGGTGCGGTGTACAATGTATAGGGTGCGGTGTACAATGTATAGGGTGCGGTGTACAATGCATAGGGTGCGGTGTACAATGTATAGGGTGCGGTGTACAATGTATAGGGTGTGGTGTACAATGCATAGGGTGCGGTGTACAATGTATAGGGTGCGGTGTACAATGTATAGGGTGCGGTGTACAATGTATAGGGTGCGGTGTACAATGTATAGGGTGCGGTGTACAATGTATAGGGTGCGGTGTACAATGTATAGGGTGCGGTGTACAATGCACTTTGGATTACAGGGACAGATAGAGGTATTCACTCAACGATAGGATTTTAACTTTGTTTGTTTATTAGGGATTTACGCCTGCATCAGCACCATATTGGGCTATATCGCCGGCGGAGAGTTTACCTAACAACACCTTTCCTGGGCAGGCTCCAGCAGTTAACCAGTATTTGGTGCATCAATCTCCATTAGAAACTACCAACTTTTTCATATAAATGAGACACAGCCTGAGCGCCATAGTCAGCGACATTAAACCGTGACTCGAAACCGTGACCATAAGTTACAGTGGTATACAAGTCAGCGACCGTAACCACTCGACCACGGAGGCGGACCTAGAATATTTTGATATATATATTGATATAGTAACAAACTTACAGGGTGATGGACTTTGGGATGATCCTGGTGACGTGTCTTCATTTGTTGAAGTTCTTCCTCGCGAACCTTTCTCTTCTCATCGTCCAGATTCTTTAGTTCCTCTCTACGTTCATGCTCTTTTTCCATCTCGTATGCTTTAAATTCTCCCCTCCGCTTTTTGTCTATTTCATCTAAATCACTAGTGGCCTGGGAGAGAGATAAACGGAAATTATAAAACCGATCTGATATTTGTACGGCCTAGTTTTGGGTAAAGTTTTGAACGATTCAACTACTTCTATAAGGACCACAATGGAAATAAGAGAGCTTTGTTGCTCTCTTTTTGTGTCATCCTTGGTATTGATTATATGTCATCTACTCTGCACGTTAATGCTCACATGTACTATGTTGACATTGATTATATGTCATCTACTCTGCACGTTAATGCTCACATGTACTATGTTGACATTGATTATATGTCATCTACTCTGCACGTTAATGCTCACATGTACTATGTTGACATTGATTATATGTCATCTACTCTGCACGTTAATGCTCACATGTACTATGTTGACATTGATTATATGTCATCTACTCTGCACGTTAATGCTCACATGTACTATGTTGACATTGATTATATGTCATCTACTCTGCACGTTAATGCTCACATGTACTATGTTGACATTGATTATATGTCATCTACTCTGCACGTTAATGCTCACATGTACTATGTTGACATTGATTATATGTCATCTACTCTGCACGTTAATGCTCACATGTACTATGTTGACATTGATTATATGTCATCTACTCTGCACGTTAATGCTCACATGTACTATGTTGACATTGATTATATGTCATCTACTCTGCACGTTAATGCTCACATGTACTATGTTGACATTGATTATATGTCATCTACTCTGCACGTTAATGCTCACATGTACTATGTTGACATTGATTATATGTCATCTACTCTGCACGTTAATGCTCACATGTACTATGTTGACATTGATTATATGTCATCTACTCTGCACGTTAATGCTCACATGTACTATGTTGACATTGATTATATGTCATCTACTCTGCACGTTAATGCTCACATGTACTATGTTGACATTGATTATATGTCATCTACTCTGCACGTTAATGCTCACATGTACTATGTTGACATTGATTATATGTCATCTACTCTGCACGTTAATGCTCACATGTACTATGTTGACATTGATTATATGTCATCTACTCTGCACGTTAATGCTCACATGTACTATGTTGACATTGATTATATGTCATCTACTCTGCACGTTAATGCTCACATGTACTATGTTGACATTGATTATATGTCATCTACTCTGCACGTTAATGCTCACATGTACTATGTTGACATTGATTATATGTCATCTACTCTGCACGTTAATGCTCACATGTACTATGTTGACATTGATTATATGTCATCTACTCTGCACGTTAATGCTCACATGTACTATGTTGACATTGATTATATGTCATCTACTCTGCACGTTAATGCTCACATGTACTATGTTGACATTGATTATATGTCATCTACTCTGCACGTTAATGCTCACATGTACTATGTTGACATTGATTATATGTCATCTACTCTGCACGTTAATGCTCACATGTACTATGTTGACATTGATTATATGTCATCTACTCTGCACGTTAATGCTCACATGTACTATGTTGACATTGATTATATGTCATCTACTCTGCACGTTAATGCTCACATGTACTATGTTGACATTGATTATATGTCATCTACTCTGCACGTTAATGCTCACATGTACTATGTTGACATTGATTATATGTCATCTACTCTGCACGTTAATGCTCACATGTACTATGTTGACATTGATTATATGTCATCTACTCTGCACGTTAATGCTCACATTTACTATGTTGACATTGATTATATGTCATCTACTCTGCACGTTAATGCTCACATGTACTATGTTGACATTGATTATATGTCATCTACTCTGCACGTTAATGCTCACATGTACTATGTTGACATTGATTATATGTCATCTACTCTGCACGTTAATGCTCACATGTAATATGTTGATATTGATTTTGTATTTGTTTTATGACATATATTCTATTTTTACCAGAATAAAACTATCTATCTATATATATATAAATGTGTAAATATTGAATTTCATACCAGTATGAACTAATGTGACACGGGATAAACTATAAATTTCATAAAAATAATTATAAAACTGTGTTATACAACAGTGCCTGGAACACAATATCCCCCCCCCCCTCCAATACATTTTACACTGCAAATTGTTGGCATGTGAAGGTTGCACAACAGATACTTTCTACATGTATGTACATATTGCATTGAATAGGAAAACTGTGTGTTTTACGTTTATTTATCGTCGCTACCGGTTGCCCATATGAGCGACGCCTCCTGAAGAGATTAGTCATTTTAGATTTTTGGAGGATAGTGCAATGATACAGAGAGAGACCCATTCCAGAGTCTCCTCTGGTTCATTTACGTGCACGGTGTAAAGCACTGAGACACGAGACCTTGGCTTAACGTCCCATCTGAAAGACTGTTAATTTTATTAGGGTCAGACGGGGGGATCGAACCTGCGATCCCTGGATTACCGGTCCAGCGTGCTAACACTGGACTACAGATCCGTATTTGGTAGGAAAACAGTAATTCTGATATTTTTAAGTATAGAAAAAACAAAACTACCAAAATCTATTTTGGAAATAGGAGGGGTGGGGGTGGGGGGTAACATCGCACCAACAGTTTAGGCCATATGGCGACTCTTCAGCCATTATTGGTGGAGGAAGACCCTGGGTCGCCACCGAGCAGTATTTGAGGCACGGACGGGTACATGGGTAGAACCACCGAGTTTCCGCAAACCAGCTGGATAGCTTCCTCACATGAAATAATCCGAGAACACCTGTGGGATTCGAACCAGCAGCATGGATGGATAAGTAATTTGAAGTCCATGATCGTAACCACTCGGTCGGCCCCAAAATAGCGACAGTCCTTTTAAAAAGTAAACAAGACTTTAAGAATTAACATTTTTTACTCGGTAATAATTTTGTCAATGTTTGTAGTTTAGTATTACGATACCTTTCTAATAAGCTTTTCCAAATCTTTTGCCTCAAAGGAGTGTGGATTTTTTATATCCACATGGTGGAGGTAATTTTCATCCATTTTCTGTATGCCTGTAGAAAGAAAGGTAACTCTCTTTATATCATTTAGCAGTTCCTGTAACACTTCTACCATGCATGCACGTTATCCTCAAAACATAGAGAATATTGGTTACTCTGTCGAGCTATTTATGTTTTCGGAGATGAACCTAATAATAATTTAAAATTATAAGACAGTAACCTAATTCTATTTATCCTATCTTCTGATAAAAAACATGTCACAAATACAGAGCTGTGACATCACAAAAGGTTTACTAGGCACAAACTAATTACCGTATTGTTCCTATTTATAGCGCCCGGGCGCGATGCAAAACACAACAGGGGGGCACTAATTAGAGTAATTAATTTCTGTAGTATAGGTGTGGAAATTCTCCATTTCAATATCGGTAATTGCCAACTAATTGGGAACAATACGGTAAGCAAAGTTGGTAGCACAAACACTAGAATTATGCAGACAATCATACAATAAGGTTTTTTTCACAGACAAAAAAATAACATCTATAATTGTATACAAATACAGTATTACGTAACCAGGACAGTTGCCATGGCAACAACTATAAGCGAGGAACCCACAAGTTGGATGGATGTACATAGTGAAGTAACACCTATGTGATGGGATTGGAATAGATCTAACGCTCGGGGCTAGGATTCATGAATTTACGTAACCAGCCAGGACAGTTGCCATGGCAACAACTATAAGCGAGGAACCCACAAGTTGGATGGATGTACATAGTGAAGTAACACATATGTGATGGGATTGGGATAGAGCTCCCACTCGGGGCTAGGATTCATGAATTTACGTAAACAGACAGTTGCCATGGCAACAACTATAAGCGAGGAACCCACAAATTGGATGAATGTACAGAGTGAAGTAACACCTATGTGATGGGATTGGGATAGATCTAACACTCGGGGCTAGGATTCATGAATTTACGTAACCAGCCAGGACAGTTGCCATGGCTACAACTATAAGCGAGGAACCCACAAGTTGGATGGATGTACATAGTGAAGTAACACATATGTGATGGGATTGGGATAGAGCTCCCACTCGGGGCTAGGATTCATGAATTTACGTAAACAGACAGTTGCCATGGCAACAACTATAAGCGAGGAACCCACAAATTGGATGAATGTACAGAGTGAAGTAACACCTATGTGATGGGATTGGGATAGATCTAACACTCGGGGCTAAGATTCATGAATTTACGTAACCAGCCAGGACAGTTGCCATGGCAACAACTATAAGCGAGGAACCCACAAATTGGATGAATGTACAGAGTGAAGTAACACCTATGTGATGGGATTGGGATAGATCTAACACTCGGGGCTAGGATTCATGAATTTACGTAACCAGCCAGGACAGTTGCCATGGCAACAACTATAAGCGAGGAACCCACAAGTTGGGTGAATGTACAGAGTGAAGTAACACCTATGTGATGGGATTGGGATAGATCTAACACTCGGGGCTAAGATTCATGAATTTACGTAACCAGCCAGGACAGTTGCCATGGCAACAACTATAAGCGAGGAACCCACAAATTGGATGGATGTACAGAGTGAAGTAACACCTATGTGATGGGATTGGGATAGATCTAACACTCGGGGCTAGGATTCATGAATTTACGTAACCAGCCAGGACAGTTGCCATGGCAACAACTATAAGCGAGGAACCCACAAATTGGATGAATGTACAGAGTGAAGTAACACCTATGTGATGGGATTGGGATAGATCTAACACTCGGGGCTAAGATTCATGAATTTACGTAACCAGCCAGGACAGTTGCCATGGCAACAACTATAAGCGAGGAACCCACAAATTGGATGAATGTACAGAGTGAAGTAACACCTATGTGATGGGATTGGGATAGATCTAACACTCGGGGCTAGGATTCATGAATTTACGTAACCAGCCAGGACAGTTGCCATGGCAACAACTATAAGCGAGGAACCCACAAATTGGATGAATGTACAGAGTGAAGTAACACCTATGTGATGGGATTGGGATAGATCTAACACTCGGGGCTAGGATTCATGAATTTACGTAACCAGCCAGGACAGTTGCCATGGCTACAACTATAAGCGAGGAACCCACAAGTTGGATGGATGTACATAGTGAAGTAACACATATGTGATGGGATTGGGATAGAGCTCCCACTCGGGGCTAGGATTCATGAATTTACGTAAACAGACAGTTGCCATGGCAACAACTATAAGCGAGGAACCCACAAATTGGATGAATGTACAGAGTGAAGTAACACCTATGTGATGGGATTGGGATAGATCTAACACTCGGGGCTAGGATTCATGAATTTACGTAACCAGCCAGGACAGTTGCCATGGCTACAACTATAAGCGAGGAACCCACAAGTTGGATGGATGTACATAGTGAAGTAACACATATGTGATGGGATTGGGATAGAGCTCCCACTCGGGGCTAGGATTCATGAATTTACGTAAACAGACAGTTGCCATGGCAACAACTATAAGCGAGGAACCCACAAATTGGATGAATGTACAGAGTGAAGTAACACCTATGTGATGGGATTGATCTAACACTCGGGGCTAGGATTCATGAATTTACGTAACCAGCCAGGACAGTTGCCATGGCAACAACTATAAGCGAGGAACCCACAAGTTGGGTGAATGTACAGAGTGAAGTAACACCTATGTGATGGGATTGGGATAGATCTAACACTCGGGGCTAAGATTCATGAATTTACGTAACCAGCCAGGACAGTTGCCATGGCAACAATTATAAGCGAGGAACCCACAAATTGGATGGATGTACAGAGTGAAGTAACACCTATGTGATGGGATTGGGATAGATCTAACACTCGGGGCTAGGATTCATGAATTTACGTAACCAGCCAGGACAGTTGCCATGGCAACAACTATAAGCGAGGAACCCACAAATTGGATGAATGTACAGAGTGAAGTAACACCTATGTGATGGGATTGGGATAGATCTAACACTCGGGGCTAGGATTCATGAATTTACGTAACCAGCCAGGACAGTTGCCATGGCAACAACTATAAGCGAGGAACCCACAAATTGGATGAATGTACAGAGTGAAGTAACACCTATGTGATGGGATTGGGATAGATCTAACACTCAGGGCTAGGATTCATGAATTTACGTAACCAGCCAGGACAGTTGCCATGGCAACAACTATAAGCGAGGAACCCACAAATTGGATGAATGTACAGAGTGAAGTAACACCTATGTGATGGGATTGGGATAGATCTAACACTCGTGGCTAGGATTCATGAATTTACGTAACCAGCCAGGACAGTTGCCATGGCAACAACTATAAGCGAGGAACCCACAAATTGGATGAATGTACAGAGTGAAGTAACACCTATGTGATGGGATTGGGATAGATCTAACACTCGGGGCTAGGATTCATGAATTTACGTAACCAGCCAGGACAGTTGCCATGGCAACAACTATAAGCGAGGAACCCACAAATTGGATGGATGTACAGAGTGAAGTAACACCTATGTGATGGGATTGGGATAGATCTAACACTCGGGGCTAGGATTCATGAATTTACGTAACCAGCCAGGACAGTTGCCATGGCTACAACTATAAGCGAGGAACCCACAAATTGGATGGATGTACAGAGTGAAGTAACACCTATGTGATGAGATTGGGATAGAGCTCCCACTCGGAGCTAGGATTCATGAATTTACGTAACCAGCCAGGACAGTTGCCATGGCAACAACTATAAGCGAGGAACCCACAAGTTGGATGGATGTACATAGTGAAGTAACACATATGTGATGGGATTGGGATAGAGCTCCCACTCGGGGCTAGGATTCATGAATTTACGTAAACAGACAGTTGCCATGGCAACAACTATAAGCGAGGAACCCACAACTTGGATGAATGTACAGAGTGAAGTAACACCTATGTGATGGGATTGGGATAGATCTAACACTCGGGGCTAGGATTCATGAATTTACGTAACCAGCCAGGACAGTTGCCATGGCAACAACTATAAGCGAGGAACCCACAAATTGGATGAATGTACAGAGTGAAGTAACACCTATGTGATGGGATTGGGATAGATCTAACACTCGGGGCTAGGATTCATGAATTTACGTAACCAGCCAGGACAGTTGCCATGGCAACAACTATAAGCGAGGAACCCACAAATTGGATGAATGTACAGAGTGAAGTAACACCTATGTGATGGGATTGGGATAGATCTAAAACACTCGGGGCTAGGAATAGGGATTCATGATTTTATTTGATATCATAGTAATGAGGGCTTCATTTGCCTGTTTACGAGTTGAATGTAAATAGCTACCGAAGAGAAACATTATAAGCTCTGCTTCCATTTTGATCCTTTCCTATTCTTAGATTTTGTGTTCATGTATTGTTTTGTGAATGTATATAGTGGAATAAATATGTTTAAGCCAAATAGCTACCGGTATGTTATAAATATGTTTTAATAACCGCTGTCTCTCATACGTCTGTTAATTCATTTTGATTGGTTTTTAGATGTTTTATATATTTAACTTTGTATAAAACTATGTCTGTGTGTCTGTCCATCCGTCTGTCTGTGTGTCTGTCCATCCATATGTCTGTCCATCTGTCTGTGTGTCTGTCCATCCGTCTGTCTGTCTGTCTGTCCATCCATCTGTGTGTATGTCCGTCCGTCCGTCTGTGTGTCTGTCCATCCGTCTGTCCATCCGTCCATCTGTGTGTATGTCCGTCCGTCTGTCTGTGTGTCTGTCCATCCATCTGTCTGTGTGTATGTCCATCCATCTGTCTGTTCATCTGTCTGTCTGTTCATCCGTCTGTCTGTCTGTCTGTCTGGGCAACATTCATCTCTGCACTGAGTTGCATGTACCCTCACTCTCCCCATTAAACAATCTGCATGTTTAATAAAACACAAGTAAGGACATAATGAACAATATCTAGGCTGAAAACTGATTTTTGAAACAAGATTACAAGCCAGCAAACCTGGACATGTCACCGTGCAAGAGGATCACACATCCAAACATCAATATGAACTTCTAGACGCTATCAGATGTAAATATCTAAATTTAAGTTATCAACAGATCCACTTAATTAAAAATATATATTTATTTTTATATTTCGGGTTTTACGCCTGCATCAGCACCATTTTGGGCTATATCGCCAGCGGGCAGTTTACCTAACAACACCTTTCCTGGGCAGGCTCCAGCGGTTAACCAGTACTTGGGTGCACCAACCTCCGTAAGAAACTGCCAACTTTTTCATATAAATAGCACACGGTCTGAGCGGGGCTCTAATTAAAAATATATTTTCCACCCAAAACAGGATCAATATCTATGCTAGGTTATTTCAATGTTCCATGAAAGTAGACACATGGTGTTATAACATACATACCAGGGTAATTTCTATATATATATATGTACAAGTCCAGATAACAAAAGATAAGTAAATAAAATAAATAATATCTACAGATTAAATATGTCAAAACCAAATCAGGAATCCAGGGTAAATTACTACATATGTAGCCCCACTGCAAATCAAGCTACGTCCTGGGTGAACACGTCGCCCCTCATCTTCGCACCCCCACTGCAAATCAAGCTACGTCCTGGGTGAACACGTCGCCACTCCTATTTCCCACAAGGCCATACCAAATTTGCTTCTTCATCGTTTCTTGGTTTTTATTTCCTCCCGTTAATGCCTAACAATCATTTTCTGATTATAACTGGAAAGTCAATCTGTTATGGTGCAGAGGACCAGCCACATTTCCTGGGTAAGAACCAGCATTTGACTCTACAGTTAACAACTTAAATTATACCATAAATTTGATCGCTTTTTCCGCTGAGAGAAAACCTACTGCCCTGATGGTAAGAGATGAAAGGCAAGCATGCTAGACAACTTGGCCTCATTGGTTAGCTTAACATCCTGGCACTGGTTGCATACCTATCCATCATGGAAGATTCATTTTTGTTTAGAGATGCTATCTCCACATTCAGTACATCATCATGTATTATTTTCTAAACCGTCAAACAAGGCAAATCGTATATACCCATGCACGTTAAGCAAATGCCAAATTTGGTATGGCCTAATAGTGACATTGACCAATAGTAATACAGTACTAAACTACTATTAAAAAAATACGTATTTTTGCATGTAAAATTAAATTGATACATGTACACTAAACGGAGTTCAGCGAGGCGGTAACTTGTTTGACATGTATGTCACATTTGGACAAATCAACACAATGGTGCAAAATCTTTCCCCCGACTATATATATTTTTATGTGAGATACAAACCGTCAATCAACCTCCATTTCAACCATTCCTTGTCTGTATAATTGACGAAGAAGATAATTAATGGGTCTCCTCATTACAATACTGTAAAATACTATAATTTCGCGAACACTTTATTTCGCGATTTTTAAAATTTTGAACATTTTCAATTAATTCGTGGAGTTTTGAAGTCGCGCATCCGTGATGTATCACGAAAAATGAAGGTGACTGTTTATGTAGATCACTTATAATTGTATTGACTTTCAAAATGTTGATAAAATGTACATATCTACAAATATAACTCTACATTTTGACACATTATTATTCACAAGAATCATGAATCAATTTAGATCGCGAAAATAAGCGAAATATAAAACCTCGTGAATAAATAGTGTTCTACAGTATGTAACTGAACTAATTATTACTATCCGTACTGGTAGTATCAAGAGGCTTGGTCTCATTCGCTGTTGTCTACAAAAGAGGCCAATACAGGGCGTGTTCATTCATTATACATGTAGTCTACAAGAGGCCATTGCAGGGATTGTTAATTTAATCTAGCTCATTTGTAAGGTCAGCTTGGGGAAAAAAAGCAACATAAATGATTTTGCCACAGTGCATTTCTATGATGTCCCCAGCACATTATACTAAAAGTCCCAAAAAAATCCCATCATGCAAACTTGCATAAATCCAAGATGGCCGTCAAACGGAAATAGTTTCGTTTAAAACGTTTCTCATATGACATACCAGAGAGGTTTCGGATTCATTTTATGTCTAATTTGGCATTACTATGCATGTTATTGTGTGTGTTTTACGTTTATTTATCGTCGCTACTGGTTGAAGAGATTAGTAATTTTAGATTTTTGGAGGATAGTGCAATGATACAGACATTCCAGAGTCTCCTCTGGTTCTTTTACATGCATGGTGCACAGCACCGACACGAGACCTCAGATTAACGTCCCATCTGAAAGACTGTTAATTTTAGTAGGGTCAGACGGGGGATCGAACCTGCGATCCCTGGATTACCAGTCCAGCGTGTTACCACTGGACTACAGATCCGTCATGTTATTACTGACTAGGAAAGCTATTTCTTGGGATGTTAAATTATAGTGGGTGAATGATATATTTGCATAAAGAGGTGACCAAAGGCTTGGTTATTAAATATTGCTGCTTAATCATAACTGACGGAACTAATATTCATTTCTGTGATTTCATTTGTGATGTTGCCACGGCTATGGCAGTTGAGACAAATGACAATGATTACTCTATGTCACATTACTCTATGTCACATGCTCGCCGTAGATAAGTTTGATCACTTGCCCTAGAAGGCATAGATCTATCACGGTTGGTCTGAAATGGAAACTGCATATACGTAACCGAGGTGAAGTAAGACTGGATTCAGACTAGAAATAGATACACCCGTTCTCAAACTCAAGCTCAAATGATTTGATTGGTTGATTCTGAGTTTTACTGCCAGTTGAACCAATCAGAAGCTTGAGACTTAGTTTAAACTTTATTTTATTTTACAACGATTGTGAAGCAAGTTCTAACAACTTATATTAATCACTCTCGTTGGCGCAGATGAAAGCGTAAATGTGGTCGTTCGTGTGGGAGGAAACCGGAGTACCCGGAGAAAAACCCACCTGTCCGATCTGGCGACCACCGTATAATCTCACATACTTCCCGGTCCGAGGATCGAACCCAGGATGCATTGGTGAGAAGCGAGCGCACTAACCACTGCGCTAATCGGAAGCTTGAGATTGAGTTAGAGATAGGAGAAAGTTTTATAACCTTGAGGCCAGGTTATACATAAACATTTACAATACTGTGCATACCATGGTATAAATACAGCAGGTAAATCCAACCGCCATGATCTGCACAGAGGTATCCAAGAGCTGATCACTCACAACTAATCGAACATTACAACCTCCACAAATGAGCTTGAAACTTTATCCATGTTGTTTTGCCTGGTGGAGGGGCTGTATACTAGAGTAGAGACCACATTCAGGGGAATGGGGCTGGGTTCCCCTCAGGAGGGGAAAATTGTGTTATAAATGAGCAAAAAGGGTGGAAATGAGGGATAATTTGTTTGTTTTAGGGCGCATAATATCGCTCCAACAGCTTAGGTCATATGGCGACTCCAGCTATTATTGGTGGAGGAAAACCCGGATGCCCTTCCGAACAGTATTGCACCTGGGCAGAACCACCGACCTTCCACACGTCGCTGGATAGCTTCCACACAATTCAACACCCCCCAGTGGGATTCGGACCTACAGCGATGAGGGACAAGGGATTTGAAGCCAACGACTAACGACTCAGCCACGGCCCCCCCCCCAAGGGATGATAGTGCTTTTCCTATTAAATATACTCAATCTTAAGTTAATGTGACAAGATGCTTTACACTGCTACAGTTGCCAGTACCAAAGTCCATAGTAAACGCAGATTCGACAATGTCGCAAACCAAAAGCACAATTTCAATGCCAAAATTGGGAATGCATATGTTTTTTACAAAAATTTTAATGCAAATTTTCAGTTGAAATCGGGGGGGGTGGGGGATATATACTCCTTGACGAGTGGAATGTGACACAATAATGGACCCAAATTTATCCTACAGAAACACATGAGATACACAAGTTTTGTTGTCCTATGGATAACATCTCAAGCTCATGCAGACCTCCATACTTGCTACTTGACAAAAAATAATCGTACTGTTCATCTGCTGCATTTTTTGTTTAGCGAGCATCCGTAGACGATTCATCTCCTGACGCTTGATTTCATCAAGCCTCTCGCGAATCTGATGAGAGACCAGATCTAGGTGCATGGCAATCTTTCCGTTCTAAAATAAAAGAATATATATTTTTTGAACATTACTCACCGATGCTAGAAATTATCTTCAATGTGAAACAATGATATAGATAAACATTAGACACTGAAATAAATGAAAGCTAGATTTAGTTACTTATTATCGGATTTTATCTATCAACTTTTCACAGTAGATACAATGTCCCGTATCAGGTTGCAACGAAACTAAATAGCATTTCTTCCATATTCAGGACAATGTGTCTGTCCTAACAGATGTGAAATATACTCGGTAGATGTTACAGGGTTCATTCTAGGTCAGAATTTTTGGGAGAAGTGAGAGAGCGCGTGATCGCTTCCTTAAATGGTGTACTTTAATATACTTCTGCAAAATAGGGTTAAAATGCACAGTACAACCATTAAATACAACATTTGAATAGGAGTGCTTTATAATGGGCCAGTGTATCTTACTAGACAAAATTTGGTTTTTTATAGGGAGAAGTGGGGCCCCCAGAGGGCGAAGTCAGGGTCCCTAGGGCGACAATTTCGCCCACATCGCCCTCTAGAATGATCCCTGATGTTACCATAAGATACGTACATTTTACATCCGATATTCCTCTATACAGAATAAATAGAATCTATCTATGAATAACTGAATAAATTAATTTTTAAAAAAATGAGTCCAAATATTTACGTTTAAACCAGATTTGATTGCCTACCTGTGAAACATAAAATATTATATTGGACACGTGTGATGTGTGATTACTAGTACTTGTTTGATTACTATGTGTACATTAATAAAGTTATTGTAAAATAAATGTGTTTTAATTACTTATTTCTGAAATATTTTATAATTATACAAAGCAACATGTTACATCGTGATACATCATCCGCTATTCTTTACGTCTGTTAAACAAGTACATTACTTCATATAGTAACAATATATACATGTCCGCTTGCAGCTCTATTGCCGGGTATATGTACAAAGCAACATGTTACATCATGATACATCATCCGCTATTCTTTACGTCTGTTAAACAAGTACATTACTTCATATAGTAACAATATATACATGTCCGCTTGCATGTGTGTTTTACGTTTATTTATCGTCGCTACCGGTTGCCCATATGAGCGACGCCTCCTGAAGAGATTAGTCATTTTAGATATTTGGAGGATAGTGCAATGATACAGACAGAGACCAATTCCAGAGTCTCCTCTGGTTCTTTTACGTGCACGATGTAAAGCACCGACACGAGACCTCGGTTTAACGTCCCATCTGAAAGACTGTTAATTATATTAGGGTCAGACGGGGATCGAACCTGCGATCCCTGGATTACCAATCCAGCGTTTTACCACTGGGCTACAGATCCGTCCGCTTGCAGCTCTATAGCCTGGTATATATTTCGGTAGAAATTGTCAATTTGTGAACATTTCCGAGCCACAAACTGAACACCTAGACAAAACTCCGTGGATGGTTTCCTCACATGAAAGAATTTCTCACCAATGATGGGATTCAAATGTACACAGGTGAACAGCAAGTGATTTGAAGTTAACAATGGCAACCACTTTGCCACGGAGGTCTTTGCACTTCATGTACAGTCAAACCTGTCAAGCCAGCCAAGGGAATCACAGAAAATAGCTGCTTAGCACAGGTGGTTGCTTAAATGAGGTCAAATGTATTGGGAATATGGAAACTGGCTGCTTAATGGATGTGACCACTAACACAGGTTTGACTGTATAAGAAATACAGTCAATACAGTACTTAGAACATACCAACAAACAGCCAGTAATGATTGTTTATTTATTCAGGTTTTACGCCTTCATCAGCACCATTTTGGGCTATTATAGACGGTGGGCAGTTAACCTAACAACATTTTTCCTGGGCAGGCTCCAGCGGTTAACCAGTACTTGGTGCACTAACCTCCGATATTGATTGTGCATGGTACAGGTTATATATAAACATAAGCTGATAAACATACATTAACCCATTCAACACCAAGTAACTGACATGGACTGGTCCATGATATTTTTAGACCAATAAATTAATAACAAAATTACATTTGGATCAGTTCATTTATCAAAATTGGTAATTTGTTTTCTAATAATAGTTATATTACTTGAAAAAAGTGCAGATCCTGATGAGACGGCTCGTCACGAGCCGGCTCATCTGGATCTACACTTTTTTGTAAGCCAATTTAGAGGTCTGTGGTGTTGAAAGGGTTAAAACGTTCTTAGTAATTAGCATGTTCCTGAAAATTATCGCATTGAATATTTCGCAGAGTGAAATGAACTTGCTATATACATGATAATATTTCTAAGACCTCACTGAATCACGCAACATATTTGCCGTAAACAATCTAATGCACGTACAACATTACTGTCTTACATTGAACACTTACTACAACTTGCTTGCAACTTACAACTTTACAAAGTAGAATCTGTTAGCTCAAGTGTAAGTACACAGCATCAATGTGCTGGATATGGTAGTACACAGCATCAATGTGCTGGATGTGGTAGTACACAGCATCAATGTGCTGGATGTGGTAGTACACAGTACACAGCATCAATGTGCTGGATGTGGTAGCACACAGCATCAATGTGCTGGATGTGGTAGTACACAGTACACAGCATCAATGTGCTGGATGTGGTAGTACACAGCATCAATGTGCTGGATATGGTAGTACACAGCATCAATGTGCTGGATGTGGTAGTACACAGCATCAATGTGCTGGATGTGGTAGTACACAGCATCAATGTGCTGGATGTGGTAGTACACAGCATCAATGTGCTGGATGTGGTAGTACACAGCATCAATGTGCTGGATATGGTAGTACACAGCATCAATGTGCTGGATATGGTAGTACACAGCATCAATGTGCTGGATGTGGTAGTACACAGCATCAATGTGCTGGATGTGGTAGTACACAGCATCAATGTGCTGGATATGGTAGTACACAGCATCAATGTGCTGGATATGGTAGTACACAGCATCAATGTGCTGGATATGGTAGTACACAGCATCAATGTGCTGGATGTGGTAGTACACAGCATTAATGTGCTGGATGTGGTAGTACACAGCATCAATGTGCTGGATATGGTAGTACACAGCATCAATGTGCTGGATGTGGTAGTACACAGCATCAATGTGCTGGATATGGTAGTACACAGCATCAATGTGCTGGATATGGTAGTACACAGCATCAATGTGCTGGATATGGTAGTACACAGCATCAATGTGCTGGATATGGTAGTACACAGCATCAATGTGCTGGATGTGGTAGTACACAGCATCAATGTGCTGGATGTGGTAGTACACAGCATCAATGTGCTGGATATGGTAGTACACAGCATCAATGTGCTGGATGTGGTAGTACACAGTACACAGCATCAATGTGCTGGATGTGGTAGTACACAGCATCAATGTGCTGGATATGGTAGTACACAGCATCAATGTGCTGGATGTGGTAGTACACAGTACACAGCATCAATGTGCTGGATGTGGTAGCACACAGTACACAGCATCAATGTGCTGGATATGGTAGTACACAGTACACAGCATCAATGTGCTGGATATGGTAGTACACAGTACACAGCATCAATGTGCTGGATATGGTAGTACACAGTACACAGCATCAATGTGCTGGATATGGTAGTACACAGTACACAGCATCAATGTGCTGGATATGGTAGTACACAGCATCAATGTGCTGGATGTGGTAGTACACAGCATCAATGTGCTGGATGTGGTAGTACACAGCATCAATGTGCTGGATATGGTAGTACACAGCATCAATGTGCTGGATATGGTAGTACACAGCATCAATGTGCTGGATATGGTAGTACACAGCATCGATGTGCTGGATGTGGTAGTACACAGCATTAATGTGCTGGATGTGGTAGTACACAGCATCAATGTGCTGGATATGGTAGTACACAGCATCAATGTGCTGGATGTGGTAGTACACAGCATCAATGTGCTGGATATGGTAGTACACAGCATCAATGTGCTGGATATGGTAGTACACAGCATCAATGTGCTGGATATGGTAGTACACAGCATCAATGTGCTGGATATGGTAGTACACAGCATCAATGTGCTGGATGTGGTAGTACACAGCATCAATGTGCTGGATGTGGTAGTACACAGCATCAATGTGCTGGATATGGTAGTACACAGCATCAATGTGCTGGATGTGGTAGTACACAGTACACAGCATCAATGTGCTGGATGTGGTAGTACACAGCATCAATGTGCTGGATATGGTAGTACACAGCATCAATGTGCTGGATGTGGTAGTACACAGTACACAGCATCAATGTGCTGGATGTGGTAGCACACAGTACACAGCATCAATGTGCTGGATATGGTAGTACACAGTACACAGCATCAATGTGCTGGATATGGTAGTACACAGTACACAGCATCAATGTGCTGGATATGGTAGTACACAGTACACAGCATCAATGTGCTGGATATGGTAGTACACAGTACACAGCATCAATGTGCTGGATATGGTAGTACACAGTACACAGTACACAGCATCAATGTGCTGGATGTGGTAGTACACAGCATCAATGTGTTGGATATGGTAGTACACAGCATCAATGTGCTGGATGTGGTAGTACACAGCATCAATGTGCTGGATATGGTAGTACACAGTACACAGTACACAGCATCAATGTGCTGGATGTGGTAGTACACAGCATCAATGTGTTGGATATGGTAGTACACAGCATCAATGTGCTGGATGTGGCAGTACACAGCATCAATGTGCTGGATATGGTAGTACACAGTACACAGCATCAATGTGCTGGATATGGTAGTACACAGTACACAGTACACAGCATCAATGTGCTGGATGTGGTAGTACACAGCATCAATGTGTTGGATATGGTAGTACACAGCATCAATGTGCTGGATGTGGTAGTACACAGCATCAATGTGCTGGATATGGTAGTACACAGCATCAATGTGCTGGATTGGTAGTACACAGCATCAATGTGCTGGATATGGTAGTACACAGCATCAATGTGCTGGATGTGGTAGTACACAGCATCAATGTGCTGGATATGGTAGTACACAGCATCAATGTGCTGGATGTGGTAGTACACAGCATCAATGTGTTGGATATGGTAGTACACAGCATCAATGTGCTGGATATGGTAGTACACAGTACACAGCATCAATGTGCTGGATGTGGTAGCACACAGCATCAATGTGCTGGATGTGGTAGCACACAGCATCAATGTGCTGGATATGGTAGTACACAGCATCAATGTGCTGGATGTGGTAGCACACAGCATCAATGTGCTGGATATGGTAGCACACAGTACACAGCATCAATGTGCTGGATATGGTAGTACACAGTACACAGCATCAATGTGCTGGATATGGTAGTACACAGTACACAGCATCAATGTGCTGGATGTGGTAGCACACAGCATCAATGTGTTGGATATGGTAGTACACAGCATCAATGTGCTGGATATGGTAGTACACAGTACACAGCATCAATGTGCTGGATGTGGTAGTACACAGCATCAATGTGCTGGATGTGGTAGTACACAGCATCAATGTGCTGGATATGGTAGTACACAGCATCAATGTGCTGGATGTGGTAGTACACAGTACACAGCATCAATGTGCTGGATGTGGTAGTACACAGCATCAATGTGCTGGATATGGTAGTACACAGCATCAATGTGCTGGATGTGGTAGTACACAGCATCAATGTGCTGGATATGGTAGTACACAGCATCAATGTGCTGGATATGGTAGTACACAGCATCAATGTGCTGGATGTGGTAGTACACAGCATCAATGTGCTGGATATGGTAGTACACAGCATCAATGTGCTGGATATGGTAGTACACAGCATCAATGTGCTGGATGTGGTAGTACACAGCATCAATGTGCTGGATATGGTAGTACACAGTACACAGCATCAATGTGCTGGATGTGGTAGTACACAGTACACAGCATCAATGTGCTGGATGTGGTAGCACACAGTACACAGCATCAATGTGCTGGATATGGTAGTACACAGCATCAATGTGTTGGATATGGTAGTACACAGCATTAATGTGCTGGATATGGTAGTACACAGTACACAGCATCAATGTGCTGGATGTGGTAGTACACAGTACACAGCATCAATGTGCTGGATGTGGTAGTACACAGCATTAATGTGCTGGATATGGTAGTACACAGTACACAGCATCAATGTGCTGGATGTGGTAGTACACAGTACACAGCATCAATGTGCTGGATGTGGTAGTACACAGCATTAATGTGCTGGATATGGTAGTACACAGTACACAGCATCAATGTGCTGGATGTGGTAGTACACAGTACACAGCATCAATGTGCTGGATGTGGTAGTACACAGCATTAATGTGCTGGATATGGTAGTACACAGTACACAGCATCAATGTGCTGGATGTGGTAGTACACAGTACACAGCATCAATGTGCTGGATGTGGTAGTACACAGCATTAATGTGCTGGATATGGTAGTACACAGTACACAGCATCAATGTGCTGGATGTGGTAGTACACAGTACACAGCATCAATGTGCTGGATGTGGTAGTACACAGTACACAGCATCAATGTGCTGGATATGGTAGTACACAGTACACAGCATCAATGTGCTGGATGTGGTAGTACACAGTACACAGCATCAATGTGCTGGATGTGGTAGTACACAGCATCAATGTGCTGGATATGGTAGTACACAACATCAATGTGCTGGATGTGGTAGTACACAGCATTAATGTGCTGGATGTGGTAGTACACAGCATCAATGTGCTGGATGTGGTAGTACACAGCATCAATGTGCTGGATGTGGTAGTACATAGCATCAATGTGCTGGATGTGGTAGTACATAGCATCAATGTGCTGGATGTGGCAGTACATAGCATCAATGTGCTGGATGTGGTAGTACACAGCATCAATGTGCTGGATATGGTAGTACACAGCATCAATGTGCTGGATGTGGTAGTACACAGCATCAATGTGCTGGATGTGGTAGTACACAGCATCAATGTGCTGGATGTGGTAGTACACAGCATCAATGTGCTGGATGTGGTAGTACACAGTACACAGCATCAATGTGCTGGATATGGTAGTACACAGTACACAGCATCAATGTGCTGGATATGGTAGTACACAGTACACAGCATCAATGTGCTGGATGTGGTAGTACACAGCATCAATGTGCTGGATATGGTAGTACACAGCATCAATGTGCTGGATATGGTAGTACACAGCATCAATGTGCTGGATGTGGTAGTACACAGCATCAATGTGCTGGATATGGTAGTACACAGTACACAGCATCAATGTGCTGGATGTGGTAGTACACAGTACACAGCATCAATGTGCTGGATGTGGTAGCACACAGTACACAGCATCAATGTGCTGGATATGGTAGTACACAGCATCAATGTGTTGGATATGGTAGTACACAGCATTAATGTGCTGGATATGGTAGTACACAGTACACAGCATCAATGTGCTGGATGTGGTAGTACACAGTACACAGCATCAATGTGCTGGATGTGGTAGTACACAGCATCAATGTGCTGGATGTGGTAGTACACAGTACACAGCATCAATGTGCTGGATATGGTAGTACACAGCATCAATGTGCTGGATGTGGTAGTACACAGCATCAATGTGCTGGATGTGGTAGTACACAGCATCAATGTGCTGGATATGGTAGTACACAGCATCAATGTGCTGGATATGGTAGTACACAGCATTAATGTGCTGGATGTGGTAGTACACAGCATCAATGTGCTGGATATGGTAGTACACAGCATTAATGTGCTGGATGTGGTAGTACACAGCATCAATGTGCTGGATGTGGTAGTACACAGCATCAATGTGCTGGATGTGGTAGCACACAGCATCAATGTGCTGGATGTGGTAGTAAGCTTACAATGTAGGTGTATAATGTTGTATGTATCAATGTGCTGGATGTGGTAGTAAGCTTACAATGTAGGTGTATAATGTTGTATGTATCAGGGGGCTGTAGAGAGATGATTACAAGATTTGCAGTTCTTCCTCGGAACTGTCAAACAATCAATGCTCAAGTTAGAAATAGGAGTGATTTTTCATCAAAGACAGTTCTAAGCATATCCACGCTGCCATGCACTTTGTCAGAAACATTATGCTGTAATAAATCTACATTACACAAGCATATGCTGTTTAACAGCTGTCTTGTTTCCATGGCAACACAAACATCTCTGAAATAAAGGCAATTATAAAGTCTGTTTTCATCTTCAATACATTTATGATGTTAGTTGGAAGCTAGCTATTACATGCAGCACGCGTATAATCTATTTCATCTAAGATGTTAGCAATAATCAAGAGTTAACCCATTCAACACCAAGTAACTGACATGGACTGGTGCATTCAACACCAAGTAACTGACATGGACTGGTGCATTCAACACCAAGTAACTGACATGGACTGGAGCATTCAACACCAAGTAACTGACATGGACTGGTGCATTCAACACCAAGTAACTGACATGGACTGGTGCATTCAACACCAAGTAACTGACATGGACTGGTGCATTCAACACCAAGTAACTGACATGGACTGGTGCATTCAACACCAAGTAACTGACATGGACTGGTGCATTCAACACCAAGTAACTGACATGGACTGGTGCATTCAACACCAAGTAACTGACATGGACTGGTGCATTCAACCCCAAGTAACTGACATGGACTGGTGCATTCAACCCCAAGTAACTGACATGGACTGGTGCATTCAACACCAAGTAACTGACATGGACTGGTGCATGATATTTTTTGACCAATAAATTAATAAGAAAATTAATATTTGGACCAGTTCATTTATCAAAATGGGTAATTTTGTCTAAAAATAGCAATATTACTGGCAAAAAGTGCAGATCCTGATGAAACGGCTTGTCATGAGCCGGCTCATTTGGATCTACGCTTTTTGTAAGCCTATTTAGAGGTATGTGGTGTTGAAAGGGTTAAAGCAAAGCCAAATCACCAAATGCAAACAACAGATAGTATGTTACAACATTAGTTCAATTTAGTTAAATCGCTCTCGAGACCTCATTCCTGGTTTAATCCATCGCCATGAGGGAGAAAGAAGAGGCAATGTAGAATTTAAGTGCCTTGCCTAAGGGCATAATCGCGATAGCTACAGCTGGGCACATGTTTCAGGTCTTTCACATCTGAAGCGAACGTGCCACGCCCATCACTGTGCTATCAAGAAGTTGGTACAATGAATGAAGTGATTGTCTAAGCTGAAAATAAGTTGCTACGTTTTCTTAACCCTTTCCTTCATAGAGATTTAGGTTAATATACTATTATATATCCATACAAATGACAGGGGAGGGCCGTAACTAATGTTGCTAGAACTTGTGGCCCGACCCGTTTGCTTTTCTATAATTTGTCATGTTTGTATTCACATGTATATATGTAAAAAAACTAATCGAGCAATAAAATATGATTAAACTAATTAAACTAAACTACAAACGACAGCCATTTAGCTATGCAGTGGATAAGTCACCATATCTATCCCACCTCAATAGATATAACTGAGACTACATGAGATTCTGGCCTTTATTATGAACATTGGTTTGGCTACTACATTGTTAATGTATGTTGTATTGGTAATGGCGTCAAGAGGTGCTTCTATGAGGGAAAGGCTTTATGAACATTGGTTTGGCTACTACATTGTCAATGTATGTCGTATTGGTAATGGTGTCAAGCGGTGCTTCTATGAGGGAAAGGGTTTATGAACATTGGTTTGGCTACTACATTGTCAATGTATGTCATATTAGTAATGATGTCAAGAGGTGTTTCTATGAGGGAAAGGGTTAATATCATGTCTACAGTAGTTGTCTAAACTATTCCTGAAAAAAGACTTCTTACTGTGTTAGGTTGCATATACGGTGCATTTAGAAAGTTATGAAATATAGTAATATGTTTACATGGGGGGCTCTAGCTAATAACACTCGATCAACTCAAATATTGCTGGGATTTAGAGCCACACCACCAGTAGCAGTAATCAATGCTGGAATACCTCAGATGCACCTCCAGACACTGAGGCCCCACCCCCATGAGAACAAATCTGGTTTTAGTGTATACAACCAATGTCTGTGGCAATTGTTTGCAAAGTATACATGCACGCAGCTTAAAGTTGTGTTTTATTTGAAGAACAATATAAAGACTCAGGATAGGCGTTATATTTGGACAGATTTGTACAAAATTGTTTCAGATAGGGCCATTTTACTGATCGATGCGAAATCTGACATCCCACAGAGTAGAATCCCTGTACTTAAATATATATACTAGTACCCCCAAACGTGCCGAATCCCTGTGACACTGAGGCCCCACCCCCATGAGAACAAATCTGGTTTCAGTGTATACAACTTTTGTTTGAGTGTTTACATGTATATGCCCCTCTTGCTCTTGAGCCCCACGTGTAAACATAAGTTTATTTACTGAGCACCCGATTAATAAGGCTTAAAGACATCTTCTGCAACTGTTCTCTTCCTGGACCGGAAAATACGTGTAATAAGGCCATAACAAGACACTATCGCATCTCAAAAATCATCATCGATGTGTTTGTCACGTTTCAGAGATTATTTTAAAAATAAAAAGCTGTCCTCTAAGGATATAAGTCAAACCTGTGCTAAGCAGCCAGCCAAGGGAATCACAGAAAGTGGCTGCTTAGCACAGGTTGGCTGCTTAATAGAGTTAAAAGGTATAATAAAACAACAAATTGGGAATCTGGAAACTGGGTGCTTAGCACAGGTTGGCTGCTTAATAGAGTTAAAAGGTATAATAAAACAACAAATTGGGAATCTGGAAACTGGGTGCTTAATACAGGTTGGCGGCTTAATAGAGATGACCACTAACACAGGTTTGACTGTAAATGAATCATGAAAATTCAAGACACAGTTCCCCGTCAATTTCTACTATTTTCCGATTACGAGCATTGTCTACAATGAATAGATAGCATCCCAATTTGATATTTCCAGGGAAAATGGTGATCAACTTTCGACAAGAAAATAATTAGTTTATACAAATTTATTTTAGCTCGATTGCGAAACAAGTTATTTCAACTTATATTAATCACTCTCGAGACCTCATTCCTGATGGAATACATCGCCACGAGGGAGAGAGAAGAGGCAACATGGAATTTAAATGCCTTGCCTAAGGGCACAATCGTAACAGCTCCAGCGGGGCTCGAACTCCGGACCTTTCGCACCTGAAGCGAATGCGCATCCCGACTTCCACAGAAGAAAATAATTAAAATATAAACTACACGCCCAAATCTAAACAGCTGAGAATCAAATTCTTTTTAAGATGGAGTAACTGGGTATATGGTAGTATACAAGTATAGAATTCCTTTTAAGATGGAGTAACTGGGTATATGGTAGTATACAAGTATACAATTCCTTTTAAGATGGAGTAACTGGGTATATGGTAGTATATAAGTATAAAATTCCCTTTAAGATGGAGTAACTGGGTATATGGTAGTATACAAGTATACAATTCCTTTTAAGATGGAGTAACTGGGTATATGGTAGTATATAAGTATACAATTCCTTTTAAGATGAAGTAACTGGGTATATGGTAGTATATAAGTATAGAATTCCTTTTAAGATGGAGTAACTGGGTATATGGTAGTATATAAGTATACAATTCCTTTTAAGATGAAGTAACTGGGTATATGGTAGTATATAAGTATAAAATTCCCTTTAAGATGGAGTAACTGGGTATATGGTAGTATATAAGTATAAAATTCCTTTTAAGATGGAGTAACTGGGTATATGGTAGTATATAAGTATAGAATTCCTTTTAAGATGGAGTAACTGGGTATATGGTAGTATATAAGTATAAAATTCCTTTTAAGATGAAGTAACTGGGTATATGGTAGTATATAAGTATAAAATTCCTTTTAAGATGGAGTAACTGGGTATATGGTAGTATATAAGTATAAAATTCCTTTTAAGATGAAGTAACTGGGCATATGGTAGTATACGAGTATAAGGAAATGACCGTTTGTTGCTAGGGAACAACAATTTATCTTTTGTGTTCATACAGTACATGGAGTACCACATAGCAAGGATGTTGAATTGTGGAAGTCGTGATAGCACAGTGGTAGCGCGATCGCGAAAGGCCAGGAGTTCGAGCCCCGCTGGAGAAGTTACTGTGCTCTTAGGCAAGGCATTTAAATTCCACATGGCCTCTTCTATCTCCATCATGACGATGGATTCTATCAGGAATGAGGTCTCGAGAGTGATTAATATAAGTTGTAAGAACTTGTTTTGCACTAAGGATGTTGAAGGTAAATACTGTAACAGATGCAGGTGATGTCATTAATCCAAGATTTCAAACATAAGCATGCCATTTTATTTCCTAAATACATTTTAAATTTCAAAATTTGAAACAGTTTGTGTTAATTTTCCCAAGTTACAGAGTAAATGAAATGTCCGTATTACCACGTGTCCGTGCACCAACCACCATGCCGCTGAACTGAAAACTCAAACCTTTATATCACTTGTATTCATTACTTCCAACCGTTTACGGAACGTTTCATCTTCCTCGAGTGCCGATATAATCTCGCTCAGATATCGGTTATACTCTAAGCGCGACGTCTGAAACAATGCAGTGATTTGATTGGATTAATAGATAATAAATATGTGCAGTCAAACCAATAGAACAACAGTAAATGCAAACCTTTATATCGGTCATATTCATTTCCTCAAGTTTTTTACGGAATGACTCATCCTCCTCTAATGCCACGACTATCTCTTTGAGATATCTGTCATACTCAAGACCAAATCCCTGAAAATAAGGTTCTAGCTTACATACACATGTATATAGCTGACGAACATAATGATTTAGCCTGGGAACAGTCGTTGATATATTTTGTCTGGTCAGTCATATAAATATATATATTTAACACCGAGACCAGTACATGTAATTGAGCCGTATCGAGTTTCTGATAATGTCATTTTGCCAGAAGTATTGTAAAAAAGTGAAAAATCGACAGATTGGAACCCAGGCTAACGGCTTCCATCAACAGACTGGAACCCAAGCTAACGGCTTCCATCGACAGACTGGAACCCAAGCTAACGGCTTCCATCGACAGACTGGAACCCAGGCTAACGGCTTCCATCGACAGACTGGAACCCAAGCTAACGGCTTCCATCGACAGACTGGAACCCAAGCTAACGGCTTCCATCGACAGACTGGAACCCAAGCTAACGGCTTCCATCGACAGACTGGAACCCAAGCTAACGGCTTCCATCGACAGACTGGAACCCAAGCTAACGGCTTCCATCGACAGACTGGAACCCAGGCTAACGACTTCCATCGACAGACTGGAACCCAAACGGGTTCCATCGACAAGATTGGAACCCAGACTGGCTTCCATCGATAAATTAATTTTATAATAAGAAGTTTAACAAATCATTTGATTTTATGCTTCCAGTGAAATATAGAAATTTATCAGTGAAATAAAATGTGGTTGAAAGGCAACACATTTTATTTTCTCACTGGTTTGAATGTGTGATACCTAGCCGCTGTATGTTGAAATGTTGTCAACGCAAACGTTTGCGGACTCAAGCTGTCAGTGACATCATTTATGACACATTTTATGATGTCATTTATGGTCGTCTAAACGAGCCGTTATAGCGCCATTTACATGTAGTTCAAAGTTGTATCGTTTTCTGTCAACAAAAAAAGGAATAATATTTCACTCATGAACATAGAAAGCTATTATTATCACTTGCAGTTATCGCCACTCATGACAATAATGCCTTCAATGTTCATTCGGTGAAATAGAATTTGATCATTAATGAAACAATCAAATATTGTCTTAATATTTTCAGCAAATCGATCTTAACCCTTTCAACACCACAGACCTCTAAATAGGCTTACAAAAAGTGTAGATCCAGATGAGCCGGCTCGTGACGAGCCGTCTCATCAGGATCTGCACTTTTTGCAGGTAATATTACTGTTTTTAGACAAAATTACCCATTTTAATAAAATGAATTGGTCCAAATTTAATTTTCTTATTAATTTATTGGTCTAAGAATATCATGGACCAGTCCATGTCAGTTACTTGGTGTTGAATGGGTTAAGCTGGTATAAAATGGACAAACCAATAAAAAGGTGATCTATAGTCAATATTATTGGCAAATTTTTTTATCTATAGTACTACATTTATTAATAAGTTTAAACAGTTTTATTCTAAACTTCATGTATCTCACTAATTTACGAAAATAATTTTTTTATTTAAGCTTATTTATCATCGCTACCGGTTGTCCATATGAGCAATGGGCAGTTTACCTAACAACACCTTTCCTGGGCAGGCTCCAGCAGTTAACCAGTACTTGGTGCACCAACATCCGTAAGAAAAAGAAACTGCCAACTTTTTCATATAAATAAGACACAGACTGAGCGGGGCTCGAACCTGTGACCATCAGTGATAATAGGTTACAGTGGTATACAAGTCAGTGACCCTAACCACTCGATCACGTTGGCGGATTAAAAATCGTAAAAATGTGATCATTACACATGGCAAGCTGGCCAAGGTCCACAAGATAATTGGTCTGTGCTCTGTAATATAAATCTTAATTAGTTCTGACATTCATGTATAGGAAAACAGTTACTATAACAATGGATATTAAAATCACATTCCTGGTCAGAATGAGGACTTTGCACTGTAAGTGTCCAATTAAACAACTCAAATACCTAAATAGCTAAATACCATTGATTTGTTAATACAATTTGCTACAGAAATGGAACTATTTATGGATATATCCTTTTATTAGGCAATAGAATCATATTGGCATGCAAGCAAACGGTCAAACAGATTTACATTGTACATGTATAGCAGAGTTGGGTTTTATGGTGGTAAAAATACCAACCATATTAACCCTTTCAACACCACAGACCTCTAAATTGGCTTACAAAAAAGAGTAGATCCAGATGAGCCGGCTCGTGACGAGCTGTCTCATCAGGATCTGCACTTTTTTCAAATAATATAACTATTTTTAGAAAAAATATTACCCATTTTGATAAATGAACTGATCCAAATGTAATTTTGTTATTAATTTATTGGTCTAAAAATATCATGGACCAGTCCATGTCAATTACTTGGTGTTGAATGGGTTAATATTCCAATTACATGTATTTCAACCAAGATCTATTCTGTACTGCACGCTGACTGAGTTATGTTATCATTAGACCTAGTTACTGCCATATATGTAACAAATTTATACGCATTACAGACAGAAATTGCGGACTGTATACATGTACATTTTTTTGGACAATTTGGTTTTTTTGCCACTTTATAGCTATATGACAAAGAGTCGGGATGGTAAAATCCTGCTTTTATCCGTGGGTTTTCCCCTGCCTTGACAAAAACCTGCCAATCCTGTCTCACAGAACTATTTTAGATTACTGTAGTTATCCAATCTCGAGCACTTCATTCAGGTGTAGAATTCAATATCAAATTATTTACAAATTTCCTTTAAAATAGGCTATGGAAACTCAACAAGTACTGTACTTACCGGGTCCTCTTCACCGTCCTCCTCGTCCGGAGAAGCTCCCTCTACAGGCTTCACGTCCGGCTGTACAGGAGGACATGTGATTTCGTGCATCACAAACACAACTGTTCCCAATAACATTAACCACCTCATCATTGCCAGTCTAGAATGGGAAATATTGAACATAAAAGTACATTTGTACACTGTATTTACAGGGTTCCCGCTGTCGGTTGCCAATGGCGCCAAAAACCAAATACTAGCGCGAATTTTGTGAATTGCCAAAAATATTTCTCGCAACATTGAACATTTTTTTTTTGGCATAACATGTTTTATGAAATAGATGACTTCAAATATTTATCTGTGAACTATATTGCTCTTAGTTGGCTCAAGTTTTTCAATTTGCGACAGAAGAGGCGCAGACAGAAATTCAGAGGGAGGGAACCCTGATTTAGTACATGTATATAAATTATTATAATTTACTTGTCTAAGACTATTCCATGGGATACTGTTGTAGTTGGTATTAGGGGTACATGTAATTAAATTATATGTGTGCATATTGGGGGGTAGGGTAAGTATGTGATGGTATTGGTGTTATTGTGGGTATGTGTAGGTATATGGGGTGCATGCAGGTATATGCCTAAATGGGGTACATGTATGTGTAGGTACATGTATATGGTGTACATATATGTGCAGGTATATGGGGTACATGCAGGTATATGCCTCAATGGTGTACATGTATGTGCAGGTATATGCATATATGGGGTAAATTCATGTGTACATGTAGGTATAAGTCTCTATGGGGTACATGTATGTGTAGATATATGGGGAATGTGCAGGTATATGCCTATATGGGGTACATGTATGTGCAGGTATATGCCTATATGGGGTACATGTATGTGTAGGTATATGGGGAATGTGCAGGTATATGCCTATATGGGGTACATGTATGTGCAGGTATATGCCTATATGGGGTACATGTATGTGTAGGTATATGGGGAATGTGCAGGTATATGCCTATATGGGGTATGTGTAGGTATATGGTTATGTGCAGGTATATGCCTATATGGGGTATGTGTAGGTATATGGCTATGTGTAGGTATATGGGGAATGTGCAGGTATATGCCTATATGGGGTACATGTATGTGTAGGTATATGGGGAATGTGCAGGTATATGCCTATATGGGGTACATGTATGTGTAGGTATATGGGGAATGTGCAGGTATATGCCTATATGGGGTATGTGTAGGTATATGGTTATGTGCAGGTATATGCCTATATGGGGTATGTGTAGGTATATGGCTATGTGTAGGTATATGGGGAATGTGCAGGTATATGCCTATATGGGGTACATGTATGTGTAGGTATATGGGGAATGTGCAGGTATATGCCTATATGGGGTACATGTATGTGTAGGTATATGGGGAATGTGCAGGTATATGCCTATATGGGGTATGTGTAGGTATATGGCTATGTGTAGGTATATGGCTATATGGGGTACATGTATGTGTAGGTATATGGCTATATGGGGTACATGTATGTGTAGGTATAAGTCTACATGGGGTACATGTATGTGTAGGTATATGGGGAATGTGTAGGTATATGCCTATATGGGGTACATGTATGTGCAGGTATATGCCTATATGGGGTACATGTATGTGTAGATATATGGGGAATGTGCAGGTATATGCCTATATGGGGTACATGTATGTGCAGGTATATGCCTATATGGGGTACATGTATGTGCAGGTATATGCCTATATGGGGTGCATGTATGTGTAGATATATGGCTATGTGCAGGTATATGCCTATATGGGGTACATGTATGTGCAGGTATATGCCTATATGGGGTACATGTATGTGTAGGTATATGGCTATGTGCAGGTATATGCCTATATGGGGTACATGTATGTGTAGGTATATGGCTATGTGCAGGTATATGCCTATATGGGGTACATGTATGTGCAGGTATATGCCTATATGGGGTACATGTATGTGTAGGTATATGGCTATGTGCAGGTATATGGCTATGTGCAGGTATATGGTTATGTGCAGGTATATGGTTATGTGCAGGTATATGGGTATATGGGGTATGTGTAGGTATATGGTTATGTGCAGGTATATGCCTATATGGGGTACATGTATGTGTAGGTATATGGTTATGTGTAGGTATATGGCTATGTGCAGGTATATGGCTATGTGTAGGTATATGGTTATGTGCAGGTATATGCCTATATGGGGTATGTGTAGGTATATGGTTATGTGCAGGTATATGGCTATGTGCAGGTATATGGCTATGTGCAGGTATATGCCTATATGGGGTATGTGTAGGTATATGGTTATGTGTAGGTATATGGTTATGTGCAGGTATATGGCTATGTGTAGGTATATGGTTATGTGCAGGTATATGCCTATATGGGGTATGTGTAGGTATATGGGTATGTGCAGGTATATGCCTATATGGCTATGTGCAGGTATATGGGTATGTGCAGGTATATGGGTATGTGCAGGTATATGGGTATGTGCAGGTATATGGGTATGTGCAGGTATATGGGTATGTGTAGGTATATGGCTATGTGCAGGTATATGGCTATGTGCAGGTATATGCCTATATGGGGTATGTGTAGGTATATGGTTATGTGCAGGTATATGGTTATGTGCAGGTATATGCCTATATGGGGTGCATGTATGTGTAGGTATATGGGGTATGTGTAGATATATGGGTATGTGCAGGTATATGGTTATGTGCAGGTATATGGTTATGTGCAGGTATATGGTTATGTGTAGGTATATGGTTATGTGCAGGTATATGCCTATATGGGGTGCATGTATGTGTAGGTATATGGGGAATGTGCAGGTATATGCCTATATGGGGTATGTGTAGATATATGGGTATGTGCAGGTATATGGTTATGTGCAGGTATATGGTTATGTGCAGGTATATGGTTATGTGTAGGTATATGGTTAGGTGCAGGTATATGCCTATATGGGGTGCATGTATGTGTAGGTATATGGCTATATGGGGTACATGTATGTGCAGGTATATGCCTATATGGGGTACATGTATGTGTAGGTATATGGGGAATGTGCAGGTATATGCCTATATGGGGTACATGTATGTGTAGATATATGGGGAATGTGCAGGTATATGCCTACATGGGGTACATGTATGTGTAGGTATATGGCTATGTGTAGGTATATGCCTATATGGGGTACATGTATGTGTAGGTATATGGTTAGGTGCAGGTATATGCCTATATGGGGTACATGTATGTGTAGGTATATGGGGTATGTGCAGGTATATGCCTATATGGGGTACATGTATGTGTAGGTATATGGCTATGTGTAGGTATATGGTTATGTGCAGGTATATGGTTATGTGCAGGTATATGGTTATGTGCAGGTATATGCCTATATGGGGTATATGTATGTGCAGGTATATGGCCATATGGGGTACATGTATGTGCAGGTATATGCCTATATGGGGTACATGTATGTGCAGGTATATGCCTATATGGGGTACATGTATGTGCAGGTATATGTCTCTATGGGGTACATGTATGTGCAGGTATATGGCTATGTGGGGTATGTGTAGGTATATGGTTATGTGCAGGTATATGGCTATGTGCAGGTATATGCCTATATGGGGTATGTGTAGGTATATGGTTATGTGTAGGTATATGCCTATATGGGGTATGTGTAGGTATATGGTTAGGTGCAGGTATATGCCTATATGGGGTATGTGTAGGTATATGGTTATGTGTAGGTATATGCCTATATGGGGTATGTGTAGGTATATGCCTATATGGGGTATGTGTAGGTATATGGTTATGTGTAGGTATATGCCTATATGGGGTATGTGTAGGTATATGGTTATGTGTAGGTATATGCCTATATGGGGTATGTGTAGGTATATGGTTAGGTGCAGGTATATGCCTATATGGGGTACATGTATGTGTAGGTATGTATGCCTATATTGGGTACATGTATGTGCAGGTATATGCCTATATTGGGTACATGTATGTGTAGGTATGTATGCCTATATGGGGTACTACATATGGCATGTCTTGGTGCTGTTTGCCAGATAAAATTGAATGTTCCTCAGAATAGCATGTGTACGTCTTTACAAATGCCCCATGTTAACTGTGCACGTTTTATTAGTAATAATTACATCAAACAAGATCGTTGATCTTTATAAAGCTTTGATGAGCTTGCACAATGCCATCAATTACATGGAAGTCGTGATAGCGCAGTTGTAGTGCATTCGCTTCAGGCCCAGAGTTCGAGCCCAGCTGTAGCCGCTATGACTGTGTCCTTAGTGAGCATGTTGTGTGGGTATGGAGTAAAGTAACCAAGCTTAAGTCAGGGTTTGAACCCACGACCGCCTGATCCCATGGTTGGCCGGGAAATACCACCGGGCCGCCCCGGGAAATAAGCCCAGAAGTGGGAAATACCGGGAAATAAGATTATTTATGTGTCTTCCAAACACGTTTTTTTGTGCTCATTTTTATGCATTGCTACCACTCTATAAGTGCTTAAACTGTTTCGTCCCTGCCAGGGGTACTCATCAGGTGGCATCATTGGCAACCACAAACGTTTTTTTGGGTTTTATTGGGTTTTTGTGTTTTGTTTTATTTCATTGTTTTTTTTTCCATTTATTTTTTCGTTTTTCTTGTTGGAATGTTTCTTCAGCCAGTAGTCTGTCTTCACCAGTCGATTTCCTGGCTACCTCTCAGGAAGCAGTAGCATAGCACCAGCTTCGCTGCTTTCTCAACGCCCAGTCTGTTGCGTAGTTTCGTCTGTATGATGCCGAAGTTGGAGAACACACGTTCAATGGCGGCTGAACTTGCTGGCAGTACCATCAATTTCCTGGCGAGCTGACTGAAGTCTTTGGTGATCACGCCCGACCTCTCCACACATGACCACCATACAGCTGGCTTCGTGTTGTTGACAGAGGATTGTAGCACCTTAGGAATTGGCAGTGCCTCGGACATGTAGTTGAGGAGTTCGGGTACAAGTTCCGGCTTGGTCTCATGAAGAAGCTCCTGGGCACTGGTGACGTGGATTTGGGTCGCCTTATATGATGCAAGGTTGAGTAAAACTCAATTTGACAAGTATAGTATTGTTTTTAGGCAATACAGACACCTGGTTGTCTGTTAGATGGAAGCCACTGTCCACTATCCGCTCTGACAGTGTATTCCAGTGAGATTAGGACTATAGAGTATGGACACCTTTGTCTAATTGGCTGACATCTCTCACACCTACATGTATCTTGAAATTGAAGTCCCACAACACACCTTAACACCTGACTGGGCATTGCTAATTGAAATTGTGTACAAATAAACAGTGTGGGTCATCTCAAATTATGATTCTGACTTCTTTAATAACTAATTGATTATTTTAATAATACAGCTATATTATGAACACATTTCAGGGATAATCCTAAAAACATTTGCATTTTGCCTACTACATTAAACATTTAAAATACCTCCAATAAATGTATGTATAAACTCCTTAAACTGTGTCTGTATACAATGTATATTAGAGGAGTAATAATGAACAGTCTCAATAATGTTAGATCTCTAACATTTATATAAAGATTATAAGCAATGCGTAAATGCCACTATGAATGCCTGTATTTTTCGTCATATTCTTCAAAAGCAGTTCATTTTCATCCTGCACACATGATACTACAATCAGTACACCGGGTAATAGAAATTGTATGGTATATATACCCGTATTTACCACCAAAATCATCCAAATTCTTATTTCCCGGTATCCAAATTCTTATTTCCCAGTATTTCCCGCCTTCCCGGGAAATACTCTTATTTCCCGGGAAATTGCCAACCCTGCCTGATCCCCAATGGGTGTCAGTGGCTTCGTATAACTACTTCTTCGTATACAAGGCAATATAGAGTGAACCATTGTGGTGGATTCGTCTAATAGTATATTATCACACCTACGCCAATTAGGAGATGGGCTGTTGCCAAATTAATCAATTACTGGAGAATATATTATTTTTCACACCTTGATTGGTCGGCTCAAACATTTGTGATGTTGGCTTGTATGCCGGTGTTTTATCAGCTTTAGAGCTGAGCCGTGCCATATGTCCAAGCCCTTGAATCATGTATCTTTTTTATGTAATTTTATGTCAATGTAAATAATTTAATGTTTTGATGTACAATAAATATATTATTTTAATGACGGTCTATGATTTATTTATTCTCCCCCATTCACTTTAATTAATCTTGATTAGTGGCCTGAAACCTAGATAGATAATCACTCCTGGTATGGCAAACACACGGCTACATAGTCCCATTCATAATTGTGTGTAATTACCTAAATAGCTAATAATAGCATTATTATAATGGGCCTGTATAGTGCAGTACTATTAAATCAATCATACGAACCTGTGATTATACGAATGCACTAGTATACGAAACTACCATTAGACGAACAAGGGATTATACGAAACCCCCTGAAACCATCCCCAATTACCTGGAGGCTGGAGGAGTTTGCTTTATAGTGTGACAGTACAAATCTCCCTATACACCACTACAGCTGGATTGTGTGTAGGCATCAGTGATGATGCAGCATGTGTGGGCATGGGCAATGTGTGGATACAAGGGTTTTTGCAATTACAGTCATTTCGTACACGGATGTTTCGTATCCAGTTTGGATGTTTCGTGCCCAATGTCTGAGATGTTTCGTACCCAAGTCTGGACAGTTCGTAACCTAGGATTAAGAGTAAGTATTATAGTTAAAGATGCTTTGCACCCAAGTCTGGACAGTTTGTACCCTATGATTAAGGGTCATTGTTAGAGACATTTCATACCCAAGTTTGGACATTGTGTACCCTCTGATTAAGGGTTAGTGTTGTAGACATTTCATACCCAAGTCTGGACAGTTCGTAACCTAGGATTAAGAGTAAGTATTATAGCTAAAGATGCTTTGCACCCAAGTCTGGACAGTTCATCTCTAACCCTAACCACTAATCCTAGTGTACGAATGGTCCAGACCTAGGTACAAAACCTCCAAACTGCCTAAGAAAGCAAGAGCTACCGGAAGAAAGAGAGATAGAGACAGGTACAAGATGTTACAGCAGCAGACACAGTTTGAAATAAGACGGACCGATAGGAGATACATGGAAGATGCTAGCGATAACTACACCGAAAACCCTAAAAAGTTCTGGTCTCTTATTAAAAGCAAAGGTCAGGAGGCCTCAGGTGTTCCCGTCTTGAAGAATAAAGAAGGGTTCATGAAGAGTGACAACCAGAGCAAGGCCGAGATTCTCAATGACCAGTTCCAGTCGGTTTACACACGAGAAGATACATCACATCTCCCTGATAAAGGACCCAGTCCACACCCGACAATGGACAATATTGAGATATCGCGTCACGGCGTATTTAAACTGTTATCCCAACTGAAACCACACAAAGCTACAGGGCCGGACTCTATTCCTGCTTTTATACTTAGAGCAGCTGCACTTGAACTGGCACCTATACTGACCCTCATATACCAGCGATCCCTCAACACCGGCGAAGTCCCAGATGACTGGCGGAATGCATGGATTGTACCAGTATTCAAGAAAGGGGAGAAACACATAGCTGCAAACTACAGACCAGTTTCCCTTACATCCATTACTTGCAAAATACTGGAGCATATAATCCACAGCAGCATAATGACACACTTTGACAGACATAATATCCTTTGTGACCACCAGCACGGATTCCGGAAAAAGCGCTCATGCGAGATGCAGCTTCTTGTAACCATAGAAGACATTATTCGCCGCCGAGCCAAAGGAAACCAAGTGGACATTATACTGTTGGACTTTGCTAAGGCCTTCGATAAGGTACCACATTCCAGACTTCTCTACAAGATGGCTTACTATGGTGTTAGAGGGAGCACCAACAGATGGATTGACTCTTTCCTAGGAAACAGGAAACAACAGGTTGTTCTGGAAGGTTGCCATTCCACTTCTGCAGATGTATTGTCAGGCGTACCTCAGGGAACAGTTTTAGGACCCTTACTATTTCTGTCATACATTAATGACCTACCTGAATCCGCCATTTCATCAGAAACAAGATTGTTTGCAGACGACTCATTGCTATTCAGACATGTGACAAACCAACACGATCGCAATCTTCTCCAAAAGGACCTCACAGCCTTGGAAGAGTGGGAAAAGACATGGCAGATGAGTTTCAATGCTTCCAAATGTAGCGTCATCAGAGTTTCCCCGTCCAAGCGCAAAAACCTCATGCAGACCTCCTACACGGACAAACGTTAGAAGATTAGTAGTGACCTATCCTGGACCAAACATTGTGAGACTGTAATCGGTAAAGGAAACCGCTCACTGGGCTTCCTGTGTAGAAACTTCAAGGACTGTACACCCAAAGTCAAAGCTGCAACGTACATCACCATGGTCCGACCTGCTCTTGAGTATGCATCAACAGTCTGGGACCCACACCTCCAGAAAGATATCAAAGCACTCGAGCAGGTACACCGACGGGCAGCACGTTACGTCACTAAAGACTACAGTAGCAGGACTCCTGGTTGTGTCACCGCCATGGAGACCAACTTACAGTGGGAGAGCCTTGAAGATAGACGCAGGAAGAACAGACCGGCAATGCTGTACAAAATCCAAAACGACTTAGTGGAGATCGACAGCACATCATTCATCCAACAGAGTGACACCAGAGGCTCCCAGCGACTGTTCCAGGAGAGGATAACTGATGATACGCTGTACCACTCCTTCTTCCCACGCACCACACGCGACTGGAACCAACTGCCAACCTCGACTACTTCTACCGCAACACTGGAAGAATTCAAGACCTGCTTGGGCGCCAGCCTCCCAGTGACTGCGGGCAACCACTAGACGACAAGCCCGTGTACATAGTTTTAAACTTTTATGCTGTATATAGCCTTTTGAGATGGCTGCTGTCCTCGCCCGACATGACCAGTCACGCTGGACTAAGTACATTCCAGTCGGTATCCAGTCCAATAATTGGAAGAAGACACTGGGTAATCCTGACTATGAAACATACAGGGTACGAAATCACCATCACCTGGTTTTTGTGGGTATGGTGATTGTGTGGGTTTGTGTGTGGGTATTGGGTTATGTGTTTATTGGGGTATGTGTGATTGGTGGTATGGCTTTGTGTACGTATGTAGGTATGCATACCAAAAGTGAAACATATGTTTGATTATATTCTGATGGGTTACACACGTAATGCTGTACATCAATTTAGGTATGGATTAAGCTAACAAAATGCATGAGTTTTACTTAGTAAGTAGCTGTAGGCTAACATTACTAGGTTGTACACAACATGACTGAGTCAACATTATGTTTCTATTATCATGTCATGTTTTACTTTTAGCCGGAAAGTGAAACACCGAGTTAACCAACAGCTGGCAAGAACATAAAAGTGTTTGGAAATCGATAAAATATTATTTAATATACATGAACGTTAAAACACATCACTACTCACTTGTCCCTGTCTTTGTGGGGTATATATTCCTTAAATTACTGATTTAAGATTATGAAAACACTTTCATCAATGCAACTAATTAACTTTGCTGTCAATCAGATTTGTTTTCCTTACGTGTACTTCCCCATACAAAAGTCCTTGCGATTGGTTATTGTAAAACAAGTTGTCCAATAAACGGCCGTCTTTCTCGTAGACAATGGATGAGGGGGTTTGCCTTATTAGCGAAAATGAGATTCTGCGCGTAAAGAGCGCAAAGAGAATTTAAAATATTTAAACGAAATAAAAACGTGCTATATATGATTCACAGTTGCAGTGATATTTTCCTACTGATTCCAGATATGTAGTGCTACTGGATTTAGTGACGTCGTCTTACTGAATTCAGAGTCATCAACTTTCATCCTACTAAAAATTACCTAGACTTTCCCCTCTCCCGTCCCGCACGCCACTGCCATTCCTTAAGCTATATATGTAGGTTACTTACAGCAACTACAGACTACTACAAGTTTTCCTTTTTTCCAAGAACAATCTACCATTGGACCCATCTCCCTCCTGACAGTGTCCATCTCCCTACTATAGAGCAATTAAATACGGCAGTTTGCTGTATTGATCATGCCAGTTTCTAGTTGTTCTGCCCCAGCTGCTTTTAAACTATTAACCCAACTTATTTTTCATTACTTTCTTATATTTATGCTTTTAACTACTCATACTTTTAACTTATTTGCGTTTTTTAGACGCGCAACATGTCTACATCCCCGCAAGAGGTTCGACATTAGTTTAAACATTATTTATTTCAGTATTTGTACATGTAATCAAGAAATGAACAGTTTACATATAATTTAACAGCAGTAGACTGAAAGGGATTAGAACGAAAGAAAACTTATATAGTTTTTCTCCCTATCAATTGATTGATATACAATAGGCAGGAAGATTTATAATATAACAATGAAAATATGTGAAATCTATTCTATGTATTTGCTAAAGAATTTCAGAACTTAATGTAGGATGCATTATGGGTATATCGCGGTACTAGCTATTAAAAACCAAATTACAGATATACTATTATGTACCTGAATTTAAACCTCATTTTGCATCATCTTATGACTTCTCCACTTCAACATTACAAATACACAAAGAAGAAATACTATTGGGAATCACTTGTGTTTATCATGTTTTTGATGTCATCGTGTCAGCAGTTACGTAATCAGTAGTTCCGAGTATACCGCGGCAAATGGCCGAGGCCCTGATTTGGGTGGTTATACAAAGGTAGTCATAATAAAATTGTGTGAGTATTTGACAGAGACCTTAATCTGTATAATATGTAAGTCTAGAAGTAAATTTGTCATTTTAACATAAAACATGAATATCTTTTTAATCTCCCACCAGAAAACAACAAACAGCCTTAGGCCCACGATGGGCCTACTTTATATGAATAATAAAATGCGGGAATCTGGCTATATCACCACATGTCAATTGATTTACATAACGGAAGAAAGTTCAATAGATATGAACATCAACTTGTTTTTAATAAAAAATACTACATTTGAGGGGGAGACTGTTTTGAAAAGTAATCATTCAATAGAAAAAGCGCGTCTCGGACCTTAAAATTATGCCCATATTTGGTAATACGGGAATTACGTAGTAACCTAAATACGTGATCAAAGCAGCTTCATTCATAAATACCAGGTAGCAGACCGCCATTTTACAAAGTTGGAATGAACATAAATATATATTATGGACATTTGGAGCATTTTTTCAGATAAAGGGGTGGGGTAATTTTGCATAGATCTTGATATTCAGGTAATCATCTTGCATCAGTAATTTTCGAACCACTTACGTTGACAGTTTATTATTTCTTGTTTATCAACACATGTTTACCTTTCTGGGTCAACACTGATCCAATGGAAAGAATGATAGGTGGCGTTATTTTACCTCGTTCTGAAAAAGTGTTGATGCCTCGGTATGTTACGACCAGCGGTATGTTAAGAAACGACTATATTAGTGAGTCAATAGTTTTGGATGTAAAAAAGAAAATGGTTAATATTTAAAGGAATATATGAAGAAAGTTCAAGAACATGAACTATCAAATCGGAGCACTTGAAGAAAAAGAGATTAGTATAGCGAAAAGTGGTTGAATAGGGTCGGTTCGACATTAGAGGAAGATAGATAAATAGATACTGCTTCAGCCTACATCGTAGTTATTTACATGTATGTAATACTGCCGACAATCGTAGTTATCTACATGTATGGAATACTGCCGACAATCGTAGTTATCTACATGTATGCAATACTGCCAACAATCGTAGTTATCTACATGTATGTAATACTGCCGACAATCGTAGTTATCTACATGTATGTAATACTGCCGACAATCGTAGTTATCTACATGTATGTCATACTGTCGACAATCACAGTTATCTACATGTATGTCATACTGTCGACAATCGTAGTTATCTACATGTATGTCATACTGTCGACAATCGTAGTTATCTACATGTATGTAATACTGTCGACAATCATAGTTATCTACATGTATGTAATAATTCCGACAATCATAGTTATCTACATGTATGTAATACTGCCGACAATCGTAGTTATCTACATGTATGTAATACTGCCGACAATCGTAGTTATCTACATGTATGTAATACTGCCGACAATCGTAGTTATCTACATGTATGTAATACTGCCGACAATCGTAGTTATCTACATGTATGTCATACTGTCGACAATCACAGTTATCTACATGTATGTCATACTGTCGACAATCGTAGTTATCTACATGTATGTCATACTGTCGACAATCGTAGTTATCTACATGTATGTAATAATTCCGACAATCATAGTTATCTACATGTATGTAATACTGCCGACAATCGTAGTTATCTACATGTATGTAATACTGCCGACAATCATAGTTATCTACATGTATGTAATACTGCCGACAATCGTAGTTATCTACACGTATGCAATACTGCCGACACTCGTAGTTATGGACATGTATGATCGGACAGGTTGGTTTTCTCTGGGTACTCCTGTTTCCTCCCACACGAATGACCACATATACGCTTTCATCCGCACCAACGAGAGTGATTAATATAAGTTGTTAGAACTTGCTTCGCAATCGTTGTAAAATAAATAAAGTTTAAACAATCATAGTTATCTATATGTATGTAATACTGCTGACAATCGTAGTTATCTGCAAAACTGCCGACAATCGTTTACGATTATAATTAGCAGGCACGTTATCTGCATAGAACAGTTATTAATAGGAAATACATGTAAGGTTTAGGTGCAACGTTAAAATAGATAAAAGGATAACATTTCTACAAGACTATTACTTCAGAATTTTGGAGGATCCAGTCGCTTAGCAAAATATGTTTAACCCTTTGCACGCTAACGGCAGATAAAATCACTTTTGCAAACAATATAGAGCCAAATCAGATGGCACTTTTGCAAACAATATAGAGCCGTCTGATCAGGCTCTATGCTATTTGGACAGTGGAGGTAAAACATTTGGCTGAATAGCAAACAACATGGATCAGACGCGGCGATACGCCACGGCTGATCTGGATATATGTTCTTTGCAAATAAGATTTTATTTACTCAGCAGGCAAAGGGTTAAGCTGGGGTTAGATTGAAGACTATTCCAGTTCAAGTGATACCGTGTCCTGGAAAATGGTATTAGGTAGTTCAGGTTTTTAATGTGGGCAAATTGGTGGTGATCAACAAACATTATTTTGTATTTTATAGAGGAAAGTGATAGCACGGCCTTTTCGCCGCTGTACAATGGTCTGCCAGTTTAGGTCCTGGATCATTTTGGTCACGCTATTAGTATAATTAGAGTTATTATAATATAATATACATGTATGTATCTGGCAGCTGGAAAAAGTGATAGCGCATTCGCTGCAAGTGAGACAATTGTGCCCTATTATTATACTAGTAAGTTGTAAGAACTTGTTTCTCAATCAAGCTAAAATAAATTTGTATAAACTATCTGGTAGCTGATCATTGGACTTGATCTATTTTGTATGTTTGATATTTTTGCCACGGATGTCAAACGGTGGAACACTACTCTAATTGGGGATTCACAGAGATTATCTAATGTAAGAACTTGTTTCGCAATTGAGCTGAACTAAATTAGTATAAACGTGAACTACCAACGTTCTGCAAGCCAACGTCCTCATGACAGGACAAGCCAGCCAGTCGAGCATCCGGGTAGACCAACCAAGCCAACGTCCTCATGACAGGACAAGCCAGCCAGTCGAGCATCCGGGTAAACCAACCAATGTTCTGCAAGCCAACGTCCTCATGACAGGACAAGCCAGCCAGTCGAGCATCCGGGTAAACCAACCAATGTTCTGCAAGCCAACGTCTTCATGACAGGACAAGCCAGCCAGTCGAGCATCCGGGTAAACCAACCAATGTTCTGCAAGCCAACGTCCTCATGACAGGACAAGCCCGACAGTCGAGCATCCAGGTAGAACCACCAAGGTTCTGTAAGCCAACGTCCTCATGACAGGACAAGCCAGCCAGTCGAGCATCCGGGTAAACCAACCAAGGTTCTGCAAGCCAACGTCCTCAGGACAGGACAAGCCAGACAGTCGAGCATCCAGGTAGAACCACCAAGGTTCTGTAAGCCAACGTCCTCAGGACAGGACAAGCCAGACAGTCGAGCATCCAGGTAGAACCACTAAGGTTCTGCAAGCCAACGTCTTCATGACAGGACAAGCCCGACAGTCGAGCATCCAGGTAGAACCACCAAGGTTCTGTAAGCCAACGTCCTCAGGACAGGACAAGCCAGACAGTCGAGCATCCAGGTAGAACCACCAAGGTTCTGCAAGCCAACGTCTTCATGACAGGACAAGCCCGACAGTCGAGCATCCAGGTAGAACCACCAAGGTTCTGTAAGCCAACGTCCTCAGGACAGGACAAGCCAGACAGTCGAGCATCCAGGTAGAACCACCAAGGTTCTGTAAGCCAACGTCCTCAGGACAGGACAAGCCAGACAGTTGAGCATCCAGGTAGAACCACCAAGGTTCTGTAAGCCAACGTCCTCAGGACAGGACAAGCCAGACAGTTGAGCATCCAGGTAGAACCACCAAGGTTCTGTAAGCCAACGTCCTCATGACAGGACAAGCCAGCCAGTCGAGCATCCAGGTCGAACCACCAACGTTCTGCAAGCCAAGCTAACTTCCTCAGGAGTTTGACATGACATGCTAGCCAGGTAAGTAACCATCGACGGACATGGTGACTCGCATACACATTCTCACAAACCGCTACAGTAGTATAAATAAATGTATGTACATGTAGTTGGTAGGGACACAGTCTGCCTCCGTGATTTAGTAGTTAATGTTGCTGACTTGTATACCATGGTAACCTATCATCACTGATGGTCACGGGTTCTAGCCCTGCTCAGGCCGCGTCTCATTTATATGAAAAAGTTGGCAGTTTCTTACGGAGGTTGGTGCATCAAGTACTGGTTAACCGCTGGAGCTTGCCCCCCAGGAAAGGTGTTGTTAGGTAAACAACCCGTCGCTCAAATGGGCAACCGGTAGAGACGTTTAAAAAAAAAATGTATGGAATTAAAACTGACAAGAATAAAAGTTATGCATGATATTTGTGCAACTATGATGTTACAATGTACAAGCATTATATGCAACAGACTCCGTATTCGACCATCATTTTAAAACCATTTTCTGTTTCCTTCAATCATTGCGGCAGGCAATATTGAGTTAACCCTTTCAACACTACAGACCTCTAAATAGTCTTACAAAATGTTTAGATCCAGATGAGCCGGCTCGAGACGAACCACCTCATAAGGATCTGCACTTTTTGGCAGTAATATAACTCTTTTAAAATAAAATTACCCGTTCTGATAAATGAACTGGTCCAAATGTAATTTCCTTATTCATTTATTGGTCTAAAAATATCATGAACCAGTCCATGTTAGTTACCAGGTGTTGAATGGGTTAAACTATGCACATACTGTTCACCACCATCTACAGCTGGTACCCTGGATCAACAGGATCAGCTGGTACCCTGGATCAACAGGATCAGCTGGTACCCTGGATCAACAGGATCAGCAGGCTGGGGGTAAATAGGAGATTCAAACAAACACTACTAAACCAACTACTAATAGAAACAAAACAGAAAAAAACAAAACATCTTCCAATCAATGGGTATCGCTCGCCCGAGTTCATGATAGATAATATGTCCTAGTGTGTCAATATTTAAACACATTTGGTAGAAGTCGTAGTAAGGATGCACAAATCGAACCATGATATTCATTTAGATTACCAGAGGTAAATCATGAAGCCATTCATTAGAAGTCAATTGAAAGTTACACTTGCAGCTGACCTACTGACCTAGTTTTGACATAATTTGAATATGTTTTGTAGCAGTTGAATTTACGTTTATCCAGCCAAACTATGTTGGATTTACTATTTAGACCTCACATCTTCTAGACTCGATTATACATACAAACACTTCTGTGAAGATTCCATGCCTATGTCATAGGGTCAAATACTTTCGGTCTGTTGGTGTATATTCCATTTTACCATCAATTTAGGTTGCCGTAGTCGAGTAGTGCGGCAGATCCTTAAGTTTATATATATAAGTAGACTTATATCCCTTAAGACCATGTAGCTTATATTCCAGATTAATTACATCCTTTGATTATTACACTGCACATGATCACTAACAAATCACACGGGAAATCAAGATCTTGGGAAATGTTGTAAACAACGCGCCATTTACCTGCTCATCTAAAATAAAGCATCCTTGTGGATATTCATTTAGATTACCAGAGGTAAATCATGAATCCATACTGTTTGCTATCTCTCGTTACGGTGTTAAAAAAATCTTTATGTATTGTATATGTGTAAAAAGAATGTGTGCACTTATATGATGACTTATGTCACTACAGGATCACTCTGTCGTCCACATTAAATGTGTGAGTCTTGGAAACCCCAGATGGTGTTCTTATATATACAAGCTGGTGCGGATGAGTGGGTCGGCGACAGCGGCGCCCCAACGTAGATTGAGGAAATGTATATTAGCAGATGTGTTTCCGGTCCTTGAAGCGCAGGACAGGCAAATCCTCTTTGAATGAGTTGATTACATTTCTCTGATGCCGGTTGCCAAAATGTTAAAACTTCTATATTAAATGCTATGCATTCCGTCTGCATGCATTATTTAAGAACTTATGTCCTTGTTGTGTTGACTACGATTCTGCCATATTTTGTTCTTTATTCTCATTTAACCTGGCCCAGTTCTTCTGTGAATGACCTATCAGCTTCACTTGGTCTGAAGAAAAAAAACAACAGAAATCTCAAAATTTCGGAACATGTTTAAAGCAGATATGTTACTTACTTTACTCTTAAGTTGTAAAATTTGTAAACGTTACTGACCTTATAGGATCACATAAAATATGCTTTCAAAGAAATTATAAGATGAATTCCAGATATACATTTTTAAAATATCTTTACGATTGTAATATCAAACGTTCGATATTTCTCATTTCAACGTCACAGTCAAAACGTATAACAAGTTTGCTATTTTCATGTATTTCAAGATGGAGGTATTTTTGATTAGCTACTGTAGAACATATTTTTGGGAGCATTTATATTTCGCTAATTTTCGCGAATGGGGACATGGCAAACATACACGGGGGCATGGCAAACATACACAGGGGACATGACAAACATACACAGGGGCATGACAAACATACACGGGGACATGACAAACATACACAGGGGCATGACAAACATACACGGGGGCATGACAAACATACACGGGGACATGGCAAACATACACGGGGCATGACAAACATACACAGGGGCATGATAAACATACACAGGGACATGGCAAACATACACAGAGGCATGACAAACATACACGGGGGTATGACAAACATACACAGGGGTATGGCAAACATACACAGGGGCATGACAAACATACACAAGGACATGACAAACATACACGGGGGCATGGCAAACATACACGGGGCATGACAAACATACACGGGGCATGACAAACATATAAGGGGGCATGGCAAACATACACAGGGACATGACAAACATACACGGGGGCATGACAAACATATACGGGGGCATGGCAAACATACACGGGACATGACAAACATACACAAGGACATGACAAACATACACGGGTGCATGACAAACATATAAGGGGGCATGGCAAACATACACGGGACACGACAAACATACACAAGGACATGACAAACATACATGGGGCATGACAAACATACACAAGGACATGACAAACATACACGGGGGCATGGCAAACATACAAAGGGGGCATGACAAACATACACGGGGACATGACAAACATACACAAGGTCATGACAAACATACACAGGGCATGACAAACATACACAAGGTCATGACAAACATACACAGGGCATGGCAAACATACACGGGGGCATGACAAACATAGCATGACAAACATATAAGGGGGCATGGCAAACATACACGGGGACATGACAAACATACACGGGGGCATGACAAACATATAAGGGGGCATGGCAAACATACACGGGGACATGACAAACATACACAAGGACATGACAAACATACACGGGTGCATGACAAACATATAAGGGGGCATGGCAAACATAAACGGGGACATGACAAACATAACAAGGACATGACAAACATACACGGGCATGACACACATACACAAGGACATGACAAACATACACGGGGCATGGCAAACATACAAAGGGGGCATGACAAACATACACGGGGACATGACAAACATACACAAGGTCATGACAAACATACACAGGGGCATGACAAACATACACGGGGGCATGACAAACATACACAAGGACATGACAAACATACACAGGGGCATGGCAAACATACACGGGGGCATGACAAACATACACAAGGACATGACAAACATACACAGGGGCATGGCAAACATACACGGGGGCATCACAAACATACACAAGGACATGACAAACATACACAGGGGCATGGCAAACATACACGGGGGCATGACAAACATACACGGGCACATGACAAACATACACAAGGGCATGATAAACATACACGGGGGCATGGCAAACATACACTGGGGCATGACAAACATACACAGGGACATGACAAACATACAAAAGGACATGACAAACATACACAAGGACATGACAAACATACACAAGGACATGACAAACATACACGGGGCATGACAAACATACACAAGGACATGACAACATTCACAAGGAAATGACAAACATACACGGGGATGGCAAACATACACAGGGGGCATGACAAACATACACGGGGGCATGGCAAACATACACGGGGGCATGACAAACATACACAAGGACATGACAAACATACACAGGGGCATGGCAAACATACACGGGGCATGACAAACATACACGGGCACAGGGGCATGACAAACATACACAAGGGCATGATAAACATACACGGGGGCATGGCAAACATACACTGGGGCGTGACAAACATACACAGGGACATGACAAACATACACGTGCATGACAAACATACACGGGCACAGGGACATGACAAACATACACGGGCATGACAAACATACACGGGCACAGGGACATGACAAACATACACGGGCACAGGACAAACATACACGGGCACAGGGACATGACAAACATACACGGGCACAGGGACATGACAAACATACACAGGCACAGGGGCATGACAAACATAAACGGGCACAGGGACATGACAAACATACACGGGCACAGGGACATGACAACATACATGGGCACGACAAACATACACGGGCACAGGGACATGACAAACATACACGGGCACAGGGACATGACAAACATACACGGGCACAGGACATGACAAACATACACGGGATGACAAACATACATGGGCACAGGGGCATGACAAACATACACGGGCACAGGGACATGACAAACATACACGGGCACAGGGACATGACAAACATACACGGGCACGACAAACATACACAGGCACATGACAAACATACACGGGCACAGGGACATGACAAACATACACGGGCACAGGGACATGACAAACATACACGGGCACAGGGACATGACAAACATACACGGGCACAGGGACATGACAAACATACACGGGCACAGGGGCATGACAAACATACACGAGGGCATGATAAACATACACGGGGGCATGACAAACATACACGGGGACATGACAAACATACACGGGGGCATGACAAACATACACAGGGGGCATGACAAACATACACAGGGACATGGCAAACATACACAGGGACATGACAAACATACATGAGGGCATGATAAACATACACGGGGGCATGTCAAACATACACAAGGACATGACAAACATACACGGGGGCATGACACACATACATGGGGGCATGACAAACATACAAAGGGGGCATGACAAACATACACGGGGGCATGGCAAACATACACGGGGGCATGGCAAACATACATGGGGGCATGACAAACATACACAGGGACATGACAAACATACACCGGGGCATGACAAACATACATGGGGGCATGACAAACATACATAGCTGCATGGCAAACATACACAGGGGCATGACAAACATACACGGGGGCATGACAAACATACACGGGGGCATGGCAAACATACACAGGGACATGGCAAACATACACGGGCACATGGGCATGACAAACATACACGGGGGCATGACAAACATATACGAGGGCATGACAAACATACACGGGGGCATGACAAACATACATGGCTGCATGGCAAACATACACAGGGGCATGACAAACATACACGGGGGCATGACAAACATACACGGGGGCATGGCAAACATACACAGGGACATGGCAAACATACACGGGCACAGGGGCATGACAAACATACACGGGGGCATGGCAAACATACACGGGGACATGACAAACATACACAGGGGCATGATAAACATACACAGGGACATGACAAACATACACAGGGGGCATGATAAACATACACAGGGACATGACAAACATACACGGGGGCATGGCAAACATACACGGGCACAGGGTGACAAACATACACGGGGGCATGATAAACATACACGGCTGCATGGCAAACATACACTGGGGCATGACAAACATACACGGGGGCATGACAAACATACACGGGGGCATGGCAAACATACACGTGCATGACAAACATACACGGGCACAGGGACATGACAAACATACACGGGCATGACAAACATACACGGGCACAGGGACATGACAAACATACACGGGCACAGGACAAACATACACGGGCACAGGGACATGACAAACATACAC
>CM026402.1:19335086-19360646 GCA_014843695.1 Archivesica marissinica
GGCACAGGGACATGACAAACATACACGGGCACAGGGACATGACAAACATACACGGGCACGACAAACATACACAGGCACATGACAAACATACACGGGCACAGGGACATGACAAACATACACGGGCACAGGGACATGACAAACATACACGGGCACAGGGACATGACAAACATACACGGGCACAGGGACATGACAAACATACACGGGCACAGGGGCATGACAAACATACACGAGGGCATGATAAACATACACGGGGGCATGACAAACATACACGGGGACATGACAAACATACACGGGGGCATGACAAACATACACAGGGGGCATGACAAACATACACAGGGACATGGCAAACATACACAGGGACATGACAAACATACATGAGGGCATGATAAACATACACGGGGGCATGTCAAACATACACAAGGACATGACAAACATACACGGGGGCATGACACACATACATGGGGGCATGACAAACATACAAAGGGGGCATGACAAACATACACGGGGGCATGGCAAACATACACGGGGGCATGGCAAACATACATGGGGGCATGACAAACATACACAGGGACATGACAAACATACACCGGGGCATGACAAACATACATGGGGGCATGACAAACATACATAGCTGCATGGCAAACATACACAGGGGCATGACAAACATACACGGGGGCATGACAAACATACACGGGGGCATGGCAAACATACACAGGGACATGGCAAACATACACGGGCACATGGGCATGACAAACATACACGGGGGCATGACAAACATATACGAGGGCATGACAAACATACACGGGGGCATGACAAACATACATGGCTGCATGGCAAACATACACAGGGGCATGACAAACATACACGGGGGCATGACAAACATACACGGGGGCATGGCAAACATACACAGGGACATGGCAAACATACACGGGCACAGGGGCATGACAAACATACACGGGGGCATGGCAAACATACACGGGGACATGACAAACATACACGGGGGTGGTGGGGTGTAGGGGCATGATAAACATCACAGGGACATGACAAACATACACAGGGGGCATGATAAACATACACGGGACATGACAAACATACACGGGGGCATGGCAAACATACACGGGCACAGGGGGCATGACAAAATACACGGGGGCATGACAAACATACACGGCTGCATGGCAAACAACACAGGGGCATGACAAACATACACGGGGCATGACAAACATACACGGGGGCATGGCAAACATACACGGTGCATGACAAACATACACGGGGTGTGGGGGTGGTGGGGGTGTGGGGGGGTGTTCACAGGGACATGACAAACATACACGGGGCATGGCAAACATACACGGGGACATGTTGGGACATGGCAAACATACACGGGGACATGACAAACATACACGGGGTGTTCACAGGACATGAGAAACATACACGGGGGCATGGCATGGGGACATGACAAACATACACAGGACATGGCAAACATAAACGGGGGCATGGCAAACATACACGGGGGCATGACAAACATATCATGGGGATGACAAACATACACGGGGGCATGGCAAACATACATGGGGTGGTCACAGGGACATGACAAACATACACGGGGACATGGCAAACATACACGGGGGCATGACAAACATACATGGTGCATGGTCAGGGGCATGACAAACATACACGGGGGCATGACAAACATACACGGGGGCATGACAAACATACACGGGGACATGACAAACATACACGGGGGTATGACAAACATACACGGGGTTGGTTCACAGGGGCATGACAAACATACACGGGGCATGCATGGGGACATGACAAACATACACGGGGGCATGACAAACATACACGGGGGCATGACAAACATACACAGGGGGCATGACAAACATACACAAGGACATGACAAACATACACAGGGGCATGTCAAACATACATGGGGGCATGACAAACATACACAAGGACATGACAAACATATACAGGGGCATGTCAAACATACACAGGGGCATGACAAACATACACGGGCACAGGGGAAGGACAAACATACACAAGGGCATTATAAACATACACGGCGGCATGGCAAACATACACTGGGGCATGACAAACATACACAGGGACATGACAAACATACACAAGGACATGCCAAACATACACAAGGACATGACAAACATACACGAGGGCATGATAAACATACACGGGGGCATGGCAAACATACACAAGGACATGACAAACATACACGGGGGCATGACAAACATACACGGGGGCATGGCAAACATACACAGGGGGCATGACAAACATACACAGGGGCATGACAAACATACACGGGGGCATGGCAAACATACATGGGGGCATGACAAACATACACAGGGACATGACAAACATACACTGGGGCATGACAAACATACATGGGGGCATGACAAACATACATGGCTGCATGGCAAACATACACAGGGGCATGACAAACATACACGGGGGCATGACAAACATACACGGGGGCATGGCAAACATACACAGGGACATGGCAAACATACATGGGCACAGGGGCATGACAAACATACACGGGGGCATGACAAACATATACGGGGGCATGACAAACATACACGGCTGCATGGCAAACATACACAGGGGCATGACAAACATACACGGGGGCATGACAAACATACACGGGGGCATGGCAAACATACACAGGACATGGCAAACATACACGGGCACAGGGGCATGACAAACATACACGGGGCATGACAAACATACACTGGGGCATGACAAACATACACAGGGGCATGATAAACATACACAGGGACATGACAAACATACACAGGGGCATGATAAACATACACAGGGACATGACAACATACACGGGGGCATGATAAACATACACAGGGACATGACAAACATACACGGGGGCATGGCAAACATACACGGGGACATGACAAACATACATTGGGACATGGCAAACATACACGGGGACATGACAAACATACACAGGGGCATGACAAACATACACGGGGGCATGACAAACATACACGGGGACATGACAAACATACACGGGGGCATGGCAAACATACATGGGGGCATGACAAACATACACAGGGACATGACAAACATACACAGGGGCATGGCAAACATATACGGGGGCATGACAAACATACACAGGGGCATGACAAACATACACGGGGGCATGACAAACATACACAAGGACATGACAAACATACACGGGGCATAACAAACATACACGGGGGTATGGCTAACATACACAGGGGCATGACAAACATACACAGGGGCATGACAAACATACACGGGGACATGACAAACATACACGGGGGCATGACAAACATACACGGGGGCATGACAAACATACACAAGGACATGACAAACATACACAGGGGCATGTCAAACATACACGGGGGCATGACAAACATACACAAGGACATGACAAACATATACAGGGGCATGTCAAACATACACGGGGGCATGACAAACATACACGGGCACATGACAAACATACACAAGGGCATGATAAACATACACGGGGGCATGGCAAACATACACTGGGGCATGACAAACATACACAGGGACATGACAAACATACACAAGGACATGACAAACATACACAAGGACATGACAAACATACACGAGGACATGACAAACATACACGGGGGCATGACAATCACAAGGACATGACAAACATACACAAGGACATGACAAACATACACGGGGGCATGGCAAACATACACAGGGGGCATGACAAACATACACGGGAGCATGGCAAACATATACGGGGGCATGACAAACATACACAGGGGACATGACAAACATACACAAGGACATGACAAACATACACAGGGGCATGGCAAACATACACGGGGGCATGACAAACATACACAAGGACATGACAAACATACACAGGGGCATGACAAACATACACAAGGACATGACAAACATACACAGGGGCATGGCAAACATACACGGGGGCATGACAAACATACACGGGCACAGGACAAACATACACAAGGGCATGATAAACATACACGGCGGCATGGCAAACATACACTGGGGCATGACAAACATACACAGGGACATGACAAACATACACGGGTACAGGGGCATGACAAACATACACAAGGACATGACAAACATACACAGGGGCATGACAAACATACACAAGGACATGACAAACATACACAGGGGCATGGCAAACATACACGGGGGCATGACAAATATACACGGGCACAGGACAAACATACACAAGGGCATGATAAACATACACGGGGGCATGGCAAACATACACTGGGGCATGACAAACATACACAGGAACATGACAAACATACACGGGTACAGGGGCATGACAAACATACACGGGCACAGGGACATGACAAACATACATGGGCACAGGGACATGACAAACATACACGGGCACAGGGGCATGACAAACATACACGGGCACAGGGACATGACAAACATACACGGGCACAGGGACATGACAAACATACACGGGTACAGGGACATGACAAACATACACGGGCACATGACAAACATACACGGGCACAGGTACATGACAAACATACACGGGCACAGGGACATGACAAACATACACGGGCACAGGGGCATGACAAACATACACGAGGGCATGATAAACATACACAGGGGCATGACAAACATACACGGGGACATGACAAACATACACGGGGGCATGGCAAACATACACGGGGGCATGGCAAAACATACACAGGGGTATGGGAAACATACTAGCAAAGGTGGATAAGCAGTGGTATATTCTTACTTGCAAATATTCTGTAATACTTAATATTTTCATTCTGCTGGTATGACAGCGCTCCTGTTACATACAGACGATCACTGAAAATAGCACAAGTACTAAAATGATACAGATTTCTGTTGGCTTCATTACGCAAAAGTCCTTACAACAGTAATTTAATAGTTGTATTGAAATACCTCATTCCTGGTGGAATCCATTTCCATGAGGGCGGGACGGGCAATGCGGGCCGTTTGTCTAATCTTTGTCTAATGTTTCTAAAACTTGTTGCCTAAACCATTTGCATATTTCACACTATGTATTGTTTTTTTTGTGTACGACATATTTACTATTGACTTTGTACTAAAATATGATTGAACAAAAGACGAGCTATGTGGGTTTATGTGTCCTGACTAAGGACAGCACCAGCGCAATCTTACTGGGGCTTGAACTCACAACACTTCGGTTACAAGACAAGAACATCCTATCCGTTACACGAAGGAGGCCTCCACCAGAAGCACTGTTGCAAAAGCGCCATCGTATTTTGTAATCAGTTTAATTTTAAATGGCCAGCGACATGCGGCACTTGGGATATTTTTAAAACACAATGGGCAGACAAGGCTTAAAAGACACTAAACTCTTTCATCGCCAATGTCGCATAAAAGCAAAAAGTATAGAACCTGATCCGACAGAACAGAACGTGCAGTCTGATCTGGCTGTATACTGATTGCTCTTCAGACAGTGGAGCTGAAGCACCTGTCCGAATAGCAAAGAACATAGATCCTGATCAGACGCGGCGCTATACCGCGGCTGATCTGGATCTATGTTGTTTGCACATGCTCTGAATTTATTCAGAGCTGAGAGTTAACTGTATTTCTTCACATGTCTGTATATTGATTAAAGCTATGCAGCTTAAATTAGCAAACTATGAAGACTATAAATATCAGCCGGGGTGGGGGGTGCATCTCTCTGAGTCTTATCCTAAAGTTTTGTAATGGAATTGCTTGATTATCGAAAAGAATCGCAGCTGTTACGAAATATATGTGGCCAAGTTGACAAAATTGAGTCAAAACTAAGAGTTGCCACAGTGTAAATAAGTTTCTCTTTAAAAAAACTTACCCAGTATCAATGTATTTTAACAGCCAGTTTACCTCCTCCTTTTTTCTCACAACTACTTCATGCCATTTGGTACCACCTAAAATATACATTCAAACAAGAACATCATTGCCCCGAGTCACCAACCTGATATTCTTAGGTTGAAACCCAAACTAGAATTTCAAGATGGCCATACTGTTGAACATTTGTGGATTTCAAATTGGCAATAGTTTAGATATTTTTAATTACTAATCACACCGATGTCTAGTAAAAATGTCTATTCAACTCGCCAAATATTTCAAAAAGAGAAGCCAAAACTATATTTTCAAGATTGTAGCTTGGATTTCAGATCTGAACGAATTGAGCTATTTTTGATCTACTACTTGTCTAGGATTCATGAAAATTGGCCAAGGTCTTCATGAAGGGAATGCATTCATCTTGGGCTTCCGATCGACCAAGGTCTTCATGAAGGGAAATGCATTCATCTTGGGCTTCCGACTGGCCAAGGTCTTCATGAAGGGAAATGCATTCATCTTGGGCTTCCGATCGGCCAAGGTCTTCATGAAGGGAAATGCATTCATCTTGGGCTTCCGACTGGCCAAGGTCTTCATGAAGGGAATGCATTCATCTTGGACTTCCGATCGGCCAAGGTCTTCATGAAGGGAAATGCATTCATCTTGGACTTCTGATTGGCCAAGGTCTTCATGAAGGGAAATGCATTCATCTCGGACTTCCGATTGGCCAAGGTCTTCATGAAGGGAATGCATTCATCTTGGGCTTCCGATTGGCCAAGGTCTTCATGAAGGGAAATGCATTCATCTTGGGCTTCCGACTGGCCAAGGTCTTCATGAAGGGAAATGCATTCATCTTGGGCTTCCGATCGGCCAAGGTCTTCATGAAGGGAAATGCATTCATCTTGGGCTTCCGACTGGCCAAGGTCTTCATGAAGGGAATGCATTCATCTTGGACTTCCGATCGGCCAAGGTCTTCATGAAGGGAAATGCATTCATCTTGGACTTCTGATTGGCCAAGGTCTTCATGAAGGGAAATGCATTCATCTCGGACTTCCGATTGGCCAAGGTCTTCATGAAGGGAATGCATTCATCTTGGGCTTCCGATTGGCCAAGGTCTTCATGAAGGGAATGCATTCATCTTGGGCTTCCGATTGGCCAAGGTCTTCATGAAGGGAATGCATTCATCTTGGGCTTCCGATTGGCCAAGGTCTTCATGAAGGGAATGCATTCATCTTGGGCTTCCGATCGGCCAAGGTCTTCATGAAGGGAAATGCATTCATCTTGCACTTCCGATTGGCCAAGGTCTTCATGAAGGGAAATGCATTCATCTCGGACTTCCGATTGGCCAAGGTCTTCATGAAGGGAATGCATTCATCTTGGGCTTCCGATTGGCCAAGGTCTTCATGAAGGGAATGCATTCATCTTGGGCTTCCGATTGACCAAGGTCTTCATGAAGGGAATGCATTCATCTTGGGCTTCCGATCGGCCAAGGTCTTCATGAAGGGAATGCATTCATCTTGGGCTTCCGATCGACCAAGGTCTTCATGAAGGGAATGCATTCATCTTGGGCTTCCGATTGGCCAAGGTCTTCATGAAGGGAATGCATTCATCTTGGGCTTCCGATCGGCCAAGGTCTTCATGAAGGGAATGCATTCATCTTGGGCTTCCGATTGGCCAAGGTCTTCATGAAGGGAATGCATTCATCTTGGGCTTCCGATTGGCCAAGGTCTTCATGAAGGGAATGTATTCATCTTGGGCTTCCGATCGACCAAGGTCTTCATGAAGGGAATGCATTCATCTTGGGCTTCCGATCGGCCAAGGTCTTCATGAAGGGAATGCATTCATCTTGGGCTTCCGATCGGCCAAGGTCTTCATGAAGGGAATGCATTCATCTTGGACTTCCGATTGAATCAATTTTAGCTATTGTTAATCTACTGGGTGTCTTGATGCTACACACAAAGTTTCTTCAAAGTTTACCTAGCGACATGGGAGGAACAGCTGATAACAGATTTTCAAGATGGCGCTCATAAGTCTACAATGTACTAGAATTATGGCCCTTTTTTAAATTAGAAAATCTGTTCATAGTTTTGCATGCACATTACTATCCAGTCTATATCTGAATAATCAGTGTACCATTTTAATTTGAGGAATACGTCACAAAGTTTGTCCCTCATAAAATCTACTATCTGTATTACAGGCAAGTTAGATAACTCTTATATTTTATTGCAAATTATGGCTATTGTTTTACTTAGAAAATCCATGTAAGGTTTCAATAGGTCAAAAGTAGTGACCATTGTGTTTATTTACCAAGGATTTTCTTTAATTTGACCAGCGTTCTAGATTTTTGCTGGAAATCGTTGATTGCCAAATGGAATCCAGCTTCCAACAAAATATAATTTGTCAGAGAAGTCTTACGGAGGTTGGTGCACCCAAGTACTGGTTAACCGCTGGAGCCTGCCCAGGAAAGGTGTTGTTAGGTAAACTGCCCGCCGGCGATATAGCCCAAAATGGTGCTGATGCAGGCGTAAAACCCGAATCATAAAATCATAAAAATATAGAGAAGTTTTGAACAAAATTGCGTAGAAAATATGAGTTGTTACAAGCAGTGCAATGCGCTTACCTTAACCTAATGATCTAATCTTATCGAATTGGTAGACAGTCAAAAGAAATCAGTATATACAAAATCCAATGTTAAATAGAGTTATATGTACCATCGGTACCCATTGAAAAGGTAGTTCACCTGTACTGTTAGTGACCAAGTGTTATGCCATTTCTGGCCGATTATTCAACAGTACCAAGTTTTCATTACAATAAAACGTGTGGCCAAGATTAAACAAAATTCCCTAAAACTAGGTTTGCTGCAGTGTTCACGAGGCAAATGATGGATACAAACAGACAATAAGGCAAGTGATGGATACAAACAGACGTTCTAACAAATGGGTATTTCTGTTCTCCCCCTTTGTTCTAATAATAGCATTTGAGCATCATAAAAACTTACAGAATGAATGACAACACATAATGTTCTCTATTGTTTTTTTAAAACTTTATTTATTTTATAACGATTGCGAAGCAAATTCTAACAACTTATATTAATCACTGTTGTTGGCGCGGATGAAAGCGTAAATGGTCATTTGTGTGGGAGGAAACCGGAGTACCTGGAGAAAACCCACCTATCCGATCTGGCGACAATCGTACCATCTCACACACTTCCCGGTCCGAGGAACGAACCTGGGTTGCATTGGTGAGAAGCGAGTGCGCTAACCACTGCGCTAATCGGACAGCCTAAAAAAAAAACTCTATTGTTGTACTAGCCCTTTGTATGACAACAGTTGATCACAATACCCCACTTCGAATATGTAACGATGAGCTAGTGATTGAGTTGTCTTGTATTTGACCTAATGACCTAGATTTCTAGTTTGAATTCTAGTGAATTATCGGAAGGAGGGGGAGGAGGGGTGCACTATACATATATTTTCGTGCATTCAAATGTCCCTTTCTTTACCGGAACACCTTTGGCAATTGGCAATACGCATTTATAACTAGCTACATGATATAATACAAATCATCGACATTTACAAGAGCCATTAATTAATTTCTATACATGTGTTCCTGTGGCTCAGGGGGAGTCCGACTGTCCGGATATTACAGTACATCTGGTTACAGTTATTAGGGGGAGTCCGACTGTCCGGACATTACATTACATCTGGTTACAGTTATTAGGGGGAGTCCGACTGTCCGGATATTACACTACATCTGGTTACAGTTATTAGGGGGAGTCCGACTGTCCGGACATTACATCTGGTTACAGTTATTAGGGGGAGTCCGACTGTCTGGACATTACACTACATCTGGTTACAGTTATTAGGGGGAGTCCGACTGTCCGGATATTACACTACATCTGGTTACAGTTATTAGGGGGAGTCCGACTGTCCGGACATTACATCTGGTTACAGTTATTAGGGGGAGTCCGACTGTCCAGACACTACATCTGGTTGCAGTTATTAGGGGGAGTCCGACTGTCCGGATATTACAGTACATCTGGTTACAGTTATTAGGGGGAGTCTGACTGTCCGGATATTACACTACATCTGGTTACAGTTATTAGGGGGAGTCCGACTGTCCGGACATTACATCTGGTTACAGTTATTAGGGGGAGTCCGACTGTCCAGACATTACATCTGGTTACAGTTATTAGGGGGAGTCCGACTGTCTGGACATTACACTACATCTGGTTACAGTTATTAGGGGGAGTCCGACTGTCCGGATATTACACTACATCTGGTTACAGTTATTAGGGGGAGTCCGACTGTCTGGACATTACATCTGGTTACAGTTATTAGGGGGAGTCCGACTGTCCGGATATTACACTACATCTGGTTATTATTACTTCGAATGTTTCCAACTCCCACCAGCAATTTCACAAACGGACCAGCCGCGCCTTCCACTAGTGCTGGTTTTACTCCCACTCTTCCGAGCAAGTTCACATCACAAAATGCTGCAATATAAAAAAGGAAACTTGTATAATTTGTGCGAAATATACATACACATCATAATGCCAATTTTCTTTCAAATTGTTAAGTTTCCGGATTTCGATCCTGGGAAAGAGTGTGTACCCATTCAACACCAAGTAACTGACATGGACTGGTCCATGATATTTATAGACCAATAAATTAATAACAAAATTACATTTGGATCAGTTCATTTATCAAAATGGGTAATTATATTTCTAAAAATAGTTATATTACTTGAAAAAAGTGCAGATCCTGATGAGACGGCTCGTCACATCTGGATCTACACATTTGTGTAAGTCAATTTAGAGGTCTGTGGTGTTGAAAGGGCTAAGTGCAACAAAAACAATGTTATGTTATATTTCGGGTTTTACGCCTGCATCAGCACCATTTTGGGCTATATCGCCGGCGGGCAGTTTACCTAACAACACCTTTCCTGGGAAGGCTCCAGCAGTTAACCAGTACTTGGGTGCACCAACCTCCGTAAGAAACTGCCAACTTTTTCATATAAATGAGAGACGGCCTGAGCGGGGCTCGAACTCGTGACCATCAGTGATGATAGGTTACAGTGGTATACAAGTCAGCGACCTTAACCACTCGACCACGGAGGTGGACGACAACAAAAACAAATCCAAACGAACAATTGATCGAATCTTTTCAAAAATTTGCAAAATATTTCCTGCATTTAGGCCAGATCGGCAGTATCGAATGTATTTCACACTATTTAATGTACATTGGCAATTTTATCTAAAAATAGTAATAATTATTTATAGTAATAATTATTACTGGCAAAAAGTGCAGATCCTGATGAGATGACTCGTCACGAGCCGACTCATCTGGATCTACACTATTTGGAGGCCTGTAGTGTTGAAAGGGTTAAAGAACACAATTTAAGGACACAATCGTGCACTTTCTCACTTCTACTAAAAATCTGGAACACCCTATAATTTAACCCTTTCAACACCAAAGTAACTGATATGGATTGGTGCATGATATCGTTACACCAATAAATTAATAAGAAAATTACATTTGGACAAGGTCATTTATCAAAATGGGTAATTTTGTCTAAAAATAGTAATATTACTGGCAAAAAGTGCAGATCCTGATGATTCATCTGGATCTACACTTTTTGTAAGCCTATTTAGAGGTCTGTAGTGTTGAAAGGGTTAAATGGTTTTTGCAATGTTTATGGCTATCGACATAAATCCCAGTTCAGGGTCTCTGTCTGTATCATTGTGTACCGGTATGTGTGTTTTTACGTTTATTTATCGTCGCTACTGGCTGCCCATATAGCCTTCTGAAGAGATTAGTCATTTTAGATTTTTGGAGGATAGTGCAATGATACAGACAGAGACCCATTCCAGAATCTCCTGGTTCTTTTACATGCACGGTATAAAGCACCAACACGAGATCTCGGTTTAATATCCCATCTGAAAGACTATTAATTTTATTATGGTCAGACGGGGGATCGAACCTGCGATCGCTGGATTACCGGTAGCGAAATAAATAAATGTAAAACACACAAAATAACTTCCACCTGCTGCAATCACACAAGGTACATGTAAGACCAAGGTCTCAATTTTAAATTCAAAAGTTACATGGGGGTGGGTTACAGGGAGTTCATAAACACAAAAGGCCCACTTGCACAAATTCTTTTGAATGTACAATGTAGGTCATTTGTTTCAAAAGATTACTAAATGTTTGGAACAGTTCCAACTTATAACTGCATAGATCTCTTTCCTTTTAGCCAGCTTGCTAGAGTATCACCTGGTGATCATTTCTGTGGAATTATTTGGAATTCTGGCCAAAGTAGTCCCAGTGTCAAGTGACCTAGTTTCCGACCTCTGAATCTACACCTCGTAGACACTGTAGTGTTTATGATACGACCTAACCTGGGAACAGGCGTTGATATATTTTGCCTGGTCAGTCATGTAAATATATTTTAATACTGAGATCATTAATTGGGCCGTATTGAGTTTCTGATAGTGTCATTTTGCCAGAAGTAAATTGGTAAAAAATCAACAGACTGGAACCCAGGCTAGATATGGCCATATTTGGGCATCATATTTCAGTCCTCAATGTACTTGACTGCATATAAAAATGTTACCAATCTCATGAACAACCCATCTGTGGTGATGTGGTGATTATCTTTGGTATGCACTTGTAAACAAGACACTGGAAGATCCCTTTAGCTAAAAACCTGTGTTGCTACATTAACAATTTGAAGATACAATATTGGCCTTACATGTTCCTGAACTTTTCACAGTGGGTTCCTCCTCTGCATCACTCAACATCGAGTGGTCCTCTTCAGCTTGGGAGCAATAGTTTGCTCTCAAGCATGTCTGTATGTTAAACCTGCTCCTCCCAGTCTCGGTAACCTGAGGATAACATCAGATGCCTATATACATGTATGTATGCATGATGTTTCCATGTGTATGGAAAGATTATGCATCAGTATTGGTCAGTTATTTTAACCCTTTCCCTCATAGAAGCACCTCTACGCCATTACCAATACGACACGACACACATTAACCCTTCCCCTCATAGAAGCACCTCTACGCGATTACCAATACGACATTCATTAACCCTTCCCCTCATAGAAGCACCTCTACGCCATTACCAATACGACATACATTAACCCTTCCCCTCATAGAAGCACCTCTACGCCATTACCAATACGACATTCATTAACTCTTCCCCTCATAGAAGCACCTCTACGCCATTACCAATACGACACACATTAACCCTTCCCCTCATAGAAGCACCTCTACGCCATTACCAATACGACATTCATTAACCCTTCCCCTCATAGAAGCACCTCTACGCCATTACCAATATGACATTCATTAACCCTTTCCCTCATAGAAGCACCTATACACCATTACCAATACAACATTTATTAACCCTTTCCTCATAGAAGCACCTCTTGACGCCATTACCAATACGACATTCATTAACCCTTTCCCTCATAGAAGCACCTCTTGACGCCATTACCAATATGACAGACATTAACCCTTTCCCTCATAGAAGCACCTCTTGACGCCATTACCAATACGACATTCGTTAACTCTTTCCCCATAGAAGCACCTCTTGACGCCATTACCAATACGACATTCATTAACCCTTTCCCTCATAGAAGCACCTCTACGCCATTACCAATACGACATTCATTGACAATGTAGTAGCCAAACCAATGTTCATAATAAAGGCAAGAATCTCATGTAGTCCCAGTAACATATATGGAGGTGGGATAGATATGGCGACTACTTATCCACTGCATGATGGCTAAATGGCTGTCGTTTCTATGGATATATAATAGTATATTAACCTAAATCTCTATGAAAGTGGGATAGATATGGCGATTACTTATCCACTGCATGATAGCTAAATGGCTCTCGTTTCTATGGAGATATAATAGTATATTAACCTAAATCACTATGAAAGGGTTAACCATATTTTATTTCCCAATATAATACATATTGAACAATGCATACATCACACATATTGAACAATGCATACATCACACATATTGAACAATGCATACATCACACATATTGAACAATGCATACATCACACATATTGAACAATGCATACATCACACATAATGAACAATGCATACATCACACATATTGAACAATGCATACATCACACATAATGAACAATGCATACATCACACATATTCAAAATACAGAAAAATGATTAGAATGGAAGACAGAGTTTTATATAATTCTTGTCCTCGTTGGTGAGTTTATTATGGACAACCCTAAATGTATACATGTACATCCAGAAACCATGCTATAACATATTTATACATCATGTATTTTGTATATAGCCACATAACTTCCATCATAGCAGGAATTAGACACAACATTATAAATTATTCAGGCATAAGCCAGGTTTCAAACCTGTACTGCAACGTCACCTATCTTAAAAGCAATTGTTAATTATCTGTAAAATTGACTATTTTGTATTGCCAGCCATACAATCCAATCACCAAGGGCAAATGCATCACATGATGTTCAAATAATACAGTTAAGAGCTTGAGAATATAATTATGATAAAGCTCTATATAGGACAGGGTGTCTCACCAAGGTCACTCAATATCTTTCCTCCAATAATTTACAGGGCCCACTGAAGCATTGTCGTACATGGTGACATTAGTCCCTTTACAGTTTGGCCTGCTGTCATTGTGTGCTGAAGAAATTGCCATCAAAGGTCAGTTATGATCTAGGTGTTGTTAGTAATGTGATGGTCTCCATTGACTAAGCGTGAAATCCTTCGCTGGACTGCCATTGTAACAATTAGTAAATTAGCCTGACTTGAGCAAGTCTATGATTTCCCAGAATGCTGGGTATGACATCCGCTCAGAGCAACAGTTGAACCGAGATCGTCGAATAGAGCAGCTTATAGAAATAAAGTTTTATATATACACATCTTGTGTTTGTTTATTCATTGTATAACTTAGTTGTTATATAAATGAAACAGTACAAATATTACATGGTGTCAGAAGTGGGCTTTGGTTTCATGTGCACAGCCCAACATGTTTATTCTCATGAGGCCAGGCTGTTCTTGAGGTAGCACCGACATGCGGCTTCAAGGAAAGGCCATCCAAACTCATTGTTCCCAAATATCAGCCTGTTTTGGCTAAGTATAGATTGTGCCCATGGACAGAGTGGTTGGCATGAATGGAGTTCCGCCTTCTTGTGATGCAGACAACTTTGCATGTCAAGGCTTCAATGACATCAGCCAGTCTCGCTCCCATTGTTAGTGCTTGTCCAGGTCCTCTTGCAGCTTGGCAGAGTTATTGGTGGGCTTGATCTTCAGGTAGAGGAGGCTGTCATTGGTGAAGTTGATATATGGATTTCACTCTGTCTGGAAGGTTGTTGATGGACAACATGAATAATATGAGACCCAGGACTTATCCTGTGGCACCCCTGTAGTCAAAGTAGTGAAGGCAAACATGTGACCTTCAACCACGACATGCTGGCTTCTACCTGTCAGGAAGCCCTGCGATCAGCTCAGTACTGTTCCCCCATGCCATAGTGTCTCAATTGTGATGATCAGTAGTAGCCTGGAAGGTCTTCTCCACCACAACAGATTGAATTTGTATGTATGACACTGCTCAAGAATTGGTCCTGTACAAGAGGTAAAAAGAACTTATCAAAAGCCTTGCGAAAATCAATGATGGCACTCTATCTCTAGGGTAACTCTTCACGGATACGTGATGTAATGGTGACAATAATGGAAACGGATGGACCCCTAAGCAAAACCCAATAGCAATTTCAAAAATTTAACTGTCGCGAAAACATATGACATTTAGTTTTTGCACTGTAGTTTAGATTTCATAGTCAGGTACAGAACATTTCATTGACTGCAACATAATTAACTAAAGGTGGAATTAGCTACCATTTTGCAAAATTGGCGTAGCATCCTAAAGGAAATGTGGATCTTTTATAATATCTTGGTTGGTGATTGGTATGTTGTTTTTTCTACAAGTGTTAGAAAGTATGTTACACCGGCGCAGTAACTCAATCGGAATGTTCAGTTATATTGGTTCTAATCTCATCAGCCAAGACAAGGAAATTGGACTGTTGAATGAAGAAATGAATGAACAATTCATTTTTTTACATATATCTAAATTTAGGTCTAAAGTGAACAATCCTAACAAAGGAACAACAGTGAAGAGGTATGAGTTACGCACATGTTCATATACAAAAATGTGACATTTGACACAACACGGAAGTAAACACAAAAAATTGTTTTGACAAGATACATGACAAATAATGAAATATGGTTAGGACTAAGTGCCAGTGGCAGTAAACTAAAGCTGAAAAGTAGAATACTCTTCAATTAATACTCTTCTTCTTCTTTGTTAATACAGCACTCCTTCACGTATGAAGATTATATGCCGGCACCGTAACAAAAAGTGTTAGTTCAGAAAGTGCTCATTAGAAAGGATACCGTGAATAGACATATTTTTAGATATATTTTTAAGTGTTTTTTATAAAACTATGTAAATAATTGTGGCAATTTATGCAAAGTATATTAGGGTAAGGACAGACACAGGGATCAGGGCCTTGAAGGCGTCCACTGTGTCTGCGGCATATATGGTGGGCGGTAGCATGTTCCACTGAGTGACGGCTCTAGGATAGAAAGAGTATTTGTACGAGTCTTTAGCTGCGTGTATGTGTTTGTAGGTATAGGTGTTACTGTGTCTGGTTCTGGGGTCTGAAGGAATAATTAGATTACAGGGTGGTTGAATGGCAACTACATGGTGGATGATCTTATAAAACATGATGAGTCTGGTACGGATTCTTCGAATTTCCAAGGTGAGGGTAGTGAGCATATCAGTTACAGAACTTGTATTGTGGTAGCGGTTGGATGTATAACGGGCTGCACGGCGTTGTACTTTCTCAATCTGACTAATTTGGCTTTTGGTATGTGGGTCCCAAACAGAAGAGGAGTATTCTAGTTTGGGTCTGATGAGGGCTTTATAAGCATGGTCTTTTACCTTGGTAGAGTTGATTTTTAATCCTAGTTACTGACTAGCTTTGCTTGTTAAGTTGTTATAGAGTTTATATGCTTATCCCATTTTAAGTTATTCTGTAAAGTGAGGCCTAAATATTTTGCATGTTCGACAATTTCAAGTGGGTGGTTGTGAAGTTTGTATGTAAATTTAACTTGGTTTCTTTTTTGTGTGACATTTAGAACATTACATTTATCAGGGTGAAAATGCATGAGCCAATCCTGCTCCCACCTACCAGCAGCTTCTAGGTCAGATTGTAAGAGTTTTGCATCAGATGTGTTGTTAATTTCTCTATATATAATGCTGTCATCTGCGAAAAGTCTAAGGGTACTATGATTGAGTTATTCCGGGAAGTCGTTTATATAGATAAGAAAGAGGATAGGCCCCATGACAGTGCCCTGGGGTACTCCGGATGTGACTGGTACAGTGTCTGATGTTCCCCCTTCCAGGACAACTGTCTGGGTCCTATCTCTCAAGAAGTCAGATATCCAATGAAGAGCATTGCAATTGATACCGTAGAATTGTAGTTTGTAGAGGAGGTGACGGTGAGAAACTTTGTCAAATGCTTTCGCAAAATCCATAATGATGACATCGGTTAATAAAAAACCGTTTGAATATTTTTGTTGTTAGATTCCGTTAGGTTTTGGAGAAATGAAATTAGCTGTGATTCGCAGGAACGGGAAGATCGAAAGCCATGTTGTAGATCATAGGGGATATTATTGTTTTCCAGGTGTGACATTACATTACTTGAGATAATATGTTCGAGGCACCTTGCTCCCATAGTTCTATAAATAAGACCTCTACATTATTTTTTCCCCCTGTTATTCACGAGACGTTATAAACTGTGTAGAATTCAAACAATGGTATGTGTGTTGATATTGTTATCATATTTAATTTATAAAAAACGACTTTTTAGAATATAAAATATGCTACGCGTAATTGAGGTTTAGCGTTTAGACTTTGAAAAATGCCTGGATAGTAAAATGTCACATTTTTCAAGTCTAAATATTTGGACTACTTGCTCCCAGTATTCTGGATTGATGTCACCAGTTTTCACCTAACTGGAAATTGCCTATTGCTCGAGTATAAGTATGTAAACAACAGTTCTTTTTAACAAAACAATATAAATAAGGAACACTAACTTTAATAACAGGTTTAGTGTATCATTTTCACTCAAAATTCATTTGTTGGTCAAAATGGTGTCAATATACTGTATCTACAACAGTGTAGTGTATTTCGGCGTGGGTAGAACATCGGCCCGGCTAGCTCAGTTCAGGGGGTGTTTGAGTCCCACGTCGGGTCACTAACTTTTCCGCTCTTTCTTTGCTTGGTCACTTTAACAATAACAGGAAGTCGTGATAGCGCATTGGATGTGCGTTCACTTCAGGTGCGAAAGGTCCGGAGATCGAGCCCCGCTGGAGCCGTTACGATTGTGCCCTTAGGCAAGGCATTTAAATTCCACGTTGCCTCTTCCTCGTGGCGATGAATGAGGTCTCGAGAGTGATTAATATAAGTTGACATAACTTGTTTCGCAATCGAGCTAAAATAAATTTGTATAAACTAAACACTAACATTTAAGCAGTGGTAGTACGTTCTTAAAAGATGTAGAGTTCGATCCCGGTTGGTGCCGTTACTATTGTGCCTTCATGGTGTTTTGCTAAAAAATAAATTTGTATACATGTACACTATTAAATGAAACATTTGATTTCACACATTCAAATCTCTATTTTAATCAGCCTTTTATTCTTGTTTTATTAAACAGATGGTTCTTTGTTTAATTTTCACTATGAAATAATCTTGTGAAAATATTTCTGCAGCTATAGTTTTCAGGTGTGGCAATATTCCTATGAATTCAAGATAACAGAAGAAAATAATGAAACCTCTACAAGATCAGAAGGGAGCTATTTTGAAGCGAATTATCTCTGATGTCATCATCATTGGTGCAGGTAACCATAGCGATGGAACATTCGCTCCAGAAATTTGTTGGGAAATCCTCTTGTAGGCCTGGGTGGAAATATTTGTCTTTCATATACATCGTATACGTATGCTCCCATATTAACTATGTTAATATTTGTTGGAGCCTCCGTGGTTGATATGGATGCTGTGTCTGAGGAGTCCTACCACAACCACAATGGTTTCATCTTCTCTCTCCCTCATGGCGATACATTCCATCATGAATGATGCCTCGAGAGATGTTAGTCTAAAGTTGTGATATGGATGCTGTGTCTGAGGAGTCCTACCACAACCACAATGGTTTCATCTTCTCTCTCCCTCATGGCGATACATTCCATCATGAATGATGCCTCAAGTGTTGTTAGTCTAAAGTTGTGAAGAATATTTGTTTAACTAATTTACAAGATTCAATATTTTATTAAGTAACACGTAAACACACAATTTTTCTAGTTACATGATCAAATATATTAACATATAAGTTATCAACATGACTAACATGTTTTTAAGATACTATATACAATATAACATGACATCGATTGTACATATAAGTAATATGCTATATAGACAATACATACAGACGGATCTGTAGTCCAGTGGTAACACGCTGGACTGGTAATCCAGGGATAGCAGGTTCGATTCCCCGTCTGACCCTAATAAAATTAACAGTCTTTCAGATGGGACATTAAACCGAGGTCTCGTGTCAGTGCTTTACACCGTGCACATAAAAGAACCAGAGGAGATTCTGGAATTGGTCTCTGTCTGTATCATGCACTATCCTCCAAAATCTAAATTAACTAATCTCTTCAGGAGGTGTCGCTCATATGGGCAACCGGTATCGACGATAAATAAACGGTAAACACACAGACAAATACAACATGCATGAGCATGGATGTATATTTACAAGATTCATAAAGTAGACAAATGCTTTATGCAATACTAATACGTCCAAATTGGTAGTATAGCACTAGATAGTTCCAAGAAAAGAATAGCCAGTTATATGTCGTAAATAATACGTAGTCATAGGCATGGAGGAGTACATACATGATAGTACGATTATTCCAAACTATTGACAATGTTCTGTCATATGATAAATGATTCATATACATATTTACACAATTTAGTTTCAATGTTACAGGTGGTACTATCCTGTTGCTGTTTCGTGTGATGGGAGATCCTTACAAGCGTGGTTTCTTCTGTGATGACGAGTCCTTGATGCATCCGTTTAAGGAGTCCACAGTAACCTCGTCTATGTTGTATGGGATAGGATTTCTACTGGGAGCTCTTCTTGTAAGTTGTTTAACCCTTTGCTTCATAGAGATTTAGGTTAATATACTATTATATCTCCATACAAACGACAGCCATTTAGCTAGCATGCAGTGGATAAGTAGTCGCCATATCTATCCCACCTCCATAGATATTTACTGTGACTACATGAGATTCTGGCCTTTATTATGAACATTGATTTGGCTACTACATTGTCAATGTATGTCATATTGGTAATGGCATCAAGAGGTGCTTCTATAAGGGAAAGGGTTAATGTATGTCGTATTGGTAATGGCATCAAGAGGTGCTTCTATGAGAGAAAGGGTTAATGTATGTCGTATTGGTAATGGCATTAAGAGGTGCTTTTATGAGGGAAAGGGTTAATGTATGTCATATTGGTAATGGCATCAAGAGGTGCTTCTATGAGGGAAAGGGTTAATGTATGTCGTATTGGTAATGGCATCAAGAGGTGCTTCTATGAGGGGAAGGGTTAATGTATGTCGTATTGGTAATGGCGTCAATAGGTGCTTCTATGAGGGGAAGGGTTCAACTATATACATGTATTGTGGATTGGGAAATATTCATGGGAGTCATAATAAAAGAAAGGTAAAGTGTTTGTTTATTATAGTTTATTTTTAAAAACTTTATTTATTTTACGATTTTTAACAACTTATATTAATCACTCTTGTTGGCAAGGATGAAAGCGTAATTTTGTTCATTCGTGTGGGAGGAAACCGGAGTACCCGTGGAAAACCCACCTGTCCAATCTGGCGACTACCGTACCATCTCACATACTTCCCGGTCCGAGGATCGAACCCTGGTTGCATTGGTGAGAAGCGAGCACGCTAACCACTGCGCTAATCGGACATTTATTATAGTATCACCCCTATTGAAAGGGCCAGCCACTACTGACTTATGAGACACCTTTTATGGATATCAGTACTTTCCGAATCCTATGCTTGTAGGCATGTAGGCAATCGGTAACCATTATTTAACTAGCTGGCGGCTCACCAACTGGCCATATCAGACCGAACTCCTGGTGAGGTTCGAACCATCGACCTCCCTATTGTTATATTTATGTTTTATATTAATATGTACGTGTATCACAAATACATAAGATGTGGCTTCCATTTCCTAGTAATAGATGTTGTTGACTGGCAGTCACTTACCTTACAATGCATTGGGTTCAAACCTTATGATAGTCGGATTATTTCATGTGAGGGTGGGTGTTCTCTGGGTACTCCAGTTTTCTCCCATGCAAATGACCACACATATGCTTTCATCCGAGCCAACGAGAGTGATTAATATAAGTTGTTGAAACTTACTTCGCAATCGTTGTAAAATAAATAAAGTTTAAACTAATTATATTTTAATCAATAATCTAAGAATGATTAAGTGATTAATATAAGTTGTTGAAGCTTGTTTCGCAAAACAATATTTATTGTAAAATAAATAAAGTGTAAGCTTTCAAGTAAGGAAACTAGAACACCATCATTAATAATATGTTGTAGAATGTACGGATCAGTAGTCCACTGGTTAACAAACCGTGTTTAGTCATTAGATATTGTAGATATTGCTGGATCCAATTACAGGGAACATTCTAGAGGGCGATGTGGGCGAAATTGTCGCCCTAGGGACCCTGACTTCGCCCTCTGGGGGCCCCACTTCTCCCTAAAAAATTTTTTTGGTTTTTGCGATAACCCATTAAAAAGCACTCCTATTCAAATGTTGTATTTAATGGTTGTACTGTGCATTTTAACCATATTTTGCAGAATTATATTAAAGAACACCATTTATGGAAGCGATCACGTGCTTTCTCACTTCTCACAAAAATTCTGACCTAGAATGAACCCTGATTATTACGCATATGTTTGTACATGTGAATACAAAACATGTGAATACAGAGCAAACAGGCCGGGCCACAGGATCTAGCAACATTAGTTATAGCACATCCCATGTAACCAGGAATACTTCTGGAATTGGGGTTTGTTCTGTATCCTCCAAAAATATATATGACTACTAATACACGTCTGGAGGCTTCGCCCCGAAGATTACTGGGGGTGAAGATTACCGGGGGTGAAGATTACCGGGGGTGAAGGTTACTGGGGTGAAGATTACTGGGGGTGAAGATTACTGGGGGTGGTTTGGGGGTGAAGATTCTGGGGGTGAAGATTACCGGGGGTGAAGGTTACTGGGGTGAAGATACTGGGGTGTGAACATTACCGGGGGTGAACATTACGGGGGTGAAGGTTACTGGGGTGAAGATTACTGGGGGTGAACATTACCGGGGGTGAAGATTACTGGGGGTGAAGATTACCGGGGGTGAAGGTTACTGGGGTTGAAGATTACGGGGTGAACATTACCGGGGGTGAACATTACCGGGGTGAAGGTTACTGGGTGAAGATTACTGGGGGTGAAGATTACTGGGGCGAAGATTAACAGGGGTGAAGATTAATGGGGGTGAAGATTAACAGGGGTGAAGATTACCGGGGTGAAGATTACCAGGGTGAAGATTAACAGGGGTGAAGATTAATGGGGTGAAGATTAATGGGGTGAAGATTAAAAGAAATGCTTAGAAGAAAAAACTTGTTTCAGACTAACATGTTCAGTTTATACATGAAGTAAGACACATACCGTTACTATTTGATGCATAAAGTAAGACACATACCATTACTATTTTATGCATAAAGTAAGACACATACCGTTACTATTTTATACATGAAGTAAGACACATACCGTTACTATTTTATACATGAAGTAAGACACATACCGTTACTATTTTATACATGAAGTAAGACACATACCGTTACTATTTTATACATGAAGTAAGAAACATACCGTTACTATTTTATACATGAAGTAAGACACATACCATTACTATTTTATACATACATAAAGTAAGACACATACCGTTACTATTTTATACATACATAAAGTAAGACACATACCGTTACTATTTTATACATGAAGTAAGACACATACCGTTACTATTTTATACATGAAGTAAGACACATACCGTTACTATTTTATACATGAAGTAAGACACATACCATTACTATTTTATACATATAAGTAAGACACATACCATTACTATTTTATACATGAAGTAAGACACATACCGTTACTATTTTATACATACATAAAGTAAGACACATACCATTACTATTTTATACATGAAGTAAGACACATACCGTTACTATTTTATACATGAAGTAAGACACATACCGTTACTATTTTATACATGAAGTAAGACACATACCGTTACTATTTTATACATGAAGTAAGACACATACCGTTACTATTTTATACATGAAGTAAGACACATACCATTACTATTTTATACATGAAGTAAGACACATACCGTTACTATTTTATACATGAAGTAAGACACATACCGTTACTATTTTATACATGAAGTAAGACACATACCATTACTATTTTATACATGAAGTAAGACACATACCGTTACTATTTTATACATGAAGTAAGACACATACCATTACTATTTTATACATAAAGTAAGACACATACCATTACTATTTTATACATAAAGTAAGACACATACCATATCTATTTTATACATGAAGTAAGACACATACCGTTACTATTTTATACATACTAAAGTAAGACACATACCATTACTATTTTATACATACATGAAGTAAGACACATACCATTACTATTTTATACATGAAGTAAGACACATACCGTTACTATTTTATACATACATGAAGTAAGACACATACCATTACTATTTTATACATGAAGTAAGACACATACCGTTACTATTTTATACATGAAGTAAGACACATACCGTTACTATTTTATGCATGAAGTAAGACACATACCGTTACTATTTTATACATGAAGTAAGACACATACCATTACTATTTTATACATGAAGTAAGAAACATACCATTACTATTTTATACATAAAGTAAGAAACATACCGTTACTATTTTATACATGAAGTAAGACACATACCATTACTATTTTATACATGAAGTAAGACACATACCATTACTATTTTATGCATGAAGGAAGACACATACCATTACTATTTTATGCATGAAGGAAGAAACATACCGTTACTATTTTATACATGAAGTAAGACACATACCGTTACTATTTTATACATGAAGTAAGACACATACCGTTACTATTTTATACATGAAGTAAGACACATACCGTTACTATTTTATACATGAAGTAAGACACATACCATTACTATTTTATACATACATAAAGTAAGACACATACCATTACTATTTTATACATACACAAAGTAAGACACATACCATTACTATTTTATGCATGAAGTAAGAAACATACCATTACTATTTTATACATGAGGTAAGACACATACCGTTACTATTTTATACATGAAGTAAGACACATACCATTACTATTTTATACATGAAGTAAGACACATACCATTACTATTTTATACATGAAGTAAGACACATACCATTACTATTTTATACATAAAGTAAGACACATACCGTTACTATTTTATACATGAAGCAAGACACATACCATTACTATTTATGCATAGTGTTTTTTTTTGGTGTTTTTTTTTTTGGTGTTTTTTTTTGGTTTTTTTTGTGTGTTTTTTTTTCATAAAGTAAGACACATACCATTACATTTTATACATGAAGGAAGACACATCCATTACTATTTTATGCATAAAGTAAGACACATACCGTTACTATTTTATGCATAAAGTAAGACACATACCATTACTATTTTATACATGAAGTAAGACACATACCGTTACTATTTTATACATGAAGTAAGACACATACCATTACTATTTTATACATGAAGTAAGACACATACTATTACTATTTTATACATGAAGTAAGACACATACCATTACTATTTTATGCATAAAGCAAGACACATACCATTACTATTTTATACATAAAGCAAGACACATACCATTACTATTTTATGTGTGTTTTTTTTTTGGTGTTTCATTACTATTTTATACATGAAGTAAGACACATACCGTTACTATTTTATACATGAAGTAAGACACATACCATTACTATTTTATGCATAAAGTAAGACACATACCATTACTATTTTATACATGAAGTAAGACACATACCATTACTATTTTATACATGAAGTAAGACACATACCATTACTATTTTATGCATAAAGTAAGACACTTACCATTACTATTTTATACATGAAGTAAGACACATACCATTACTATTTTATGCATAAAGTAAGACACATACCATTACTATTTTATACATGAAGCAAGACAAATACCGTTACTATTTTATACATGAAGTAAGACACATACCATTACTATTTTATGCATAAAGTAAGACACATACCATTACTATTTTATACATGAAGGAAGACACATACCATTACTATTTTATGCATAAAGTAAGACACATACCGTTACTATTTTATGCATAAAGTAAGACACATACCATTACT
>CM026402.1:19361646-19399447 GCA_014843695.1 Archivesica marissinica
TACTATTTTATGCATGAAGGAAGACACATACCATTACTATTTTATACATGAAGTAAGACACATACCGTTACTATTTTATACATGAAGTAAGACACATACCATTACTATTTTATACATAAAGTAAGACACATACCGTTACTATTTTATACATAAAGTAAGACACATACCGTTACTATTTTATACATGAAGTAAGACACATACCATTACTATTTTATACATGAAGTAAGACACATACCATTACTATTTTATACATAAAGTAAGACACATACCATTACTATTTTATACATACATGAAGTAAGACACATACCGTTACTATTTTATACATGAAGTAAGACACATACCATTACTATTTTATACATGAAGTAAGACACATACCATTACTATTTTATGCATAAAGTAAGACACATACCATTACTATTTTATACATGAAGTAAGACACATACCATTACTATTTTATGCATAAAGTAAGACACATACCATTACTATTTTATACATGAAGCAAGACACATACCGTTACTATTTTATACATGAAGTAAGACACATACCATTACTATTTTATGCATAAAGTAAGACACATACCATTACTATTTTATACATGAAGGAAGACACATACCATTACTATTTTATGCATAAAGTAAGACACATACCGTTACTATTTTATGCATAAAGTAAGACACATACCATTACTATTTTATACATGAAGTAAGACACATACCGTTACTATTTTATACATGAAGTAAGACACATACCATTACTATTTTATACATGAAGTAAGACACATACTATTACTATTTTATACATGAAGTAAGACACATACCATTACTATTTTATACATAAAGCAAGACACATACCATTACTATTTTATACATAAAGCAAGACACATACCATTACTATTTTATGCATAAAGTAAGACACATACCATTACTATTTTATACATGAAGTAAGACACATACCATTACTATTTTATACATACATAAAGCAAGACACATACCGTTACTATTTTATACATAAAGCAAGACACATACCATTACTATTTTATGCATAAAGTAAGACACATACCATTACTATTTTATACATAAAGTAAGACACATACCATTACTATTTTATACATGAAGGAAGACACATACCATTACTATTTTATGCATAAAGTAAGACACATACCGTTACTATTTTATGCATAAAGTAAGACACATACCATTACTATTTTATACATGAAGTAAGACACATACCGTTACTATTTTATACATGAAGTAAGACACATACCATTACTATTTTATACATGAAGTAAGACACATACTATTACTATTTTATACATGAAGTAAGACACATACCATTACTATTTTATACATAAAGCAAGACACATACCATTACTATTTTATACATAAAGCAAGACACATACCATTACTATTTTATGCATAAAGTAAGACACATACCATTACTATTTTATACATGAAGTAAGACACATACCATTACTATTTTATACATACATAAAGCAAGACACATACCATTACTATTTTATACATGAAGTAAGACACATACCATTACTATTTTATACATGAAGTAAGACACATACCATTACTATTTTATACATAAAGTAAGACACATACTATTACTATTTTATACATACATGAAGTAAAACACATACCGTTACTATTTTATACATGAAGTAAGACACATACCATTACTATTTATACATGAAGTAAGACACTTACCATTAATTTTATGCATAAAGTAAGACACATACCATTACTATTTTATACATGAAGTAAGACACATACCATTACTATTTTATGCATAAAGTAAGACACATACCATTACTATTTTATACATGAAGCAAGACAAATACCGTTACTATTTTATACATGAAGTAAGACACATACCATTACTATTTTATGCATAAAGTAAGACACATACCATTACTATTTTATACATGAAGGAAGACACATACCATTACTATTTTATGCATAAAGTAAGACACATACCGTTACTATTTTATGCATAAAGTAAGACACATACCATTACTATTTTATACATGAAGTAAGACACATACCGTTACTATTTTATACATGAAGTAAGACACATACCATTACTATTTTATACATGAAGTAAGACACATACTATTACTATTTTATACATGAAGTAAGACACATACCATTACTATTTTATACATAAAGCAAGACACATACCATTACTATTTTATACATAAAGCAAGACACATACCATTACTATTTTATGCATAAAGTAAGACACATACCATTACTATTTTATACATGAAGTAAGACACATACCATTACTATTTTATACATACATAAAGCAAGACACATACCGTTACTATTTTATACATAAGCAAGACACATACCATACTATTTTATGCATAAAGAAGACACATACCATTACTATTTTATACATAAAGTAAGACACATACCATACTATTTTATACATGAAGGAAGACACATACCATTACTATTTTATGCATAAAGTAAGACACATACCGTTACTATTTTATGCATAAAGTAAGACACATACCATTACTATTTTATACATGAAGTAAGACACATACCGTTACTATTTTATACATGAAGTAAGACACATACCGTTACTATTTTATACATGAAGTAAGACACATACCATTACTATTTTATACATGAAGTAAGACACATACCATTACTATTTTATACATAAAGCAAGACACATACCATTACTATTTTATACATAAAGTAAGACACATACCATTACTATTTTATACATAAAGTAAGACACATACCATTACTATTTTATACATGAAGTAAGACACATACCATTACTATTTTATACATACATAAAGTAAGACACATACCATTACTATTTTATACATGAAGTAAGACACATACCATTACTATTTTATACATGAAGTAAGACACATACCATTACTATTTTATACATAAAGTAAGACACATACTATTACTATTTTATACATACATGAAGTAAAACACATACCGTTACTATTTTATACATGAAGTAAGACACATACCATTACTATTTTATACATGAAGTAAGACACTTACCATTACTATTTTATGCATAAAGTAAGACACATACCATTACTATTTTATACATGAAGTAAGACACATACCATTACTATTTTATCATAAGTAAGACACATACCATTACTATTTACATGAAGCAAGACACATACCGTTACTATTTTATACATGAAGTAAGACACATACCATTACTATTTTATACATAAAGCAAGACACATACCATTACTATTTTATACATAAAGCAAGACACATACCATTACTATTTTATGCATAAAGTAAGACACATACCATTACTATTTTATACATGAAGTAAGACACATACCATTACTATTTTATACATACATAAAGCAAGACACATACCGTTACTATTTTATACATAAAGCAAGACACATACCATTACTATTTTATGCATAAAGTAAGACACATACCATTACTATTTTATACATGAAGTAAGACACATACCATTACTATTTTATACATACATAAAGCAAGACACATACCGTTACTATTTTATACATAAAGCAAGACACATACCATTACTATTTTATGCATAAAGTAAGACACATACCATTACTATTTTATACATGAAGTAAGACACATACCATTACTATTTTATACATACATAAAGCAAGACACATACCGTTACTATTTTATACATAAAGCAAGACACATACCATTACTATTTTATGCATAAAGTAAGACACATACCATTACTATTTTATACATGAAGTAAGACACTTACCATTACTATTTTATACATGAAGTAAGACACATACCATTACTATTTTATACATACATAAAGCAAGACACATACCGTTACTATTTTATACATGAAGTAAGACACATACCATTACTATGTTATGCATGAAGTAAGACACATACCGTTACTATTTTATACATAAAGCAAGACACATACCGTTACTATTTTATACATGAAGTAAGACACATACCATTACTATTTTATACATGAAGTAAGACACATACCGTTACTATTTTATACATGAAGCAAGACACATACCATTACTATTTTATACATGAAGCAAGACACATACCGTTACTATTTTATACATGAAGGAAGAAACATACCATTACTATTTTATACATACATAAAGTAAGACACATACCGTTACTATTTTATACATGAAGTAAGACACATACCGTTACTATTTTATACATAAAGTAAGACACATACCATTACTATTTTATACATGAAGTAAGACACATACCGTTACTATTTTATACATAAAGTAAGACACATACCATTACTATTTTATACATAAAGTAAGACACATACCGTTACTATTTTATACATACATGAAGTAAGACACATACCGTTACTATTTTATACATGAAGTAAGACACATACCGTTACTATTTTATACATGAAGTAAGACACATACCATTACTATTTTATACATGAAGTAAGACACATACCATTACTATTTTATACATGAAGTAAGACACATACCGTTACTATTTTATACATGAAGTAAGACACATACCGTTACTATTTTATGCATGAAGTAAGACACATACCATTACTATTTTATACATGAAGGAAGACACATACCATTACTATTTTATACATGAAGGAAGACACATACCATTACTATTTTATACATGAAGTAAGACACATACCATTACTATTTTATACATGAAGCAAGACACATACCGTTACTATTTTATACATGAAGTAAGACACATACCATTACTATTTTATACATGAAGGAAGACACATACCATTACTATTTTATGCATAAAGTAAGACACATACTGTTACTATTTTATGCATAAAGTAAGACACATACCATTACTATTTTATACATGAAGTAAGACACATACCGTTACTATTTTATACATGAAGTAAGACACATACCATTACTATTTTATGCATAAAGTAAGACACATACCATTACTATTTTATACATAAAGTAAGACACATACCATTACTATTTTATACATGAAGGAAGACACATACCATTACTATTTTATGCATAAAGTAAGACACATACCGTTACTATTTTATGCATAAAGTAAGACACATACCGTTACTATTTTATACATGAAGTAAGACACATACCATTACTATTTTATACATGAAGTAAGACACATACATTACTATTTTATACATGAAGTAAGACACATACCATTACTATTTTATACATAAAGCAAGACACATACCATTACTATTTTATACATAAAGCAAGACACATACCATTACTATTTTATACATAAAGTAAGACACATACCATTACTATTTTATACATGAAGTAAGACACATACCATTACTATTTTATATACATAAAGCAAGACACATACCGTTACTATTTTATACATAAAGCAAGACACATACCATTACTATTTTATGCATAAAGTAAGACACATACCATTACTATTTTATACATGAAGTAAGACACATACCATTACTATTTTATACATACATAAAGCAAGACACATACCGTTACTATTTTATACATGAAGTAAGACACATACCATTACTATGTTATGCATGAAGTAAGACACATACCGTTACTATTTTATACATAAAGCAAGACACATACCGTTACTATTTTATACATGAAGTAAGACACATACCATTACTATTTTATACATGAAGTAAGACACATACCGTTACTATTTTATACATGAAGCAAGACACATACCATTACTATTTTATACATGAAGCAAGACACATACCGTTACTATTTTATACATGAAGGAAGAAACATACCATTACTATTTTATACATACATAAAGTAAGAAACATACCGTTACTATTTTATACATAAAGTAAGACACATACCGTTACTATTTTATACATAAAGTAAGACACATACCGTTACTATTTTATACATAATAAAGTAAGACACATACCGTTACTATTTTATACATGAAGTAAGACACATACCGTTACTATTTTATACATAAAGTAAGACACATACCGTTACTATTTTATACATACATAAAGTAAGACACATACCGTTACTATTTTATACATACATAAAGTAAGACACATACCATTACTATTTTATACATGAAGTAAGACACATACCGTTACTATTTTATACATACATAAAGTAAGACACATACCATTACTATTTTATACATAAAGTAAGACACATACCGTTACTATTTTATGCATGAAGGAAGACACATACCATTACTATTTTATACATAAGGCAAGACACATACCGTTACTATTTTATGCATAAAGTAAGACACATACCGTTACTATTTTATGCATGAAGGAAGACACATACCATTACTATTTTATACATGAAGTAAGACACATACCATTACTATTTTATACATAAAGTAAGACACATACTATTACCATTTTATACATACATGAAGTAAAACACATACCGTTACTATTTTATACATGAAGTAAGACACATACCATTACTATTTTATACATGAAGTAAGACACTTACCATTACTATTTTATACATAAAGTAAGACACATACCATTACTATTTTATACATGAAGTAAGACACATACCATTACTATTTTATACATGAAGTAAGACACATACCGTTACTATTTTATACATGAAGTAAGACACATACCGTTACTATTTTATACATGAAGTAAGACACATACCATTACTATTTTATACATGAAGTAAGACACTTACCATTACTATTTTATACATGAAGTAAGACACATACCATTACTATTTTATACATGAAGTAAGACACATACCGTTACTATTTTATACATGAAGTAAGACACATACCGTTACTATTTTATACATGAAGTAAGACACATACCGTTACTATTTTATACATGAAGTAAGACACATACCATTACTATTTTATACATGAAGTAAGACACTTACCATTACTATTTTATACATGAAGTAAGACACATACCATTACTATTTTATACATGAAGTAAGACACATACCGTTACTATTTTATACATGAAGTAAGACACATACCGTTACTATTTTATACATGAAGTAAGACACATACCGTTACTATTTTATACATGAAGTAAGACACATACCATTACTATTTTATACATGAAGTAAGACACATACCGTTACTATTTTATACATAAAGTAAGACACATACCATTACTATTTTATACATAAAGTAAGACACATACTATTACTATTTTATACATACATGAAGTAAAACACATACCGTTACTATTTTATACATGAAGTAAGACACATACCATTACTATTTTATACATGAAGTAAGACACTTACCATTACTATTTTATGCATAAAGTAAGACACATACCATTACTATTTTATACATGAAGTAAGACACATACCATTACTATTTTATACATGAAGTAAGACACTTACCATTACTATTTTATGCATAAAGTAAGACACATACCATTACTATTTTATACATGAAGTAAGACACATACCATTACTATTTTATACATGAAGTAAGACACATACCATTACTATTTTATACATGAAGTAAGACACATACCGTTACTATTTTATACATGAAGTAAGACACATACCGTTACTATTTTATACATGAAGCAAGACACATACCGTTACTATTTTATACATAAAGTAAGACACATACCATTACTATTTTATGCATAAAGTAAGACACATACCATTACTATTTTATACATACATGAAGTAAAACACATACCGTTACTATTTTATACATGAAGTAAGACACATACGATTACTATTTTATACATGAAGTAAGACACTTACCATTACTATTTTATACATAAAGTAAGACACATACCATATCTATTTTATATATGAAGTAAGACACATACCGTTACTATTTTATACATGAAGTAAGACACATACCATTACTATTTTATGCATGAAGTAAGATACATACCATTACTATTTTATACATGAAGTAAGACACTTACCATTACTATTTTATACATGAAGTAAGACACATACCGTTACTATTTTATACATGAAGTAAGACACTTACCATTACTATTTTATACATGAAGTAAGACACATACCGTTACTATTTTATACATGAAGTAAGACACATACCGTTACTATTTTATACATGAAGTAAGACACATACCATTACTATTTTATACATGAAGTAAGACACTTACCATTACTATTTTATACATGAAGTAAGACACATACCATTACTATTTTATACACGAAGCAAGACACATACCATTACTATTTTCACATTATGTACATTTAGATCAGCATTGTTGAAGCCATATGGATTTACAGAATAAACGACCGTGACCCTCGGCAGACATTTGATATGAACAAATACGGAAAGCACTGGATCCTAGTTAGAGATGTGTATCTTTCTCTCGTTCCCTTTATCTTCGGGGCCGCTATTGAACACCTGGTGACAGACATAGGAAAATACAGCATCGGTCGTCTACGTCCTCATTTCTTTGATGTGTGTAAGGTAAACTTCGACGGGGTGAACTGTTCAGCTGGCTACATTGAGAACTTTGAGTGCACGGGTGATGACAGTAACAGGATAAGGGAAGTCAGGTATGCAACTTCTGTAAACTCAACATGAATCATGTGTCTGTCCACTATTGCTAGTTTATACAAATTTATTTTAGCTCGATTGCGAAACAAGTTCTTACAACTTATATTGATCACTCTCGAGACCTCATTCCTGATGGAATTACGAATGTGCCCTTAGGCAAGGCATTTAAATTCCACGTTGCCTCTTCTCTCTCCCTCGTGGCGATGGATTCCATCATGAATGAGGTCTCGAGAGTGATTAATATAAGTTGTAAGAACTTGTTTCGCAATCAAGCTAAAATAAATTTGTATAAACTAATGATTACTAAGACACTAAAAGCAAACGACACTAAATTTTCTTTTTTTTAACGGGAAAGTAGGTAACATGAATCTACCTTTTCTTGTTTCCAATAACTGTCAAGGGAAGTAAGCCATGTTGTTTCCAATAAATGTCAAGGGAAGTAAGCCATGTTGTTTCCAATAACTGTCAAGGGAAGTAAGCTGTGTTGTTTCCAATAACTGTCAAGGGAAGTAAGCCATGTTGTTTCCAATAACTGTCAAGGGAAGTAAGCTGTGTTGTTTCCAATAACTGTCAAGGGAAGTAAGCTGTGTTGTTTCCAATAACTGTTAAGTGAAGTAAGCTGTGTTGTTTCCAATAACTGTCAAGGGAAGTAAGCTGTGTTGTTTCCAATAACTGTCAAGGGAAGTAAGCTGTGTTGTTTCCAATAACTGTCAAGGGAAGTAAGCTGTGTTGTTTCCAATAACTGTCAAGGGAAGTAAGCCATGTTGTTTCCAATAACTGTCAAGGGAAGTAAGCCAATGTTGTTTCCAATAACTGTCAAGGGAAGTAAGCCATGTTGTTTCCAATAACTGTTAAGTGAAGTAAGCTGTGTTGTTTCCAATAACTGTCAAGGGAAGTAAGCTGTGTTGTTTCCAATAACTGTCAAGGGAAGTAAGCTGTGTTGTTTCCAATAACTGTCTAGGGAAGTAAGCTGTGTTGTTTCCAATAGCTGTCAAGGGAAGTAAGCCATGTTGTTTCCAATAACTGTCGAGGGAAGTAAGCCAATGTTGTTTCCAATAACTGTCAAGGGAAGTAAGCCATGCTGTTTCCAATAACTGTCAAGGGAAGTAAGCCATGTTGTTTCCAATAACTGTTAAGTAAGCCATGTATGATTTGACGGTTTGGGCTATTTCGAGTCAACGTTGCTTAAATGCATAATGTTTCAAGATATATTATGTATTAAATACATACAAGCAAACCTGTGTTAAACAGCCAGCCAAGGGAATCACAGAATGAGGCTGCTTAGCACAGGTGGCTGCTCAATAGAGGTCAAATGTATAATAAAACAACATACTGGGAATCTGGAAACTGGCTGCTTAATGGTGGTGACCACTAACACAGGTTTGACTATAATTAGAAATGGACAATAACAAAAGAAAAGGACAATTCCTTTGAAGTTTAACTCTTTGCACGCTAGCGGCAGATAAAATCACCTTTGGAAACAGCATAGAGCCAGATCAGACGGCACAGAACGTGCCGTCTGATCAGGCTCTATGCTGTTTGCTATTCGGATAGTGGAGCTTGGCTGAATAGCAAACAACATGGATCCTGATCAGACGTGGCGTTACGCCGCGGCTGATCTGGATCTATGTTGTTTGCAAATGTGATTTTATTTACTCAGCAGGCAAAGGGTTAAATACAAATACATGTACATTATAATGTTGATATCTTTCAGGTTGTCGTTTCCATCTGGCCATGCATCATTTTCATCATATATTGCTGTGTATCTCCTGGTATGTACTGTATTTAGTTTATACAAATTTATTTTAGCTCGATTGCGAAACAAGTTATTTCAACTTATATAAATCACTCTCGAGACCTCATTCCTGATGGAATCCCATCGCCACGAGGGAGAGAGAAGAGGCAACGTGGAATTTAAATGCCTTGCCTAAGGGCACAATCATAATGGCTCCAGTGGGGCTCGAACTCCGGACCTTTCGCACCTGAAGCGAACGCGCATCCACTGCGCTATCACGACTTCCACGTACTGTATTTATGTGCTTGAGTTTAGTTGAAGATTTTTGGTTTTGGTATCAGATAACATTCCTGAAGTATTAACTCTGATGTGGAAGTCGTGGTAGCACTGTGGTAGCACGTTCGCTTCAGGTGCGAAAGGCCCGGGGTTCGAGCCCTGCTGGAGCCGTTACGATTGTGCCTTTAGGCAAGGCATTTAAATTCCACATGCCTCCTCTCTCTCGTGGCGATGGATTACATACAGCAACCTATCATCACTGATGGTCACGGGTTCGAGCCCCGCTCAGGCTGTGTCTCATTGATATGAAAATGTTGGCAGTTTCTTACGGAGGTCGTGCCCCAAGTACTCGTTAACCGTTGGAGCCTGTCCAGGAAAGGTGTTGTTAGGTAAACTGCCCGGCGTTCAAATGGGCAACTGGTAGTGACGTTAAACAAAATAAAAATTGTTATTATATTCGTCATGTCTAACATGAGGACGACAATGACAGATTTTTTTTTTTATACTTTATTTATTTTACAACGAAGTTTTAACAACTTATATTAATCACTCTCGTTGGCTCGGATGAAAGCGTATATGTGGTCATTCATGTGGGAGGAAACCGGAGTACCCGGAGAAAACCCACCTGTCCGATCTGGCGACCATCGTACCATCTCACATACTTCCCTAATAACGAATTTATTCATTCGGTTAAACCATAACCTGCAACGGTAAACAACAAAACATTGCTAGTACGGTAGTTGTACCCCTGGAAGCATTGATTTCAAGTCAAGAGGATCAAAAAAATGTTTTTTTATTGCTCTAATGTTTAATCCTTTCAACACCACAGGCCTCTAAATTGGCTTACAAAAAAGTGTAGATCCAGATGAGCCGGCTCGTGACGAGCCGTCTCATCAGGATCTGCACTTTTTTCCAGTAATATAGCTATTTTTAGAATTTGTTTTACCCATTTTGACAAATGAACTGATCCAAATGTAATTTTGTTATTAATTTATTGGTCTAAAAATATCATGGACCAGTCCATGTCAGTTACTTGGTGTTGAATGGGTTAAGAAGCATACAGTAAGCAGATTTAACATCATAGTCATGCCACTATTATCTTAAACTTAATTGATACTGTTTAATGTCTGGCAATCCGATATATCGATATTTATCTGTTGAAATATCAATACATTTTTTCTTCATCAATGACATCTCTATGATTTACTGTCACCCTATGCAACCTGATACAACAATTCTTGTTTGCAGTGCAAATTTGATACAATGGAACACGAATATTGATAACTGTGATTTGCAGCTGTTTCAATTTATTATTTTGTTTTGTTGTATCAGTTCTACACAGTAGAGGTAACTTGTGGTATCAGTTCTACACAGTAGAGGTAATTTGTTGTATCAGTTCTACACAGTAGAGGTAACTTGTTGTATCAGTTCTACACAGTAGAGGTAACTTGTTGTATCAGTTCTACACAGTAGAGGTAACTTGTTGTATCAGTTCTACACAGTAGAGGTAACTTGTTGTATCAGTTCTACACAGTAGAGGTAACTTGTTGTATCAGTTCTACACAGTAGAGGTAACTTGTTGTATCAGTTCTACACAGTAGAGGTAACTTGTTGTATCAGTTCTACACAGTGGAGGTAACTTGTTGTATCAGTTCTACACAGTAGAGGTAACTTGTTGTATCAGTTCTACACAGTAGAGGTAACTTGTTGTATCAGTTCTACACAGTAGAGGTAACTTGTTGTATCAGTTCTACACAGTAGAGGTAACTTGTTGTATCAGTTCTACACAGTAGAGGTAACTTGATGTATCAGTTCTACACAGTAGAGGTAACTTGATGTATCAGTTCTACACAGTAGAGGTAACTTGTTGTATCAGTTCTACACAGTAGAGGTAACTTGATGTATCAGTTCTACACAGTAGAGGTAACTTGTTGTATCAGTTCTACACAGTAGAGGTAACTTGTTGTATCAGTTCTACACAGTAGAGGTAACTTGTTGTATCAGTTCTACACAGTAGAGGTAACTTGTTGTATCAGTTCTACACAGTAGAGGTAACTTGTTGTATCAGTTCTACACAGTAGAGGTAACTTGTTGTATCAGTTCTACACAGTAGAGGTAACTTGTTGTATCAGTTCTACACAGTAGAGGTAACTTGTTGTATCAGTTCTACACAGTAGAGGTAACTTGTTGTATCAGTTCTACACAGTAGAGGTAACTTGTTGTATCAGTTCTACACAGTAGAGGTAACTTGTTGTATCAGTTCTACACAGTAGAGGTAACTTGTTGTATCAGTTCTACACAGTAGAGGTAACTTGTTGTATCAGTTCTACACAGTAGAGGTAACTTGTTGTATCAGTTCTACACAGTAGAGGTAACTTGATGTATCAGTTCTACACAGTAGAGGTAACTTGTTGTATCAGTTCTACACAGTAGAGGTAACTTGTTGTATCAGTTCTACACAGTAGAGGTAACTTGTTGTATCAGTTCTACACAGTAGAGGTAACTTGTTGTATCAGTTCTACACAGTAGAGGTAACTTGATGAATCGGGACAGCGTTATGACTGTATTTTCAGCTGTTTCAGATATTTTTACATAATATATAATATATTCCTTAATACGACCGTTTCTACCGTTTTTTACACAAATTTATTTTAGCTCGATTGCGAAACAAGTTATTAGAACTTATATTAATCACTTTCGAGACCTCATTTGTAATGCTGCTTTAATATATTAAATGCCTTTTGTACAATCAGTGATTTGATTATAATCTTAACCAGTTAGTGATGAGTTTATTATACTGGCAGGAAATTGCTCGAAGCCACATATGCTATATTTTATCAAGTTATTTTTACATTTTAAAATTCCTGATGTAATATAATCCATTGCCATGAGGGAGAGAGTTTCTATGCAGATACTGATTTTCTCCATGGCATACTATTTTGATGAATCGGTGAGTGTTATGACTATATTTTTACCTGTTTCAGATATTTTTACAGAAACGACTGACATTCCTGTTCAAGTCATTAATACGACCGTGCCTGCAGATATTGATTTTCTCCATGGCATACTATACATGTCTTAGTCGAGTCTCGGATTACAAACACCACCCTACAGACGTAATCGCCGGTGCCACACTAGGCATGATCGTAGCTGTAATGGTGGTATGTATAATCAGTTCTTATAGTGAAGTTGGCCATTGTTATCATTTACCCTTTCAACACTACAGACCTCGAAATAGGCTTACAAAAAGTGTAGATCCAGATGAGCCGGCTGTAATGACAGGTGTCACACTAGGCATGATGGTAGCTGTAATGGCCGGTGCCACACTAGGCATGATCGTAGCTGTAATGGTGGTATGTATAATCAGTTCTTATAGTGAAGTTGGCCATTGTTATCATTTACCCTTTCAACACTACAGACCTCGAAATAGGCTTACAAAAAGTGTAGATCCAGATGAGCCGGCTGTAATGGCCGGTGCCACACTAGGCATGATCGTAGCTGTAATGGTGGTATGTATAATCAGTTCTTATAGTGAAGTTGGCCATTGTTATCATTTACCCTTTCAACACTACAGACCTCGAAATAGGCTTACAAAAAGTGTAGATCCAGATGAGCCGGCTGTAATGGCCGGTGCCACACTAGGCATGATCGTAGCTGTAATGGTGGTATGTATAATCAGTTCTTATAGTGAAGTTGGCCATTGTTATCATTTACCCTTTCAACACTACAGACCTCGAAATAGGCTTACAAAAAGTGTAGATCCAGATTAGCCGGCTCATCAGGATCTGCACTTTTTGCCAGTAATATTACTATTTTTAGACAAAATTACCCATTTTTTGATAAGTGAACTGGTCTAAATGTGATTTTCTTATTAATTTATAGTATAGTTGAATGGGTTAAGCATGCCATGCCTTTGTCATCCAGCTGTACCCACAGTGTTTGGATATTTACTTCATGGCAAACATTCTTACCTATTTTGATAACTGAACTGGTCCAGATTTTCTTATTAATTTATTGGTCTAAAATTAGCATGCACCAGTCCATGTCATCACTTGGTGTTGAATGGATTAAGTATCATGCACCAGTCCATGTCATCACTTGGTGTTGAATGGATTAAGTATCATGCACCAGTCCATGTCATCACTTGGTGTTGAATGGGTTAAGTATCATGCACCAGTCCATGTCATCACTTGGTGTTGAATGGGTTAAGTATCATGCACTAGTCCATGTCATCACTTGGTGTTGAATGGGTTAAGTATCATGCACCAGTCCATATCATCACTTGGTGTTGAATGGGTTAAGTATCATGCACCAGTCCATGTCATCACTTGGTGTTGAATGGATTAAGTATCATGCACTAGTCCATGTCATCACTTGGTGTTGAATGGGTTAAGTATCATGCACCAGTCCATATCATCACTTGGTGTTGAATGGGTTAAGTATCATGCACCAGTCCATGTCATCACTTGGTGTTGAATGGGTTAAGTATCATGCACCAGTCCATGTCATCACTTGGTGTTGAATGGGTTACGTTAAGGCCCATTTTTAAACAGTTGGCCAAACTGTGTAAGCAATAGCAGATATTCAGTTAAGAACGTATAACTCTACTCCGGCACTTGTACATGTCTGTTTAAAATGGTCCTATAGGTTAAGTTAAATGAATAACCTGTAAACAGGAACAAACTGTGGCATCCGTGGTAGAGCGTCAGATTTGGAATAGAACGGTCCCGGGTTTGATACTCGGTCAGGCCACGTATGTAGGGTCATTGAGCAAGGGCACCTCACACACATGGCTTAGTACTGGTTAACCACTTAGGTCGGCTAAGCCTGCCCAGGAAAACATGTCTAGGTCCCCGCAAGGGGTTTGACATTAATGGAACATACATACATACATACAACTGTATTTGTTTTATTCAGTTGTGTTGAAACTTTGTAACGGTCTTGTGAATAAATATTCTGTGTATGTGCTATATATCAACTCTTGTTTTGACTTAATTTTATTCACTCATAGTCACAAACAAGTTTTCATAGACTCCGGAGAGCAGGTTGCGTTCATTTGGTCTCTTTTTTATACTTTGCAGACGTACTGTGTCTCGGATATTTTCACTATGGCCGACTCTAGGGAAACGATCAGGGAACAATATAAAAATGTGAACCACAGCAGTGAAGAAACTCGGTCCAGAATATCGTCATATATGTGACATGGAGACAAATACAGAAACATTGATAGGAGAGGGGAAATGTAGTCCAGAATCTTGACATATATGTGACATGGAGACAAATATAGAACCATGGATAGGTGAGGGGAAATGTAGTCCAGAATCTCGACATATATGTGACATGGAGACAAATATAGAACCATGGATAAAAGAGTCTAACATAGTTTAGAATATGTGATATCGAGTGTAATAAATTGTTTCTGTATTTGACCATTTCTGACATAACAATGAGAAACTAGTCAGTTACTGCCCCTGAATACTCCTAAAGGTAGATTGGTCCTCTTAATTGGTTTCCTCTGTTTGTATCGTTGTTTCCTTTGCACCACTTGCTATCCATCTTCATTCGTTTTCTCATCTTCTAATTATTAAATAATTATATCTCGACAAGATATACTACAGCGTATCCAATGGATATAAATTGGCTATCAATTAATTGGTTATGATTTTGATCAAATTACAGTTATCCTACCACAACATCTGGTTAGAAAACAACAGTTAAAACAAAGGATTCCAACTAAAAGGACCAATATACATTTCAGGATAAACAAGACTTTTCTGTCAAGGGAGGTAATAGAAAAAACAGCAATGTCTCTCTTTGAATCACTAGGTCATATCAAACACAGCCCTTGTAAGCACTGAAATACCTCTACTTTTTAGCTGATTTTGTTCAAACTTTGTCACACAAGATATTTTGAGGACAAATTTGGTTTGCAACACTGTTATTCATGTTTGTTATTTACACTTGTACATTATTTTTATACAGTATTATACGTTTTGTATTACTCTAGTACTTTATATATAACACGCTGGTATTTTCATCCAAAATTAAAGATTATATAAATCCTGGTAGGAATTCGTTCTTTTTCCAGATTTCGTCGAGTCTAAACACCTAGTGACCTACGTAAATGTGGAAATCGTGCAAAATAAAAAATATTATGGTATTATAATTTACGATAAAAGGTATAAATTGATTCATAATTTCAAAATTAAAATCACCTTTAGCAATTTTTCGAAACAATTAGCGACATTGATGTTTGTTGAACATGATAATGGTGTTGGAATGGGAAGATTGGGTAGGTGTTGACATATTGAGACAATTAAGTCACTTGAAATTCTAGGATTTCTTTATTCTTAAATCACATGCAAAAATCTTTTTTTCTGGGAATTTCTGATTTTTTTTCTGTGGCTTATACTCACTAGCGACCTGTATACAAAGTATTACGGTATATATTGTTATACATATATCTATTTTTGTTTTTATGTCTTATGTCAAATCCATTTTGACCATATAACAACTCCTACCTGTAAAATACACAACTTCCATGAATAAACACGCCAGGGACGGAGTTGTCAACTGCAAGCTTGCTGATGCAATCAAAGAAACGGTATAATAGAAACACATGGTCAAAATGCAATCAGCATATTAACCGACTGTCAAAATGCTAACAGCATAAAAATCCATGGTCAAAACAACAGCAGCATAGAAACCCACAATTCAAACTTCAGCAGCATAGATATCCACGGTCAAAATGCCAGTAGCATAGAAACCCAGTCAAAACGTCAGTAGCATAGAAACCCAGTCAAAACGTCAGTAGCATAGAAACCCAGTCAAAATGCCAGTAGCATAGAAACCCAGTCAAAATGCCAGTAGCATAGAAACCCAGTCAAAACGTCAGTAGCATAGAAACCCAGTCAAAACGCCTGTAGCATAGAAACCTAGTCAAAATGCCAGTAGCATAGAAACCCAGTCAAAACGCCTGTAGCATAGAAACCTAGTCAAAATGCCAGTAGCATAGAAACCCAGTAAAAATGCCAGTAGCCTAGAAACCCAGTCAAAATGCCAATAGCATAGAAATCCAGTCAAATCGTCAGTAGCATAGAAACCCAGTCAAAACGCCAGTAGCATACAAACCCAGTCAAAACGCCAGTAGCATAGAAACCCAGTCAAAATGTCAGTAGCATAGAAACCCAGTTAAAACGTCAGTAGCATAGAAACCCAGTCAAAATGTCAGTAGCATAGAAACCCAGTTAAAACGTCAGTAGCATAGAAACCCAGTCAAAACGCCAGTAGCATAGAAACCCAGTCAAAACGTCAGTAGCATAGAAACCCAGTCAAAACGCCAGTAGTATAGAAACCCAGTCAAAATGTCCTAATTCCAGCAGCACAGATACCCATGATTCAAAGCCCAGCAGCATTCAACACGGCGATTATGTTAGGGCGATGCAAGTTTGACACCCAGCTTATGACTATATATAAAATATAAATATTATCTTATCACTAGCAGCATATTTGTCCCTGTACATGTAATTGAAAAAAAGGCTACAAAAACAACAAACAGAATGTTACCATAATCTAGTCGCATTTTTTATTTTCTACATTTTGTAACAAAAACATCTGTCACATATTATGACTAAGCCTTCTAACCAAATCATGCATACACACCTATATACTATTATTCAGCCTGTTAACCTAATGTATAATAATGTCGTGCTTCAATGAATTGGGCTTTCCAATAAACAAATCGGCCAATATCAGGATTCCTTGAATGGTGAGTTCTAACAGTCGACCACGGCACTTCCTGATAATACTATGCTAATATTTCTATATCTATGTCATCAACACAAATTGATCACAAGTTTGAGAATTGCAGATAACTTGAAACTAATCTTTAGTTTATACAAATTTATTATAGCTCGATTGCAAAACAAGTTCTTATAACTTATACTAATCACTCCCATGACCTCATTCCTGATGGAATCCATCGCCACAAGGGAGAGAGAAGAGGCTTGTGGAATTTAAATGCCTTGCCCAAGGACACAATCGTAACGGCTCCAGCGGGGCTCGAACTCCGGGCCTTTCGCACCTGAAGCCAACGCGCTACTACTGAGCTATCACGACTTCCTTGTTAACTTGCGAGTATCATTAAAAGATCAACACTACAGGTTAAATGTCAAGGTCAAATAATAATCATCACAAGTATTACACTTACTGTGGTACGATTTTAACTCCTTGCACGCTAGCGGCGAAAATAACCGTCGAAGATGCCACAGAATTTCAGTAGAATTGTGTTGTAATGAAATTCCACGCCATATTTCAAGTTTGCAGATATATATAAGAAAAAAACATTAATGAATTTGTCATCTGCTACAATTATTTGAACTATTTATAGCCTTTATTTTTACCAAGCATTGGGGATACGAGTATTCATGATGCATTCATAAAATGTCTTATTATAAAAATGTTAATTTAGAAATAAATTCTTCTATGTATGTAACTAACAAGCAAATTAAATCTTCCAAGCACAATGTGATGAATGGGCGACGTTTATGAGGGGGAATCAAACAGTATCTGCAAAATGCTTGTAAAATTTCTATTCATAAGCAAAATGTCATACACACAAGTCATACCTTCACTGTATATTCAATAATAACACCATTGACATATCGAAAATTTATCCCGGAACAAGAATATTAAATATAAAAAATAAAAAACATCAAATGTTTTTTCTTACATCAATATATTGCACCTGTATATAACCTATGTGATGCTGTTTTTCTGGACGAATGAGAATTTATGTGATAAGATGATAAGAATTACTGCTATATATTCGTATTATAGGTATTAAAATTGTCCAAGGTGACATTATTTGCTTGTAGAAAATAGCATTTTAGGCGGGGAAACTCCTTTTTATTCACAAAAATCTTGGTTGTTGCCTCCTTAACATGCCAGTTATAGTGCTTTTATATTACAACTTGTATGCTCAAATCTATATTTTTGGACGGCTTAAAGAAATGTCATTGCTATAAATACAAGCTTTTTATGCAAATTCGAAACAGTATTATGTTTCAAAGAATAGATAAAAGCCGATAATTAACTTATACGAGAAATCCTGTTCTGCAGAGAAAAATCGATTATTCTATGGTCTATATCGAGCGTGTCAAATCCCCATCTATCTATGTTCCTGAATGAGGGAATAGATATTTCATATTGAACATAAACGGAGAGACTGTACACATAAAAATGCCCTGATGATATACATGTATAATGAAAACAATCACTCATCTATTAACTGTACAATCAAATTTTCTAATTCAAATTCAGAGTTCATAAATGTGAAGATATAGAAGGCATTATTTCATCAAATGATCAACGAAATACATGTTCATCTTATGCAATATGAAATAAGATCCTATCTTTCACTAATAAACACAAATCTTCTTTTTCTTTCATGATTTCCAATGATTTTGGCTAATATAATATTTGTTTTCAAATTTTATTCATATTAACTGCCCTGTCTGGAGCCTCATTGCACTACATGACACAACTTCACAACCACTTGTGTTAGTGTGAACGTCTAATAAATAGTTCCTGTATAATTTTCAAGTTAGTTTCTGTTTGCTGTCAAAATTAAAAACCACAGACAAAACAAATTCATTAGATTATATTACTTTATTCATTATTGTCAGAAAATCGGTAACATACAAAAGTACATCCAACCGCGGAGGAATACGAAACTCAGCAGTGACAGAGAAAATGCCATCTTCCACTGTTTCAAAGCAGTGTAAGATGGAGATTTCTTTCACTGAGAAAACTCTTATCATTCATTGGAAAGTATTATATAAAAGAAATTGAAAATGATACAATTCAAACAATTTATTGGGTACTATTTGATTCCCTCTCATTATGTGAATCCAGCATGGGAACATAAAAAGTTAAAACACAAAATTTAACGAAGAACGTGAATATAAATAAAAAATAAACAAAGGACGGAATGTGGATTGCTAGAATAAACAAAGGACGGAATGTGGATTGCTAGAATAAACAAAGGACAGAATGTGGATTGCTAGAATAAACGAAGGATGGAATGTGGATTGCTAGAATAAACGAAGGACGGAATGTGGATTGCTAGAATAAACAAAGGACGGAATGTGGATTGCTAGAATAAACGAAGGACGGAATGTGGATTGCTAAAATAAACGAAGGATGGAATGTGGATTGCTAGAATAAACGAAGGACGGAATGTGGATTGCTAAAACAAGGTACATCTGTAAGTCAGATGTTGTCAAACACAATTCACAAAAAGCTTGAATAGTGACACAGTGAGAGTTTAGAATTACACGAGACACAAGCATACATTTGATATGGAATGTACAGACAAAGTAGGTAGATTATACCACCCATAGCATTATATATATATTGTATAATATCATACTAATGATTTGGACTAAGTTTACAAGCAGGTAATGCAGGCAATTCAAATGCTTCTGGTTTCATAGATACAAAATAATTGTATAAGCAAGATTCGTGCAGACAAAAATTTATCACAAGCAATATTATTATATATATAAATACATACACATTTGCAAAACATGCAACAAACTCTTGGTTACCAACATAAATATATCACATAAAATCAAGGTGGAATGTTGTTATGAAAATGCATGGAAAATACTGACTTACTGCGAAGGGGTGCCGTTTCGTTATTTATGGATATCCATAAATCGATTTATGGATATATAATTCCTTTTGATTATTGGATATCCATAATTCGATTTTTAGATATCCATTAATGCTGAATAAATAGCAAAATGGCGCGCCTGGAATTATGGATATCCATAAATTGAATTGGGTATCCAAAAATCGAATTATGGATATCCATAAATAGCTTGGAATTATGGATATCCATATATCGAATTATGGATATCCAAAATTTGAACTATGGATATCCCAAAATGGAATAATGCATATCAATAAATCGCATTATGGATATCCATAAATACTGAACAAATAGCAAATCGGCGCCCCATATACTGCAGCATGTTGTGACCTTCCTTGTGGTAAAAAACTATGTGTATAAATAAAACTGTGAGAGATTAACAAGTGCTATATACACAACCAGTCCGGAGACATAAAACAACAGGTGCCCCCCCGAGTCCGACACGTTAATTAACCACGGACAGTGTGGTTCTGGAGCATCCATCTAATGCAGCATCGGGACCATGTAGTGCCTTACCCTGAAGGATCATTAGAACCAACTAAAAGGGTCTGAACACTTAGTTCTTCTGCACCTGTGATTCCAACAAGTGTGGAAGCATTTGCTCCATATCCAATATATTTATTTTGCGATGTGAGATGTGAAACCTGACTTTTCCGCATCATAAAACTTGAACCTAACACAACAAATCATAGTATGAAAGTAGTGTAATGTTTCCATATCGCTTGATAGCATCCTACCATTACTACATGTTGACACTAACTGCTCAGCTACGCAAATTATTGACAGTCTGGTATGCAAGTTTAACAGGGCATCAGGCCCATGTATAGCAGCGAATGATAGCAGGGCATTCCCCATCCCCCTTTAGATCTAATATAAACAACGCTTGAATTTCATAATGTCCAAAATATTCAGTGCTTGAATTTCTTGAGTCAATAATTAAGAAATCATAGAATCTGTATTGAAACTATTGCGATCAACAAATACATTAGTTTTTTTTTATGGTCCGCCTCCGTGCGCGAGTGGTTAAGGTTGCTGACTTGTATACCACTGTAACCTATCATCACTGATGGTCACGGGTTCGAGTCCCCGCTCAGACCATGTATGAGACATAGATGAAAAAGTTTGCAGTTATGGAGGATGGTGCACCAAAGTACTGGTTAACCGCTGGAGCCTGCCCAGGAAAGGCGTTGTTAGGTAAACTGCCCACCAGCGATATAGCCCAAAATGGTGCTGATGCAGGCGTAAAACCCGAAATATAACATAACATATAATAGTTTTTTTATGTGAATTGTAGGAAATACATATTATTTTACCATGAAACATTTAAACGTTTAAATTGACAAATTCTCTGTCAATAGAAATTGGCTTACATGAAGCGCTTGGCGTTTTTTCTGGGGAAGGGCCTGTGCAGATGTATAAAGTGTCTGCTAGAAGCTTTGTAACATTATCTACAATACTAAGTGAAGGTAAAAATAACTAACACAAAATAAATCATTCTAAAATATATACGCACAAAAACACAAATATGTATATCACAGAATTTACGATTGTGAATGTTAATTAAAATTGAACACTACTCTCTAGCACAATTTAATATACAATGTAATATATGGAGTATGTCATTTATTTATTCAGGGTTCCCGCTGACGGTCGCCAATTGCGACAAAAAACAAATACTGGCACTAAACTTTGTGAATTGGCGAAAATATTTGTCGCAACATTTTTAATATATTGTTTTTGGCACATGTTTTATCAAATACATGGCTTCAAATAGTTTTTTTTCAATTGGCGACAGAAGGGGCGCAGACAAAAATTCAGACAGAGGGAACCCTGAATATTCTACATGTGAGATATCTTCCTTTAGGGGTGCGGGAGGGACTATTCCCATTGCAAGGGTCCGAATGTCTTTAAAATGAGCAATGTTTTCGCCAACATATTCAAATACCCCATTAAGAATTCTTGACCTTTCTAACAGTATATAAATAATATATAATGCCTCTGGAATATACAGTCAAACTTGTATTAAGAGACCGCCCAAGGGAATGGTCAAAAGCGGTCTCTTAATGAAACGGTCTCTTAATACAAAGTGACTGAACGGACAATTTCCCAGAGTCGGAGACATGTACTAGACTTTTGTTTGGGTGGACACTACAGTGTCTATATTGATATCAACATCATATACATGTATATATGTTACATATATCATCATAAAATATAGAAAACTTTTATAGTAATATATTGTATTTTTCTTGTTGAAACACCTTGTTGATTGCTGCTAATTGTGATACCTGCATGATATGGATACTGTAGATCAAACACCTTATTGATTGCTCTTAATTGAGACACCTGCATGGGTACTCAAAAGTGTAGAATTGAAATTGGTCTTATTTATGTTATTAAGAGTATGAAACATTTTGAGGACGAATCAATTTTCGAGTACGAAACATTTTGAGGACGAATCAATTTTGTATTTAGATTCAAAATATATTATAAGGCGTGACAATGGTGTGATATCCGAGATTATCAATTATCTAAACAAAAATTTAATCCAGAAAATTACAACAATAATGCATTTACATTCATTTAAATCAAAACGTACATATAAAATTGACATCCATTGGCTGAATTTCCGACCGGTGCAATGGGACAATCCATATGCTGTGACCCAGTAAAACTAAAAATGCGAGACTATAAGAACAAAGTGTGGACTATTTGAATCAATTAGCGCCCAATTATGAGATTTGCACACACTAAAGAACTCGTAACTGGACATTGCGCGCCGATAATCCCCTACATTTGTTTTTACAACAATGACTGAAACGGAAATTGGTGCATAAATTGACTGATTGGCATGTATCATGATTACTTGTCAAATGTATTGCCTCTTCAATATACATAACCAGCAGACGACACATTTAATAGTCTCTTGATTTATGTTTTGAATTTCAACACTACTTATGGTCGCTTAATGAAAAACATTAGGTAATTACGGCCGAAAATAGGTGGTCGTTGGTCGCGTAAGACAAAAGTCGCTTAATACAATAGATTTATAGTGTGAAATCGCTCGGGGGGATTTCAAAATGGTCGCATAAGACAAAGGTCGCTTAATACACGTGGTCGCTTGAGCAATTTTGACTGTATATATGTAGACGTGTCAGTAGTCAGTGGACTGCGAATCCAGGGATCGCAGGTTCGATCCCCTGTCTGACCCTATTACTTATTAACAGTCTTTCAGATGCGACTTTATACCAAATTCTTGTGTCTGTGCTCTACACCATGCACTTAAAATAACCAGAAGAGACTCTGGAATGGGACTCTGTCCAAAATGATTAATCATATCAGGAGGCGTCGCTCATATGGACAACCGGTATCGACGTTAAATAACTGCAAAACATACACACTGCTCGCTAGATACGATTCAAATTTATGTATTTTACACCTCACAATATCTGGATATAATGTATTAACCCTTTCAACACCACAGACCTCTAAATAGGCTTACAAAAAGTGTAGATCCAGATGAGCCGGCTCGTGACGAGCCGTCTCATCAGGATCTACACTTTTTGCCAGTGATATGACTATTTTTAGACATAATTACCCATTTTGATAAATGAACTTGTCCAAATGTGATTTTCTGATTCATTTATTGGTTTATGAATATCATGGACCAGTCCATGTGAGTTACTTGGTGTTGAATGGGTTAATAGGTCAAAGCTTAACATAAGCAGTGCCTAATGAGTATAAATAACGGCAGGTACATGTTCATTCAGTCACTATGATTATGACAAGATAAAAGATTAAAGGTTTCGCTGAAGCATTTGTCTGGCGGTAAGAGAGCGAGAGGGGCATGGTGCAGTACGGACAAGAACTTCAAACTATTCATTTAAGGAAGTTTTCTCGCCAATACACGTCTTTCCCTTTTTGAACATTCCATTCTTCCTACTTTTGTTTAGCCGACTGCGCTCTTCCAGGTGTGGAAATCTACTTTGGGCAGCATGCTGACTGAAGTCCTCTGGGTGTGGAAAGGTAAACCTACAGCTGATTATCTACTTAGGGTATGCTGATTGCGGTTCGCCAGACATAGAAGGTGCATCATTCTATAACTGACCATCTACTTTGGGCAAGCTGATTGCTGACCTCCAGGCATGGAAAAGCACATCTATAACTGACCATCTACTTTGGGCAAGCTGATTGCTGACCTCCAGGCGTGGAAAAGCACATCTATAACTCACTATCTACTTTTGGCTATCTGACTGCATCCTCCAAAGTCCATCAACTTTGGATCTGTTGACTACGATCTTCCAAATGATCCTAGAACTGTCTATCTACTTTGAGTTTTTCCAACTGTAGTTGATTCTACAAGTTAAAAGCATCCATTCTATTTTGGTTTAGCTGACATTGGCCTTCCAGATCGGGGACGGGGACTCTGGGATGCAGTCTGTCCATTGGTCAATGGTAATGCCAGGTCTGGTGGTCCAAACGGGTCAACCTGTAAATATTGAAAGATTGTTATAACCAACTGCATGTAAATAAACCACAGGTACAGAGTAAAACTACATAAATTAATTTCATTGCGGTTATGAGTTGCTACGGAGAAATGGAGCTAAGAAGAGAATTGAATGCAGAAAAGACCGAACCCAGTCTAAATAAGATTATATATTTTTCAACATTGTTCAAGTACATATACAGTCAAACCTGTACTTGTGATCACCTCTATTAAGCAGCCAACCTGTATTAAGCAGTCAGTTTCCAGATTGCCAATATGTTGTTTTATTATACATTTGACCTCTATTAAGCAGCCACATGTGCTAAGCAGCCACTTTCTTTGATTCCCTTGGCTGGCTGCTTAAGACAGGTTTGACTGTACATTAAAACTGTTAAATATTGTTCTTTTCTGAAAAACTTGTGTAATATTGATTTTGTAACAAATACAATTGTATGATAGCAACGTTTTAGAAATTGGGACCAGTCAGTTGAACAGGAATATAACATTATGGAATTGTTCTACGGTAATGTTCTCTCGATGAATGGTTCTACGGTAATGTTCTCTCGATGAATTGTTCTACGGTAATGTTCTCTCAATGACTTGTTCTACGGTAATGTTCTCTTGATGAATTGTTCTACGATAATGTTCTCTCAATGAATGGTTCTACGGTAATGTCCTCTCAATGAATGGTTCTACGGTAATGTTCTCTCAATGAATGGTTCTACGGTAATGTCCTCTCAATGAATGGTTCTACGGTAATGTCCTCTCAATGAATTGTTCTACGGTAATGTTCTCAATGAATTGTTCTACGGTAATGTCCTCTCAATGAATGGTTCTACAGTAATGTCCTCTCGAATTGTTCTACGGTAATGTTCTCTCAATGAATTGTTCTATGGCAATGTCCTCTCAATGAATGGTTCTACAGTAATGTCCTCTCGAATTGTTCTACGGTAATGTTCTCTCAATGAATTGTTCTATGGCAATGTCCTCTCAATGAATGGTTCTACGGTAATGTCCTCTCAATGAATGGTTCTACAGTAATGTCCTCTCGAATTGTTCTACGGTAATGTTCTCTCAATGAATGGTTCTACGGTAATGTTCTCTCAATGAATGGTTCTACAGTAATGTCCTCTCGATGAATGGTTCTACAGTAATGTTCTCTCAATGAATGGTTCTACAGTAATGTCCTCTCAATGAATGGTTCTACGGTAATGTTCTCTCATGAATGGTTCTACGGTAATGTCCTCTCGAATTGTTCTACGGTAATGTCCTCTCAATGAATTGTTTTACGGTAATGTTCTCTCGAATTGTTCTACGGTAATGTCCTCTCGAATTGTTCTACGGTAATGTTCTCTCAATGAATGGTTCTACGGTAATGTCCTCTCGAATTGTTCTACGGTAATGTTCTCTCAATGAATTGTTCTACGGTAATGTTCTCTCAATGAATTGTTCTACGGCAATGTCCTCTCAATGAATGGTTCTACGGTAATGTCCTCTCAATGAATTGTTCTACGGTAATGTTCTCTCAATGAATTGTTCTACAGTAATGCCCTCTCAATGAATGGTTCTACGGTAACGTCCTCTCAATGAATTGTTCTACGGTATTGTCCTTTCATGAAGTTTACTAGGAAATCATGAAAATAACTTCATACCAATCTACAGTACACAGTGCTATGCAACATGGATGCATATTATTTTCTTATGGAATACTCAGTGCAACAGCTAGGGACATGAAGGGGCAGGAAGATGACGTTGGGTGGGCCCTTTCTACGCATCAAATTTCATAATTAGGGCACTTTGGTGTCAATGGGTATAATTGGCTCCTCCAAAAACAAAATGGCGTCTTTATATATAGCATATATAATGAAAAGGCAAGGTCAAGGTCATCTATAGAGATGACCTTCATTCACTATACTGGTTATTTTCTGACTGGAAAGAATAAACATAGTTGGAGCTATGACTAGATAATTGTTCAAACAAAAACACTTTGGTGAGCGAGGTACCGCTGGAAGGGGCAGGAAACACCAGATTTAGGGCAGGGCAGGGCCCATCTAGGTCATAATGTTTGGGAGAAGTGAGAAATTGTGTTATTTAATAAATATCAACAAAATATGGTTAAATTACACAATATGACAATTTAATACAACATTTAAATACGAGTGCTTAATATTGGCCCAGTGTATCTTACTGTACACAATTGTGAAAGTGGAGGCTCCCAGGGGGCGAAGTGAGGGTCTCTAGGGCGACTATTTTGCCCACGTTGCCCCCTAGATTGAGGCCTGTTGTAGCACCAAAATGTATTATTGCTATGATATAATTATTTTTTTAATTTACAATAATTTACATTCACCACTGAACAACAATTAACAATATCTATCGGTAACGCTCAGACACACAAGATAACTGTCCAAATATATGTAGTATGCGTGAAACATTTTTAGCTTGATACATTTAGCTTAAACATAGTTTATTTCAAACAATACAACATACACAAATATACATTTTGCACAAAATTTAGATACATGAATGAAAATAGGATTAGAACCGAACGCTATAGCTTATAGAGGTGTTTTCCTATAGCAAGGTACTTAATGCAGTTACAATATGACAGTGTTGTAATATTTATGAATGAAAACAGGATTGGAACCGAAAGCTATAGCTTATAGGTCTTCTCCTATGGCAAGGTACTTATATTGCAGTTACAATATGACTATACTGATACATGTGGGAATCAGATCTTCATAAAAGATGGGCAACAAATAGCAATTATCCGGTCCACACAGTCATTGCCAAGTATACTGAATATACAGATAGACCTCGGTGGTTGTTGCATCTGTAGGCATGACACTAAAATGCATATTGTCTCTTCTCCCTAATGTTCATTGATTCTCGCAGGAATTAGGTCTCGAGAGAAATGAAACTAATTCTTAGGAACTTAATTTGCAATTGAGCCAAAATACTTTATGAACTTAATGTCTTTACGCTGAAGGATTGTGGGCGATACGATTCAACTGTTAACCCAAGAAACAAAGCACAACTGATGGACAGGCAAACATGGCAAAAAGAATTATTTGGGGGAGCCAATAATGTGTATCCTAATCATATTGCAAATTGTGTTCAGGTGCGAAAGGTCCGGCGTTCGAACCCCGCTGGAGCCATTACGATTGTGCCCTTAGGCAAGGCATTTAATTTCCACGTTGCCTCTTCTCTCTCCCTCGTGGCGATGGATTCCATCAGGAATGAGGTCTCGAGAGTGATTAATATAAGTTATAAGAACTTGTTTCGCAATAGAGCTAAAATAAATCTGTATAAATTAAATTAAATATGACAATTATCCGGTAGTTTCTAATCTAGACAACAGCACAATATTTGTAAAAATACGACAACACTTGACCACAACTGCTGGATACAGTTACCTCAAATATACTCCCAGAAAGAGATTTCATTATCTATTATCAAAGGAAATGAAAATTAAAAACAGTGCTAAAGATATGAAAGTTTTGACTCATCGAATGGCAAATCTGTACCGTAGTATCATAATTTGCAGAATTAACTTCACGCTTGATCTCCAGGAATCTGTCTGTATTACGCTTGTCCAATCAGAACCATTTTACATATTACTACATATTCCTCAGTTTGTATCGGTATCATGAAGTTGTAGGGATTATAAATAACACACATATTTTATTTTCAAGAGTTTTTAAAACCAACTTATAAATGTCTACAAATACTTGAAATGTTAGTTCAGATATTTTTCGCTAACTTAAATACATCTGTCATTACCTTACTGGTGGCGGTGGGTGGGGTGGAGTGTATCCCTGGGAAATTGACATTTGTCCAAATCTAAATCACATCTCCTGTGCGTGCATTACATTAATATTTTCTGACGGTGTAATAGTCTATTTTTACTTCCCAGCACCATGTCTCAAAACCTAGACCAAATCTGTTTCCCGACAATAGTGTCAAACTCCCGGCTATAGGGGAAACCCTTGATGCTTAACTGCCTTCGTGTCCCAAGTTCCCAACTGAAGGAGGGAGAGGGATCACCCGGACATGTTGACAGGTGCATCAAAGCTGCAAGTTATTTTTAATTTTTTTAATAATAGAACTCATTCAATTTAACTCCGCCATGGACGGTCCTAAGCCCGACTGAGAAAGGAGGAAGGTTGTGCGTAGGGCCAGCACCCCTACCACGTAAAACAACCACACGCTACAGAAACCAACACCATTCAATTCAACAACACTTACATTAACTTTTGGATTAGCCGGTGCTTCTACATGAACGTCCGTGGACGTAGGTCCATACTGTTTGTGGGTGCGGGACCAGTTTGCCTTGATCTCTATATCCAGTCTGCTGGTCTGTCCCGGCTTCCATGGTTTACCAGTTGATACACACAATAGCTCATCCTTCTGAATGTCTGAGAACCTTGTCACCTAGGACACCACATTAAATAGTTATCGTAAAGACAGTTTATATTTAAAGCGACATTACATCGCAAAAAAAACAAAAAAACACTGTTTATTGATTCAATGTTAGTGTTCGAATGTATGTGGAAGAATTTGTAGTAATAATACATTTATACGTGAAAAAATGCATTTTATTTGCTTTTTGCGATGTAAGGTCGCTTTAATAGTCAGACATCGTCACACGTTGACAGGTAAGAAATATCTTGTAGCAGCATAAAGTATGATCGACTAAATCTCACCTCTTTTCCCTCCAAGGTGAAGAACCTCCTGGCAGTTTGCCAGAGATTGAGCCTCATTGTGGCGCTGTCAATGAGCTGCTGAAAACTGTCACCCCAGATGTATGTAGCGCGTTCAACAGATTCACCGTTGGGGTACACCAAAATACGTTTCTGAAACACAGTATACTAAAAAATTAAATTTGTTCAACATTAAAACTAATAAATTCTTGGTTGTTTTGGAATTAGAAGTACAGTTAGGGTACACCAAAGTACATTTCTGAAACACAATAAGCTAAAAAATGAAACTTGTTGAACCATAAAACTAATAAATTTCACAAGTTCACAAACAGCCGTGGTGATACAGTGACTTTTTTGGGGGGAGGGCAGTTTACTAATGTTGTTAGAACTTGTTGCCCAACCCATTTTGCTTTTTCTTTGCTTTGTCATGATTATGATTATTGAGCCAAAATACTTTATGAACTTAATGTCTTTACGCTGAAGGATTGTGGGCGATACGATTCAACTGTTAACCCAAGAAACAAAGCACAACTGATGGACAGGCAAACATGGCAAAAAGAATTATTTGGGGGAGCCAATAATGTGTATCCTAATCATATTGCAAATTGTGTTCAGGTGCGAAAGGTCCGGCGTTCGAACCCCGCTGGAGCCATTACGATTGTGCCCTTAGGCAAGGCATTTAATTTCCACGTTGCCTCTTCTCTCTCCCTCGTGGCGATGGATTCCATCAGGAATGAGGTCTCGAGAGTGATTAATATAAGTTATAAGAACTTGTTTCGCAATAGAGCTAAAATAAATCTGTATAAATTAAATTAAATATGACAATTATCCGGTAGTTTCTAATCTAGACAACAGCACAATATTTGTAAAAATACGACAACACTTGACCACAACTGCTGGATACAGTTACCTCAAATATACTCCCAGAAAGAGATTTCATTATCTATTATCAAAGGAAATGAAAATTAAAAACAGTGCTAAAGATATGAAAGTTTTGACTCATCGAATGGCAAATCTGTACCGTAGTATCATAATTTGCAGAATTAACTTCACGCTTGATCTCCAGGAATCTGTCTGTATTACGCTTGTCCAATCAGAACCATTTTACATATTACTACATATTCCTCAGTTTGTATCGGTATCATGAAGTTGTAGGGATTATAAATAACACACATATTTTATTTTCAAGAGTTTTTAAAACCAACTTATAAATGTCTACAAATACTTGAAATGTTAGTTCAGATATTTTTCGCTAACTTAAATACATCTGTCATTACCTTACTGGTGGCGGTGGGTGGGGTGGAGTGTATCCCTGGGAAATTGACATTTGTCCAAATCTAAATCACATCTCCTGTGCGTGCATTACATTAATATTTTCTGACGGTGTAATAGTCTATTTTTACTTCCCAGCACCATGTCTCAAAACCTAGACCAAATCTGTTTCCCGACAATAGTGTCAAACTCCCGGCTATAGGGGAAACCCTTGATGCTTAACTGCCTTCGTGTCCCAAGTTCCCAACTGAAGGAGGGAGAGGGATCACCCGGACATGTTGACAGGTGCATCAAAGCTGCAAGTTATTTTTAATTTTTTTAATAATAGAACTCATTCAATTTAACTCCGCCATGGACGGTCCTAAGCCCGACTGAGAAAGGAGGAAGGTTGTGCGTAGGGCCAGCACCCCTACCACGTAAAACAACCACACGCTACAGAAACCAACACCATTCAATTCAACAACACTTACATTAACTTTTGGATTAGCCGGTGCTTCTACATGAACGTCCGTGGACGTAGGTCCATACTGTTTGTGGGCGCGGGACCAGTTTGCCTTGATCTCTATATCCAGTCTGCTGGTCTGTCCCGGCTTCCATGGTTTACCAGTTGATACACACAATAGCTCATCCTTCTGAATGTCTGAGAACCTTGTCACCTAGGACACCACATTAAATAGTTATCGTAAAGACAGTTTATATTTAAAGCGACATTACATCGCAAAAAAAAAAAAAAAACACTGTTTATTGATTCAATGTTAGTGTTCGAATGTATGTGGAAGAATTTGTAGTAATAATACATTTATACGTGAAAAAATGCATTTTATTTGCTTTTTGCGATGTAAGGTCGCTTTAATAGTCAGACATCGTCACACGTTGACAGGTAAGAAATATCTTGTAGCAGCATAAAGTATGATCGACTAAATCTCACCTCTTTTCCCTCCAAGGTGAAGAACCTCCTGGCAGTTTGCCAGAGATTGAGCCTCATTGTGGCGTTGTCAATGAGCTGCTGAAAACTGTCACCCCAGATGTATGTAGCGCGTTCAACAGATTCACCGTTGGGGTACACCAAAATACGTTTCTGAAACACAGTATACTAAAAAATTAAATTTGTTCAACATTAAAACTAATAAATTCTTGGTTGTTTTGGAATTAGAAGTACAGTTAGGGTACACCAAAGTACATTTCTGAAACACAATAAGCTAAAAAATGAAACTTGTTGAACCATAAAACTAATAAATTTCACAAGTTCACAAACAGCCGTGGTGATACAGTGACTTTTTTGGGGGGGAGGGCAGTTTACTAATGTTGTTAGAACTTGTTGCCCAACCCATTTTGCTTTTTCTTTGCTTTGTCATGATTATGTACAGAATGTAAACTAGTGACTTTGCAGGCAATATTTAAACGTGGTCAGACACGTGAGTAGAACCACTGACCTTGCACAGAACCGACCGAATGCTGGAAGTGAATATTCACATGATGATAGCATTACTTTACAACCAGGAGGTGTCTCTACTTAGTTGGTAATTTTGCACCAAAATGCATAGAAAACCAGGGATCAGTTTAGAGGGCGATGTGGGCGAAATTGTCGCCCTAGGGACCCTGACTTCGCCCTCTGGGGGCCCCACTTCTCCCTAAAATAAATACAAACAAAAAACAAAAAATTGTCTAGTTACACTGGCCATTATAAAGCTCTCCTATTAGAATGTTGTATTTAATGGTTGTACTGTGCATTTTAACCCTATTTTGCAGAAGTATATTAAAGAACACCATTTAAGGAAGTGATCACGCGCTTTCTCACTTCTCCCAAAAATTCTGACCTAGAATGAACCCTGGAAAACATATACATTATATTATCAAAATGGGAAGTACACTTCATGACAATTCTAAATTTTCATTTTGGTGGGCTCAACGTCGCACCATCAGCTGAGGTAATACATCGACCCTCCGGATGTCGCTCGGAGCAATATTGCAGGCATGGACACACATCCTGGTAGAACCACTTACCTACCGCAAACCAGCATCCTCACATGAAAGAATTTGACGCCCCCAGTGTGATTTGAACCTACAGCGGTGACAGACAAGTGATACGAAGTTAACGACAGTAACCACTATGCCACGGAAGTTAACGACAGTAACCACTATGCCACGGAAGTTAACGACAGTAACCACTATGCCACGGAAGTTAACGACAGTAACCACTATGCCACGGAAGTTAACGACAGTAACCACTATGCCACGGAAGTTAACGACAGTAACCACTATGCCACGGAAGTTAACGACAGTAACCACTATGCCACGGAAGTTAACGACAGTAACCACTATGCCACGGAAGTTAACGACAGTAACCACTATGCCACGGAAGTTAACGACAGTAACCACTATGCCACGGAAGTTAACGACAGTAACCACTATGCCACGGAAGTTAACGACAGTAACCACTATGCCACGGAAGTTAACGACAGTAACCACTATGCCACGGAAGTTAACGACAGTAACCACTATGCCACGGAAGTTAACGACAGTAACCACTATGCCACGGAAGTTAACGACAGTAACCACTATGCCACGGAAGTTAACGACAGTAACCACTATGCCACGGAAGTTAACGACAGTAACCACTATGCCACGGAAGTTAACGACAGTAACCACTATGCCACGGAAGTTAACGACAGTAACCACTATGCCACGGAAGTTAACGACAGTAACCACTATGCCACGGAAGTTAACGACAGTAACCACTATGCCACGGAAGTTAACGACAGTAACCACTATGCCACGGAAGTTAACGACAGTAACCACTATGCCACGGAAGTTAACGACAGTAACCACTATGCCACGGAAGTTAACGACAGTAACCACTATGCCACGGAAGTTAACGACAGTAACCACAACCTATGCCACGGAAGTTAACGACAGTAACCACTATGCCACGGAAGTTAACGACAGTAACCACTATGCCACGGAAGTTAACGACAGTAACCACTATGCCACGGAAGTTAACGACAGTAACCACTATCGCCACGGAAGTTAAGACAGTAACACTTGCACGGAAGTTAACGACAGTAACCACTATGCCACGGAAGTTAACGACAGTAACCACTATGCCACGGAAGTTAACGACAGTAACCACTATGCCACGGAAGTTAACGACAGTAACCACTATGCCACGGAAGTTAACGACAGTTGACATTTGCTACTAGTAAACTCATCATTTCAATGTAACAAATTGAAATCATGAAAATTTGTGAAGTTGAATTTGTGAATATTCTCGATTTTTAAAATCGTGAGATCATAACGTTAAAATCGTGAACATGTGAAGTTGAAATCGTGAATCTGTGTACTTGAAATCGTGAATCTGTGTAGTTGAAATCGTGAATTTGTGTAGTTGAAATCGTGAATTTGTGTAGTTGAAATCGTGAATTTGTGTAGTTGAAATCGTGAATTTGTGTAGTTGAAATCGTGAATTTGTGTAGTTGAAATCGTGAATTTGTGTAGTTGAAATCGTGAATTTGTGTAGTTGAAATCGTGAATTTCTGTAGTTGAAATCGTGAATTTCTGTAGTTGAAATCGTGAATTTGTGTAGTTATAGCGAATGTTACTGCCGGTGTTTGTGGATTATACCTGGTAATTCTGTACAATAATGAAGGTCACACTTACAGTATCTGGCTGCCTGTATAGAGTTTTGGACATGTCTAGCCTGAGCGGGATGGACTTCTCTTTCTGGTACTTCTTTACTTCTGCAAGATGTTCCTACAAATGACAGCATTATCTTCATGTCAACAAATGACAGCAGTATGTTCATGTCAACAAATGACAGCATTATCTTCATATCAACACATGACAGCATTATTTTCATGTCAACAAATGACAGCATTAACTTCATGTCAACAAATGACAGTATTATCTTCATGTCAACAAATGACAGCATTATCTTCATATCAACACATGACAGCATTATCTTCATGTCAACAAATGACAGTATTATCTTCATGTCAACAAATGACAGCAGTATGTTCATGTCAACAAATGACAGCATTATCTTCATATCAACACATGACAGCATTATTTTCATGTCAACAAATGACAGCATTAACTTCATGTCAACAAATGACAGTATTATCTTCATGTCAACAAATGACAGCATTATCTTCATATCAACACATGACAGCATTATCTTCATGTCAACAAATGACAGTATTATCTTCATGTCAACAAATGACAGCAGTATGTTCATGTCAACAAATGACAGCATTATCTTCATATCAACACATGACAGCATTATTTTCATGTCAACAAATGACAGCATTATCTTCATGTCAACAAATGACAGCATTATCTTCATGTCAACAAATGACAGCATTATCTTCATGTCAACACATGACAGCATTATCTTCATGTCAACAAATGACAGCATTATCTTCATGTCAACAAATGACAGCATTATCTTCATGTCAACACATGACAGCATTATCTTCATGTCAACAAATGACAGCATTATCTTCATGTCAACAAATGACAGCATTATCTTCATGTCAACAAATGACAGCATTATCTTCATGTCAACAAATGACAGCATTATCTTCATGTCAACAAATGACAGCATTATCTTCATGTCAACAAATGACAGCATTATCTTCATGTCAACAAATGACAGCATTATCTTCATGTCAACAAATGACAGCATTATCTTCATGTCAACACATGACAGCATTATCTTCATGTCAACAAATGACAGCATTATCTTCATGTCAACAAATGACAGCATTATCTTCATGTCAACAAATGACAGCATTATCTTCATGTCAACAAATGACAGCATTATCTTCATGTCAACAAATGACAGCATTATCTTCATGTCAACAAATGACAGCATTATCTTCATGTCAACAAATGACAGCATTATCTTCATGTCAACAAATGACAGCATTATCTTCATGTCAACAAATGACAGCATTATCTTCATGTCAACAAATGACAGCATTATCTTCATGTCAACACATGACAGCATTATCTTCATGTCAACAAATGACAGCATTATCTTCATGTCAACAAATGACAGCATTATCTTCATGTCAACAAATGACAGCATTATCTTCATGTCAACAAATGTTAACTGAATTTCATTTCTGATATAATAATTTCTGAACAACAGTATATATCAGTAATTTATGCACAGTATATATCAGTAATTTATGCACAGTATATATCAGTAATTTATGCACAGTATATATCAGTAATTTATGCACAGTATATATCAGTAATTTATGCACAGTATATCAGTAATTTATGCACAGTGTTTATCTGTAGTTTATGCACAGTATATATCAGTAATTTATGCACAGTATATATCAGTAATTTATGCACAGTATATATCAGTAATTTATGCACAGTATATATCAGTAATTTATGCACAGTATATATCAGTAATTTATGCACAGTATATATCAGTAATTTATGCACAGTATATATCAGTAATTTATGCACAGTGTTTATCTGTAGTTTATGCACAGTATATATCAGTAATTTATGCACAGTGTTTATCTGTAGTTTATGCACAGTATATATCAGTAATTTATGCACAGTATATATCAGTAATTTATGCACAGTATATATCAGTAATTTATGCACAGTATATATCAGTAATTTATGCACAGTATATATCAGTAATTTATGCACAGTATATATCAGTAATTTATGCACAGTATATATCAGTAATTTATGCACAGTGTTTATCTGTAGTTTATGCACAGTATATATCAGTAATTTATGCACAGTATATATCAGTAATTTATGCACAGTATATATCAGTAATTTATGCACAGTGTTTATCTGTAGTTTATGTACAGTATATATCAGTAATTTATGCACAGTATATATCAGTAATTTATGCACAGTATATATCAGTAATTTATGCACAGTATATATCAGTAATTTATGCACAGTATATATCAGTAATTTATGCACAGTGTTATCAGTAATTTATGCACAGTATATATCAGTAATTTATGCACAGTATATATCAGTAATTTATGCACAGTGTTTATCTGTAGTTTATGCACAGTATATATCAGTAATTTATGCACAGTATATATCAGTAATTTATGCACA
>CM026402.1:19400447-19615280 GCA_014843695.1 Archivesica marissinica
CTCATGGTAATGGATTCCACATTTCCTCCTCTCATCTCCCTCATGGTGATGGATTCCACATTTCCTCTTCTCATCTCCCTCATGGTAATGGATTCCACATTTCCTCTTCTCATCTCCCTCATGGTGATGGATTCCACATTTCCTCCCCTCATCTCCCTCATGGTGATGGATTCCACATTTCCTCCTCTCATCTCCCCATGGTGATGGATTCCACATTTCCTCCTCTCATCTCCCTCATGGTGATGGATTCCACATTTCCTCCTCTCATCTCCCTCATGGTGATGGATTCCACTTCTCATCTCCCTCATGGTAATGGATTCCACATTTCCTCCTCTCATCTCCCTCATGGTAATGGATTCCACATTTCCTCCTCTCATCTCCCTCATGGTAATGGATTCCACATTTCCTCTTCTCATCTCCCTCATGGTAATGGATTCCACATTTCCTCTTCTCATCTCCCTCATGGTAATGGATTCCACATTTCCTCTTCTCATCTCCCTCATGGTGATGGATTCCACATTTCCTCTTCTCATCTCCCTCATGGTGATGGATTCCACATTTCCTCTTCTCATCTCCCTCATGGTAATGGATTCCACATTTCCTCCTCTCATCTCCCTCATGGTAATGGATTCCACATTTCCTCCTCTCATCTCCCTCATGGTAATGGATTCCACATTTCCTCCTCTCATCTCCCGCATGGTGATGGATTCCACATTTCCTCCTCTCATCTCCCTCATGGTAATGGATTTCACATTTCCTCCTCTCATCTCCCTCATGGTAAAGGATTCCACTTCTCATCTCCCTCATGGTAATGGATTCCACATTTCCTCCTCTCATCTCCCTCATGGTAATGGATTCCACATTTCCTCCTCTCATCTCCCTCATGGTAAAGGATTCCACATTTCCTCTTCTCATCTCCCTCATGGTAATGGATTCCACATTTCCTCTTCTCATCTCCCTCATGGTAATGGATTCCACATTTCCTCTTCTCATCTCCCTCATGGTGATGGATTCCACATTTCCTCTTCTCATCTCCCTCATGGTAATGGATTCCACATTTCCTCTTCTCATCTCCCTCATGGTAATGGATTCCACATTTCCTGATTCCACATTTCCTCTCCATCTCCCTCATATGATGGATTCCACATTCCTCTTCCTCATGGCAATGGATTCCACATTTCCTCTTCCTCATGGTAATGGATTCCACATTTCCTCATGGTAATGGATTCCACATTTCCTCCTCTCTCCCTCATGGTAATGGATTCCACATTTCCTCCTCCCTCATGTGATGGATTCCACATTTCCTCTCCCTCATGGCAATGGAATCCACATTTCCTTCTCTCTCCCTCATGGTAATGGATTCCACATTTCCTCCTCTCTCTCCCTCATGGTAATGGATTCCACATGTCCTCCTCTCTCCCTCATGGTAATGGATTCCACATTTCCTTCTCTCTCCCTCATGGTAATGGATTCCACATTTCCTCCTCCCTCATGGTGATGGATTCCACATTTCCTCCTCCCTCATGGTAATGGATTCCACATTTCCCCTCTCATCTCCCTCATGGTAATGGATTCCACATTTCCTCCTCTCATCTCCCTCATGGTAATGGATTCCACATTTCCTCCTCTCATCTCCCTCATGGTAATGGATTCCACATTTCCTCCTCTCACCCCCAAAAACCACCATCCCTCATGGTAATGGATTCCACATTTCTCCTCCATCTCCCTCATGGTAATGGATTCCACATTTCCTCTTCTCATCTCCCTCATGGTAATGGATTCCACATTTCCTCTTCTCATCTTCCTCATGGTAATGGATTCCACATTTCCTCTTCTCATCTCCCTCATGGTAATGGATTCCACATTTCCTCTTCTCATCTCCCTCATGGTAATGGATTCCACATTTCCTCTCCCTCATGGTAATGGATTCCACATTTCCTCCTCTCTCCCTCATGGTAATGGATTCCACATTTCCCTCTCCCTCATGGTAATGGATTCCACATTTCCTCTTCTCTCCCTCATGGTAATGGATTCCACATTTCCTCCTCTCCCTAATGGTAATGGATTCCACATTTCCTCCTCCATCTCCCTCATGGTAATGGATTCCACATTTCCTCTCCCTCATGGTGATGGATCACATTTCCTCTCAATCTCCCTCATGGTAATGGATTCCACATTTCCCTTCTCATCTCCCTCATGGTGATGGATTCCACATTTCCTCTTCTATCTCCCTCATGGTAATGGATTCCACATTTCCTCTCATCTCCCTCATGGTGATGGATTCCACATTCCTCTCCTCATGGTGATGGATTCCACATTTTCTTCTCATCTCCCTCATGGTGATGGATTCCACATTTCCTCTTCTCATCTAACTCATGGTGATGGATTCCACATTTCCTCTTCTCATCTCCCTCATGGTAATGATTCCACATTTCCTCTTCTCATCTCCTCATGGTGATGGATTCCACATTTCCTCCTCCCTCAAAACCACACCCCCTCTCCCTCATGGTAATGGATTCCACATTTCCCCTCTCCCTCATGGTAATGGATTCCACATTTCCTCTTCCATCTCCCTCATGGTAATGGATTCCACATTCCCTCCTCTCATCTCCCTCATGGTGATGGATTCCACATTTCCTCTCTCCCTCATGGTAATGGATTCCACATTTCCTCTTCCATCTCCCTCATAGTGATGATTCCACATTTCCTCTTCCATCTCCCTCATATTAATGGATTCCACATTTCCTCTTCTCATCTCCCTCATGGTAATGGATTCCACATTTCCTCTTCTCATCTCCCTCATGGTGATGGATTCCACATTTCCTCTTCTCATCTCCCTCATGGTAATGGATTCCACATTTCCTCTCCCTCATGGCGATGGATTCCACATTTCCTCTTCCTCATGGTAATGGATTCCACATTTCCTCTTCCTCATGGCGATGCATTCCACATTTCATCTCCCTCATGGTAATGGATTCCACATTTCATCCTCTCATCTCCCTCATGGTAATGGATTCCACATTTCCTCTCCCTCATGGTGATGGATTCCACATTTCCTCTTCAATCTCCCTCATGGTAATGGATTCCACATTTCCCCTTCTCATCTCCCTCATGGTGATGGATTCCACATTTCCTCTTCTCATCTCCCTCATGGTAATGGATTCCACATTTCCTCCTCTCATCTCCCTCATGGTGATGGATTCCACATTTCCTCTCCCTCATGGTGATGGATTCCACATTTCCTCTTCTCATCTCCCTCATGGTGATGGATTCCACATTTCCTCTTCTCATCTTCCTCATGGTGATGGATTCCACATTTCCTCTTCTCATCTCCCTCATGGTAATGTATTCCACATTTCCTCTTCTCATCTCCCTCATGGTGATGGATTCCACATTTCCTCTTCTCATCTCCCTCATGGTAATGGATTCCACATTTCCTCTTCTCATCTCCCTCATGGTGATGGATTCCACATTTCCTCTCCCTCATGGTAATGGATTCTACATTTCCTCCTTTCATCTCCCTCATGGTGATGGATTCCACATGTCCTCTTCTCATCTCCCTCATGGTGATGGATTCCACATTACCTCTTCTCATCTCCCTCATGGTACTGGATTCCACAATTCCTCCTCTCATCTCCCTCATGGTGATGGATTCCACATTTCCTCTCCCTCATGGTGATGGATTCCACATTTCCTCCTTTCATCTCCCTCATGGTAATGGATTCCACATTTCCTCTTCAATCTCCCTCATGGTAATGGATTCCACATTTCCTCTTCTCATCTCCCTCATGGTGATGGATTCCACATTTCCTCTTCAATCTCCCTCATGGTAATGGATTCCACATTTCCTCTTCTCATCTCCCTCATGGTGATGGATTCCACATTTCCTCTTCTCATCTCCCTCATGGTAATGGATTCCACATTTCCTCCTCTCATCTCCCTCATGGTGATGGATTCCACATTTCCTCTTCTCATCTCCCTCATGGTAATGGATTCCACATTTCCTCTTCTCATCTCCCTCATGGTGATGGATTCCACATTTCCTCTCCCTCATGGTGATGGATTCCACATTTCCTCCCCCTCATGGTGATGGATTCCACATTTCCTCTTCTCATCTCCCTCATGGTAATGGATTCCACATTTCCTCCTCTCATCTCCCTCATGGTGATGGATTCCACATTTCCTCTTCTCATCTCCCTCATGGTAATGGATTCCACATTTCCTCTTCCATCTCCCTCATAGTGATGATTCCACATTTCCTCTTCCATCTCCCTCATATTGATGGATTCCACATTTCCTCTTCCATCTCCCTCATGGCAATGGATTCCACATTTCCTCTTCTCATCTCCCTCATGGTAATGGATTCCACATTTCCTCCTCTCTCCCTCATGGTAATGGATTCCACATTTCCTCTTCCATCTCCCTCATGGTAATGGATTTCACATTCCGTCTTCTCATCTCCCTCATGGTGATGGATTCCACATTTCCTCTCTCCCTCATGGTAATGGATTCCACATTTCCTCTTCCATCTCCCTCATAGTGATGATTCCACATTTCCTCTTCCATCTCCCTCATATTGATGGATTCCACATTTCCTCTTCCATCTCCCTCATGGCAATGGATTCCACATTTCCTCTTCTCATCTCCCTCATGGTAATGGATTCCACATTTCCTCCTCTCTCCCTCATGGTAATGGATTCCACATTTCCTCTTCCATCTCCCTCATGGTAATGGATTTCACATTCCGTCTTCTCATCTCCCTCATGGTGATGGATTCCACATTTCCTCTCTCCCTCATGGTAATGGATTCCACATTTCCTCTTCCATCTCCCTCATAGTGATGATTCCACATTTCCTCTTCCATCTCCCTCATATTGATGGATTCCACATTTCCTCTTCCATCTCCCTCATGGTAATGGATTCCACATTTCCTCTTCTCATCTCCCTCATGGTGATGGATTCCACATTTCCTCTCCCTCATGGTAATGGATTCCACATTTCCTCCTCTCATCTCCCTCATGGTAATGGATTCCACATTTCCTCCTCTCATCTCCCTCATGGTGATGGATTCCACATTTCCTCCTCTCATCTCCCTCATGGTAATGGATTCCACATTTCCTCCTCTCATCTCCCTCATGGTAATGGATTCCACATTTCCTCTTCTCATCTCCCTCATGGTAATGGATTCCACATTTCCTCCTCTCATCTCCCTCATGGTAAAGGATTCCACATTTCCTCTTCTCATCTCCCTCATGGTAATGGATTCCACATTTCCTCTTCTCATCTCCCTCATGGTGATGGATTCCACATTTCCTCTTCTCATCTCCCTCATGGCGATGGATTCCACATTTCCTCTTCTCATCTCCCTCATGGTAATGGATTCCACATTTCCTCTTCTCATCTCCCTCATGGCGATGGATTCCACATTTCCTCTTCTCATCTCCCTCATGGCGATGGATTCCATCGAGAGCCATCAAACTAATGTTTTACGAACTTGTAAACAATAACTTTATATCAACTAAAGAGAAACGAAAGCGATGTATGAAATATATTTTTATTTGAAAATAACAGATATAATCCTACTTCAGGCTAAATACATCAATATAAAACATGAAGCAGTGTAACAGATGTGTTTAAAAATCAAAATACCTACGTATCATGTACAGTACATGCCTAAAAGCAGGACGCACCATGTACAGTACATGCCTAAAAGCAGGACTACATGTATAATTGCACTTGGACTAATACTGGTATAACCTGTACATGCATACAAATGCAAATACTACCAGATATAAACTGTTCATTTACTTCGTTGTTGAGGCAAACAAGATGTGCATCTTACTTGATAAATAAGCTAAAAGGGAAAGATATAATATTCTATCGTGTGTTACTTAATCAAGTATGTTGCCATGCCGACATGTCATAATTACTGTCACTTTTCACGATAGTTATAGTGCACCTATAAACTCTATTAAAACCGAATACTTCAACACACTATAATATGGTGTAAGGGAGACAATTCATTTTTAATAACAAATGGGTATTAGGTACAATTATTGATGAAGTTGTCTCCCTAGTATTTCATTCTTATCCTTTGTTTTATAATAATGTTTTGTTGCGGTAGATAATAACTTGCATTCTTGATCTAAACTCTATTTGACAGGCTATAAAATGATTAAATGAAGCAACAAATATATTTCCTACACATATCGGTACACTGGATAATGGTGCGGTTTACCTACACATATCGGTACACTGGATAATGGTGCGGTTTAATCACCACAATGTGTCATGTGCTGCTTTATTCCACATCACTTTGTTGACTACTCTTGTTTATGAATAATCTATTAACCACAGGGATGTGTGGTCTATTATGTCTAAGTCTAGAGCTGAACACGTTTGGGTTTTCAAAGCACACGACTGTAATGAATGGTTAAATCTACATGCCGACCATCGCTGGGTTAATTTCAGAATATCCATACCATAAAACATTTCGATAACATAAAAGTATAAGAATCAGATGTCAGAATCACTAATGTTACAAGTGGAAGTCGTGATAGCGTAGTGGTCACTTCAGGTGCGAAAATTCCACATTGCCTCTTCTCTCTCCCTCGTGGCGATGGATTCCATCTGGAATGAGGTCTCTAGAGTGATTAATATAAGTTGTAAGAACTTGTTTCGCAATCGAGCGTAAATAATTTTGTATAAGCTAATGTACACATACCGTTACATAGTTTTAATGAAACGTGCAGTATGACATAGTTTGGCAAGTTAATTTATACACAATATCGACCCATCATCTCTGGTCATCGATTCACTTTTTTAATAATACCGCTATAGCAACCACCATGTGAAAGCACCTTAATAAAATATTTACAAGGTTTTGGGTAAGGCCATAGTAAACTGGGCAGCATCCCACCCTGATATTTACATCTGTCTGTAAAGTCTTTCCCAATATATCAATAAATATTTCCCCCGCATCGCAATCCTGATATTTCATCGAGTATCTTCTGCTAAGTGTCAGCACAGTCTTCAAATAGCCGAAAAAAACATTGGTGCACTTTCTCACATCCCAACCCCAAAGTGCTGCCCTTATCTCAAACTGCCAACCAACCCAAAACAGCTCCCTAGGGTTTTGATTGAAGACCAAACCTCAAACTATGCCAAAACTGCTGAGCCAATCTCTAACTGCAAACACAAACTTGAGACCAACCCTTAGACTACTGCACAAACTGTTGCGACAATCTCAAATTACTGTGCCAACCTTAAACTGCAATCCCAAACTGAAGCCCAACCCAAACTGCCATTCCCAACCCCAACCTGCCGTTGCAATTTTGGGGATTGGAGACAGCTGCCACAACCCCAACTGGAAACTGATGCCCCAATCTCGGATACATTCCCCCAAGCTCATATACAGTGCACAGGGATAGCAGATATTGTAATGTAGAATAAATAAATATTTACCTATATAAAGTAGAAACAGATATGCAACACACTTTGTATAGTAGTAATAGATGATAAATATGTCTTAATATTTGTATATTAAAATACAATGCAATATACTAATAAATAATATAAAACAATCACAATACACAGGAAAGATATGCAGGACTAAATAACAGTAGTGCCCATTGAACAAGAAATATGCCAGTCGAGGGTAGTGGATCATTATTGAACATGAAATATGCCAGTCGAGGGTGGATCATTATTGAACATGAAATATGCCAGTCGAGGGTAGTGGATCATTATTGAACACGAAATATGCCAGTCGAGGGTAGTGGATCATTATTGAACACGAAATATGCCAGTCGAGGGTAGTGGATCATTATTGAACACGAAATATGCCAGTCGAGGGTAGTGGATCATTATTGAACATGAAATATGCCAGTCGAGGGTAGTGGATCATTATTGAACATGAAATATGCCAGTCGAGGGTAGTGGATCATTATTGAACAGGAAATATGCCAGTCGAGGGTAGTGGATCATTATTGAACACGAAATATGCCAGTCGAGGGTAGTGGATCATTATTGAACATGAAATATGCCAGTCGAGGGTAGTGGATCATTATTGAACACGAAATATGCCAGTCGAGGGTAGTGGATCATTATTGAACATGAAATATGCCAGTCGAGGGTAGTGGATCATTATTGAACAGGAAATATGCCAGTCGAGGGTAGTGGATCATTATTGAACACGAAATATGCCAGTCGAGGGTAGTGGATCATTATTGAACATGAAATATGCCAGTCGAGGGTAGTGGATCATTATTGAACATGAAATATGCCAGTCGAGATGTGTATTTGCTAACCAGCAAACTGTTCACTGATGTGTATTTGCTAGACATAGAGAGCAAAGTGTTCACTGATGTGTATTTGCTAGAGAGCAAAGTGTTCACTGATGTGTATTTGCTAGAGAGAGAGAGCAAACTGTTCACTCATGTGTATTTGCTAGAGATAGAGAGCAAAGTGTTCACTGATGTGTATTTGCTAGAGATAGAGAGCAAACTGTTCACTGATGTGTATTTGCTAGAGATAGAGAGCAAACTGTTCACTGATGTGTATTTGCTAGAGATAGAGAGCAAAGTGTTCACTGATGTGTATTTGCTAGAGATAGAAAGCAAACTGTTCACTGATGTGTATTTGCTAGAGATAGAGAGCAAACTGTCCACTCATGTGTATTTGCTAGAGAGCAAACTGTTCACTGATGTGTATTTGCTAGAGATAGAGAGCAAACTGTTCACTGATGTGTATTTGCTAGAGATAGAGAGCAAACTGTTCACTGATGTGTATTTGCTAGAGATAGAGAGCAAAGTGTTCACTGATGTGTATTTGCTAGAGATAGAGAGCAAACTGTTCACTGATGTGTATTTGCTAGAGAGCAAACTGTTCACCGATGTGTATTTGCTAGAGATAGAGAACAAACTGTTCAATGATGTCTATTTGCTAGAGAGCAAACTGTTCACTGATGTGTATTTGCTAGAGAGCAAACTGTTCACTGATGTGTATTTGCTAGAGATAGAGAGCAAACTGTTCACTGATGTGTATTTGCTAGAGAGCAAACTGTTCAATGATGTGTATTTGCTAGAGATAGAGAGCAAAGTGTTCACTGACGTATATTTGCTAGAGAGTATAACACATTTAATAGTGCAGTAAAATCAGTACATACAATACGAAAAGTCGCAATAGTCACATGAAAACCTCTCCCTCCTCCCTCCCTCTCGGGACATAGACAGATCTTTAAACAATTCAATGTGAGCTGTAACATTTACACAATATGGCAACATGCAGGCATAAAAATATTGCAACAAAATAAATTCTATAATATTGAGTAGGTACTATAAATATAATTATAAATCAATACCGGTATGTTAAATTCCTACCTTTAAGAGCCTCACGATATTTCTCCCTTAGTACACCACACAGGGCACGATATTTCCCCTTAGTACACCATACAGGGCACGATATTTCCCCCTTAGTACACCACACAGGGCAGGATATTTCCCCCTTAGTACACCACACAGGGCAGGATATTTCCCCCTTAGTACACCACACAGGGCAGGATATTTCCCCCTTAGTACACCACACAGGGCAGGATATTTCCCCCTTAGTACACCACACAGGGCAGGATATTTCCCCCTTAGTATACCATACAGGGCAGGATATTTCCTCCTTAGTACACCACACAGGGCACGATATTTCCCTCTTAGTATACCATACAGGGCACGATATTTCCCCCTTAGTACATCATACAGGGCACGATATTTCCTCCTTAGTACACCATACAGGGCACGATATTTCCCCCTTAGTATACCATACAGGGCACGATATTTCCCCCTTAGTATACCATACAGGGCAGGATTTTTCAATTGCAAATTTATGAACTATGTTCTCTTAAAGTATAGGTTATGCAGTATTATAAGTTACACAGTGCGTTAGTGACCTAGTATAGGATATACGCAGTCAGTAAATTCTATATGTGGTAAGAGCTGATCCGCGTATATCCAGCATTAGGTCACTAATGCACTGTGTAACGTATATATCCTACCGACAACAGGAGGAAATCACATTATTAACAGAGCAACAATTTAATATTAAACACAGGGTTTCGTCTGTCTGAATGTTTGTCTGCGCCACTTCTGTCGCCAATTGAAAAACACTGGAGCCAATTAAAAAAACTTGGAGCCAACTAAGAGCCATATACATGTAGTTCACAAATAAATATTTGAAGACATGTATTTGACAAAACATGTGCCAAAAAAAAATAATTTAAAAAAGAAAAGTTGCGCCAAATATTTTCGCCAATCCACAAAATTTAGCGCCATTGGCGACCGACAGCGGGAACCCTGAAACAACAATAACCACTTTGCAACTCCAGCCAAATTTAAGTAGAGGCTCTTAAGGGTAGAAAGTCAGTAGAGGAAGATATATGTACAGCTGTCTACTAACTAAATAACATCCAGACAATCACTGTACTAAGCACAATACTGTACAAGCACCTTCAAAATATAATGTAACCTGCATGGTATATCAGCTTTAAGTTGAATAGTTATAATGAAGCTTAATCGCCAGCATTCGTATAACAGGTACACATGAAGTAAAGCAACTTTCGCTGGACTGGTGATCCAGGGATCGCAGGTTCGAAATGACTAAAATGACTAATCTCTTTACGAGGCGTCGCTCATATGGGCAACCGGTAGCGACGATAAATAAACGTAAAACACAGTAAAGGTGTTTCCGTGCCGATTATCTGCCATAGTAAATGTATAACTACGCCAATAGCAACCATTACTAACATATACCCCACCAGAATAAGCAATACGAATACATGAAAGAACTCCCCATCACAGTTGTCAGCACTATGATTCTCTTCGATTGGTTAGGATTTAGACTTGTCCCAATACGCCATGGTTACAATCATAGAAATATTGCAGTTTTATGCGGTGGGGAAAGACACCAGATTCTCTTACAGTCAGTATTTCGGGTACGTGTGCACCCAGGTAGAACCACCAATATATCGTAAGTTGGCTGTATTGCCTTCTATAATGAAAGAATTTGGTGCGCGAGTCATACATACAGTTGTGATTGCCAATGACCCATCAACAATTTGGCCACTGATGCAGCCATACATTAAACTTGCATGTTTTCACCAGATATATCACTAGGACAATTAAACAAATCATTTTACAATATCTTAACAAAAATATCTCTAAATCAGCAGTTATCAATAATATGGCTCAAATACAAAAGAAAACTGTACTAAATTATAAAAGAACTTCTAGTTTCAGTCCAGGTTAGTAATTACAGAATGTACAAACAACTGCAGCAGTTGCTGTATGAACAACATATACATCCATCTAGTATGTATTGCAGGTGAATAGTTATGATGGAGTGCAGGCTCTATTGATGGATGAATAGCATAACTTCATCTCTAGGTAACCAAAACTTGTACTTACTTCAAAAATGTTCATTCAAATTTGGAAATGATTATTTTCCATGCAGATCATGTTATAATAACGAAAGTCCTACCATGTTTAATCTATAAAAAAACACCCAAAAAGTGAACCGTGAAAAAAAACACCCCCTCTATAATTAACATTTCCGTGTAATAAAATAACACTCTATAATAAACACGCCTGGTATAAGATATATGCTCCATGTCCAATATAAAGCTCAAATTAAAGCTCCGTCTCCTAACTCAGGTTAACATTGTCCCCGAGAAACGAAACTTGATTTTATCGTAATAAATGCACCCTTTATTACAAAGAAAAGTATATTATCTTACTGAAAAGACATACCCTTTTCACATCAGTTTATCAATTATTTTCGATACATTCAGGACTTTCTAGCAATAATTCTACTAAATAATAACAGTATAATAATAAAGGCACTCTTTTAGAAACAGCAAAGGAGCTGGGCGTTTGTTGCAATAAATATGGTATTTTCATCCTCTTTATAACATCAGAATTGAAAACTTACCAAAAATAGTCAAGTTGGTGTCCATAAACCAATTACCTTACAAACAGGTGCTCACTAACTGATAACCTGTCTCTCCCTCACCCTGTACAATCCATCATACTCAACAGTTGCACATTTCTGATAATTTATAGGCATACCATGATAAATACAGACAATATTGATATTAACATAAAACTGCTAATGTTGCATAGTTATTTCACTGGATCAAACTTGCTACGTTTACTTCAAATATTCTTTACTTGCAGAATAATAACACAAAATAAGCAACATGATATGACTAAACTAAATCGGTTTTACAATACAAAATCACCTGCAACTGATTGAACACATCCTAATCCAGGCATAGTAGGGAGTGTTTGTGTTTTACAATATGTTAATTTGAACCCAACTTGTTAAGTTTCAATTTTTTTTTTCATTTTGAGGCCCCTATCCGGGTAAGTTTCAATTTTGATCATTGGAAAATTATGAGTTCAGGAAATAGTTTTTGGAAATAAAGAACAAATTGCAGATACAATAGGTATTTTTCCTTCAGTTCATTATATTTCTTTTAAAGTCAATTAAGATGTGTAGCAATAAGTCAAGTGACATTTTCCATTATTGACTAAACTACGTTCCAATTGAATATAAAACTAAGATGATCATGGGCTTCACGTGTACCATGGCCTTTTTCTTAACCAGCGGATCGTATATCCGGAGTCTACCCGTATCTTAATAGAGGCAGCCTCTGCAGCACGTACTGTCTCCTTTACTGCTTGCATGAGATTCTGGGCATTACCGACCAACATTTCAGTAGCTTCCTGGTCTTCTTCTGAACCTATAAATAGTATTAGCATCATAATATAAAAATAGCAGTGACTTCATAAGCCTAAAATAGCAATGATATCATACGCTAAAATTAGCAATGACATCATATGCTAAAAATAGCACTTACATCATATGCTTAAAATAGCTCCATTCGTGATAATGCAATATTTACCATTGGTAAATCAAGTATCATATTGAGCATCATTTGGCTGACCTGGTATTAGTTTCTTATTCTCTAATATCTTTGTAGGAACTATAGATATATCAATGAAAAATACATAAGCAAATACACAATATACAAATGCAATCAGATTTGAAAATTATTTACATTTACAGTTTTAAGCATTTACAGAATAGCAGCATATTTGACAAGCAAAGTCAATATTAATGGTGTACATAAATACAACCACTACTGGAAAAGTAGGACTGGACTGGAGAAAAGATGCACATGCTCAAATACAGCATAAATCAGAACAACATTTATACACCATATTTACTGGCTTATAAGATGGGGATATTTCCTCTAATTCTTAGAAGTGAAAATGACGAGAAGTCCACAAACTAGAATGATGGCATATTTGCCGTAAAGAGAGAGGACATCATTCCGATATATAACGTTTATGTTATAAGCCAGTACATATGGCATTAACTTACATTCTAACATGGCTCAGCATTTTGTCTATACGCAAAGAAGGAATTCACCGTGTTTAAATCTGCAACTATTGTTAAGTGAGCGATGGAGAAGAAGGAGAAGAATTATATAAGACTCTGTATTTCATTCTAATCCTTTTTCTGTATTTTGTTTATGTGTGATGTATGCATTGTTCAATATGTATTATATTGGGAAATAAAATATGTTTAAACTAAGTGAGCGATGCTAAACGAGTCGTTGTTTTACTAGTATTTTCATAGTTTTATGACGTAATTTAAACTTTCTAAAAAAATAACACAAACTACTTTTGGATTTTGGTCAATGTTGGAATCAAAATAATATTTGAATTATTTAAAGTCAAATAAAACATGGTTTCTTAACCCGAGCTTCAGAAATAATCACGCTTTCACGGTTAATTCCTACGTGTCACACCTCCAAATGTTTTATTCCCCAATAAATATTGAAAGACAAGCATTATTACTTAAGTACTGTAGTGTATATACAGCATGTTAATCAAGTATACTTGGTATCGACCAACAGTTATCTCTTAACTCAAGTATATGTTTGTTTTTATGTACGTATACTTGAGTAAAGCTGAATGAATGCACGTAAAAATCTTCATGATACACAACAATATATATAGCGATTCATTTACTAGTATATTGGCCAACAGGTATGTGTGTAGGTATGTGTGTAGGTAGGTAGGTATGTGTGTAGGTAGGTAGGTATGTGTGTAGGTAGGTAGGTAGGTATGTGTGTAGGTATGTGTGTAGGTAGGTAGGTATGTAGGTATGTGTGTAGGTATGTGTGTAGGTAGGTAGGTATGTAGGTATGTGTGTAGGTAGGTAGGTATGTATGTAGGTATGTGTGTAGGTAGGTAGGTATGTATGTAGGTATGTGTGTAGTTAGGTATGTATGTAGGTATGTGTGTAGGTATGTGTGTAGGTATGTTGTGTGGTTGGTGGTATGTGTGTATGTGGAGGTATGTGTGTAGGTAGGTATGTATGTAGGTATGTGTGTAGGTATGTGTGTATGTATGTGTGTTGTGTAGGTATGTAGGTATGTGTGTAGGTATGTGTGTAGGTATGTGTGTAGGATGTGTGTGTATGTGTGTAGGTATGTGTGTAGGTATGTGTGTAGGTATGTGTGTAGGTATGTGTGTAGGTATGTGTGTAGGTATGTGTGTAGGTATGTGTGTAGGTATGTGTGTAGGTATGTGTGTATGTGTGTAGGTAGGTATGTGTGTATGTGTGTAGGTATGTGTGTAGGCAGGTATGTGTGTAGGTATGTGTGCTGCAATATGTGGGAAAGTCTAAAGTATGTGCTGCAATATGCGGGAAAAGTATAAAGTATGTACTGCAATATGCGGGAAAAGTATAAAGTATGTGCTGCAATATGTGGAAAAAGTATAAAGTATGTGCTGCAATATGTGGGAAAGTCTAAGTATGTGCTGCAATATGTGGAAAAAGTCTAAAGTATGTGCTGCAATATGTGGGAAAGTCTAAGTATGTGCTGCAATATGTGGAAAAAGTCTAAAGTATGTGCTGCAATATGTGGGAAAGTCTAAGTATGTGCTGCAATATGTGGAAAAAGTCTAAAGTATGTGCTGCAATATGTGGGAAAAGTCTCAAGTATGTGCTGCAATATGCGGGAAAAGTCTCAAGTATGTGCTGCAATATGTGGGAAATGTTTTAGTATGTGCTGCAATATGTGGGAAAAGTCTAAAATATGTGCTGCAATATGCGGGAAAAGTCTCAAGTATGTGCTGCAATATGTGGGAAATGTTTTAGTATGTGCTGCAATATGTGGGAAAAGTCTAAAGTATGTGCTGCAATATGTGGAAAAAGTCTAAAGTATGTGCTGCAATATGTGGGAAAAGTCTAAAATATGTGCTGCAATATGTGGGAAAAGTCTAAAGTATGTGCTGCAATATGTGGGAAAAGTCTAAAGTATGTGCTGCAATATGCGGGAAAAGTCTAAATTATGTGCTGCAATATGTGGGAAAGTCTAAGTATGTGCTGCAATGTGTGGGAAAAGTCTAAGTATGTACTGCAATATGTGGGAAAGGTATGTGTTACATGGGACAAAGTTTAAGAATGTTGTGAAAAAGTATAAACAGATTATTTCTCCAAAATTATTCTATAAATATTAAAATCAGTTCTCCAACATGATCTATAAACAGACTATTTCTCAAACACCTCCATCTTGCCTGAGCGCCAAAATATATGGAGAATACGGGAAATCTATTGCACAAAGCATAAGCAAACAAATGAACAAAACAAATTAGCATTGTTATTATCGTAAATTACTAGATTATTATAGCAAAGAACAAGCTTTATAAACAGACTTACTAGATTCTGTTTCCATGGCAACCAGAAAGCAAGCAGAAAAAAATAAAATAAAAACACACAAGGTTAGTGACATGATACGAACAATGCACAACAGATACAATGCATAAACCATCTAGAGAGAGCGAGAGAGTGCGAGAGCGAGAGAGCGAGAGAATATACAGTCAAACCTTTGTTAATCCACTCTATGATGCAGAAGCATGATTTATCCATTTCTTTTGCATTTTGAAATTTATGTCCAATATAATTATATGTTATATTTCGGGTTTTACGCCTGCATCAGCACCATTTTGGGCTATATTGCCGGTGGGCAGTTTACCTAACAACACCTTTCCTGGGCAGGCTCCAACAGTTAACCAGTACTTGGGTGCACCAACCTCCGTAAGAAACTGCCAACTTTTTCATATAAATGAGACACGGTCTGAGCGGGGCTCGAACCCGTGACCATCAGTGATGATAGGTTACAGTGGTATACAAGTCAGCGACCGTAACCACTCGACCACGGAGGCGGAGAAATTTATGTCCAAAATTCATCTATGTTACACAAATCTCTTAAAGCAACACATATTCAGAGAAAAAGAAATTCCTGCAGAATGTAGTTTCCTATTATATTGTGTAATTTGTTTCCAAACATTTGCCACAGAAACCGAGTATTTCAACTAAGACACAAAAATCCAAGGTCCTATGCAATATTTTGTTGACATAGCAATTTTTAAAAAATAACTAAACATACATTTTTAAATTTTACAATGATATGTTGCTTGGACGGGACTGTAAGTACTGTACGAATCATATCTTACAGTTAGTTAACAGTCGAACACAAAATTACTATAAAACATCTGGGTCCAAATGGAATATTCTCCAAGAAGTGTTGAACATAGGTTTGAGAGAAGAGCAATACAACAGACTTGTATTACAAGCAAAGCCAGTAGCAAGCATTACAAACTTGTTCTTTAATCTTAATTCTATATTAAATATTTTATAATAATTACAATAAACATACACTGATCACATGCACTACTATAGAACACAATTTCTTAGCGAGATTTTATATTTCGCTAATTTTCGCGATCGAAGTTTATCGCGAATTCATTATTCTCGTGAATAATAATGTGTCCGAATGTAAAGCTATTTCCGAAAATATGTACATTTTATCAACATTTTGAAAGTCAATACAATTAACCCTTTCAACAATACAGACCTCTAAATAGGCTTACAAAAAGTGTAGATCCAGATGAGCCGGCTCATGACGAGCCGTCTCATCAGGATCTGCACTTTTTGCCAGTGATATGACTATTTTTAGACATAATTACCCATTTTGATAAATGAACTTGTCCAAATGTGATTTTCTGATTCATTTATTGGTTTATGAATATCATGGACCAGTCCATGTCAGTTACTTGGTGTTGAATGGGTTATAAGCGACATACATAAACAATCACCTCCATTTTTCGTGATACATCACGGATGCACGAATTCAAAACTCAGCAAATTAATTGAAAATGTTCAAAATCAAGAAATAAAGTAGTCATAGTATTTGTTAGTGTTCTTACCACATATTGGAGAAAGGTACAAGGTATTATTAAATAATGATTAGGTCTAAAGTGACACAAACATCTTGGGTCATATAGCGACTCTCCAGCTATAATTAGTGTAGGAAGACCCCGGGTGCCCCCTTCGAGCGGTATTTCATGCCCGGACCGGTAGCCGGGTAGAATCACCGACAGTGGTGCAGTGCAAGCCAACTGGATAGTGTACTTAGTCATTTGAAGTCAGTGACCGTACGTAACCACTCGGCTATGGATGCCTCATGGTCAAATAAGTGCAAGGGAGTAAACTAATATGATCAGATTCTATACAAGACAGCAAACATTAACTATTTTCAGGACATTTTAAGTGGATTATCACTGAGTGTGTTCAGTTTTATGATCTATAGACAAACTTGAACTAGCACAAGTTCGGCCTATATTTGATGAACAAGGCAACAGATAATGTTTTTCAGACACAGTGATGATAGGTTACAGTGGTATACAAGTCAGCGACCTTAACCACTCGACAACGGAGGCAATATTCTAAGCTGAACTAATCAGATGCTCGCAACTGAGTTTGAAAATCTGAGAAAATTATAACCAGACAAATTATATGAAAAAACGCAGACTTGTAAAACAGGATACGTAGGGTCGAACCTATTTGCATGCAGCCAGATACCGTGCTACATTCTAACACAGCTGGTAACCAGGTGAAATATTAACTGAGTGAATTGGCTTTGGTCTTCACTGTAGTTGTATCAGTATAATACTGATATACACAAGCAAGACTTCAGAAACTACCTCCAAGACGAAAAACATCATTTTGCACAATGGAATAGAACTGTTTATGTTTTACCGTAATTAAGTGAAAGAAGAGTATTGTGCAAAAGTACACACACCTGATAAGCAAAACCTAAATCTGGAAAGTCCCGCTCTCGAGGTATGATTTACAGCAATATGCTGCTCCATAGGCACAGACTGCATGCTTGGAAGGCAGCACGATACAGCATGCATACTTAATTACGGTTAATATTCATCTTTAACCCATTCAACACCAAGTAACTCACATGGACTGTTCCATGATATTTTTAGACCAATAAATTAATAACAAAATTACATTTGGATCAGTTCATTTATCAAAATGGGTATTTTTCCCCCTAAAAATAGTTATATTACTTGAAAAAAGTGCAGATCCTGATGGATCTACACTTTTTTGTAAGCCAATTTAGAGGTCTGTGGTGTTGAAAGGGTTAATGACTGTTCTTGCACATTAATACATATTAATTGTTATTATAAACCATAGATACATAGACTAATGTGAAGCACCAGGCGAGAAATATGTGCAAGTCGTGATAGCGCATTCGCTTAAGGTGTGAAAGGCCTGGAGTTCACGCCCCGCTGGAGCCGTTACGATTGTGCCCTTAAGCATTAAATTCCACGTTGCATCTTCTCTCACACTCATGGCGATGGATTCCATCAGGAATGAGGTCTCAAGAGTGATAAATATAAGTTGCAAGAACTTGTTTCGCAATCGAGCTAAAATAAAATTGTATAAACTAAATATGTTGGTGGGTGCATAACGTTAGATTTCGCAGTTATAAGATGTATGGTACAGGAATAGAGAGAGAGAAATATGTTGACTCGAACAAGAGTCCTCTATATTATCTCTTTGAATAAACTCTCCATGGATACGAGAGGGAAAAGTAACGTAATTTAGACAAATTTATTTTAGCTCGATTGCGAAACAAGTTCTTACTTGTGTTTAATTGCTCTTGAGGATTAAAGATGGGCTTAAAGATACTAAAGTCTGGTCTGATATGACATTTTACAGAAATGATGTCACGGTACATCGGTTACTTGTCAGTGCCGTAATATACGATATTGTAAGTTTTAGGAATAATGCACGTGTTGATGGTTGCAAATATATATACATTCTGATTCTGAATAAAAGAATATTTTGGAAAATACTGAAACAGGATTTGTTAGGTACCGGTATACACATTTCATTTATCTTCACCTGGCGCTTCACGCATGTTAATACCAATTAAAGGCACAGGGATTCGGCACGTTTGGGGGTACTAGTATATATATTTAAGTACAGGGATTCTACTCTGTGGGATGTCAGATTTCGCATCGATCAGTAAAATGGCCCTATCTGAAACAATTTTGTACACATCTATCCGAATATAACGCCTATCCCGAGTCTTTATATTGTTCTTCAAATAAAACACAACTTTAAGCTGCGTGCATGTATACTTTGCAAACAATTGCCACGAACATATGCCATAGCAGGTCACATTTCCATACTAGGACACGGGTTCTGTCAGCAACAAAAAAAATCTTCGACGGAAGAGTTTTAACAGTGAATAACAGGTTTATTCGGCAAAAATGTACGTCAAAAAGAGATTTCGGAGAATATTTCAATTTGTTTGGAAAATTTCTCAAGCGGCGCAGTTCGCGTTGAAACGAGCGTTCTGATTGGATTATGATTATTCTTCATATAAAAACAAGCACCTAGTTACATTCTAATAATCCAATCAGAACGCTCGTTTCAACGCGAATTGTGTTGCTTTAGAAAGTTTCAAAACAAATTGAAAAATTCTACGAAATCTCTTTTTGACGTACATTTTTGCCGAATAAACCTACACGTTAGTGGAAACATATTTTATTGATAATGTTATTCACAGTTAAAACTCTCCCATCGACGATATTTTTTTGTTGCTGACAGAACCCGTGTCCTAGTATGGAAATGTGACCTGCTATGGCCAATGTCTGTGGCAATTGTTTGCAAAGTATACATGCACGCAGCTTAAAGTTGTGTTTTATTTGAAGAACAATATAAAGACTCGGGATAGGCGTTATATTTGGACAAATTTGTACAAAATTGTTTCAGATAGGGCCATTTTACTGATCGATGCGAAATCTGACATCCCACAGAGTAGAATCCCTGTACTTAAATATATATACTAGTACCCCCAAACGTGCCGAATCCCTGTGATTAAAGGGTGACGCTAAAAATTAATGAGTTTTATAAATGATCTGTTACAGTTATAGTGGGTGGGGTACATCACATATTATGAGTTCTATAAATGATCTGTTACAGTTATGGTGGGTGGGGTACATCACATATTATGAGTTCTATAAATGATCTGTTACAGTTATGGTGGGTGGGGTACATCACATATTATGAGTTCTATAAATGATCTGTTACAGTTATGGTGGGTGGGGTACATCACATTATGTGCATTCGGTGTCACAGTCGTATACAATCATTCAGCGCCCTCTACCCAACAATGTTTCCATCAATAACATCAGCATGCTTTAAGTGAATTATTATAGCCAAACATTCGTAGATAATAAAAAATGATGCAAAAAGTAATGCATAATTGTACATCTGTCATACCCGTGCTCATTTGCCAATCAATCACAACGGTGTACTCCGCACTTACAGTGGTGTACAAGCCGTCTCATGTCATTTATTACAGCGAAACTATAGTCGTCACTTATATTTTACATCCTAAATAGGTGTAACAAGAAAAATTAGATGGAATGTACAAACATTAGAAATTATTCACCGTGAAATGGATGTTCGAGAAATACAACGATTCTAAGAAATGAAGCTAGAATTGGTAAAACATGTAGCATAATTATATTATCAACATAATCACTGTATCACCTATGTTACAAAGAACAGTAATCGCTGTATCACCTATGTTACAAAGAACAATAATCGCTGTATCACCTATGTTACAAAGAACAATAATCGCTGTATCACCTAACAAAAACAAAACCAACCATGTTACAAAGAACAATAATCGCTGTATCACCTATGTTACAAAGAACAATAATCGCTGTATAACCTATGTTACAAAGAACAATAATTGCGCTATCATCTTTGTTACAAAGAACAATAATCGCTGTATCACCTATGTTACAAAGAACAATAATCGCTGTATCACCTATGTTACAAAGAACAGTAATCGCTGTATCACCTATGTTACAAAGAACAATAATCGCTGTATCACCTATGTTACAAAGAACAATAATCGTTGTATCACCTATGTTACAAAGAACAATAATCGCTGTATCACCTATGTTACAAAGAACAATAATCGCTGTATCTCCTATGTTACAAAGAACAATAATCGCTGTATCACCTATGTTACAAAGAACAATAATCGCTGTATCACCTATGTTACAAAGAACAATAATCGCTGTATCACCTATGTTACAAAGAACAATAATCGCTGTATCACCTATGTTACAAAGAACAATAATCGCTGTATCACCTATGTTACAAAGAACAATAATCGCTGTATCACCTATGTTACAAAGAACAATAATCGCTGTATCACCTATGTTACAAAGAACAATAATCGCTGTATCACCTATGTTACAAAGAACAATAATCGCTGTATCACCTATGTTACAAAGAACAATAATCGCTGTATCACCTATGTTACAAAGAACAATAATCGCTGTATCACCTATGTTACAAAGAACAATAATCGCTGTATCACCTATGTTACAAAGAACAATAATCGCTGTATCACCTATGTTACAAAGAACAATAATCGCTGTATAACCTATGTTACAAAGAACAATAATTGCGCTATCATCTTTGTTACAAAGAACAATAATCGCTGTATCACCTATGTTACAAAGAACAATAATCGCTGTATAACCTATGTTACAAAGAACAATAATTGCGCTATCATCTTTGTTACAAAGAACAATAATCGCTGTATCTCCTATGTTACAAAGAACAATAATCGCGCTATCATCTTTGTTACAAAGAACAAGTTCTATAGCAAAGATTTTAAAAAATATGTAAGTTGTAACTGATAAATCGCAAAATTTGGAATTGACATTTTGATTGGAAATCACTGTTGGGAGCATGCATGACACTCGTGCGTATTGTGTTTACCGCAGGCTATTTCACTGCCGTCTGGGGCCGGGATGGGTTCTGTGAGAGAAACAGTGCCAACGGTAAGTTTCCTTCACACACGTTCAATGAGCCGCTACATTTGAACCGTTTCACCCCCCGAGTAATCACATACATTCATAGGTACATAGATAAGATTCAAGAATGAATATAAACCCAACTACCATTAGCATCCATCACAACATTAGTGCATCTACTACTTGTATAATAGAATAGCTATGGACAAGGCAATTACCTTGTATATCCATGTACACTATTATACACACATAGTTACATAATCTACATATAAGAATACGTCATATTTCCAACTAGCACCACTACAGTGTTGCCGCCCATCGCGTAGCAATAACAGATCGGACCACTCTACCATTGCGCTACAGCAATTAACATGACGTGAGCTGTCAATCAACCAGCCAGCGATAATCAGATAATCCAATCGATAAAGCGAAACACCTTCAGCAACAGTAAGCATTATCAAACAGCCGCCATTTTCCTCAACAACTTGTCGCGATTATCGATGTCTAGAAATTTCTGATCACATGACTAGTGGGAGGAGCTATAGTCTAATCGGTGTCGTGTTAATTAAACCACCGGAAAAAAAGTTGCCCAAATACAACGGATAGAGTGATCTTCAATGTACGACACCGACGATAGGCTTCGTATGTATCTAAACACCCGGGCCCCGAAGTCATAAAACCTTTCTAAGAAATTTGAATTGATCGAGTCTGAGATGTGCACTCAGCTGAACCAATCGGAAGCGCTCGAGACTGAGCTCTCGAGATTGAGCTCTCGAGACTGAGCGCTCGAGACTGAGCTGGAGATTTGAGAAGTTTTATAACCTCGGGGCCAGTACTGTATATATCCTATCTTTCTGGAGTGACATTAGTGCACAGTATCTACAATCCTTTTAAAGTGTTGTTGGAGACAATGGTCCTTTTTAGTCTTTAACCCTTTGCTTGCTTGAGTAAATAAAATCATATTTGCAACGTGGTGTACTGATCAGGATCTATGTTGTTTGCTATTCAGCCAAATGTGTTAGCTCCACTATCCAAATAGCCAATTGCATAGAGTCTGATCAGACGCCACGTTCTGTGTCGTCTGATCTGGCTCTATGCTGTTTGCAAAAGTGATTTTATCTGCCGCTAGCGTGTAAAGGGTTAATTGATATGATGCAAAATAATAATTGATTATCATTTCTAATTATTGGTAATTAACAGGGCAAAGAGGGCTGGGTTGCTCCCCGGATACAACCACACACGTAACTTTGTATTTGGTGTGTATTTTATGTTTATTTATCGTCGCTACTGGTTGCCCATATGAGCGACGCCTCCTGAATTTTAGAGGATAGTGCAATGATACAGACAGAGAACCATTCCAGAATCTCCTTTGGTTCTTTTACGTGCACGGTGTACAGCACCGACACAAGACCTCAGTTTAAAGTCCCATCTGAAAGACTGTTAATTTTATTATGGTCAGATGGGGGATCGATCCTGCGATCCTTGGACTACAAATCCATATTTGGTAGGTAAATGTTAATCTAGTGAATTAGTCACTTAACATTAACGTTTGACCAAGTTTGAACACAATTTAAATCAAACTTAAGTTACTATGTACAATATAATACTCCACTGGCATGTAAAGAGCTAAGTAAATTCTGAAGATCTGCCTTGACCGCCCCTTATATCGATATTTATTGTAGAACAAAGGACCCTATATCGATATTTAACTACAAAATGGTAGCTAATACGAGGATAATTAGCAACATAAATACACAATATTAGGTCTGATAAATTCTAATTTATATGGCGAATCGGAGAAAACATATACTTCTGAAACAAAAGAAGTTCTAGAGAGGACAGATTACCGAATATTCATGACCTGAAGTTAATCATACAAGCTGTGAACATACAACGTCACAGTGTTATGATATCACAAACGGTTTATGAGGCACATTTTTTAAACAGTATTACGCACGAAGGTAGCCTTAAATAGGTTTATTTTCCTATTTGAAGAAAACAAATGCATACAGACACTATGTTTGACAATTGGTTATATTTCGGGTTTTATGCCTGCATCAGCACCATTTCGAGCTATATCGCCGGCGGGTGTTTGACAATTGGACGATAATTTAATTATATCATCAATGGTTCAAACATTCACATGCCACATAAATATCTTTATAGAAATACAACAAACATCTGATACTAGATTTACTATTATTCCCCCCCCTCAATCAAGCAAAAGGACCATTGCTCACAGAACCAGACAATATATTATTTTATGTACGAAACAATTTCCCATCTACAGATTATGCTTTGTGAAATATGTTCAGGTACCTGCGACCTCATCTGAAAACAAGGATTCCCGATCCAATCAATAATCATATTATTTAGTTTATTATACATTTTCTGTGTCAGTACACGATTGTTTGCAGACATTGAAATAAGGAATTGAACAGAAAGCTGTACATTTTACTGTCGTCCTCTCCATAAGCAAATTATTTGTAAGTAAGTAAGTTCTTAAAGCTGTACATTTTACTGTCGTCCTCTCATAAGCAAATTATTTGTAAGTAAGTAAGTTCTTAAAGCTGTACATTTTACTGTCGTCCTCTCCATAAGCAAATTATTTGTAAGTAAGTAAGTTCTTAAAGCTGTACATTTTGTTCTTAATTGATAAATGGTTGTTCTATGCTTTCCAATAAATAATTACAGAAAATCTTCGACCGTACACCGATACAAACATTCCCTGTACATTCATATATTTAAATATTTAAATACCGTAAGCAGAATAATTCACAAGTCTGCTAACTCATTACCGGCTTTATGAGCATTTATGATAGACTTATTTTATACATCATCATATCTTCATGAATATTCATGGGCAACTTTTGAATATTCATGGACAACTTTTGAATATTCATGGGTAACTTTTGAATATTCAGGAAAATCTTTTGAATATTCAAGAAACGTTTGCGTATTAATAAAAATACACTATGACTTGAAGAGTTGAAGAGTAATGATTCATCATCTATTAATATAGTAACAAATAACAAGTATGAATGTATATACCTGAAAACATAACGGAAAGTCCTGCACAAAATGGTTAACAACACCTCAATATTAAAACAGTAAATCAATTATACAAGTTCTTAGCATCAATTAATTCACTGCACCAACAAAGTCATTTTAGCTCAGGACAAAATTTAAATCATATAAGAGTTACCTACCTTGTGCACCTAACATTGTAGCCTTCACAGTGGAGAGTATCTTCAGCTGGGTACCAATTGTTGGTATTCGTTCACATACTTGTAACAAATTCTATTGAAGGATAAGAAACATACTCAATTATCAGACAATTATAACTGTATTGTATATTCTAACACGACCCAGCTAATAACATACATACTTGTAGAGTAAAATCTACCTCGGGTTATTCTGCGATATACCTACCTTGAACTATGCTGCGCGCGCACCGTGTTTAGGCTATTCAATTTATACAATGCGTGTAAAGTTTTATGAATGAAAGTCATGTGATGTTTGTAAATACTACCATGGGAATTCGCTGAAGTGAGCTATTTTTAGAATCAGATAATCTCTTGTCCGTCTTGTTTTTCTGTTAAGTAACGTTTCAGTTACTATTCTGTACAGTTTTATTTGACAAAATAAATAAAATTATTGATCAGTTACAACTTTTGTTCATTTATGCAGAGATTGATATTTTCCATAAAAAATATCGTCATCACCCCTTACGCGGGAGGAAATTTCGAAAGCCAAATGTAGCGGAGTAGCACCGCGTTTGAAGAAAATACTCCTTTGATTCTCGTCTAAAATTATTAGAAGTAAGTCGTGTTAGAATCGCGATATACCACGGTTGATACTTATTATTTCTTAAATAATTAAATTATAATTCAACTTAATCAACAGATAATATATTTCACTTAACCCTTTCAACCCCACAGGCCTCTAAATAGGCTTATGAAAAAGAGTAGATCCAGATGAGCCGGCTCGTGACGAGCCGTCTCATCAGGATCTGCACTTTTTTGCCAGTAATAATTATTAATTTTAGACAAAATTACCCATCTTGATAAATGAACTGGTCCGAATGTAATTTTCTTATTCATTTATTGGTCTAAGAATATCATGGACCAGTCCATGTCAATTACTTAGGGTTGAATGGGTTAATAAACACTGTTGGGTGAAATTGAAACCAAGACCATTTCTCTACATAAACTCATTAAATTCTAGACAGCAATATGCCTCTATGTACAAGTGCATGACTAGGTTTAAGTTTACTTGCATCAAACTTTGTATTTAAACAGTCAAGAATTGTCACATGATGTCTTACAGTTCTCATTTTTTTGTCGGTACATTCGGCTGCGAGTTTCTTGGCAAGACGTGTCACCTCCTCCGATGCTTCGGCGATTAACTTGGCAGTCGAGATGAGATCCTTCTTTGTTCCACCTTCTCCTCTGTAAATACACACACACAGATCAATTACTGCACACAGCAGTCAGTACTGAGTCTGTACTTGATCAATTACTGCACACAGCAGTCTGCACTTGATCAATTACTGCACACAGCAGTCTGTACTTGATCAATTACTGAACACAGCAGTCTGTACTTGATCAATTACTGAACACAGCAGCCCGTACTTGATCAATTAATGAACACAGCACTGAGTCTGTACTTAATCAATTACTGCACATAGCACTGAGTATGTACTTGATCAATTACTGCACGCAGTACTGAGTCTGTACTTGAGCAATTACTGCACACAATACTGAGTCTGTACTTGACCAATTACTGCACACAGTACTGAGTCTGCACTTGATCAATTACTGCACACAATACTGAGTCTGTACTTGATCAATTACTGCACACAATACTGAGTCTGTACTAGATCAATTACTGCACACAATACTGAGTCTGTACTTGATCAATTACTGCACACAGTACTGAGTCTGCACTTGATCAATTACTGCACACAATACTGAGCCTGTTCTTGATCAATTACTGTACACAGTACTGAGTCTGTACTTGATCAATTACTGCACACAGTACTGAGCCTGTACTTGATCAATTACTGCACACAGTACCGAGTCTGCACTAGATCAATTACTGCACACAGTACTGAGTCTGTATTTGATCAATTACTGCACACATTACTGAGCCTGTACTTGATCAATTATTGCACACAATACTGAGTCTGTACTTGATCAATTACTGCACACAATACTGAGTCTGTACTTGATCAATTACTGCACACATTACTGAGTCTGTACTAGATCAATTACTGCACACAATACTGAGTCTGTACTAGATCAATTACTGCACACAGTACCGAGTCTGCACTAGATCAATTACTGCACACAGTACTGAGCCTGTACTTGATCAATTACTGCACACATTACTGAGCCTGTACTTGATCAATTATTGCACACAGTACTGAGTCTGTACTAGATCAATTACTGCACACAGTAATTGGCCTGTACTTGATCAATTACTGCACACATTACTGAGCCTGTACTTGATCAATTACTACACACAGTACTGAGCCTGTACTTGATCAATTACTGCACACAGTACTGGGCCTGTACATGATCAATTACTGCACACAGTACTGAGTCTGTACTTGATCAATTACTGCACACAGTACTGAGTCTGTACTTGATCAATTACTGCACACATCACTGAGTCTGTACTTGATCAATTACTGAACACGCACTGAGTCTGCACTAGATCAATTACTGCACACAGTACTGGGTCTGTACTTAATCAATTACTGCACACAGTACTGGGTCTGCACTTGATCAATTACTGCACACAGTACTGAGTCTGTTCTTGATCAATTACTGAACACAGCACTGAGTCTGCACTAGATCAATTACTGAACACAGTACTGAGTCTGTACTTGATCAATTACTGAACACAACACTGAGTATGCACTATATCAATTACTGAACACAGTACTGAGTCTGTACTTGATCAATTACTGAACACAGCACTGTGTCTGCACTATATCAATTACTGAACACAGTACTGAGTCTGCACTAGATCAATTACTGCACACAGTACTGAGCCTGTACTTGATCAATTACTGCACAGTACTGAGTCTGCACTTGATCAATTACTGCACACAATACTGAGTCTGTACTTGATCAATTACTGCACACAATACTGAGTCTGTACTAGATCAATTACTGCACACAGTACTGAGTCTGTACTTGATCAATTACTGCACATAGCACTGAGTATGTACTTGATCAATTACTGCACGCAGTACTGAGTCTGTACTTGAGCAATTACTGCACACAATACTGAGTCTGTACTTGACCAATTACTGCACACAGTACTGAGTCTGCACTTGATCAATTACTGCACACAATACTGAGTCTGTACTTGATCAATTACTGCACACAATACTGAGTCTGTACTAGATCAATTACTGCACACACTACTGAGTCTGTACTTGATCAATTACTGCACACAGCACTGAGTATGCACTAGATCAATTACTGCACACAGTACCGAGTCTGTACTTGATCAATTACTGCACACAGTACTGAGTCTGTACTTGATCAATTACTGCACACAGTACCGAGTCACACAAACCACACAACAATACTTGATCAATTACTGCACACAGTACGAGCCTGTACTTGATCAATTACTGCACACAGTACTGAGTCTGTACTAGATCAATTACTGCACACAGTACTAAGTCTGTACTTGATCAATTACTGCACACAGTACTGATCCTGTACTTGATCAATTACTGCACATAGTACTGAGTCTGTACTTGATCAATTACTGCACACAGTACTGAGTCTGTACTAGATCAATTACTGCACGCAGTACTGAGTCTGTTCTTGATCAATTACTGAACACAGCACTGAGTCTGCACTAGATCAATTACTGAACACAGTACTGAGTCTGTACTTGATCAATTACTGAACACAGCACTGAGTCTGCACTATATCAATTACTGAACACAGTACTGAGTCTGTACTTGATCAATTACTGAACACAGCACTGTGTCTGCACTATATCAATTACTGAACACAGTACTGAGTCTGCACTAGATCAATTACTGCACACAGTACTGAGCCTGTACTTGATCAATTACTGCACAGTACTGAGTCTGCACTTGATCAATTACTGCACACAATACTGAGTCTGTACTTGATCAATTACTGCACACAATACTGAGTCTGTACTAGATCAATTACTGCACACAGTACTGAGTCTGCACTTGATCAATTACTGCACACAATACTGAGTCTGTACTTGATCAATTACTGCACACAGTACCGAGTCTGTACTCGATCAATTACTGCACACAGTACTGAGTATGTACTTGATCAATTACTGCACACAGTACTGAGCCTGTACTTGATCAATTACTGTACACAGTACTGAGTCTGTACTAGATCAATTACTGCACACAGTACTAAGTCTGTACTTGATCAATTACTGCACACAGTACTGATCATGTACTTGATCAATTACTGCACACAGTACTGAGTCTGTACTTGATCAATTACTGCACACAGTACTGAGTCTGTACTAGATCAATTACTGCACACAGCAGAGTATGCACTAGATCAATTACTGCACACATTACTGAGTCTGCACTAGATCAATTACTGCACACAATACTGAGTCTGTACTAGATCAATTACTGCACACAGTACTGAGCCTGTATTTGATCAATTACTGCACACAGTACTGAGTCTGTACTAGATCAATTACTGCACACAGTACTGATTCTGTACTAGATCAATTACTGCACACCATACTGAGTCTGCACTAGATCAATTACTGCACACAGTACTAAGTCTGTACTTGATCAATTACTGCACACAGTACTGATCCTGTACTTGATCAATTACTGCACATAATACTGAGCCTGTACTAGATCAATTACTGCACACAGTACTGATCCTGTACTTGATCAATTACTGCACACAGTACTGAGTCTGTACTAGATCAATTACTGCACACAGTACTAAGTCTGTACTTGATCAATTACTGTACACAGTACTGATCCTGTACTTGATCAATTACTGCACATAATACTGAGCCTGTACTTGATCAATTACTGCACACATTACTGAGCCTGTACTTGATCAATTACTGCACACAGTACTGAGTCTGTACTAGATCAATTACTGCACACATTACTGAGTCTGCACTAGATCAATTACTGCATACAGTACTGAGTCTGCACTAGATCAATTACTGCATACAGTACTGAGTCTGCACTAGATCAATTACTGTACACAGTACTGAGTCTGCACTAGATCAATTACTGCATACAGTACTGAGTCTGCACTAGATCAATTACTGCACACCATACTGAGTCTGTACTTGATCAATTACTGCACACAGTACCGAGCCTGTACTTGATCAATTACTGCACACCGTACTAAGTCTGTACTTGATCAATTATTGCACACAGTACCGAGCCTGCACTTGATCAATTACTGCACACAATACTGAGTCTGTACTTGATCAATTACTGCACACAGTACTGAGCCTGTACTTGATCAATTACTGCACACAGTACCGAGCCTGTACTTGATCAATTACTGCACACCGTACTAAGTCTGTACTTGATCAATTATTGCACACAGTACCGAGCCTGCACTTGATCAATTACTGCACACAATACTGAGTCTGTACTTGATCAATTACTGCACACAGTACTGAGCCTGTACTTGATCAATTACTGCACACAGTACCGAGCCTGTACTTGATCAATTACTGCACACAGTACTGAGTCTGTACTTGATCAATTACTGCACACAATACTGAGTCTGTACTTGATCAATTACTGCACACAATACTGAGTCTGCACTAGATCAATTACTGCATACAGTACGGAGTCTGCACTAGATCAATTACCGCACACCATACCGAGTCTGCACTAGATCAATTACTGCACACAGTACCGAGCCTGTTCTTGATCAAGTACAATGTTAACAATCACATCTATCATATTTCAAAATTCAAAAAATACTGTAAAACACAATTTATAACAGTTGACTAAGCTTGATCATCAGAAAGACCATACATACCTGACTAGTTGACTAAGTTTGACCATAAGGAAGGCCATACATACCTGACTAGTTGACTAAGTTTGACCATAAGGAAGGCCATACATACCTGACTAGTTGACTAAGTTTGACCATAAGGAAGGCCATACATACCTGACTAGTTGACTAAGTTTGATCATCAGAAAGACCATACATACCTGACTAGTTGACTAAGTTTGACCATAAGGAAGGCCATACATACCTGACTAGTTGACTAAGTTTGACCATAAGGAAGACCATACATACCTGACTAGTTGACTAAATTTGACCATAAGGAAGACCATACATACCTGACTAGTTGACTAAGTTTGACCATAAGGAAGGCCATACATACCTGACTAGTTGACTAAGTTTGACCATAAGGAAGGCCATACATACCTGACTAGTTGACTAAGTTTGATCATCAGAAAGACCATACATACCTGACTAGTTGACTAAGTTTGAACATAAGGAAGGCCATACATACCTGACTAAGTTTGACCATAAGGAAGGCCATACATACCTGACTAGTTGACTAAGTTTGACCATAAGGAAAGCCATACATACCTGACTAGTTGACTAAGTTTGACCATAAGGAAGGCCATACATACCTGACTAGTTGACTAAGTTTGAACATAAGGAAGGCCATACATACCTGACTAGTTGACTAAGTTTGACCATAAGGAAGACCATACATACCTGACTAGTTGACTAAGTTTGAACATAAGGAAGGCCATACATACCTGACTAGTTGACTAAGTTTGACCATAAGGAAGACCATACATACCTGACTAGTTGACTAAGTTTGACCATAAAGAAGGCCATACATACCTGACTAGTTGACTAAGTTTGAACATAAGGAAGGCCATACATACCTGACTAGTTGACTAAGTTTGACCATAAGGAAGGCCATACATACCTGACTAGCTGACTAAGTTTGACCATAAGGAAGGCCATACATACCTGACTAAGTTTGACCATAAGGAAGGCCATACATACCTGACTAGCTGACTAAGTTTAACCATAAGGAAGACCATACATACCTGACTAGTTGACTAAGTTTGACCATAAGGAAGGCCATACATACCTGACTAGCTGAATAAGTTTGACCATAAGGAAGGCCATACATACCGGACTAGCTGACTAAGTTTGACTATAAGGAAGGCCATACATACCTGACTAGTTGACTAAGTTTGACCATAAGGAAGGCCATACGTTTAGCTGCACCAATGATCTCATTATCTTTACTTGACCACTGCTTGGCCTCCATATGAAGGGCATGTGCTGCCATCTGCAAGGAAAGTCCACCCCTCATTTACTCAAGAACTTATCTTACTTCTATAAAATGTATTTCCTCGTCATAATCAAGCGAATCTGCTCAATGAAATGAAATTGTATCAACCCATTTCATTCTGGATACATTTAAAGGCTTTTGCAAACAACATAGATCTGGATCAGCCGCAGCGCGAAGCTGCATGATGATCAGGATCTATGTTGTTTGCTACATAGCCAAGTGTCTTAGCAAGATCATCTGAATAGCAACAGCATAGAGCCTGATCAGATGGCAGGTTCCGTGGTGGCTGATATGGCTCTATGTTCTTTGCAAATACTGTTTGAACGGTGTCCAGAATGAAATGGGTTAATACAATCACTGTCATTGTATGAATAATATATTATGCAATAAATCTACCGCACGATTCAGTCCCCGAGACACACCTCCCCCCAATTATTACCCCAGCTCTCCGGGGTTTGTGGAAATGCTTTATAAAGTAAAGTATTTAAAACTACAGATACATGTAGGGGAACTGTGTATAATTATTTATATATACCGGTACTTATGAACGTAACGTGACAGGTCGACCCCCCTCCCCCAATCCCCACTTATACGCATAGAAAATGCATTTGGCATTTGGCATTTACCATTATATGTTGAGGTAAATGCAATTGGTTTAAAAATTACCATGATTGGTTGATTTTCTTGAGGCACGGGGAAATACATGTCATCTTCATCATCCGTCTCGGGTGGTGGTGGGCGTGGAGGATTTATATTAGATGGTAACGGGGGACGTGTCGGCCCATCTGTAAATATACAGGACAACTGTTATAATAATCTGCGTGATAAGTAAGCTGATATAAGCTAATGCACACATACATATAGTATTATATAGTTATACATATTACATAGATAATATATCAATATGCCTTACCTACAGATTAAACCACAATATATGTACATTTTACTAGCAGATTCAGGGGGGTGGGTGTGCACCCAATGCATGCCTCCCTAGAACTCTCTATCATACAGTATTATTTAAAGATCCAATAATTGACCTGTCAAAATCCTGTCATAAGCTGCGTTTCTATCCCCCTTGAAAATAATAAAAATGTGACTCTTTCATCTACATAATTATGTGTGTTATGGAGATGCAAAATAATGAATAAGAAATGGTATGACGTCTGTAACTAGAAATACTGAACCCGCCCCTGAAATTAATTCCAAGATTACAACTAACATTATTATTGCTTATTAACCCTTTCAACACCACAGGCTTACAAAAAGTGTAGATCCAGATGAGCCGGCTCGTGACGAGCCGTCTCATCAGGATCTGCACTTTTTGCCAGTGATATGACTATTTTTAGACATAAATACCCATTTTGATAAATGAACTGATCCAAATGTGATTTTCTGATTCATTTATTGGTTTATGAATATCATGGACCAGTCCATGTGAGTTACTTGGTGTTAAGGCCATTATAAACAAGTAAATATGACAGTAGGTGATGAATGCCCCTGAAGCTTATAGCCATAGCCGAAGAAGTTACAGCCCAGACTGGAAATATTCACTCTGACGGACGGACAGTGGGAAAATTATATGCCTCCATTAGGGGAATAAAAACGTTTGTGTTTGTCTCCAATGGCTCATTCTAGAGGGCTATATGGGCGAAATAGTCACTCTAGGGATCCTGACTTCCCCCCCCACCCCCCTGGGGTCCCCACTTCTCTCTAAAAAAGAATGTTAAAAAATACCAAATTGTGTGCACTGTCCCATTTATAAAGAACTCATTCTATTCAAATAAATGTAATGGTCATACTGTGTATTTTAACCTTATTTTGTTGATATTTATGAAATAACATTATTCATGGATGCGCGCTTCCTCACTTCTCCCAAACATTACGTTCTAGAATGCGCCCTGTATAATACATCGGACATGAAAACAACGAGGAAGACTTCTGAAATTGGAGCGTCTTCTGTATCTTGCACTATCCTCCAAAACATTAAATGGCTCACCTACTTCTGGAGGCGTTGCCTCAATTTAACCACCAGGGGGCGATGATATATCGAACATATCAAACAACAAATCAAGGCTTTTCATTCAAATGTTTAAGGAGAAGCAAGCATGCAAAATATGCTTATTATGAAGTAATATATGTGACGTGTCCAAAAACGTAAAGGTATATTATTTTATTGTATGTTTGAAATATTTCCTGCCTATGTCCAATGTGCCCCTTAATGGATTTAGAGCCAGTAATACAGCTATGGTCATATATTAATTTTTCAGATTTGTGCAATGTATGAGCATTGATTCAGATATATGGGTACCCGGGTAGAACAACAGACTTTCCACAAGTCACCTTGTGACCTTCCTCACGGGACAAAATCTGACCCTGGTTGGATTCCATCCCACAGAAATACTAGGTATGTTTGAAGGTCTTTTAAGGATTAAAGTCGCACGCACAGCTTAGGTCACATGGGGACTCCAGCTATTATTTGTGGAGGAAGACCCCGGTGCCCCTCCAAGTAGTATTTCAGGCACGAATTGGCAACCGGGTAGAACCACCAACCTTCTACAAACCACCTCGATAGCTTCCTCAAATGAAAGAATTCCAACACCTACAGTGGGATGCGAACCTATAGGATTGAGGGCCACGTGATTTAGAACCGATAGGATTGAGGGCCACGTGATTTAGAACCGATAGGATTGAGGGCCACGTGATTTAGAAAGGTTAGGATTGAGGGGCAATTGATTTAGAACCGATAGGATTGAGGGGCAATTGATTTAGAACTGATAGGATTGAGGGGCAATTGATTTAGAACCAATAGGATTGAGGGCCACGTGATTTAGAACCGATAGGATTGAGGGGCAAGTGATTTAAAACCTATAGGATTGAGGGTCAAGTGATTTAGAACCTATAGAATTGAGGGGCAAGTGATTTAGAACCTATAGGATTGAGGGGCAAGTGATTTAGAACCTATAGGATTGAGGGGCAAGTGAATAGAACCTATAGGATTGAGGGTCAAGTGATTTAGAACCTATAGGATTGAGGGGCAAGTGATTTAGAACCGATAGGATTGAGGGGCAATTGATTTAGAACCGATAGGATTGAGGGGCAATTGATTTAGAACTGATAGGATTGAGGGGCAATTGATTTAGAACCAATAGGATTGAGGGCCACGTGATTTAGAACCGATAGGATTGAGGGGCAAGTGATTTAGAACCGATAGGATTGAGGGTCAAGTGATTTAGAACCTATAGAATTGAGGGGCAAGTGATTTAGAACCTATAGGATTGAGGGGCAAGTGATTTAGAACCTATAGGATTGAGGGGCAAGTGATTTAGAACCTATAGGATTGAGGGTCAAGTGATTTAGAACCTATAGGATTGAGGGGCAAGTGATTTAGAACCGATAGGATTGAGGGGCAAGTGATTTAGAACCGATAGGATTGAGGGGCAAGTGATTTAGAACCTATAGGATTGAGGGGCAAGTGATTTAGAACCTATAGGATTGAGGGGCAAGTGATTTAGAACCTATAGGATTGAGGGGCAAGTGATTTAGAACATATAGGATTGAGGGGCAAGTGATTTAGAACCTATGGGATTGAGGGGCAAGTGATTTAGAACCGATAGGATTGAGGGGCAAGTGATTTAGAACCTATAGGATTGAGGGGCAAGTGATTTAGAACTGATAGGATTGAGGGGCAAGTGATTTAGAACCAATAGGATTGAGGGGCAAGTGATTTAGAACTGATAGGATTGAGTGGCAAGTGATTTAGAACCGATAGGATTGAGGGGCAAGTGATTTAGAACCTATAGGATTGAGGGGCAAGTGATTTAGAACCGATAGGATTGAGGGGCAAGTGATTTAGAACCTATAGGATTGAGGGGCAAGTGATTTAGAACCGATAGGATGAGGGGCAAGTGATTTAGAACCGATAGGATTGAGGGGCAAGTGATTTAGAACCAATAGGATTGAGGGGCAAGTGATTTAGAACCTATAGGATTGAGGGGCAAGTGATTTAGAACATATAGGATTGAGGGGCAAGTGATTTAGAACCTATAGGATTGAGGGGCAGTGATTTAGAACCGATAGGATTGAGGGGCAAGTGATTTAGAACCAATAGGATTGAGGGGCAAGTGATTTAGAACCTATAGGATTGAGGGCAAGTGATTTAGAACCAATAGGATTGAGGGGCAAGTGATTTAGAACTGATAGGATTGAGGGGCAAGTGATTTAGAACCTATAGGATTGAGGGGTAAGTGATTTAGAACCTATAGGATTGAGGGGCAAGTGATTTAGAACCGATAGGATTGAGGGGCAAGTGATTTAGAACCGATAGGATTGAGGGGCAAGTGATTTAGAACCGATAGGATTGAGGGGTAAGTGATTTAGAACCGATAGGATTGAGGGGCAAGTGATTTAGAACCTATAGGATTGAGGGGCAAGTGATTTAGAACCGATAGGATTGAGGGGCAAGTGATTTAGAACCTATAGGATTGAGGGGCAAGTGATTTAGAACCGATAGGATTGAGGGGCAACTGATTTAGAACTGATAGGATTGAGGGGCAAGTGATTTAGAACCTATAGGATTGAGGGGCAAGTGATTTAGAACCGATAGGATTGAGGGGCAACTGATTTAGAACTGATAGGATTGAGGGGCAAGTAATTTAGAACTGATAGGATTGAGGGGCAAGTGATTTAGAACTGATAGGATTGAGGGGCAACTGATTTAGAAGTTAAAGTTAACGACCGTAACCACTCGGCCACCAGTAACATACAAATGATTGGTAGTCTATGACATGTCACATATATAGCTTCACATTACACAGTTAACCCGTAACCTGCCAATCACGACTAAAGTCGCTTTTGCAAACAGCCTAGAGCCAGATCAGACGGCACAGAATGATCAGGCTCTATGCCGTTTGCTATTTGACGAGTGGAGCTAAAGCACTTGTCTGAATAGCAAACAACATAGATCCTGATGTTTGCACATTCCGTCCAATGTATTCAGCAGGTTAAGGGCTAAGATACTAAATGCATTCTGTTTAACCCTTTCAACACCACAGACCTCTACATAGGCTTACAAAAAGTGTAGATCCAGATGAGCCGGCTCGTGACGAGCCGTCTCATCAGGATCTGCACTTTTTGCCAGTGAAATGACTATTTTTAGACATAATTACCCATTTTGATAAATGAACTTGTCCAAATGTGATTTTCTGATTCATTTATTGGTTTATGAATATCACGGACCAGTCCATGTGAGTTACTTGGTGTTGAATGGGTTAATGTTCTGGATGCTGTGTTATGCTGGTAAGATATGCTGGAATATCTATATAACTACAAGTTCCATGCAGAAATCCTGTGCGTCGTGTTATACAATACAGTACCCAGAAAAATGAAGCATACAAATGTCCAGTCCAGAACAATCATTGGCATTTACAATATCAGTGACCTGTTTTCTAGTTAATTACAGACTTATTATTATCATACTCAATAACGGCACCAGCGGGCGTGAACTCCGGTCCTTTCGCTCGTGAAGCCAACGCGCTACCGTTGCGCTATCACGACTTCCATATGATACTTATTTTTGGTGGGTAGTGTATAAAATAATTAAAATCTAAATTGAAACTTATTGTTATATAATGCAGTGCTCCAGCTAGGACAAAATGGAAGGTGGCACAGCCTGCCCTGTCGCCCTTGTTAACACAAAAACATGTATCTTTTTGCTGTCAATTAATATGTGCCAACACTGCATAATATTGCTTTAGCTATACAGTCAAACCTGTCTTAAGCAGCCAGCCAAGGGAGTCGGGAAAAGTGGCTGCTTAGCACAGGTGGCTGCTTAATAGAGGTCAAATCTAAAATAAAACTACCAATTGGGAATATGTAAACTGGCTGCTTAATACAGGTTGGCTGCTTAATGGAGGTGACCACTAACACAGGTTTGACTGTATACAACATGTACAATATAATTTCTTTACATTTTGAAACATTCCCTGCCCATTGTGAAGTCCCACTTGGAGCAATGCGAAAGTACAGGGGTTATCTGTTTATCTATCCACATAGATTTCCTGGACATGCTTGAAAACAAACTACAAGTCTTAACTGCATGAATAAATAACACACAACAACATTCATAAAGTAACAAGAACTGTGGGGGAGTGGTTGCAATGACTGGCAGCATCTCCAGTGGATACAGGAGTTGGTCGAACTCTGGTGAGAATAAATCACCGGTTTTAAGGCAACAAAGTAAAGGCAGTTATTTCCATTGGGTGTTATTGGGGGTGGGGCACGGATGCAGATACAATGTAACCCTACAACTCTAGCTCAAATGAAGTTCATTTGTCCAACCTTATGCTCGAAACTTACGGTAATGCATGATCAATCAAATCCACAACTTAATACATGACCAATCAGGAACTCACAACTAACTTCAGCCTGCCCCACCTACGGTACTCGCGCATCACAGCCAATTTAGAAAATAACAAATATTGCAAACATTGACTTCCAAATATGCAAACAACATAACAACAGTCTGCATTACAGCACAGCCTATTAGGAAAACAACACCATTTGAGATGCTTACATCAATGAGAGACAAATTTTACTCAGATTTTGATCTAGACTGGTTATAAAATATAATCTGCATGTAATTGGGACATCAACAGATGGATCTGTAGTCCAGTGGTAACATGCTGGACTGGTAATCCAGGGAACACAGGTTTGATCCCCTGTCTGACCCTAATAAAATTAACAGTCTTTCAGATGGGACATTAAACCTAGGTCTCATGTCGGTGCTGTACACCGTGCACGTAAAAGAACCAGAGGAGACTCTGAAATGGGTCTCTGTCTGTATCATTGCACTATCCTCCAAACATCTAAAATGACTAATCTGTTCAGGAGGCGTTGCTCATATGGGCAACCGGTAGCGACGATAAATAAACGTAAAACACACACATTGGGACATGAACAATTAGGTAAAGCAGTGAGGCAGGAAGGCTCTCAGACATTGAATCATTACTATCTATTGAGTGTGATTCATATCTTTATACGTAAAGACTCCAACAAGTTCCCCTGGATTTGATTTACTCAAAAACAAACTGTTTTAGTGATATTATAGACATAACGGTCAGTAATGGGTAGGAGTTCTCCTACAACCACAGAGTCCATCGAATATATTTACAAGATGGCACGTTTCCATACAGTCACTATGTAACCGACACAAGCCACAGTAAGGCAAGGTTACTTTGAAACCCCACACAATGAATGGTCTTGTAGAGCGAAAGCAGGTATAAAAGAACTGTTAATGTGCTGTCGGTCATGAAACTGTACTTGTTTAAATTGCTGTCGATTTCCATTTACTGCTATAATGTGTAGCATTGCTTTCAAATATCCAAAAATCATCTATGTTTACTGATCCAAATCCGGATCACTTCAGCGATATTAATAATTTAAGTGAAAATCTAAAATATGATAATATAACACAGTCATCTACATATAAATGATAATTACGGTCAGACATAGAATTATTGAGCTGAAATTGCAGTGTTACACAGTATAAAACTGATCATTCCAAAACACATCCAGTCAGGCAATGACCTTGACCTTGATTATATACACTGTACGCTGGAGGCGGGGGAATCGGGGGTGCCACAGGAGACGGGGGCACTGGCCTGTGGGAAGCGCTTTGTTGTTCTTTCTTCATGGCAGCTGTAACGTGACAAATATAACATGAACATTTTACATACACTCTAATAACGACACAAGTAGCACCTGCAGGTAAATCTCTCAACTACTTTCCATTTATAAGTATTGTTTGTTCGGGTTTTACGCCAGCATCAGCACCATTATGGGCTATATCGCAGGTGGACAGATTACCTAACAACACCTTTCCTGGGCAGGCTCTAGCGGTTAACCCTTTCAACACCACAGACCTCTAAATAGGCTTACAAAAAGTGTAGATCCAGATGAGCCGGCTCATGACGAGCCATCTCATCAGGATCTGCACTTTTTGCCAGTGATATGACTATTTTTAGACATAATTACCCATTTTGATAAATGAACTTGTCCAAATGTGATTTTCTGATTCATTTATTGGTTTATGAATATCATGGACGAGTCCATGTGAGTTACTTGGTGTTGAATGGGTTAACCAGTACTTGGTGCACCATGTAGCGTCTTATTTTTTCATAGTCTTCATATGAAGTTATATACATGTACTGTTTAGTATAGCTTATAAACATGTACCTATTCTGGCACCAAGCTCAAACATCTACAATCAAATCTCTCTTACAGGAATAACTACAACAGGTGGGTGCTGGTGCTGACATAGTTTATCCCGGTGACAGGTTTCTTCATTATATTTAAAATGCATGTCACATACAAGAGAGTATTAGCTTAAAGTATTGACATTACAAACAAGACTTACATGTAACAATCACTTCCAGACTTACAGGTAACAATCATTTCCAGACTTACAGGTAACAATCATTTCCAGACTTACATGTAACACTCATTTCTATAATTATCCTACAGTTCAGAATATGCGATTATTTATCTCTAGTTCTAACAAACAGTGAAGTATGCTATGTAATTGTATTTCTAGAAAGTAAGCAACTAAATTCTTTATTTCTATTGTTAAGATTGCATGTCGTGTATAATATCACTAAAACATCTGATCAGAAATGTCCAATATACCGTGCACCAATCACGAACCACACCGACCGCTTGTAATAATTAGTAACATCAATATGCATGATCATGTACAACTTCTACTGAACCAAGGCATTCAAAAAGGCAAAAGAATATCTCAAAGACATATCTTAATTCTTGGGAGCATACAAAGATAAGGGTATGGGGGGGGGAGACAGAATGGTTGACAGATGGAGATGGTGACATAATGGTAGATGGCTAACATTATTCTCAAGAAGCAGAGGCGAGTGACATGATTTTCAATGGGTGATGTGAGATTTGAAGAGTGGCAGAAAAATATCGTTGCAAAACCATACCCTACTATTTCATTTAACAAAATGGGTAATTTTGTCCTCACTTCATCCAAAAGTAATAATGCTGAATATATCTGAAATATATTTAGTTTTATCTGACAAGCATGCTTAGGTCAGATTTGATAGGTTTCTACAGGAACGTAGAAGCTTAGGAGTTTTTGTTATATAACGGTTTAAGGTCTGTTAAAAAAAGAACTGGCTCAAGGCACTAACCTAACCACGATTATCTGGTTCAGGGTGACAATCCTAATATGGCCCCAAAATTCAGAACCGGTAACTCTTAACCCATTCCTTCATAGAAGCACCTCTTGAAGCCATTACCAATACGACATACATTGACAATGTAGTAGCCAAACCAATGTTCATAATTAAGGCCAGAATCTCATGTAGTCCCAGTAATATCTCTGGAGGTGGGATAGATATGGCGACTACTTATCCACTGCATGATAGCTAAATGGCTGTCGTTTGTATGGAGATATAATAGTATATTAACCTAAATCTCTATGAAGGAAAGGGTTAAAACATACTTCTTAAGCAATCCAATGGCTGAAACAACGCATGAACTGAACAAAAATCAACATAAACAATGGAATGTTTAACAATGAAACAAATAAATTGGAATGTGAAATGAAACATGATATGTTTGGAAAGAAGAACTAAAGATACCTAATCGAGTGAACATAAATCTGAAAAGAAAATGAAATGATGAGATAAGATGGATGCAATCAGTGGACCCGGGAATGTCTGATACAGTCTATGCAACGAAGCACATATAATCAAGCATGTAAACATATGGGAACCGGTTGTATGAAACTATCAAAACTACGAAAATGTGAAAATCAGCAGTTAACGTTATGGTCTAGCGGGCGTCTATTTTAGCCAATCATATTGAAGGATAAAACCGGCTTACAATATGTTAATAACACAGTTATGATAGTTTCATGAGGGCCAGTCCTAGTGGTATAACCCGCTTTTCGTAGCATGCATCTATAATTAGAATATATGGCATTTTGTAATATTGGCCGAGTGCAGCAATCTGCCAAAATGAGAGTCTGGTGTAAGATTGGTTTAAAATTTATCTATTTCACAACGATTGCGAAACAAGCTTTAACAACTTATATTATTCACTCTCATTGGCGCGGATGAAAGCGCTTACATGGTCATTCGTGTGGGAGGAAACCAGAGTACCCTGAGAAAACCCACTTGTCCGATCTGGCGACAACAGTACCATCTCACATACTTCCCGGTCCGAGGATCGTACACGGGTTGCATTGGTGAGAAGCGAGCGAGCTAACCACTGCGCTAATCGGACAGCCTATTAAGATGCAAAATTAAAGGGGTTATTATCCGTGGCACAAGAATTGTAATCACCAGATCTGCGGGCATATGAATGGAGAGTTCAAGTCTTCCTACGACAAAATTAGACATGCTGTCAGGAAGCATCCAAGTACGGAGGTATGTCTTACATAACAGAAACAAAAGATAAATAATCATACTTGCGAGGTATAAATAAAACGTATAGTGCTTTAAGGGCATGTTAATATTCTGGTGGAGTTAATACTGGAGCGTTCTCAAAACTTTAAACGAGATATAGCAAAGACCAAGAAATTAAAATTGCTTTGTTATTATAAGGCACACATCATTTATAATCACGGCTCACACATGACAAAGAAATGGCTGGGGATAGTAGGACTAAAGTGCCCAGATTTCAATCCCCTACCCCCTCACCCCCAGCTGTCCTTGTAATGCCAAGATATAAATATTCTTATACCCTACCCCCTCACCCCTCACTGTCCTTGTAATGCCAAGATATAAATATTCTTATCCACTACCCCATCACCCCGAGCTGTCCTTGTAATGCCAAGATATAAATATTCTTATCTACTACCCCCTCACCCCCAGACGTCCTTGTAATGCCAAGATATAAATATTCTTATCCACTACCCCCTCACCCCCGGCTGTCCTTGTAATGCCAAGATATAAATATTCTTATCCACTACCCCCTCACCCCCAGAGCTGTCCTTGTAATGCCAAGATATAAATATTCTTATCCACTAACCCCTCACCCCGAGTTGTCCTTGTAATGCCATGATATAATTATTCTTATCCACTACCCCCTCACCCCGAGCTGTCCTTTTAATGCCAAGATATAAATATTCTTATCCACTACCCCCTCACCCCGAGCTGTCCTTGTAATGCCAAGATATAATTATTCTTATCCACTACCCCCTCACCCCGAGCTGTCCTTGTAATGCCAAGATGTAAATATTCTTTGCACTTAAAGTAACCCCAGATCTGTAGTCCAGTGGTAACACACTGGACTGGTAATCCAGGGATCGCAGGTTCGATCCCCAATAAGACCCTAATAAAATTAACAGTCTTTCAGATGGGACTTTAAACCATGGTCTCGTGTCGGTGCTGTACACCGTGCACGTAAAAGAACTAGAGGAGATTCTGGAATGGGTCTCTGTCTGTATCATTGCACTATCCTCCAAAAATCTAAAATGACTAATCTCTTCAGGAGGCGTCGCTCATATGGGCAACCGGTAGCGACGATAAATAAACGTAACACACAAAGTAACCAGTAGACTACAGATAGCTGTAGAGTTTACCTGGAGGGGGATAGGAACTTTTACTAGGTCTAATACAAGCAGTGTCCCCACAGGGTAGGATTACCACCTGATCTCAGCCCTTTTGCTGATCCATGTGGAGCCATGGTTATCTCTGACTGGTGCAAATCTACTATCAAGCTATACTGTTATAAAGCATGTAATAATTGTGTACGACTAAGTTATCTAATGTTTCCACTCAGATATATAATTCAGTTAGTATGTGGACACATGATACATATATATATATACTGTTGTCTCGGCTTTATGTACCTTCGTGAGCTAGGGACTGGGCCATTTGAGCGGAGCCTGGCCCACCATCAGCAAACTGATCTGGAACTACAGCGATATATAAGTATATAAGAACCAATCTCTAGCTAATAGATATCTTGCCATCAAATATATCACACAATAAGGACATATTAAATTAATTGCTAGTGTTTTCATCTCAATTTCATGCAGCTCACTCAATTTCGTTGAGCATTTGTTCGGATTTTACGCCTTCATCAGCACCATTTTGGGCTATATCGACGGCTGGCAGTTTACCTAACAACTCCTTTCCTGGGCAGGCTCCAGCGGTTAACCAGTACTTGGTGCACCAACCTCCGTAAGAAACATTGAGCGTAACAATTATAAGTTCACCAATAATACAGAGGAAGTCCTCAAAACTGGAACTTGTCTAATTAGGAATTCCCTCCAAACAGGACGATTTTTCCAGTCCTGATGTGTTTCCTTCTGTATTCATTGCAATAAAATCGAAACCCTCTTTTCCAAATATATCTATCGAAACCCTCTTTTCCAAATATATCTGACATGTTTTCAGAACAATTTGTGAACTTATCTATTGGAAATTACGAACTTTCGGAGGCGAAAATCCTGATCCGAAGATCCGTAATCTAAAATTTAACACATTCCATGTTCCAAAACATAAAATATCACCGTATGCACCTTTTTGCACACGATTTGGATGAAAACCTCACAACTAATTTGGAATGTCCTAACAAACAGTTAGGATTAAAATATATGAATATATAGCATGAAATGCTATAATTAGACTCTCTACATAATTGTTTACAACTTCTATTGAATATACGATTTATTGTAGATATCATATATGACAACATTGACATAATGGTTAATAGATGGTCTAGGTCTATTTACATATTATTCTGTATCTTAAAACTACCGGTATTCAAACTGAACATTCCTGAAGTTGTATGAGATGAATGATGATGATGATGATTATGATGATGATGATAATGTTGATAGACAAACAAACACAGTAACTGTGACAGGCAGGACACAACCAGGAGTCAATCAAGCTGTAAACATCAATGCAAAATATACTGACACCAAAATGAAACTGTGCACTTGCCTTGTAGGTAATTTTGGTATCAATGGGTAAATTAGTACAATGTGTGAAAGGATTATATTCATAATTCTAAAATTTGTATCGAAAAAGTAACGCTCAATATAAAAGTGCACAGTTTTTTATGGTGTCAGTAACAAGTCAAGAAAATGTAAATTCCAAAAATACATTAAGTACAACAGAATAAGCTTTTACCTCAATAGCCTAAATGTGCACTGTACATCGTCAGTTAACCGGTTATTTACACAATTGATACTCGTGCAGCCAGTATAAGATGAAGAACATGCTCTGCTATGATAGACATTACTGGTTTTTCTATTACCTCCCTTGATGTATAAAGTCAGATTTATCCCTAAATGTATATTGGTCCTTTTAGTTGGAATCCTTTGTTTTTACTGTTGACGTCTAAACAGATGTTGCGTTAGGATAAATGTAATTTTATTAAAATCGTGTTAATTAATTGAACCAATTTTTACAGTAAGGTATCCATTGGACATGCTAAAGGATACCTGTCGAGATTGAATAATTTCATAATTATAAGACGCGAATACGGATAAGAATGGAAAACATGTGGTGCAAAGGAAACAGCGATAAAAACAGAGGAAACCAATTAAGAGGACCAATATACTATTAGGAGAATTCAGGGGCAGTAACTGACTAATGTTTCTCATTTAATGCTCGTTAATGTTTGAGTTATCTCCCTGTACACATGTACACCCTATGCTCTATCATACACATATTCAAACAAACATTGCCACATAACCATGTACTCCACAACATAACCCTGTACTCCACAACATAACCCTGTACTCCACAACATAACCCTGTACTCCACAACATAACCCTGTACTCCACAACATAACCCTGTACTCCACAACATAACCCTGTACTCCACAACATAACCCTGTACTCCACAACATAACCCTGTACTCCACAACATAACCCTGTACTCCACAACATAACCCTGTACTCCACAACATAACCCTGTACTCCACAACATAACCCTGTACTCCACAACATAACCCTGTACTCACAACATAACCCTGTACTCCACAACATAACCCTGTACTCCACAACATAACCCTGTACTCCACAACATAACCCTGTACTCCACAACATAACCCTGTACTCCACAACATAACCCTGTACTCCACAACATAACCCTGTACTCCACAACATAACCTGTACTCACCCTGTACTCCACAACATAACCCTGTACTCCACAACATAACCTGTACTCCACAACATAACCCTGTACTCCACAACATAACCCTGTACTCCACAACATAACCCTGTACTCCACAACATAACCCTGTACTCCACAACATAACCCTGTACTCCACAACATAACCCTGTACTCCACAACATAACCCTGTACTCCACAACATAACCCTGTACTCCACAACATAACCCTGTACTCCACAACATAACCCTGTACTCCACAACATAACCCTGTACTCCACAACATAACCCTGCACTCCACAACATAACCCTGCACTCCACAACATAACCCTGCACTCCACAACATAACCCTGCACTCCACAACATAACCCTGTACTCCACAACATAACCCTGTACTCCACAACATAACCCTGTACTCCACAACATAACCCTGTACTCCACAACAAACCCTGTACTCCACACATAACCCTGTACTCCACAACATAACCCTGTACTCCACAACATAACCCTGTACTCCACAACATAACCCTGTACTCCACAACGGAAGAGGCCAATTACTCACTGTATCTCCATACTGCTGATAAGCAATAGGCACACTGTATCTCCATACTGCTGATAAGCAATAGGCACACTGTATCTCCATACTGCTGATAAGCAATAGGCACATTGTATCTCCATACTGCTGATAAGCAATAGGCACATTGTATCTCCATACTGCTGATAAGCAATAGGCACATTGTATCTCCATACTGCTGATAAGCAATAGGCACATTGTATCTCCATACTGCTGATAAGCAATAGGCACATTGTATCTACATACTGCTGATAAGCAATAGGCACACTGCATCTCCATACTGCTGATAAGCAATAGGCACACTGTATCTCCATACTGCTGATAAGCATTAGGCACACTGTATCTCCATACTGCTGATAAGCAATAGGCACATTGTATCTCCATACTGCTGATAAGCAATAGGCACACTGTATCTCCATACTGCTGATAAGCAATAGGCACACTGCATCTCCATACTGCTGATAAGCAATAGGCACACTGTATCTCCATACTGCTGATAAGCAATAGGCACATTGTATCTCCATACTGCTGATAAGCAATAGGCACACTGTATCTCCATACTGCTGATAAGCAATAGGCACACTGTATCTCCATACTGCTGATAAGCAATAGGCACACTGTATCTCCATACTGCTGATAAGCACATAAGGCACACAGTACTACATACTCGATTGTTTATACAAAATTATTTTAGTTCGATTGCAAAAACATGTTCTTATAACTTATATTAATAACTATCGAGACCTCAATCCTGATGGAATCCATCGCCACGAGGGAGATAGAAGAGGCAATGTAGAATTTACATGCCATGTCTAAGAGCACAATCGTAACGGCTTCAACGGGGCTCGAACTCCGGGCCTTTCGCACCTGAAGCGAACGTGCTACCACTGCCTGCGCTATCACTTCATACTCGATGATCAATACCTAAGGAAATATATAGCAGCGTGACACAGCGGCTATATGTGGGAAGCGATAATGGTGTTGTATGGCATCTATGTGGAGTAGAGGGTTAATATATCAACAGGTTAATATTAGTGAACTCTGAAATGTAAATAGCTCGATTATATATGTAAATAATCTCATGGTTATATATGATAGGGCAAACACAAGCAATACAGGATCCACTGCAGTGGTTATTGCATCATCAATTGTCGCAATGTGCCAAACTTTACTAGTTTATACAAATTTTAAAAGGATGGTTTTTGCAAAATAAACGAGATCAATGCAGGATCAACTGCAGTGGTTATTGCATCATCACTTGCATCATCGACAATGTGCCAAACTTTACTAGTTTATACAAATTTTAAACGGATGGTTTTTGCAAAACAAGCCAAATATTTAAAGAATTTCCAATGACTGCGTGCTAAAAAATCCAAAGATTTGCACTGAAACGAAATACTAAATAAATATAGCACTGTCGTATATGCGAATTGTTTATCAAAAATCAAACATATCCAAACAATACTTAATGCACATGCGTGTCACAACAATGTATGTCTTAGAATCTGATGTTTGTTCTGATTGCTGATAGAGGGCGCTGCATTATGAATGTACACAAGTGCGTGGCCAGGATCCGTTTGTTTGATCTATATTCCTGGTGTGGCATACTTTCATTTTCAGTTTAGTATGTCGCAAAAAAACACACTGTTTACTGACTGAACATAAGTATTCAATCTGTAATGGAAGAATGCGTAGTGCATTGCAGCTATTGTACTTCAAATTTCATATTAACTAATATTTCTATTCCATAATACGACATAGTGTCGCTGTAAACTGTATAGCTTACCAATACACAAGAAGTCTGCACGCGACAGTTTCAGATATGAAATATTAAAACCATGAGATATTTACGTACATGTACATATGAACGCGTGGGACATGTAATGCAATCGCAATGCCAAGCCTGCAAGTAAAGCCATGCAACAGGTGGGTGGGGTAACTGTCTACCTCTAGTAGACAACATGTTATCTTGTTGATTCACAGGAACAGATACGGTGGTCTTTTGCATCGCAGGTGGGGCACGAGGCGAAGCTAAAACTAAGCTCTTTTGTGGAACTTGCTTTTTGATCGGAACAACTGGCTTAAATGAAAGTGCAGTGGCGACGGTTCTGAGTGGCTTGTAAGCTGGGAAAGCTATATTAGTGAGAAATCCATCATTAGTAATACAACTTAAATACGATCGTGCACAAAATTTGAATCTACTTAACATAAAATTATCATTTTGTTGTTGGAAATAATTTTCAAGAAGAGCTGCGAAAAAGGACAGTTGTCATCAATTACTGTACACAAAAAAAGCAATTACAGATGTGAACCATTTCTAGTGTCCAAGGGGCAGAACCTCTCATTTCTAGTATCCAAGGGGCAGAACCTCTCATTTCTAGTGTCCAAGGGGCAGAATCTCTCATTTCTAGTGTCCAAGGGGCAGAACCTCTCATTTCTAGTGTCCAAGGGGCAGAACCTCTCATTTCTAGTATCCAAGGGGCAGAATCTCTCATTTCTAGTGTCCAAGGGGCAGAACCTCTCATTTCTAGTGTCCAAGGGGCAGAACCTCTCATTTCTAGTGTCCAAGGGGCAGAATCTCTCATTTCTAGTGTCCAAGGGGCAGAATCTCTCATTTCTAGTGTCCAAGGGGCAGAACCTCTCATTTCTAGTGTCCAAGGGGCAGAATCTCTCATTTCTAGTGTCCAAGGGGCAGAACCTCTCATTTCTAGTGTCCAAGGGGCAGAACCTCTCATTTCTAGTGTCCAAGGGGCAGAATCTCTCATTTCTAGTGTCCAAGGGGCAGAACCTCTCATTTCTAGTGTCCAAGGGGCAGAACCTCTCATTTCTAGTGTCCAAGGGGCAGAATCTCTCATTTCTAGTGTCCAAGGGGCAGAACCTCTCATTTCTAGTGTCCAAGGGGCAGAACCTCTCATTTCTAGTGTCCAAGGGGCAGAATCTCTCACCCCAGAGGGGACATTTAAATATGTATATAGAACAATGAAGGGAAAGCCACATCTCACAATGAGCTAATTGATTAAATCTTGTGTAAAATTGTGTAAGCATACCCCACCACATTAATGAAATGTATATCCTCTTAAGGGGGATTTTACTTTACAATTGTACATGCATGCTGCCTTACCGCTTTACATAATTGTTGAAGCTGAATTCCAGGTAAATGTTTGTGGTGTTGATTACAGGATTATACGATGCATGGAATGTACCTTCAGTAATTAGGTAAAGCAGTGAGGCAGATGATCAGATATCACTTTTGTTCCGTAATGATTGGCAACTGCCCTGTGGAAGTCGTGATAGCGCAGTGGATGCGCGTTCGCTTCAGGTGCGAAAGGTCCGGAGTTCGAGCCCCACTGGAGCCGTTACGATTGTGCCGTTAGGCAAGGCATTTAATTTCCACGTTGCCTCTTCTCTCTCCCTCGTGGCGATGACCACAAAACCAAAAAAAAAAAAACCCAACACAAAAAAAAAAACACCACCAACAAAAACACACCACAACCACCCACAAAAACACAAACCAACAAAACAAGTTCTTACAACTTATATTAATCACTCTCGAGACCTCATTCCTGATGAAATCCATCGCCACGAGGGAGAGAGAAGGGGCAACGTAGAATTTAAATGCACAACATGTCTAAGGGCACAATCGTAACGGCTCCAGTGGGGCTCGAACTCCAGACCGTTCGCACCTGAAGCACTATCACGCTGTCAAGTTTTGATACTTTAACTGCTGGTTAATGGACTTCAATCGCTAGTTATCGATTTTTATTAAACAGAGCTATGGAAATTTCAAGTAAGTGTCCATTTATGTCCAAGTAATAGCTTCACTAGTTGTTAATGATTCAGAATTTAAACACCTGGTTAGCTTCACTAGCTGTCAATGATTCGGAATTTAAACACCTGGTTAGCTTCACTAGTTGTTAATGATTCGGAATTTAAACACCTGGTTAGCTTCACTAGCTGTTAATGATTCGGAATTTAAACACCTGGTTAGCTTCACTAGCTGTTAATGATTCGGAATTTAAACACCTGGTTAGCTTCACTAGCTGTTAATGATTCAGAATTTAAACACCTGGTTAGCTTCACTAGATGTTAATGATTCGGAATTTAAACACCTGGTTAGCTTCACTAGATGTTAATGATTCGGAATTTAAACACCTGGTTAGCTTCACTAGATGTTAATGATTCGGAATTTAAACATCTGGTTAGCTTCACTAGCTGTTAATGATTTGGAATTTAAACACCTGGTTAACTTTGCTAGATGTTAATGATTCAGAATTTAAACACCTGGTTAGCTTCACTAGCTGTTAATGATTCAGAATTTAAACACCTGGTTAGCTTCACTAGATGTTAATGATGCGGAATTTAACACCTGGTTAGCTTCACTAGCTGTTAATGATTCGGAATTTAAACACCTTGTTATTAACTTCACTAGATGTTAATGATTCTGACAAATGGATCCAAGAATGTAAATTGACATTAAAATGTGTCTACATTTCCTAATGTTTTAGATATAAGATTGCTTTTTTAAGGCAAATGAGATGCATATACCGGTAGTAGATTTCAAATTTCACACAGACCTTTATATCAAACAGAACTACTACTTAACTACATATGAAAATAAAAATGAATGATGCAAAATTAACGTGCAAATCGACACAAATGAAATAATAAGTTAAGAAATAATTTAGCTGAAATTATCAGAATAAAATATTTCTTTTATGAAAGTCTGGGCTTCATGCTTGTTAGCTATGCACTTTATGTGAAATCTCATTTATCACGAGAATGTTTGGTAAAACAGAAATCTTCCATCCATTCCGATATATCTCCTGAATAGGTATTTGTATTAGAACATCTTGTATTTGAAAGGTATGGATGGAACATTCCATTTGAACATCTTGTATTTGAAAGGTATGGATGGAACATTCCATTTGAACATCTTGTATTTGAAAGGTATGGATGGAACATTCCATTTGAACATCTTGTATTTGAAAGGTAAGGATGGAACATTCCATTTGAACATCTTGTATTTGAAAGATAAGGATGGAACATTCCATTTGAACATCTTGTATTTGAAAGGTAAGGATGGAACATTCCATTTGAACATCTTGTATTTGAAAGGTAAGGATGGAACATTCCATTTGAACATCTTGTATTTGAAAGATAGGGATGAAATGTTGTTTAAAAAATCTATCATGTGATAGATTGGGATTAAAATTTGCATCATAAACAGCTTGCACATTGCAGATAATTTCTGTACTGTTTAACACATTATGTATTTTTTTTTAAAGTTTATTTAACGTCGCTACCGGTTGTCCATTTGAGCGACGGGCAGTTTACCTAACAACATCTTTCCTGGGCAGGCTCCAGCGATTAACCCGTACTAACCCGCACCAACCTCCATAAGAAACTGCCAACTTTTTCATATAAATGGGACACGATCTGAGCGGGGCTCGAACCCATGACCATCAGTGATGATATGTCACAGTGGTATACAAGTCAACGACCATAACCACTATATATACATCTATAGTAAATTAAATGCATTTCGGAAGTGGTGAAGTCAAAATAACCATGTAGATTTTAAACAGAATTTAAATTGTTTTGCTTTGAAACAGAATTTAAATTGTTTTGCTTTGAAACAGAATTTAAATTGTTTTGCTACTTTGTGCAGTGATATGCTTTCAGGATTAATTATATACATGATGTTAGCTTATTGTCTTATAAATTAATGTTCATTGAGTGTGGCTGAGAATACCCGCAAGGCGAGGTTCTATCAAGACTTGTATTTGTTCAACGACAAGCCCAATGAATTTAAATTTATCAGACAATAATCCCATTCTCTTTATCCTATCTTGAGATTAATAAACAATTAGCTGCAGCGAGGAAGGATTACCCGCTAGCTACACACCTGCAACTGAAGTTTATCAATCAATGTGTAGACAAATGTTACAAGTATATCAGTTAGATACTAATAAAGCAGTTTTATCAGTGTTTGCCAAGTAAATTTTGTACGAAGTTAGGATACATATAAATATTATACATCTGTCTGGCTCCACTTACACTAAACACTGTCCACTTCCACTTTCATATGCAATTATACACCTATTGCTGAATGCTTTAATACACTTATGGATGTGAGATATGGTACGGATGTCAGTACAGTATGGTCATTATACATATACCGTACATACTAGCCTATAAGACGAGTTTTTTACCACCAGATTATGGTCTCAAAGTGGTTTCCCGTTTTGAGTGCAAGACATTTTTTTTAAATGTGTTAATATAGTATCTATCCATAATTATGTTCTAGAGAAAGGAAAGCACTCTGACACAGAGCATTATTTCAACTTGCACTGGGGCCAAACATACAATTCTGTCTGGTGTCCATTTTTATCAACCTGTCTTATATGCGAGTACATGCCAAAACCCACAGGACCAAAGTAAGGAGGGTCATGCTATAATCGAGTATGGATAGTACTGCTAGAATCGAATCCAAATTTTGTCCTAGACAGGGGCACGAGCGGGGGGGGGGGGGGGGGGGGTGCATAATTTAATTTTTGTTTTGAAATCCATGCAGTGACAAAATCTAGCAATAAATATCTCGGATTGATTTCTGTAGCTACTAGAGTTGGATTGAAAATATAAGAGACGTCGTTGTAGAATATTCCTACTTAATGTTTCCCTCAGGCGAGCATAAATAACATATTACGCAATTTTGAAACTTCTGATTCGTCTATATTGGAGATATTTCGTGCAAGTAAAGCCAAGTTGTGCATACATCATTTTTCTGTTAAAGAGTATTATTTGCCCGGATAAAGTGCATAGCATGGGTGTAAACCTCTATCAATGTGAACACTACCTGATGAAGGGTAAAACCTAAGTGTGCTATGTGGACTATTGTAAACTATCGGGCTAGACCCATCCGGCCTGTCTGCCGAGGCTTTGGGGCTACCGAGTCGGAAAATGTCGCTATATTCCTGCGAGGGCGCCAGCGGAGGAGGCGGAGGGACTCGCCTAGGGGGCGGCGCTGTGAATGTTGGCTCTAAAAAAAAGCGAAGCAGACAAAACACATTTACATTTATACGCTACTGCCGTGATAGCATACATTGGTAAATAAAATATACGGTTACTACATCTACTTCTGTTCAGCTATACTGCACTGAAAAGCAAATATACATTATGCATCATAAGATAAATTATATATAATACAGATATCGCCAAGCACTACCATCACACACCAAAAGCATTGTATAATTCCCCTATACCATACATGTATATACAATAATAAACCAAACAACTACTCAGTATTATAAGTATAATCTGTAATGCAACAATTCTGTAAGTTATTCATCTATTCAAGCTAATATCTCTAGTCTAAATCAGCATTATATCCAAAATGGTTTCCACTTCCAGGCCCAAGCCCGGGCCCAGGAAATGTGGGCAACCGATATTTCTCAAAAATAAGCATGTTCTCGGTTAATCCTGAAAAAAGAATTGAGTACAATGTACATGATATCAAAATAAATCTTCAATGTTGAAGGGATAACAAGACAAGTATATACACAACAGGCTGTACTCTATAATATGTTTATATGACAATGTTTGTACATGTGTACAATATCTCCATCTACATGACTTAGAGTAGTACCTGCTACCCTACAAGTAAGTGTACCTGATATATGCAACTGTGAGAGGTCAGGTGGTGGAGGAAACATTTCCTCGGCTAGCGGACCTTCTGGGGTCACATCGACCGCCTTACGCACTTCTCCAACTGCATTTATCAACTGAAATAATTACAAAATATAATGCACGAAAATATGTAAAACACAGTCCATGACTACTGATGCTATGAAGACTGTACTGTACACCCAATGACTCTCAATGACAAGATTTTTTTGAGGAATGTTAGTACAAATTGATGTACAAGCGACCTTGACCGTTGATCTACTCGCACCAAAAGCAACAGATTCAACTACCAACCAATACAAATGTGAGTAATGTTAATGTATATATTTGAAGACAGGAAAATTACTTCTCAGGATATTTATCAGAAATTATTTTTTCCCCAGCACAGTCCTTGTGACCTTGGCCTTTGACTCACATAGCTCAAAAGTAATACAAGTCATATACTGACAATTAACAACAATAATCTGAAGTTACCCACACAATATATCAATAATCTGAAGATACCCACACACAAGCCTTCTAAAATAAGCATAGACAGACAAGACAGACAAGACAACTACTAGCTTGGGAGAAGACAAATTAATTTTAAAGTTTAAACTTTATTTATTTTACAACGAGTGCAAAGCAAGTTCTAACAACTTATATTAATCACTCTCGTTGGCGCGGGTGAAAGCGTTAATGTGGTCATTCCTGTTGGAGGAAACCGGAGTACCTGGAGAAAACTCACCTGTCCGATCTGGCGACAACCACATCTCACATACTTCCCGGTCCAAGGATCAAATAAATAAATAATAAACAAATTAATAAAGGTAAATGAAGTCATAGTACGAGTACAAACCCCTTGGTTGGTTTTCCTCCAGTTGTTCGCTGCCCCTGGATCTTGTGGAGACATTGACACCACCTTGGCACACTGAACCATTGGAGTAATAGCTGAAAATGCACAGATTACACAAGAGCATTAATTGATAGACATTCATCACTGCTGTGCATTTTGAACCTAAAACATTTATAACCCGACTTTCAATTCTGAAAAACATAATTTGTAAAATTTATTTTTCAGATTTGAGAGTTGGGTTTTAGGTTAATTACCCTAACCTCTTGTGAACCATATCGGCCAACATTCTAAGAAGTTACATTTACACTTTATTATGTTATATTACGGGTTTTACGCCTGCATCAGCACCATATTGGGCTATATCGCCGGCGGGCAGCTTACCTAACAACACATTTCCTGGGCAGGCTCCAGCGGTTAACCAGTACTTGGGTGCACCAATCTCCGTAAGAAACTGCCAACTTTTTCATATACATGAGACACGGCCTGAGCGGGGTCGAACCCGTGACCATCAGTGATGATAGGTTACAGTGGTATACAAGTCAGCGACCGTAACCACTCGACCACGGAGGCGGACGCATTTACTCTTTATATTATTAAACTGAAAGGTTAGAACTACACATACGCATTTACTAGGAATATGCTGCACACAGATCTATATATGTCTTTGCTATTTAAGAAATAATAAGTATCAACCGTGGTATATCGCAGAATAACCTGAGTTTGAAGTTCTTATGCATAGAAATACATCACGAAGGCCAAACATCACGTGACTTTCATTCATAAAACTTTACACGCATTGTATAAATGGAATAGCCAAAACACGGTGCGCGCGCAGCATAGTTCAAGGTAGGTATATCGCAGAATAACCCGAGGTATATTTTACTCTACAAGTATGTATGTTATTAGCTGGGTCATGTTAGAATTTGTAATATACAAAACTCTGATGATTGACAGTCAGATATGCTATTTTTAGCAGAAATGTACATGGACAATGACATTTAATATACAGTAAGCTTCCAGAAACGTATAAAACTTTGCAAATTTGTATCTGTAACTCACTAGATCTGAGTTGTTCAGACGCTCGGTTCACATTATCGACAAACGATGGATCTTCACTGTTTTCTGCTTCAGATTGAGCAACCTGCAAGACACGGTTAGCACGTCTCGCGATGTTCGATGCGTTGGTGACGATCTTAGGAGAGTCTACTGTTCTAATGCCATCTTCTACACGGTCGGTGTCTCGAAGAATTCCTTCCTCTATAAAACATATGTAAGTAGATAACATTTATAATAATGAACATGTTGGCCATAGAGCTTGGTCTTAACACAATAGTTGCTGTTGAATTACATTTACGATGTACTAACACAGTTCAGGATATACGGCATCAAACAGGACTAATAATTTTAGATTCAAATCTCATTTAACTTTGTTGTTGTATTTTTTGTGGTTTGGGGCGCGGGTTAAAGTTGCACTGATAGCTAATGTCATATGGCGACTCTCCAGTTATTATTGGTGGAGGAAGACTCCTTGTGCACCTCTGAGAACTATTTCAGACACAAATGGGCACCACCTGGTACAACAACCAACCATCCACAAGCCAGCTGGATAGATTCATCACATGAAGTAATTTGACATCCTCAGTCTGATTCGAACCTACGGCAGTGGAAAGGATAGGTGATTTGCAGTAAATGGGCCGTAACCACTCGGCCACGGATCTCAATTACATAGACAAAAATATGAGATAAATAAAACATTGTAGAGAACATTTACACCGTGAAATAAATATGAGGTCTGGAATCAAAACTTGCACACCTACTTGTTCATATTATAGTTTATACAAATTTTATTTTAGCTCGATTGCGAAACAAGTTATTTCAACTTATATTAATCACTCTCCAGACCTCATTCCTGATGGAATCCATCGCCACGAGGGAGAGAGAATTATATGTAAACTGATCTATTATTATAACATCATCAAATTCGGAAATTACCGGCAACTATTTCCATCAAATCTGCACTAATTTCAAAAATTGGCTCAATAATGATGGTTTTTGTAAAATAAATTTGTGAAATACCTGACAGACCCTGCCTCTAATCACCAAACTGTTGTCTTGTTAAAACATACCTTCAGCTTTAATCAATGCAGTGGAATCGACAGCTTCATCAACAAGATTCCTCATTCTCTCCATGTTGTCGCTCCACTGTTTCTTCAACAGTTCAAAATGTTCTACAGCGGCCTGGTTGTCGGGGTTACTGAACACTATTCTAGCAGCGGTGGTCAATTGTGGTGTTAAATCGTGTATCTGTAATACGAAACATTAAGAGCCGTCTAGCAACAGGGAAATTGATTGACATTGCACAGAGTCGGCCCCCGAGCCCCTGTCTCGCAACAGGAAGTGTATAGAGATACTTTACCCTTTCCCTTATTGTTTGTTTTTGGGGTTTAACCCTTCCCGCATAGAAGCACCTCTTGACGTCATGACCAATACGACATATATTGACAATGTAGTAGCCAAATAAATGTTCATAATAAAGGCCAGAATCTCATGTAGTACCAGTAATATCTATGGAGGTGGGATAAATATGGTGACTACTTATCCACTGCATGATAGCTAAATGGCTGTCGTTTGTATGGAGATATAATAGTATATTAACCTAAATCTCTATGAAGTCCCAGTCGTTTGTATGGAGATATAATAGATATAACCTAAATCTCTACTGCACGAGGGCTCAATGGCTGTCGTTTGTATGGAGATATAATAGTATATTAACCTAAATCTCTATGAAGGCGAGGGCTCAATGGCTGTCGTTTGTATGGAGATATAATAGTTATTATATTTATATTTTCGGGTTTTACGCCTGCATAACACCATTTCGGGCTATATCGCCGGCGGGCAGTTTACCTAACAACACCTTTCCTGGGCAGGCTCCAGCGGTTAACCAGTACTTGGGTGCACCATCCTCCGTAAGAAACTGCCAACTTTTTCATATAAATGAGACACGGCCTGAGCGGGGCTCAAACCCGTGACCATCAGTGATGATAGGTTACAGTGGTATACAAGTCAGCGACCTTAACCACTCGACCACGGAGGTAGACGAGATATAATAGTATATTAACCTAAATCTCTATGAAGGAGAGGGTTAACGTTGCACCATCAACTTAGGCCATAATTATGGCGACTTTCCAGCTATTACTGTTGAAATACTATTTTTGGCCAAAACCAAGGTCTGTGTTTTACGTTTATTTATCATCGCTACCGGTTGCCCATATGAGCGACGCCTCCTGAAGAGATTAGTCATTTTAGATTTTTGGAGGATAGTGCAATGATATAGACAGAGACCCATTCCAGAGTCTCCTCTGGTTCTTTTGCATGCACGGTGTACAGCACCGACACAAGACCTCGGTTTAAAGTCCCATCTGAAAGACTTAATGTTATTATGGTCAGACCGGGATCGAACCTGCGATCCCTGGATTACCAGTCCAGCGTGTTACTAAAGATCCGTCTGTCTCTATCCGAGACAAATACATATGTTTTTTTATAGGGGAACTGGTCTACAGGAACTGTCCACAAAGGAATCGGTGTTGTGCTAAATTACCTCCCTTTTATGCAGGTATTTATTTTCAAAATCATCTTTACCTTTGTACAAGATAGTTTACTAAATTTAACACTACGACAAATTTCCATATGAATCATAGTTTTATGTTTGCAAAGAAGACACTTTAACAAGTAACAGACAATACAATGTATATAGCAGATATTACCTGTGTTGATGATTTGAATATTTCTTGTACAGTTTTCTTGTTTCTACATCCAGCGGCAGTGGCCACCATATTTGCAGTGTCCGCAAGTTTGGCAGAATGGGCCTCGAAGTTACGTGTCTTGTCATCAAAGTTGGCTTCCCTCCCAGCAGTGCCTGTATAATAAACTATGCAGGTAAGCATGGTTTATATAACGATGATGAAATGTTATTGCTTGTACAAAATAGTTCTAATATGTATAATCTATCAATGATATAGTAGGCACGTGAACAACACATGAATGGTGGCACTACGTCATTGATTGCATCATCGATGACATAACACTCTTGTCATAATGATGTAACTTTATGGCAGTGTTTGGATTTTACTATTATCCAATGAAATGATATATAAATTTTGATGATGAAATGAACCGAAACTAATTAGCATAAAGTAGTCCCCTTGTCTACCCGGTTAGACAGATTGATCTCACACACCCAAAACTGTGAAAAGCCTGTCTATAGGTGAGAAAATTCCAACTCACAAATAAACTAATTTACAAATAACTAATTTAATTGAAACTGGTTTTACTAAATTCACTCGAGCTTCAGAGATGCTTAACTTACCTAATGGAACCATTGATGCTTCGGTTAGTTGTTTCAATGGTGTGGTTATATCTATAAAGTCTTTAGCCACTTGATTCACCAAAGCTTCAAAGATGGTTAACTTACATAATGCAACCATTGATGCTTCGGTTAGTTGTTTCAATGGTGTGGTTATATCTATAAAGTCTTTAGTCACTTGATTCACTAGAGCTTCGGAGATGCTTAACTTACATAATGGAACCATTGATGCTTCGGTTAGTTGTTTCAATGGTGTGGTTATATCTATAAGGTCTTTAGTCACTTGATTCACTAGAGCTTCGGAGATGCTTAACTTACATAATGGAACCATTGATGCTTCGGTTAGTTGTTTCAATGGTGTGGTTATATCTATAAAGTCTTTAGTCACTTGATTCACTAGAGCTTCGGAGATGCTTAACTTACATAATGGAACCATTGATGCTTCGGTTAGTTGTTTCAATGGTGTGGTTATATCTATAAAGTCTTCAGCTACTTGATTCACTCGAGCTTCAGAGATGCTTGACTTACCTAATGGAACCATTGATGCTTCGGTTAGTTGTTTCAATGGTGTGGTTATATCTATAAAGTCTTCAGCCACTTGATTCACTAAAGCGTCCTGGATTTTAATCTTTAATGCATGCAGCTTTTCTGATAGATGTCTGGCTATAGCCTTGGCTTGAGGTGAATTGCTCTGCAATTGTAATAATATAGTTTACAGTTAGTTGCATATATAATTGTTTAATATAATACTTATAGCCAACAAGCTATATAAATGTTGTTCTTCATATTTAATGCCTCCATGGCTAAGTGGTCTGGATGCTGAAAATAGCTAAAATATAAAATACCGTCTCCGTGGCCTAGTGGTTAACGCGTCCGCCTACGGAGCGGGATGTCGAAGGTTCAACCTCATCAGGGGTTCGTTCTGATATGGCGGTTGGTGTGCCGCAAGCTGGTTAAATAATGGTTCCTGATTGCCTACCAGCCTGGCGCCTGGCATACAAGCATAGGATTCGGGAAGTACTGATATTCATAAAAGGAGGTGTCTGATAAGTCAGAAATGGCTGGCTCTTTAAATAGGGGTAATAAACTCTATAATAAACACTATAATAAACAAACACTTTACTTTTACAAAAGTAAATCCAACCATGGAGGAATACGAAACACAAGCAGTGATAAAGAAAATGCCATCTTCCACTGCTTCAGAACGGAGGATAGCATTTTTCTTTGATTGATAAAACTCAATCATTCATTGGTAAAGCATCAAAGAAATTAATTGTACCTGTCCTTTAGCAATGAGATCGGAGAGTTGGTTCGTGAGTATTTCCGTCTCGTCACATAGTCGTAACAGGTCAGACCGCTGTGGACCGGAGCATGATGCTGCCACTCTACGTCCGTCAGCTACCACCATTCTGGTCGCCTGTTCTCCTACAAACATGTTAAGTGAACAACATAATATTACATGACACTACAAATAGATTTCATAATGATGACAAGAATGTGTCTGTGAAACATGTTTTCCTGTTTAAATGTTTGTTGCTTTACAGACCATCAACATTATTATCGCTACATTGCGCTGCAACACAGAAGGGAGACTATTCATGGAGAAAATCTAAATAAGTTTTTAGCTTACAACTTAATTTATATCCTCATATGCTATTTCTGAATAAAATATGTCTAAACTCGAAGAGAGCCTAGCCTGGTACAGGGTGACCCAGATGCTCAGGTGCATTACCCTACTCGGTAGTCAATTAGGCCCTAGAATCTAGACCTTGGTTTATAGTAACTAGTGTCTCTGATTGACGTTAAGTATCTGAAACACTAGAAGCTCTCACTGGGGATTGAACTTAAAGTATGTGGATTGGTATTCCAGAACACTCGGCCATCGGGTTACCACTTGCTAAAATGTTTTTTGGGGTTCAACGTCTCACAAACAACTTAGGATATGTGGCGACTTTCCAACTCTGATTGGTGGAGGAAGACCCTGGATGCCCGTCAAAACCTCAAACAGCTGTTAATGAACAATATTTCAGTTGCGGACAGGCACCTGGATAGAACCACAGACCTTCTGCAAGTCAGATGGATGGAAGCCACATGAAATCATTCAAAGTGGCAGCAAGTGATTTGAAGTCAACAACGCAACCACTCGGCCCCGGAGATGTTATCTCTTGATAAAATACTGTTACTCCTACGTCACAAACAAACATACCTAGACCTCTGTCATCTATTCCAGGGTTCAGCAACCATCGTTGAGCCTGGTCAACCTTTCCCTCTACTGTAGGTGCGGGCTTCCTGATGCCGCTCCTCTCTGTATTCATGATGCCGGTCGCAGTCAGGTTCTGTAACTCCTTAAGTTGCCCCTGCATTTCCCTCGCTAATGACAGTGCCTGTGGACTATTGCCCTGAAATTAAATTTGTGTTCAAAGGTAGACGACATACCGTGTTAATTATTAATTGAAAATAATTACCCTAAATCACCGTGTATCATATATATCTATCCATGTGGAGCTCATTTTGAGCTTGACTACAGATGGCTGCGTAATATCTTCCAACCTTGCCTTTCCTTGCTGTCTGAGCTCAATTAGAGCTCAATTAATTTACATCCTTTCCTTGCTGTCTGAGCTCACTTAGAGTTGGACTACAAATGGATGTTTAAATAATTAACATATTTGCCTTGCCTTGCCTTGCTGTCCGAGTTCATTTAGAGCTCAACTACCGATGGTAGTTTAATAATTTACATCATTGCGTTTCCTTGCTGTTGAGCTCTAAATGCTCATTTAGAGCTTGACTCGACTACAAACAGCTGTTTCATAATATACATCCTTGTCTTTCTTTGCTATCTGAGCTCTAAATTCTCTGAGCTCATTTAGAGCTCATCTACAGATGGCTGTATTAATTTACATCCTTTCCTTGCTGTCTGGGCTCATTAAGAGCTCGACTACATATTGCTGATTATTATTCCACATCCTTGCCATTACTTGCTGTTAGAGCTCGATTACCTATTGCCGATTATTACTAGCATCTTTATGCCCTTACCTTTCCTTGCTGTCGGAGCTCATTAAGAGCTCGACTACATATTGCTGATTATAATAGCATATTTATGCCCTTACCTTTCCTTGCTGTCGGAGCTCATTTGAGTTGATTACCTATTGCCGATTATTACTAGCATCTTTATGCCCTTACCTTTCCTTGCTGTCGGAGCTCATTTAGAGCTTGATTACCTATTGCCGATTATTACTAGCATCTTTATGCCCTTACCTTTCCTTGCTGTCGGAGCTCATTTAGAGCTTGATTACCTATTGCCGATTATTACTAGCATCTTTATGCCCTTACCTTTCCTTGCTGCCGGAGCTCATTTAGAGCTTGATTACCTATTGCCGATTATTACTAGCATCTTTATGCCCTTACCTTTCCTTGCTGTCAGAGCTCATTTAGAGCTTGATTATCTATTGCCGATTATTACTAGCATCTTTATGCCCTTACCTTTCCTTGCTGCCGGAGCTCATTTAAAGCTTGACTCATGGATTCTAGATTGCTGACAGATTTATTAATTTTGTTCCTGTCTTCTGGATTTGTACAACAGTCTGCGATACGCCGTGCATCTTCAAGCATCTGACGCAATGATTTGTCACCTGTTTGATTAGACATCAGTAAGTAAAATATCGCAGAAAGTTTAAATATGTTATATGTTATATTTCGGGTTTTACGCCTGCATCAGCACCATTTCGGGCTATATCGCCGTTGGGCAGTTTACCTAACAACACCTTTCCTGGGCAGGCTCCAGTGGTTAACCAGTACTTGGGTGCACCAACCTCCGTAAGAAACTGCCAACTTTTTCATATAAATGAGACACGGCCTGAGCGGGGCTCGAACCCGTGACCATCAGTGATGATAGGTTACAGTGGTATACAAGTCAGCGACCTTGACCACTTGACCACGGAGGCGGACTTTAAATATGTATATGATATTAGCTTAACCCATTTCATTCTAGATACATTTAAAGGCTTTTGCAAACAACATAGATCCAGATCAGCCGCAGCGTGACGCTGCATACTGATCAGAATCTATGTTGTTTGCTACATAGCCAAGTGTGTTAGCAAGATCATCTGAATAGCAAATAGCATAGAGCCTGATCAGACGGAACGCTCTAAGACTATGTTCTTTGCAAATACTGTTTGAACGGTATCCAGAATGAAATGAGTTAAACATATTTTATTTTTCAATTATCTACAGCAACAAATGACATTACTACTAATTAAAACACTGTTCTGACGTTATTATTAATATTGGACTGGTGTCAAAAGGCCAGAGTATTATATTAAATTATACGCATAGATGTACGAAATTAACAATTTTAATTAGTAGGATCCTCTTGTATAAGTGTGTGTTTTAAGTAAGATATAAGCCTCAAACGGATCCAATATGTAAAATGTTGGTACTTTCTTCAGCACAACGCGTCTCACACAGTCCAATATTTTACATATTGGATCGTTTTCGGCTTACAAATATCGTTATATCCTATACATAAAAGATAAGACTGAAAGTCTTATAGAATTCTTCTCCTTAAAATATATGATATTACCAAAGGCACAAGAGACACAAATTTATTTTTATTTGACAAGTAATCATTACTTAGTGTTCGCTTCAGGTGACTTACTACATGTATATGACTATAGGGCAAACAAACAAATTGTGTCTTGTGCCTGTGGGCGTACCAGTATTCGGTCACCTACGGTTTGAATGTGACTAACTTCTAATCACCCTCATTTATTGCAGGTGAAATAATATTACTATGTAAAGTGATCATTCTTGCATGTATTACACTTGACTAAACTCATATAACATTTTCTAAAATAAAACCACAATTTTATTCACATGTGAATTGAACATGGAGTCAAAAAAAGAACCTACATTTCGGACACCAATCAAATTTCATGTACTAGAAATGTATATTCCGGTATTGTCACATGATTGACATGTGACCTTGTACAGCCAAGCATTAGACTTCTTGCATTACAAAAATAAACAAATATTTCTTTGCATATATCTCTGTGTAAGGGATGTTTAGGGTACACGTGAATGAGACTTATGAAAACATCAACATTTACATATTTTCGAAATAAATGGTGAATATTGATTTGTTTTTGCTCATTTTCGTGTTTGGTGGTTTTAGAGAGTACCATATAAGCCAAGTACCTGCTACTGACATCATTTCCAAACAAATTCGAAATCAGGTTGTGTGTATGAAAATAGGCTATTAACGATAAAAGAAATCCTGTCAGTATAGGTGACAGTAACTACCGGTATATTACGTACGTTAATGTACTACCAGCATATTATGTACTGTCTAACTTATCGATCTTTTAAATTTGAATTATATTGAATTTTTATTTAAAACTAATCTTTGTGATCAAAATAACAAACCTTGATGTCCCTTCATAAAATAGTAACAAACTCTTGATGCCCCTTCATAAAATAGTAACAAACCTTGATGTCCCTTCATAAAATAGTAACAAACCTTGATGTCCCTTCATAAAATAGTAACAAATCTTGATGCCCCTTCATAAAATAGTAACAAATCTTGATGTCCCTTCATAAAATAGTAACAAATCTTGATGTCCCTTCATAAAATAGTAACAAATCTTGATGCCCATTCATAAAATAGTAACAAATCTTGATGTCCCTTCATAAAATAGTAACAAATCTTGATGTCCCTTCATAAAATAGTAACAAATCTTGATGCCCATTCATAAAATTTAATTTATTTATGTTAATTTGGAAGTCAAAACTGAAAAAATAATTCCAAAACAATTGTTAGTTTTTCCCCATAGGAGGTACGTTAAATGATATAACATCGCTAAGCATTACTGTCCATGATTTATGACGTGAATAATGTTTGGAATTTCAAACCCTGGGATAAATCATACAACGGAGTAGAGTTAATGCTGCAAAATTACAGATAAACTAGATATTGACCCTCTGGTTATAGCGATAGAATGTGCTTTTGTTTTTAAGTTTTATTTATCTTCGCTACCGGTTGTCAATATGAGCGCCACCTCCTGAAGAGATTAATCAATTTAGATTTGGCGGATATTGCAATGATACAGACCGGGACCCATTTCAGAGTCTCCCCTTGTTCTTTTACGTGCATGGTGTACAGCACCTACACGAGACCTTGGATTAAAGTCCCATCTGAAAGACTGTTAATATTATTAGAGTCAGACAGGGGATCGAACCTGGAATCCCTGGATTTGCAGTCCAATGTGTTAACCCCTGATCTGGATCTATGTTGTTTGCAAATGTGATTTTATTTACCCAGCATGCAGAGTTGAACCAGAGAGTTCTTAGATAATGCAATTTCAAGAGAAAACACTAAGCCAGATGCCTTACACTTACAGATAAGCCAAGCAGGTTTTTGTTGTCTGCCTTCATAACAAAGGCTATTGTAGAGCAATTTGGCATTGCATCATGAGAATCTATATATATTCTGTTGTTGATTCTATTCACATACAGTCAAACCTTTCATAAGCAGCCAGCCAAGGGAATCACAGAAAGTGGCTGCTTAGCACAGGTGGCTGCTTAATAGAGGTCAAATGTGTACTAAAACAACATATTGAGAATCTGGAAAAGTGGCTGCTTAGTACAGGCTGGCTGCTTAATAGAGATGACCACTAACGCGCGTTTGACTGTAGTGAAATGTCTTTAATGGCCCTCTTTCACCAACAGCAAGATCACGATAACAGCCATTGTACAGATCTATACGATATTGATAGATAGAGAGACTGGAAGGTGGAAGCGAGCGAGAAGGCTGGATGAATGTTAGGGATGGATTTAGTTTACACAAATTTATTTTAGCTCGATTGCGAAACAAGTTCTTACAACTTATATTAATCACTCTCGAGACCTCATTCTTGATGGAATCCATTGCCACGAGGGAGAGAGAGGCAACGTGGAACTTAAATGCATTGCCTAAGGACACAATCATAACGGCTTCAGCGGGGCTCGAACTCCGGACCTTTCGCACCTGAAGCGAACGCGCATCCACTGCGCTATCACGACTTTCACGATGGGATGGATTTGATGATGTTTATCAATCTGATCAGGAATGAGGCTATCGAGAGAACAATTAGTCTAAAGTTGCTTCACAATCGAGCTAAAAGAAATTTGGATGAATTAAGAGATAAACTAAAATAAAGCCAAACTTGTGCTCCACGCCGTGGGTGTACGTGCTAACATTTCACATTAAATATAATCTTATTCTTTTTTCCGGTAAGTGAAGGGAAGTAAGGTGATTGAACTGATGTTAGACAGAAACAGTGACTGTGAAACAACAGTAAGGGTATGGTGTCCACGGGTATGACAAACAGTTGACTGTGAAACAAGTGAGGGTATGGTGTCCACGGGTATGACAGAAACAGTGACTGTGAAACAACAGTGAGGGTATGGTGTCCACGGGTACAGAAACAGTTGACTGTGAAACAACAGTGAGGGTATGGTGTCCACGGGTATGACAGAAACAGTTGACTGTGAAACAACAGTGAGGGTATGGTGTCCTCGGGTATGACAGAAACAGTTGACTGTGAAACAACAGTGAGGGTATGGTGTCCACGGGTATGACAGAAACAGTTGACTGTGAAACAACAGTGAGGGTATGGTGTCCACGGGTATGACAAACATGACTGGAAACAACAGTGAGGGTATGGTGTCCACGGGTATGACAGAAACAGTGACTGTGAAACAACAGTGAGGGTATGGTGTCCCGGTAACAGAAACAGTGACTGTGAAACAACAGTGAGGGTATGGTGTCCACGGTATGACAGAAACAGTGACTGGAAACAACAGTGAGGTATGGTGTCCACGGGTATGACAGAAACAGTTGACTGTGAAACACAGTGAGGGTATGGTGTCCACGGGTATGACAGAAACAGTTGACTGTGAAACAACAGTGAGGGTATGGTGTCCACGGGTATGACAGAAACAGTTGACTTGAAACAACATGAGGTATGGTGCCACGGTATGACAGACAACAAACAACAGTGAGGGTATGTGTCCCGGGTACAGACAGTGACTGTGAAACACAGTGAGGGTATGGTGTCCACGGTATGACAAACAGTGACTGTGAACAAAGGGGTATGGTGTCAACAGGTATGACAAACAGTGACTGTGAAACAACAGTGAGGGTATGGTGTCAACAGGTATGACAAACAGTGACTGTGAAACAACAGTGAGGGTATGGTGTCAACAGGTATGACAAACAGTGACTGTGAAACAACAGTGAGGGTATGGTGTCCACAGGTATGACAGAAACAGTTGACTGTGAAACAACAGTGAGGGTATGATGTCCACGGGTATGACAGAAACAGTGACTGTGAAACAACAGTGAGGGTATGATGTCCACGGGTACAGAAACAGTTGACTGTGAAACAACAGTGAGGGTATGGTGTCCATGGGTACAGAAACAGTTGACTGTGAAACAACAGTGAGGGTATGGTGTCCACGGGTAGTCCACGGTACAGAAACAGTGACTGTGAAACAACAGTGAGGGTATGATGTCCACGGGTACAGAAACAGTTGACTGTGAAACAACAGTGAGGGTATGGTGTCCAGGGTACAGAAACAGTTGACTGTGAAACAACAGTGAGGGTATGTGTCCACGGGTACAGAAACAGTTGACTGTGAAACAACAGTGAGGGTATGGTGTCCACGGGTATGACAGAAACAGTTGACTGTGAAACAACAGTGAGGGTATGGTGTCCACGGGTATGACTGGTATGGAAAGAATTCAACAGTTGCACAACGAGGATACACACTAACACGGAGTGAGGTAAAACAAACCTGACAATACTTGATTCTCTACTACAGTACCTACAGAACGCATTCAGAGTAATACAATATACATAGAAACTAAAGAATCAGGCAAGTGCAGTGTCAGTCAGAATACCGGCAGTAATATACAACATGTCAGTCAGAATACTGGCAGTAATATACAACATGTCAGTCAGAGTACCGTCAGTAATATACAACATGTCAGTCAGAATACCGGCAGTAATATACAACATGTCAGTCAGAATACCAGCAGTAATATACAACATGTCAGTCAGAATACTGTCAGTAATATACAACATGTCAGTCAGAATACCGGCAGTAATATACAACATGTCAGTCAGTAATATACAACATGTCAGTCAGAATACTGTCAGTAATATACAACATGTCAGTCAAAATACCGTCAGTAAGATATAACATGTCAGTCAGAATACCGTCAGTAATATACAACATGTCAGTCAGTAATATACAACATCTCAGTCAGAATACCGTCAGTAAGATGTAACATGTCAGTCAGAATACCGTCAGTAATATACAACATGTCAGTCAGTAATATACAACATGTCAGTCAGAATACCGGCAGTAATATACAACATGTCAGTCAGTAATATACAACATGTCAGTCAGAATACCGGCAGTAATATACAACATGTCAGTCAGAATACCGGCAGTAATATACAACATGTCAGTCAGAATACCGTCAGTAATATACAACATGTCAGTCAGTAATATACAACATGTCAGTCAGAATACCGGCAGTAACATACAACATGTCAGTCAGTAATATACAACATGTCAGTCAGAATACCGGCAGTAATATACAACATGTCAGTCAGAATACCGGCAGTAATATACAACATGTCAGTCAGAATACTGGCAGTAATATACAACATGTCAGTCAGAATACCATCAGTAATATACAACATGTCAGTCAGTAATATACAACATGTCAGTCAGTAATATACAACATGTCAGGCAGTAATATACAACATGTCAGTCAGTAATATACAACATGTCAGTCAGAATACCGGCAGTAATATACAACATGTCAGTCAGAATACCGGCAGTAATATACAACATGTCAGTCAGAATACTGGCAGTAATATACAACATGTCAGTCAGAATACCATCAGTAATATATAACATACTGCATTGTTTAAACAAATTAAGTACATGTAACACATGTTTATTTTGTTTTTGGGGTTTAACGTTGCACCAACAGCTTAGATGATATGGTGACTTTCCAGCTATTATTGGTGGAGGAACACCCTGGGTGATCAGTATATCAGGTGCTGGCGGGCATCTGAGTAGAACCACTGACCTTTCACAAGCTGGATAGTTTCCTCATGAAATAATTTAACACACCAGTGGGATTCGAACCAACAGTGGTGAGAGGCAAGAGATTTGATGTCGATGACCATAACCTCTCAGCCACGAAGGTCCAACACCCTCTAACTTAAACATATAATCTATTAAACCAATCAATTGCTACACACCAGTTTATTTTCATTCCACCACTATTTTCATTCAATTACCAAGCCACTTGTGAATATTGCATATATATATTTTGTAAGCGTTACTTACCAAAGTGCTTGGAAAAGTGATTTGAACTATTTGTGCATTTCAACAGCGTGTTGGTGCAGTGTGGCAGCGAGAAAACAGTGTCACCATGCTGATAGTAAGAGTTGTGATCTCTATAAACCCACCATCGGTGTGTTGTATGGAAGTTTACTTTACCAATATTATTTGCGCAACATTATTTTCAAGCGCATTAGGCAGAGTGTAGCGCATTAGGCAGAGTGTAGCGCATTAGGCATTAGGCAGAGTGTAGTGCATTAGGCAGAGTGTAGCGCATTAGGCAGTGTTCAGGCATTAGGCAACATCCACCTAGCTGAGCGGGTTCCAAACCTGACTTATGTCGAATATAATTTCAGTATACTGCTTCAATGCAACACAGAGACAGAACCTGCTTACAGATTCATATGAAGCATTCATTGCTTGTTTGCATTTAGAATTGCACTATTAGAATTACTTTGTGGAAGTCGTGATAGCGCAGTGGTCAAAAGGCCTGGAGTCCACGCCCAGCTGGAGCCTTTACGATTCTGCAAGACATTTAAATTCCAGATTGCCTCTTCTCTATCCCTCGTGGCGATGGATTCCATCAGGAACGAGTTCTCAAGAGTGATTAATATAAATGTAAGAACTTGTTTCGCAATAGAGTTCAAATAAATTTGCATGAACTAATTAGAATTTCTATGGAGTGATATTGTGACTTGCTGAGGAAGACTGCAACCCAAGCATTGACACAACCTGCCTACGGCAGGCCAACAGCTGGATTGCTTCCTCAGGAATATGCTGTGATCTCATCCCAGTGAATAGTTACCACTGAGTGCCGATGGATCAGCCAACCAATCATGTGCATGCTTACACTTTATGGTGCGGTCTCGGTTTCTGAGAGAATACTTACCGGAACTACCATGTAGTGCCGATGGATCAGCCAACAAATCATGTGCATGCTTACAATTTATGGTGCAGTCTCAGCTTCTCAGAGAATACTTACCAGAACTACCAAGTAGTGCCGATGGATCAGCCAACCAATCATGTGCATGCTTCATCTTTTGTTCTATGGCACTCTGAAAACATGTAAATTCACACACTTGTATATTAGGGGCTTACAAAGGCCTACATTATGAGATTATGAAGGCCTACATTATGAGATTATGAAGGCCTACATTATGAGCTTACAAAGGCCTACATTATGAGATTATGAAGGACTACATTATGAGATTATGAAGGCCTACATTATGCGATTATGAAGGACTACATTATGAGATTGTGAAGGACTACATTATGAGATTAAAAGGCCTACATTATGAGATTATGAAGGACTACATTATGAGATTACAAAGGCCTACATTATGAGATTGTGAAGGACTACATTATGAGATTACAAAGGCCTACATTATGAGATTATGAAGGACTACATTATGAGATTATGAAGGCCTACATTATGCGATTATGAAGGACTACATTATGAGATTATGAAGGACTACATTATGAGATTACAAAGGCCTACATTATGAAGGACTACATTATGAGATTGTGAAGGACTACATATGAGATTATGAAGGCCTACATTAGGAGATTATGAAGGCCTGCCTACATTATGAGCTTACAAAGGCCTACATTATGAGATTATGAAGGCCTACATTAGGAGCTTACAAAGGCCTGCCTACATTATGAGCTTACAAAGGCCTACATTATGAGATTATGAAGGCCTACATTAGGAGCTTACAAAGGCCTACATTAGGGGCTTACAAAGGCTTACATTAGGAGCTTACAAAGGCCTACATTAGGAGCTTACCAAGGCTTACATTAGGAGCTTACAAAGGCTTACATTATGAGCTTACGAAGGCCTACATTATGAGCTTACCAAGGCTTACATTAGGAGCTTACAAAGGCCTACATTAGGAGCTTACAAAGCCCTACATTATGAGCTTACGAAAGCCTACAGACTTGGATGCAAAATATTGTTACAATGTTTTAAATTGGCAATAAGTATCGTAGTGTTAAATGGTAAATGTGATCAGTATGAAATGGGGATGCCTCGATTTCAGTATTTTATTTTTCATCATTTTCGATAACACATTGTATGTTCTGGAAAGACAGAAACTAATCTGTTCTCGTGGAACTATATCATATGCATGCATGCTAGAGTTAATTGTATGACACTAGCAGTGGAGCCCCCATAGCGTGATGGATACAGTGTGGATCTCATTATCGAGGGGGTTCGAGTGGGAGCCAAGCCAGAGTAAGGATGGTGGTTTCCTGGGGAAAGATACTAGGATCCATATTGCCCCTTTCTCTCCCTTCATGTCGGTCGATTCCATTAGGAATGAGGTCTCGAGAGTGATAGGCTAATGTTGTAAGGACTTCTTTCGCAATCAAGCTAAAAAATTAAATTTGCTTTAACTACTGTATATAACATTGAACATTAATATAAATATATACGATGTCATATCTCGATAATGCCATACACTTACCTCGTACATTTTCACTTGATTTAATTTACCATTTATTCAAATATTGTTTGTATTTGTATTTTTAAGTCGCACCAACAGCTTAGGTCAAACTGTCCAGCTAATATTGGTGGAGGAAGACCCAGGCTGCTTGTTCGAGCAGTATTTCATGCATGCATGGATGGATACCCAGTTAGAACCACCAACCTTCCCCAAGCGAGCTGGATAGCTTCATTATATGAGTAATTGAGCACCTCCAGTGGGATTTTAACCTGCAGCAGTGAGCAGCAACAATGGCCTGTGAACGATCCAACTAGGCCACTTGGCAGTTTTTCTTATTTATAGTTGCAGTATTACACTGAAATTAAGCGACATGTCAAGTGGGAAAAACCGTATCCTAATGTCAAATCTCAATATCCGACGGTCGGTGCAGGTGGGATTAATGTCGAAAACGTTTATTTAGTGGTCTTATATCCCAATCGTCACTATCACGATTTTGTAATTCTTATGAATAACAAAATATCCCATTTCTTGGCATTTCTTCTCATGTTTTGGTTAGTTTATATAAATTATATTTTAGCTTGATTGCGTAACAAGTTATTACAACTTATATTAATCACTCTCGAGACCTCATTCCTGATGGAATCCATCGCCACGATGGAGAGAGAAGAGGCAACATGGAATTTAAATACCTTGCCTAAGGACACAATCGTAACGGCTCCAGTGGGGCTCGAACTCTGAACCTTTCGCACCTGAAGCGAACGCGCATCCACTGCGCTATCAAGACTTCCACTCATGTTTTGGTTATTTTCTTTGGTCTAAAATCAGGTGCATTTTAGACATGAAATAAGTTTTCTTCCCTGGAATTTTGTCTATTTGTTTATATATATATGTATGTATACTCCCTAGCAGAGGTTGGTGCATCCAAGTACTGGTTAACCGCTGGAGCCTGCCCAGGAAAGGTGTTGTTAGGTAAACTGCCCGCCGGCGATATAGCCCAAAATGGTGCTGATGCAGGCGTAAAACCCGAATCATAACATAACATAACTCCCTAGCAACCTATATAAGAAGGATTACGCTAAACTGTAACTATATATGATATACCTGAGCTTTCTTCATCACCGCAAGATCGTCGGCATCCCACTCTTCTTCATCATACGTGGTCAGCTGTAAGACACGGATAATCTCGTGAATCTCATCCGACATCTTCTGTACCACGTAGTCACGATTTGTCAGTGCATCGGCAATACCCTGATCTGTAAAATATACGAGTGTTGCTGCTTTATGCCTAAGCTTTTCAGATAACAACAATGTTGCACATTACGCAAAACTGACAATATGCAACCTGATGCCATTGTTTATAGTTTACAATTCCTATGTACCATGTACATTAGTCTGAAGGACACAAACAATTTTAATTTTGATTAATATTGACAAAGTTTGGCTGTGGTACAATGTCCACTAATTGTCAAAATCATCCAATGTTCACTCACGACATTATTTCGAAAATAATCCACTAGCCCTAAATCTGATCAAATTAAAAATAAGCATATAACGTTTCAAATTTATATTTGTCCTAACTCATTCCAACACCCCTAAACAAGCAGGCCAACAACTCATTCAAACTTAACTCCCATGGTTCCATCTGTATGAATGTTTGTCTGCGCCACTTCTGTCGCCAATTGAAAAACACTGGAGCCAATTTAAAAATCTTGGAGCCAACTAAGAGCCAAATAAATATTTGAAGCCATGTATTTGACAAAACATCTTCCCAAAAAAAAAAAAATCAAAAAATATTTGTTTAACCAAATATTTTCGCCAAAGCACCAATATTTATTTTTTGTCGCAATTGGTATCTTTGGCGACCGGCAGCAGGAACCCTGAACTCCCTTGACTTCAGACGTAACTTCATATTCCAACTCCTTTGGTAAGAGGGCCAGAATTAACATGATGCAAGCTGTCAATCAACCCAGCCAGATATAATCCGATAAGCCAATCAGCGATCGATAAAGTGACACACCTTCAGCAACCGTAAGTGTTATCAAACAGCCGCCATTTTCCTCGACAACTTGTCACGATTATCAGTGTATAGGAAATTATGATCATGTGACTAGTGGGAGGAGCTATAGTCTCATCGGCGTCATGTTAATTGTTAACATCTGGTACAATTTCTAGTTTGTACAATGTACTTTTCAACAATGTACTACCTGTCAACCCATTTGATTCTGGATACCGTTCAAACAGTATTTGCAAAGAACATAGAGTCAGATCAGCCGTCACGGAACATTACGTTCTGTTTGCTATTCAGATGATCTTGCTAAGACACTTGGCTATGTAGCAAACAACATAGATCCTGATCAGCACGCAGCGTCACGCTGCAGCTGATCTGGATCTATGTTGTTTGCAAAAGCCTCCTTTAAATGTATCCAGAATGAAATGGGTTAATACTCACTGGACTGTTTAGCCGTGATGTAGATTTTGATTCCAGATATCAACACTGGAGTGAGATTCTTCACTTGCTCGAGGGAACGTATCAACATTTCCCGATGAACCTGATGGGTCAGTTCCTTCTCGCGAGCATCAACTTCCTTGGTCATTCTGGTTAGTACTGGACTCAAGTTCTGCAAAATGATGCAAGAAAACAGTAAGATTTGATTGGATAATATTTTATTGCTGTAAATACATGTATGTAACAATTACAAACAAATTACAAAAACATAATTAGCAAATGGGTTGGGCCACAAGTTCTAACAACATTAGTGTTTAGCCCTCCCCATCTGATATGTCACCTCACTGTACACGTGTGTGAATCATCCACACACTCTCTTCCAGGGTGGATAAGTTATAGGCTTATAGACACATGTAGATGACAGCACACAGCTGGACAAAGGATACATAATTAATTAGCAAATGGGTTGGGCCAGTGAAGTACATGTATAACGCATATACGCAATAACTCGCACCAGACTTCCTGGCACGAAAATCGGGGGAAATAAAACACAGGGCTCATTCTAGAGGGTGACATGGGCGAAGTAGTCACCCTTGGGACCCTGACTTCGTTCACCCCCTGTGGGCACTACTTCTCTAAAAGTTGTTTACAATTTTCAGACAAAATATTGTTCTGTAAGATACACTGGGCATTGTAAAGCACTCCTCCTATTCAAATATGGTATTTAACGGTCATATTGTGTATTTTAACAATATTATGTTGAAATTTATTAAATAATACCATTAAATGATGCAATCGCGCGCTTTCTCATTTCTCCCAAACATTTTGGTCTAGCTCGTTTTTATGCCAGTAATATTACTATTTTAGACAAAATTACCCATTTTGATAAATGAACTGGTTCAAACGTAATTTTCTAATTAATTTATTGGTTTAAAGATACCATGCACAAATCCATGTCATTTACTTGATGTGGAATGGGTTACTACGGTCCCCTGGACCTCTGGATGCACAATTATAATGTGGAGTACAGATAGAACAAGAGGTATGTTTACCTTTACATATGTTACAAGATCCTCCATTCTGTCCACCACTTCTGTGATAGCCAGGTATTCCAGCACACTCTTACACACCCGTATAATCTTCCGAACTTCCGACTCATCAAATGCCAACAATAATGCCGACGTTCCTTGTAAAATACCTGAAACACAGATTTGTTGTTATTAAAATCTAATCACAAGCTACTTATGCGAGATGGTTCGGTGGTCGCCAGATCGGACAGGTGGGTTTTCTCCGGGTACTCCGGTTTCCTCCCACACGAATGACCACATTTACACTTTCATCCGCCAACCAGATTGATTAATATAAGTTATTAAAACTTGCTTCGCAATCGTAAATTAAATCGTCTTTAAATAAAGCCACTATTTATTCCTGGTCAAGAGAGCACAATAGCGAGGAGCTATTGGGGTCAGGCTACATGTATATAGTGTAATACATTTTATTTACATTTATTGTTTTGGCTTAATGTTGTACAGGAGATTGGTATTCCTTTGAAGTTTCCCAGACATTTCCCCATCTGTCAAATAATTCAACACCTCTGGTGAGATTCGAACATTGGCGAGGGACAAACAAGTGATTTGGGCAAGTGATTTGAGCAAGTGATTTGGGCAAGTGATTTGGGCAAGTGATTTGGGCATGTGATTTGGGCAAGTGATTTGGGCAAGTGATTTGGGCAAGTGATTTGAAGTCAAAAACCATTAATTTTAGTTAGAGCCAACATCTTGTATCTAATATATATAGAGAGATTTGGGCTGTCCGAATAGCGCAGTGATCAGCACGCTTGCTTCTCACCAATGAAACCTGGGTTCAATCCTTGGACCGGGAAGTTTGCAAGATAGTACGGTGGTTGCCAGATCGGACAAGTGGGTTTTCTCCAGGTACTCCAGTTTCTTCCCACACGAGTGATTGATATAAGTTGTTAAAGCTTGTTTCGCAATCGTTGAAACATAAAAAATAAAGTTTATACTTTATCTGGTCTTAAATATATAAAATATATATGATACTTTAACCCATTTCATTCTGGATACATTTAAAGGCTTTTGCAAACAACATAGATCCAGATCAGCCGCAGCGTAACGCTGCGTGCTGATCAGGATCTATGTTGTTTGCTACATAGCCAAGTGCCTTAGCAAGATGATCTGAATAGCAAACAGCATAGAGCCTGATCAGACGGCATGTTCTGTGGCGGCTGATCTGGCTCTATGTTCTTTGCAAATACTGTTTGAACGGTATCCAGAATGAAATGGGTTAAAGAAATATAAATAAACTTAGTGTCTGTTAGTGTACATGATATTTTTATACATTTCCTATATAAAATATATACGATACTTTAATGGACAGATTGATCACTTGTGTTAATAAGGTTCACATACCTCTTGATCCCTCAATAAGCTTCTTGCGAGCCGGAGCAGAGTATGGATCTGATCTGAGCATGTCAGAGGCTTGTAGAAGTGAGATGGAGGATTCCTCCACTCTACGTAGAGCTGGTGGCATGTCTTGCTTCAGGATCTTGTCTTCGCTGCTGTTGATGGTCTCATAGCCTACCTAAAATGCATAAACCTGAATAATTATAGCCAAACAACAATGTAAAAACCCATACAATTACAGACGAACAACAACGTATAAACCCGTACAATTACAGACAAACAACAACGTACAAACCCGTACAATTACAGCCAAACAACAATGTACAAACCTGTACAATTACAGACAAACAATGTAAAAACCCGTACAATTACAGACAAACAATGTAAAAACCTGTACAATTACAGCCAAACAACAATGTAAAAACCTGTACAATTACAGACAAACAACAATGTAAAAACCCGTACAATTACAGACAAACAACAATGTAAAAACCCGTACAATTACAGACAAACAACAACATATAAACCTGTACAATTACAGCCAAACAACAACATACAAACCTGTACAATTACAGACAAACAACAATGTACAAACCCGTACAATTACAGACAAACAACAACGTATAAACATGTACAATTACAAACAACAACGTAAAACCCCGTACAATTACAGACAAACAACAACGTACAAACCTGTACAATTACAGACAAACAACGTATAAACCTGAACAATTATAGCCATACCTGTTTAATGGTAATAGCCCCCGTAGAAGCCCCCACCCCCTCAAGGAAAGAAATGTTTGGCATGAAGTAACTATCCAAGCACTGCGGGTACAGCTGGATGACAAAAGCATGGCATGCTTAACCCATTCAACACCAAGTAACTGACATGGACGGGTGCATGATATACTTAGACCAATAAATTAATAAGAAAAATACATTTGGACCAGTTCATTTATCAAAATGGGTAATTTTGTCTAAAAATAGTAATATTACGGGGAAAAGTGCAGATCCTGATGAGACATGTATTATCATCATGATCTGGCTCATCTGGATCTACAATTTTTGTTAGCCTATTTAGAGGTCTGTAGTGTTAAAAGTGTTAACTTTGTCTTGATCCAATCCTTTCCCCTGGTCCAGGTGGAGATTTACAAGTGATTGGTGCTAAAGACGAATACAACCCTGATGACTCTACATAATTACATGATTCTTCACAGTACAACCGTGTTACTGTAAACAACACAAATATCTTCACAACTCATTTAAAAGCCTCCAAAAATACATTTTTTATCAAAGAAACAATTTACCTTGGAAACGGTTGAAGGAAAACAGGTTTGCCGTGAGAATTTACAACTAAGGTTTGTTACTGACACTACCATCAGGAACATGCTAGCAATTCCTGACACAAATATAGAGACTCTTGAAAACACACATTTTTTCAAATTAAAAATTAACAACTCTCAATAGCTTGCACTTGTTGGAAGTTTTAAGTGTTTGTTGTTAAATCAAGCACTGTGCAAGAATTTGCCACATATCAATTCATGTTTATGTATCAATGGCAACATAAAGTTCAACATATTGAAACATCAAAGATATTACACAGCCATTCATTATATTAAACACAAATAATTGTGAAGTTAAATTTGCAATAAAATGATTAGGTAATGGATGTATTTGTGTATTATAGGTTCATCATTGTGCACTTACTTACTGTTCAGTCAGTTGAAATCCTGGGCCCCCCAGGGCGTTCTCGAGTGGGACTAATGCATTAACAAACTGACCATGATGGACTCTTAACTTATAGTTATCATCTATTTTTCTATCATAATTATTTACTTTGATGAGGTTATCGACAGCCAGTTTGACAAGAAGTCCATCATAAAATGTAACATTCATATAGAACCAATTAGTTGCTTTATTATAATCAATATTTACCTTGGCGAGCAAGGCTATCGATGACCAGTTAGACAACCAGTATTGTCCGGAACAGGTCTAGCATAGCATTGTCATCTTCTACAATCCATATTTACCTTGCCGAGCAAGGCTATCGATGACCAGTTAGACAACGAGTATTGTCCGTAACACGTCCGGCATAGCATTGTCATCTTCTACAATCCATATTTACCTCAACTAGATTGTCAACAGCCAGTTTGACAACCTGTATTGTCCGTAACACGTCCGGCATAGCATTGTCATCTTCTACAATCCATATTTACCTCAACTAGATTGTCAACAGCCAGTTTGACAACCTGTATTGTCCGTAACACGTCCGGCATAGCATTGTCATCTTCTACAATCCATATTTACCTCAACTAGATTGTCAACAGCCAGTTTGACAACCTGTATTGTCCGTAACACGTCCGGCATAGCATTGTCATCTTCTACAATCCATATTTACCTCAACTAGATTGTCAACAGCCAGTTTGACAACCTGTATTGTCCGTAACACGTCCGGCATAGCATTGTCATCTTCTACAATCCATATTTACCTTAACTAAATTGTCAACAGCCAGTTAGACAACCTGTATTGTCCGTAGCACGTCCGGCATAGCATTGTCATCTTCTACAATCAATATTTACCTTGCCGATCAAGGCTATCGATGACCAGTTAGACAACCAGTATTGGCCGGAACAGGTCCGGCATAGCATTACCATCTTCTACAATCCATATTTACCTCAACTAGATTGTCAACGGCCATTTTGACGACCTGTATTGGCCGGAACAGGTCCGGCATAGCATTTCCATCTTCTACAATCAATATTTACCTTGCCGATCAAGGCTATCGATGACCAGGTTGATAACCAGTATCGTCCCGAACAGGTTCGGCATAGCATTACCATCTTCTACAATCCATATTTACCTTAACTAGATTGTCAACGGCCATTTTGACGACCTGTATTGGCCGGAACAGGTCCGGCATAGCATTACCATCTTCTACAATCCATATTTACCTTAACTAGATTGTCAACGGCCATTTTGACGACCTGTATTGGCCGGAACAGGTCCGGCATAGCATTGCCATCTTCTGCTTCTTCATGGAGAATCACCAACTTGGACACCTGCAAAACAAGATAACGCAAAATTAATGTACTGCAATTTGCTATGTATACCACGCTATCATGTATAATGTGCACCTACTTTTTGGCACGAAAATCGGTGGGAAAACATATTTCTGGTATATACCGCGCATTGTAAATAGCATTTTCACAAGCCAAAATTTCTCTCAAGATACGATATAATTGTGTGTTCGCGTCGCTCATATGGGCAACCGGTAGCGCCGATAAATAAACGTAAATCACACGCATGTTATTCTGTGGGTCTGTATGTACTGTCGTTCATATGAGACTTTAAACCAATGTCTCGTGTCGGTGCTTTACACCGTGCACGTAAAAGAACCAGTGGAGACTCTGAAATGGGTCTCTGTCTGTATCATTACACTTTCCTCCAAAAATCTAAAATGACTAATCTCTTCAGGAGGTGTCGCTCAACCGGTAGCGACGATAATTATGTTATATTTCGGGTTTTACGCCTGCATCAGCACCATTTCGGGCTATATCGCCGGCGGACAGTTTACCTAACAACACCTTTCCTGGGCAGGCTTGTAGCAACGATAAATAAAGTGAAACACGCACACTGTGTGTCTGTATCACCTTGTCGGTTATGTAAAACTGCATAGACTCTTCACATACAGTGCTGTGGTGATACTGATTGATACTGATTCTACACAAACAACATGAATTGCTACGCAACAACGCACAAGCATAATAACATTATTATTGCCTCTGCCAAGGTGGCTAGGTTTGTCTCTGTTTATTCTTTGTTTGTTATAAAGTGTTTCAATAGTCTGCATATTACATGAATTGGTTATAAGTTCGTACTAAACACGTATATATACGGTACAGCATGTCTATCTATCCTACCCTGCACATAACTCTCTGATAGTTTCAGCTCGGTAAGCAGGTAACACTTGCAGTAAGATAAGACATAATGAAACTAATGATGGTACATTGTCTTTTATTTCAATTAACTGTATACCTTATATATGCAATATAAGTGTGTAATACAATACTACAGTGATATGCATACATGTATGTTAAATACCCAGGTGTTATTTTTGCTAAATAGTACAACTGTCCGTATTTTATTTCAATAACTGTATACCTTATATATGCAATATAAGTGTGTACTACACTACTACAGTGCATACCGGTACATTTATGTTAAATATCCGGGCACTATTTTTACTAAATACTACAACTGCCGGTATTTAAAGTTAACTGTGAATGATTAACTTCATTCACTTATGTCAAAACGTTGTAATAAAACAAAATGTACCTGCTACATAATCTGTTGTGATTATACATAGTATGTTATGTATGTAAAAATATATGTTTATTTCTGTTACTTAATGTCAATGTACATAGGGTAATTGTAAAACATGTTTAATGTTATTGTAATATGCTATTGTCTCTTATAATTCTCATTTGTAGAATGGCTATGTGCAATGTATGTGTTATATATATACTGTAATGTTGTAGATATCATGATAAAATATGTTCTTATCCAATTACTAGAATCCTAGTTATATCTATATATGTATAAATTTGTATTTATATTTCCATATATTATTGTCATGTGTAAATGTTTAAAATTGCATCTGTAATTGTGAAGCGCAATAGAATAATTTTAAATTTTTGCGCTATATAAATGCTATGTATTTCTATTTGTATTTGTTATAATATAAATTGAAATGTATGTACTGTACATAGATGGGACAGAAATAAAGATATAATATATATTGTAAAATATTTCGCTGATGTAAATGTTCTGATAATTTATATGTAAAATGTATGTATGCTCTTCAATATTGGAGGATATATAAAGAATATTTTAACTTCTTGGCAAACCCTTTTTGCTTTATTTGTTTATACATGTACATGTATGAATGATTGTAAACAATATGTTGTTTGTATGTATGTATATGTGTATAGAGGAAACATTATTAAACTAACTTTATCTATTAACAGGATTACACAAAGAGTTACGGATGGATTTTCATGAAATGTTGCACTTTATACAAATTTATTTTAGCTCGATTACGAAACAAGTTCTTTCAATTTATATTAATCACTCTCGAGACCTCATTCCTGGTGGAATCCATCGCCATGAAGCAGAGAGAAGAGGCATGTGGAATTTAAATGCCTTGCCTAAGGGCACAATCATAATAGCTCCAGTGGGGCTCGAACTCCGGACCATTCGCACCTGAAGCGAACGCGCATCCACTAAGGTGTGCCTCTGGTCAAGGACAAACCCAGTAGATTTTGGGGGTGATCCGGATCCAAGACCTTTAAAAGGATTCATCACCATTTTGAGATTTGAGGGGGAAATTGGGCATTTAGCAGTTTGGCAAAGGTTTACCATTATACTGCCCATTCAATTTCATAAAAGTACTTAGGAATTGCAAAATATTCATTACTAGAACTATATACCTGATTTACAATACACATGTTCACAGCCAGCAGTCACAATCAACAATCAAAACCCGTTTTACATATGTTATGTTATATGTTATGATATATTTCGGGTTTAACGTCTGCATCAGCACCATTTCGGGCTATATCGCCGGCGGGCAGTTTACTTAACAACACCTTTCCTGGGCAGGCCCCAGCGGTTAACCAGTACTTGGGTGCACCAACCTCCGTAAGAAACTGCCAACTTTTTCATATAAATGAGACACAACCTGAGCGGGGCTCGAACCCTTGACCATCAGTGATGATAGGTTACAGTGGTATACAAGTCAGCGACCTTAACCACTCGACCACGGAGGCGGACCTTGTTTTACATACACACAGCCAGCAGTCACAACCAACAATCTAAACCTGTTTTACCATGCACACACAGCCAGCAGTCACAATCAACAATCTAAACCTGTTTTACATACACACACAGCCAGCAGTCACAATCAACAATCTAAACCTGTTTTACCACACACAGCCAGCAGTCACAACCAACAATCTAAACCTGTTTTACCATACACACAGCCAGCAGTCACAATCAACAATCTAAACCTGTTTTACCACACACAGCCAGCAGTCACAATCAACAATCTAAACCTGTTTTACCATACACAGCCAGCAGTCACAACCAACAATCTAAACCTGTTTTAACACACACAGCCAGCAGTCACAATCAACAATCTAAACCTGTTTTACCACACACAGCCAGCAGTCACAACCAACAATCTAAACCTGTTTTACCATGCACACACAGCCAGCAGTCACAGTCAACAATCTAAACCTGTTTTACCATACACAGCCAGCAGTCACAACCAACAATCTAAACCTGTTTTACCATACACACAGCCAGCAGTCACAATCAACAATCTAAACCTGTTTTACCATACACAGCCAGCAGTCACAGTCAACAATCTAAACCTGTTTTACATACACAAACAGCCAGCAGTCACAATCAACAATCTAAACCTGTTTTACCATACACACACAGCCAGCAGTCACAATCAACAATCTAAACCTGTTTTACCATACACAGCCAGCAGTCACAGTCAACAATCTAAACCTGTTTTACATACACAAACAGCCAGCAGTCACAATCAACAATCTAAACCTGTTTTACCATACACACAGCCAGCAGTCACAATCAACAATCTAAACCTGTTTTACCATACACACAGCCAGCAGTCACAATCAACAATCTAAACCTGTTTTACCATACACACAGCCAGCAGTCACAACCAACAATCTAAACCTGTTTTACCACACACAGCCAGCAGTCACAATCAACAATCTAAACCTGTTTTACCATACACACAGCCAGCAGTCACAACCAACAATCTAAACCTGTTTTACCATGCACACACAGCCAGCAGTCACAGTCAACAATCTAAACCTGTTTTACCATACACAGCCAGCAGTCACAACCAACAATCTAAACCTGTTTTACCACACACAGCCAGCAGTCACAATCAACAATCTAAACCTGTTTTACCATACACAGCCAGCAGTCACAATCAACAATCTAAACCTGTTTTACCATACACAGCCAGCAGTCACAATCAACAATCTAAACCTGTTTTACCATACACACAGCCAGCAGTCACAATCAACAATCTAAACCTGTTTTACCATACACACAGCCAGCAGTCACAACCAACAATCTAAACCTGTGTTACCATACACAGCCAGCAGTCACAATCAACAATCTAAACCTGTGTTACCATGCACACAGCCAGCAGTCACAATCAACAATCTAAACCTGTTTTACCATACACAGCCAGCAGTCACAATCAACAATCTAAACCTGTTTTACCATACACAGCCAGCAGTCACAATCAACAATCTAAACCTGTTTTACATACACAAACAGCCAGCAGTCACAACCAACAATCTAAACCTGTTTTACCACACACAGCCAGCAGTCACAACCAACAATCTAAACCTGTTTTACCACACACAGCCAGCAGTCACAATCAACAATCTAAACCTGTTTTAAGTAGCCAGCCAAGGAAAATGTGGCCGTTTCCAAAAGGTAGCTGTTTAGCCCTTTGCCTGCTGAATAAATAAAATCACATTTGCAAACAACGTACCGTAGTTCCCGATCAGCCACGGCTTAATTGAGTAATTAATGTTGGTGCTGTGTATGCGATAAGCAATATCCAAAGAAAATGTGCAATCTGTGTTCAACACCAAGTAGCTGACCTGGACTGGTGCATGATATTAACCCATTCAACACCAAGTAGCTGACCTGGACTGGTGCATGCTATTAACCCATTCAACACCAAGTAGCTGACCTGGACTGGTGCATGATATTAACCCATTCAACACCAAGTAGCTGACCTGGACTGGTGCATGATATTAACCCATTCAACACCCAAGTAGCTGACCTGGACTGGTGCATGATATTAACCCATTCAACATCAAGTAACTAACATGGACTGGTGCATTATATTAACCCATTCAACCTCAAGTAACTGACATGGACTGGTGCATGATATTAACCCATTCAACACCAAGTAGCTGACCTGGACTGGTGCATGATATTAACCCATTCAATACCAAGTAGCTGACCTGGACTGGTGCATGATATTAACCCATTCAACACCAAGTAGCTGACATGGACTGGTGCATGATATTAACCCATTCAACACCAAGTAGCTGACCTGGACTGGTGCATGATATTAACCCATTCAACACCAAGTAGCTGACCTGGACTGGTGCATGATATTAACCCATTCAACACCAAGTAGCTGACATGGACTGGTGCATGATATTAACCCATTCAACACCAAGTAGCTGACCTGGACTGGTGCATGATATTAACTCATTCAACACCAAGTAGCTGACCTGGACTGGTGCATGATATTAACCCATTCAACATCAAATAACTAACATGGACTGGTGCATGATATTAACCCATTCAACATCAAGTAACTAACATGGACTGGTGCAGGATATTAACCCATTCAACATCAAGTAACTGACATGGACTGGTGCATGATATTAACCCATTCAACACCAAGTAACTGACATGGACTGGTGCATGATATTAACCCATTCAACATCAAGTAACTAACATGGACTGGTGCATGATATTAACCCATTCAACCTCAAGTAACTGACATGGACTGGTGCATGATATTAACCCATTCAACACCAAGTAGCTGACCTGGACTGGTGCATGATATTAACCCATTCAACACCAAGTAGCTGACCTGGACTGGTGCATGATATTAACCCATTCAACATCAAGTAACTAACATGGACTGGTGCCTGATATTAACCCATTCAACCTCAAGTAACTGACATGGACTGGTGCATGATATTAACCCATTCAACACCAAGTAGCTGACCTGGACTGGTGCATGATATTAACCCATTCAACACCAAATAGCTGACCTGGACTGGTGCATGATATTAACACATTCAACACCAAGTAGCTGACCTGGACTGTTGCATGATATTAACCCATTCAACACCAAGTAGCTGACCTGGACTGGTGCATGACATTAACCCATTCAACACCAAGTAGCTGACCTGGACTGGTGCATGATATTAACCCATTCAACACCAAGTAGCTGACCTGGACTGGTGCATGATATTAACTCATTCAACACTAAGTAGCTGACCTGGACTGGTGCATGATATTAACTCATTCAACACCAAGTAGCTGAACAGGACTAGGACTGGTGCATGATATTTTTAGACGAATAAATTAATAAGAAAATTACATTTGAACCAGTTAGTTTATACAAATTTATTTTAGCTCGATTGCGAAACAAGTTATTTCAACTTATATAAATCACTCTCGAGACCTCATTCCTGATGGAATCCATCGCCACGAGGGAGAGAGAAGAGGCAATGTGGAATTTAAATGCCTTGCCTAAGGGCACAATCGTAACAGCTCCAGTGGGGCTCGAACTCCGGACATTTCGCACCTGGAGCGAACGCCTATCCACTGCGCTATCACGACTTTCATTTGAACCAGTTCATGATGATAAGACTTCAAATGTGTTTTGTTATTATAGGAAGTTGAATATACGAGTACTAGTAATTATGTGATTGTCATGTCCATCTTGCCATTCAACACCAAGTAACTAACATGGACTAGTCCATGATATTTTTAGACCAACAAATTAACAAGAAAATTACATTTGGACCAGTTCATTTATCAAAATGGGTAATTTTGTCTAAAAATAGTAATATTACTGGCAAAAAGTACAGATCCTGATGAGACGGCTCATCATCTGGATCTACACTTTTTGTAAGCCTATTTAGAGGTATGTGTTGTTGATTGGGTTAATTAATTTAACAAACTGTGCAAGGTACCACCGCAGCATAATATGTAGACTAATCAAAGACTGGATCAATGTAGAATATATCGCAGACAAATTGCTATCGATGACAACAAATAGCAATGTTGATCGAGCGCTCAAGTACTCAGGAAAGTAAACGATCATTTGATTACAACATGACGATATGTGATCGCAACAGTTTAATCACATTTGATTGCAAATCAATAGTAAAAGTGACAGATATAATACATCGAATGCAAATGGTTTGGGCAAGAAGTTCCAACATTAGACAACGGCCAGCACAGGGATCATTTGATTGTTGGCTAGATGCATACACGTACATTGAATTAATGTGATAGTACGTTTGCTTTAACTTCAGATAAATTGATTTGTCCAGAATGTTTCTTACTCATAACATAAATATGACCATGTCAATTCTACCCTTTTGAGGACAGGCAACAATAAAAATGCCCTTTTTACTACGTGCGCCTTGCAATGTTGGCATATTGACCGGTCAATTGAGTATTGACCAGGCCGCCGGTCAATACTGGTTTTAACCGGTCAATAGTGGTCAATACTGGTCAATACTGGTCGATTGAAATGGTCAATTGAACAACTGTAACAGAAGTACCCATAATGACCCATAGTGTAATCAATACATGTGAAAATGAATGATTAGCAAATTAAAATTTTGCTTGATCTTTCATGACTCAATTTATGTGATAAAATAAAAAGCTGCCAGGTCGATCTCCTCACGACGTGTACGTCGTGACCGGGGCACATCCCGCAGCAGCAGCTTAGGATTCTGGGATCTTCTGGTCGTCGATCTTGCGAAGGGGGAGGCTCGCCAGCATGTGGACCCAAGGCTATGGCATATTAGGACAGATCTGCCGTCTCTTCTAGATAGTGTTAAGTACACACTATATCTTCGCTGGCTTCTTCGATCTTTCTCCTCCTTCTACTTCTCCGGCGGATAGACGAGACAGCGGACCTGAGGGAGCGGAAACGGTCGTGGCATCCACGCTCCCCTGAGTGACAATCGACGACCAAATGTCTAACTGCCAGATCCGTATAAATGCTGCTGCAGGGTGACCAACAGTGAGGAGGTTGGCCATACAAGGGACCACGTACAGACCAGGCCTTGTCACCCTGGCACGGAAAGAAGTAGCCATCTGAGGATGTCAACATAAGCAACACAATCTTCTAGAACATAATCATCTTGGACTTAACCAACATAGACTCAACCAACAAGGAATAATTATCGAGTAAACTAATCATCTTGGACCGAAATCTTCACGGGAATCTACAACTACAATCCTCAATCTACACCACTCTATAAGACACCGACGACTCAACACTTCATCAAATAATCGACGGCGCCAAAGCACGTTTGCTCGCCCATATGGTTTACCGGCGGCGAGGGTAAATAAACGCAATCATCATCATCAAAAAAGCTGCATGCCACACTTCTCAAATTTGGATGACAAATTAAGCACTTAAAAAGCAACAACAAATATCTCTTAGAATCATCATTCATTACTTTGATACTGTTCAGCTATCAGTCAAAATGAAACCTAAAGATCCTATCTGGAATTTCTATAATGTCTCAGGAGATGGCAAAAATCTCAATTGACAAGTGGTGAACACTCTAATCTAAGAATAAAAAATCAGGCAGTCAAATGTTGATCTGTTGAATCAGATATAACTTTAATTTACTCTATATACAAGCTAAATGGTATAGCAGGGTTTTTAAATGCATTATTGATATTAAAATGAAACATTTCTTAACAAATACCCAATTGACTATCCAATCGACCAGTATTGACCGGTATTGACCACTTGGGGAGTATTGACCGGGCCGGTTTTAACCGGTTATAACCGCCGGGGGTTTTGACCGCCCTACATTGCCGCCCTGCCCTTTTTTCAGTCTCGGGGAAACACTAGATATTTCAGATGAGGCATGTCTGAATACAGACACTAATTTATCGGATTATGTGGTAAAAAATATTGCATTGTAAATTGATCGAGGATAAGGAGACATCCCGTTATTCAGTTCCTTCCTCATATACATGTAGAAGTGCCTCTCGACACCATTATCGATACAGTGATATCACTCTAAACCGAACGGCATCCGGATAAGTTCAGTTTGGAGGGGCTTTCGGCTTAGAGGGGTTTTTCGAAGGGGAGTGGGGTGACTCTCTGATCATTTACAAACTTGTCCTAATTACTCAAAACATGAAAACACTACCTCCGATTCCTTACAAATAGTATATCAGAACAATATAAAATAATGTCCAGCGATTATCACACTTGTATGCTTCTCACAACAACACCGCATGTAATGAACATATTGGAGTAAACAATATGCCAACTATTTACGTGTAATTGATTTATCAAAATATGGAACGTGTTAAATTTCAGCGAGACTTAACCCTTTCAACACCACAGACCTCTAATTAGGCTTACAAAAAGTGTAGATCCAGATGAGCCGGCTCGTGACGAGCCGTCTCATCAGGATCTGCACTTTTTGCCAGTGATATGACTATTTTTAGACATAATTACCCATTTTGATAAATGAACTTGTCCAAATGTGATTTTCTGATTCATTTATTGGTTTATGAATATCATGGACCAGTCCATGTGAGTTACTTGGTGTTGAATGGGTTAACGGTCGTTCGGATCATGCCCGGCGCCTAACCAGGTTTTCACGAGTCATATGGAATAGAAATGTGCACAAATGGTTCCTAAAACTTGTCCGGTATTCAGAACAAGAGGGGTTTCAATCTATAGAGGTCTATTTACAATGAGAAAAGGAGGGAAGAAATAATTAATATCGTGACAGGGGGAAATCGTCGGAAGGAATTCTGCTTTAGAGACGACTTTGCGGTCTAATGAGGGTTTCCACTGTATTATATATGTTTTTAATAAGTCAACTCCAATTCCAGATAAATGCCTTCATAACAGTTTCTGAGAAATGGCCTAACACAAGCAACAATGTATCTCTACTTATAAGAGTATTCAGGGGCAGTAACTGACTACTGTTTCTCATTGCTGCTTCAATTTCTTACTGCCAAACAATCAGTAATGATTATGATTGGCAGGCGCAGTCTAGAACAGGTTAGTTAATCTAAAATGCTATGTGCAAGTTAAAAAGATAAAAGCATCTACAACGGTATAGTTAAAAGCAGATAGTACAAGGATTAGAGAGAGTTCGAGTCCAGTCTGCTAAACAAAGGTCGTCTTATAGCATATAGGTACACCAATATTTACATAACTGATTTTCCTATCTACATCAGATTCTGGCAGATCGACTAACACACCTTGATTAATTTCATGGAACATAGTTCATTCCATGTTTTGGAAGATGGTTAGATTTCAATTAGATTACAGTATTAAATTTCCCCTATATTCCTGATGAAACATCTTGGAGCTTACTTCTTCCGGTGATTTTATAATGGTTATGCAGCGATACATGTATGTTACAGTAATAGTTACAGCAATAGTAAACCGTCTCCGTGGCCTAGTGGTTACGGCATTTTAGCTCGATTGTGATACAAGTTCTTACAACTTATATTAGTCACTCTCGAGACCTCAGTCCTGATGGAATCCATCACCACGAGGGAGAGAGAAGAGGCAATGTGGAATTTAAATGCCTTGCCTGAGGGCACAATCGTAACAGCTCCAGCAGGGTTCGAACTCCGGACCTTATAATTGCTTTAATTGTTATTTCAAACCTTGGTTACACTGAAATCATCTGCCTGCCAATGCTATCTATACCTGTGCATGTAAAAGAACTTTGTACTATTCTCCATCTATTTAACCCATTCAACACCAAATAACTGACATGGACTGGTCCATGATATTCTTAGACCAATAAATGAATAAGAAAATTACATTCGGACCAGTTCATTTATCAAGATGGGTAATTTTGTCTAAAATTAGTAATACTACTTGCAAAAAGTGCAGATTCTGATGAGACGGCTCGTCACGAGCCGGCTCATCTGGATCTACACTTTTTGTAAGCCTATATAGAGGTCTGTGGTGTTGAGAGGGTTAATCTAAAATGACTAATCTCTTCAGGAGGCGTCACTTATATGGTGGGCAACTGGTAGCTACGATAAATAAACGTAAAACACACACGCTACCCCTGTAATTAATGCATTATTTGAAGCTACATAGAACCTGTCGCCAAGCACATTTTTGTTTTACTGTTGTAAAACCAGTCAAATAATCTAATAAAAAGCAAACCAAACAAAATTGATGCCAAAGGCAAGAAAGAAACAGGTGTTTCTTCCCAAAACAACAGCCAGCCCAATAGATTGTTAACAGTGAATGTATAGGGCAATTATTTCTGACAAGGTTTTATCACAAGTCTGTGGCGTTTACCGGCTACTTGGTAGTGCTTGCTGGATACACTATAAACATATATCTCCACAATGATCTGCATTGTTCTTTCCCATACCCTTTCAACACCACAAGGCCTCTCAATAGGCTTACAAAAAGTGGAGATCCAGATGAGCCGGCTCATGACGAGCCGTCTCATCAGGATCTGCACTTTTTGCCAGTAATATTACTATTTTTTAGATACAATTTTGAATTACCCATTTTGATCAATGAACTGGTCCAAAGGTAATTTTCTTATTAATTTATTGGTCTAAAAATATCATGCACCAGTCCATGTCAGTTACTTGGGGTTGAATGGGTTAATATCATGCACCAGTCCATGTCAGTTACTTGGGGTTGAATGGGTTAATATCATGCACCAGTCCATGTCAGTTACTTGGGGTTGAATGGGTTAATATCATGCACCAGTCCATGTCAGTTACTTGGGGTTGAATGGGTTAATATCATGCACCAGTCCATGTCAGTTACTTGGGGTTGAATGGGTTAATATCATGCACCAGTCCATGTCAGTTACTTGGGGTTGAATGGTTAATATCATGCACCAGTCCATGTCAGTTACTTGGTGTTGAATGGGTTAATATCATGCACCAGTCCATGCAGTTACTTGGGGCTGAATGGGTTAATATCATGCATCGGTCCATGTCAGTTACTTGGTGTTGAATGGGTTAATATCATGCACCAGTCTATGTTGGTTACATGGGGTTGAATGGGTTAATATCATGCACCAGTCCATGTCAGTTACTTGGGGTTGAATGGGTTAATATCATGCACCAGTCCATGTCAGTTACTTGGTGTTGAATGGGTTAATATCATGCACCAGTCTATGTTGGTACTTGGGGTTGAATGGGTTAAATATCATACACCAGTCCATGTCAGTGACTTGGGGTTGAATCGGTTAAATAGAACTACACCAGTCCATGTCAGTGACTTGGGGTTGAATGGGTTAAATAGAACTACACCAGTCCATGTCAGTGACTTGGGGTTGAATGGGTTAAATAGAACTACACCAGTCCATGTCAGTGACTTGGGGTTGAATGGGTTAAATAGAACTACACCAGTCCATGTCAGTGACTTGGGGTTGAATGGGTTAAATAGAACTACACCAGTCCATGTCAGTGACTTGGGGTTGAATGGGTTAAATAGAACTACACCAGTCCATGTCAGTGACTTGGGGTTGAATGGGTTAAATAGAACTACACCAGTCCATGTCAGTGACTTGGGGTTGAATGGGTTAAATAGAACTACACCAGTCCATGTCAGTGACTTGGGGTTGAATGGGTTAAATAGAACTACACCAGTCCATGTCAGTGACTTGGGGTTGAATGGGTTAAATAGAACTACACCAGTCCATGTCAGTGACTTGGGGTTGAATGGGTTAAATAGAACTACACCAGTCCATGTCAGTGACTTGGGGTTGAATGGGTTAAATAGAACTACACCATGGAGGTTATTACACCTATAATAAGGTCATTCAGAAGTATGGGGTTTTGGGTGTGCAGTTGCACTGTAGTGTAGGTTGCGAAGTCCTAAATTTAATTGGTAGAAAAGACTCCCAGGTGCAGGTCCGGACAGTATTTCAGGTAACGGTAGTCACATATAGGTAGAACCACCGACCTTCCACAAGCAAGCATGGATAGTTTCCACGCATGACCAAATTTGACACACCCGTAGTGGAATTCAATATCATGCAGAAATTATATGCCTCAACTTTCTGAAGTATCAGGGTTATTAAGATTTTTCCATGTAAATGACCTGGTAGTATTGTTGAAATGTTGAGTATGTAATTAATGATGCCAAATACCTTGTTAACCCATTCAACACAAGTAACTCACATGGACTGTTCCATGATATTTTTAGACCAATAAATTAATAACAAAATTACATTTGGATCAGTTCATTTATCAAAATGGGTAAAAAAAATTCTACAAATAGTTATATTACTTGAAAAAAGTGCAGATCCTGATGAGACGGCTCGTCACGAGCCGGCTCATCTGGATCTACACTTTTTTGTAAGCCAATTTAGAGGTCTGTGGTGTTGAAAGGGTTAAGTTGCATGTACTATATGAGTGGAACAAGAAAGGTGGGACACAGATGTGACTAATACAAACATCTGGTAAATCCCAACCATAGGGCTAACCTAGGGTGATTTACGAGACATAATCTCCCTGAGCTCACTCCTTTCTCCCTATTTTGAGCTCTTTGAGCATGTGTGTGTACACGTTGGGGGTGGGGGTGAATATTGATTCCACATACCAGTTTATATCATATAAATATTATGAATGTCTATACTGAGATAATTAATCAATCCCTTCTCTAACTATTCTCATTCATCATATATAAATGCTGATAAATATTTATACATCATTAAAATGTCGAATTACTCATCAGCTCGTTTGCTGGGGGTCAGACAAGTGCTCATAATATTTCAAATCATCCAATAATTTTAGTATTAATTAATAAATTACGGTATAAAATTTGTACTTAAGTCTTTTTTTTTAAATTTTTATTTAACATCGCTACAGGTTGCCCACTTGAGGCGCCGGGCAGTTTAAAACTTCCGTAAGAAACTGCTAACTTTTTCATAAAAATGAACAAGGCCTGAGTGGGGCTCGAACTCGCTGACCATCAGTGATGATAGATTACAGTGGTATGATGTGCGTTGTTCAATTTGATTTAAGAAATATAACATTTATCTTTCAGTTATTTATTGATGAATAAAACATGGTTTGGAGTGACGATGCGTAGGAATTAACCATGCAGGCTGTAGGCCTATGTGATTAATTCTTGCGCTCAGAACGACAAACCATGTATAACCAAATAACGCAAATACAAATATTATTTCGATTCTATTATGTTATATTTTATATTTCGGGTTTTACGCCTGCATCAGCACCATTTTGGGCTATATCGCCGGCGGGCAGTTTACCTAATAACACCTTTCCTGGGCAGGCTCCAGCGGTTAACCAGTACTTGGGTGCACCAACCTCCGTAAGAAACTACCAACTTTTTCATATAAATGAGACGCGGTCTGAGCGGGGCTCGAACCCGTGACCATCAGTGATGATAGGTTACAGTGGTATACAAGTCAGCGACCTTAACCACTCGACCACGGAGGCGGACCTATTATTTTGATTCTAACATGACCAAAATATCTAAACACCGTAAAATAGTTGGTGTCATTTTTTAGAAAGCGTAATAATTATTGATGTCACAAAACTACATAAATGCTAGGAAACTGATGCCACGTTTGACATCACGCATTAAACCATGTCTTATTGCAGATTTAACAACAGTAACCGGGAAGTATGTGAGATGGTACGGTGGTCACCAGATCGGACAGATGGGTTTTCTCCGGGTACTCCGGTTTCCTCCCACACGAATGACCACACATACGCTTCCAACCATGCCAACGAGAGTGATTAATATAAGTTTGTTAAAACTTGCTTCGCAATTGTTTTAAAATAAATAAAGTTTAAACTTAACAACAGTAAATTCCTTCCTTGCATCTAAAACACTGTGACCAGAGAATAGTCCAGTGGTAACACGTTGGACTGGTAATCCAGGGATCGCAGGTTTGATCCCCCGTCTGACCATAATAAAATTAACAGTCTTTCAGATGGGACGTTAAACAGAGGTCTCGTGTCGGTGCTTTACACCGTGCACGTAAAAGAACCAAAGGAGACTCTGGAATGGGTCTCTGTCTGTATCATGCACTATCCTCCAAAATCTAAAATGATTAATATCTTCAGGAGGCATCGCTCATATGGGCAACCGGTAGCGACGATAAATAAACGTAAAAACACACACGCCAGAGTATTATATTAAATCCTATGCAGAAACAATTAACAATTTTAATTAGTAAGTTCTTGTTTATATAAATGTGTGTTTTAGGTAAGATTAACCCTTTCAACCCCACAGGCCTCTAAATAGGCTTATGAAAAGTGTAGATCCAGATGAGCCGGCTCATGACGAGCCATCTCATCAGGATCTGCACTTTTTTGCCAGTAATAATTATTACTATTTTTAGATAAAATTACCCATTTTGATAAATGAACTGGTCCAAAGGTAATTTTCTTATTAATTTATTGGTCTGAAAATATCACGCACCAGTCCATGTCAGTTACTTGGGGTTGGATGGGTTAATATCACGCACCAGTCCATGTCAGTTACTTGGGGTTGAATGGGTTAATGTCATGCACCAGTCCATGTCAGTTACTTGGTGTTGGATGGGTTAATACCACGCACCAGTCCATGTCAGTTACTTGGTGTTGAATGGGTTAATATCATGCACCAGTCCATGTCAGTTACTTGGTGTTGGATGGGTTAATATCACACACCAGTTCATGTCAGTTACTTGGTGTTGAATGGGTTAATATCATGCACCAGTCCATGTCAGTTACTGGTGTTGAATGGGTTAATATCACGCACCAGTCCATGTCAGTTACTTGGTGTTGAATGGGTTAATATCACGCACCAGTCCATGTCAGTTACTTGGTGTTGAATGGGTTAATATCACGCACCAGTCCATGTCAGTTACTTGGTGTTGAATGGGTTAATATCATGCACCAGTCCATGTCAGTTACTTGGTGTTGAATGGGTTAATATCATGCACCAGTCCATGTCCGTTACTTGGGGTTGAATGGGTTAAAGCTTCAAATGGATCCAATGTGTAAAATATTGGCATTGTATTCACCGCTACACATCCTATACATATAGACAAAATGCCGAGTCATGTTAATACAAAGTACATCAGTGGTTTTATGAATAAGTGTAAGAAGCAGTGAATTAGGAGGCACCAAGCTGTTGCCCGGCCTACCTGTACAATAGACTGCTACTGCTAATGATGCATAATATAGGTATGGTGTGGGAGGTAGATCAAAACAACTGATTAAGTGCGAAAAAATGTCTGGTTTTCGTTATAAAATATTGCTGGATCCAATACATTATAAACACACACGTTATATGTATACTGGTCACAGACCAAAGCCTGCATAGACAACAGAACAGATCTTAGTCTATATTATAACCAAAATATTGACATAACATGCCTTTCAGATGATATGTTAGACCACGGGAACTTGAAATTTTATCCATAAACCACCAAAGGTCTCGTACCTCTATCCTAGGACACCCCCCTCTATTATTCTTTTTTTTTAATAGAGGGGGGTGTCCTTAGGATAGAGGTACGAGACATTTGGTGGCTTATGGCTAAAATTTCAAGTTCCTGTGGTTAGAAAAGACAGATCTGTAGTCCAGTGGTTAACACGATGGTAATCCAAGAATCGCAGGTTCGTACCTCCGCCTGAGATGTTAAACCGAGGTCTTGTGTCGGTGCTTTACACCGTACACGTAAAAGAAGCAGAGGAGACTCTGGAATGGGTCTCTGTCTGTATCAATAAACAATCTTCTAAAATCTAAAATGACTAATCTCTTCAGGAGGTGCAGCTCAAATGGGCAACCGGTAGCGACGATAAATAAACGTAAAACACACAATATTGACATAACATGCCTTTCAGATGTTGTGTTAGCTCTTCATCTTTATGACCCTCAATATGCTTCGTGCTATTCAACTGAACAGATTAGGAGAATGGAAAGCCAGAACTAAGACATGCAAGAGACTAAACATGAGGCAGTTAGTGGAATACATGTGGATGTGAATCATGCAAGATGTAAAGCATGAGGCAGTTAGGGATGTACAGTGGAATAGATGTGGATCATGCTAGATGTAAAACATGAGGCAGTTAGGGATGTACAGTGGAGTAGATGTGGATAATGCTAGATGTAAAACATAAGGCAATTAGGGATGTACAGTGGAGTAGATGTGGATCATGCTAGATGTAAAGCATAAGGCAGTTAGGGATGTACAGTGGAGTAGGTGTGGATCATGCAAGATGTAAAACATAAGGCAGTTAGTGGAATACATGTAGGTGTGGATCATGCAAGATGTAAAACATAAGGCAGTTAGGGATGTACAGTGGAGTAGATGTGGATCATGCTAGATGTAAAACATAAGGCAGTTAGGGATGTACAGTGGAGTAGATGTGGATCATGCTAGATGTAAAGCATAAAGCAGTTAGGGATGTACAGTGGAATAGGTGTATGTGTGGATCATGCAGGATGTAAAACATGAGGCAGTTAGGGATGTACAGTGGAATAGATGTGGATAATGCAAGATGTAAAACATAAGGCAGTTAGGGATGTACAGTGGAATAGATGTGGATCATGCAAGATGTAAAGCATAAAGCAGTTAGGGATGTACAGTGGAGTAGATGTGGATAATGCTAGATGTAAAACATAAAGCAGTTAGGGATGTACAGTGGAATAGATGTGGATAATGCAAGATGTAAAACATAAAGCAGTTAGGGATGTACAGTGGAATAGATGTGGATAATGCAAGATGTAAAACATAAGGCAGTTAGGGATGTACAGTGGAATAGGTGTGGATCATGCTAGATGTAAAACATAAAGCAGTTAGGGATGTACAGTGGAATTAGGTGTGGATATGCAAGATGTAAAACATAAGGCAGTTAGGGATGTACAGTGGAATAGGTGTGGATCATGCAAGATGTAAAACATAAGGCAGTTAGGGATGTACAGTGGAATAGTTATGTGGATCATGCCAGATGTAAAACATAAGGCAGTTAGGGATGTACAGTGGAATAGGTGTGGATCATGCAAGATGTAAAACATAAGGCAGTTAGGGATGTACAGTGGAGTAGATGTGGATAATGCTAGATGTAAAACATAAGGCAGTTAGGGATGCACAGTGGAATAGGTGTAGGTGTGGATCATGTAAGATGTAAAGCAGGATGGATACACTGAGCAGGGCTCATTCTAGGTCTAGGGAGAAGTGGGAAGGTGCGTGATTGCATCATTAAATGGTGTTAACTTATTTTATGAATATCAACACAATAGGTTTAAAATACACAAATTGACCATTAAATACAACATTTGAATAGAAGGAGTGCTTTCTAATGGGCCAGTGTATCTTACTGGATGAAATTTTGTATGAAAATAATGTTTTACATTTACAGTTTTGTGTTTTTATGGAGAAGTTGACCCTCAGGGGGCAAAGTCAGCAGGGTCCCTAGGGCAACTATTTCGCCCAAGTCGCCCTCTAGAATGAGCCCTGCTGAAATATCATCAAATACCTCAATAAACGATACATTTTTATGATGTTATCTCAATTGGTAGTGTCACAGTGAAATACTATAAAGACAAACTAGTTATTGTAGTCAAGGCATTCTTGGATTGGACATAGTTTCTTCCATCACTAAATCACAGGAAGATACATTGGACACAAAGCATTACTTAGCCACACACATAATGATAAAGCCTGTATAGTATAGTGGATTGGAAAAAAATTGTATGATTTGAACAATTGTAGGATTTGAGCAATTGAAGGATTTGAACAATTGTATAATTTGACCAATTGTATAATTTGAGCAAGCAGTAGTAATAGTACAGACAGATCTGTAGTTCAGTGGTAACACGCTGAACTGGTATTCCAGGGATCGCTGCTTTGATCCCCGTCTGACCCTAATAAAATTAACAGTCTTTCAGATGGGACGTTAAACCGAGATATCGTGTCGCTGCTTTACACCGTGCACGTAAAAGAACCAGAGGAGACTCTGCAATGTGTCTCTATCTGTGTCGTTGCACTATCCTCCAAAAATCTAAATTGACTAATCTCTTCAGGAGGAGTCGCTCATATAGGCAACCAGTAGCGACGATAAATAAACGTAAAACACAGTATTAATACCGTAGTTGTCCTCTGTGTGCTCTCATCATTTCTACCTTCACTCATGGTACATGTACGTTGCTTTGCAAAGGTAGCCACAATTCATACATTGTAAACGCCAATAAACAAACTTATTCTGTGGTCATGGAAATAACCACAAAATATGCCTTTATAGTCCCAATAAATTTACTTTGAATTTCTAGCCCCAGCTCAGACAGTGTCTCTTTATATGAAAAAGATAGCAGTTTCTTACGGAGGTTGGTGCACCAAGTACAGGGTTAACCGCTTTTTGAAAATATCTTCCAAGAAATGAACTGGTTGTTAGTTTATACAATTTTATTTTAGCTCAATTGCGAAACATGTTCTTACAACTTATATTTATCACTTTCGAAACCTCATTCCTAATGGAATCCATCGCCACGAGGGAAAGAGAAGAGGCAACGTGGAATTTAAATGCCTAAGGGCACAATCGTAATGGCTCCAGCAGGGCTCAAACTCTGGGATTTTCTCACCTGAAGCAACCACGCTACCACTGCGTTTTTGTAAAAGTATTGTTTATAGCTTATCTCCCTTTATGGATATGTATTTACAAATTCATCATTAATTTTGTGCAGTGGTGGTTTTACTCAAGTAAACACTACGGTAAAATAAAATAAACATGTTATTTTTCCATTTATAAATATAAAAACAGGGACTTTAAATAAATGTGCAAAGCATAGTCATGTCAACTGAAGTCACCCGCTGTTAGTTAATAGATGGGCTGTCAGGCCTACTCTTTCAACCCCAAGTAACTGACATGGATTGGTGCATGCTATTTTTAGACCAATAAATTAATAAGAAAATTACCTTTGGACCAGTTCATTTATCAAAATGGGTAATTTTATCTAAAAATAGTCATAATTATTACTGGCAAAAAAGTGCAGATCCTGATGAGACGGCTCGTTACGAGCCGGCTCATCTGGATCTACACTTTTCATAAGCCTATTTAGAGGCCTGTGGGGTTGAAAGGGTTAATGGATGGGCTGTCAGGCCAACTTCATCTCGAAGGAGAATCTTCCCACATAATAACTACCTGCTCAGTGTATTAATGGAAGATGCATGAAAACATAAACATATATCTGTTTATTTAATTGGTACTTGGAAGGTATTCAAACTCATATTACATGTTTACTTAAAATGTGATGCACAGAAACATTCCAAGGACTGGATGACTAGAAATACATGTATACAGTCAAACCTGTGTTAGTGGTCACCTCTATTAAGCAGCCAACCTCTATTAAGCAGCCAGTCTCCAGATTCCTAATATGTTGCTTTATTATACATTTGACCTCTATTAAGCAGCCACCTGTGTAAAGCAGCCACTATCTGTGATTCCCTTAGCTGGCTGCTTAATACAAGTTTAACTGTATATCTATTTAAGTTTATTTATTGTATTTTATCTTACCAGTTGCCCATATGAGAGACGGGAAGATTACCAAATAACACCTTTCAAGGCAGCTCCAGCAATTAACAAGTACTCGGTGCACCATCTCCGCAAGTAACTGCCAACATTTTCATATAAATTAATTAAGAGACACAGTCTGAGCGCAGGCTCAAGTGTGTGACCATCAGTGATGATAGGCTACAGTGGTATAGGTATACAAGACGGCGACATTAACCACTCGCCCACGCAGGCGGACATTGTGATTCCAGTCTTATAAATATACATGACAATGTCTTCAAATGATATGTTATCTGTGAAATTGTTATTTCGTAAATTAAATTACCTCCCTTCAAGATATTTAGTTAAGAAATAAATGGGACGTTTCTGTAACATAGATCAAGATCAGACGCACAGAGGTGTATACATGTGTATATGTATATGAACTGTGTTAGGTGATGTTGTTTTACATTTATTTATCGTCGCTACCGGTTGCCATGCCTCCTGAAGAGATTAGTCATTTTAGATTTTTGGAGGATAGTGCAATGATACAAACAAAGACCCATTCCAGAGTCTACTTTGGTTCTTTTGCACGCATGGTGTACAGCACCGACACGAGACCTTGGCTTAATGTCCAATCTGAAAGACTGTTAATTTTATTATGGTCAAGACGGGGGATGGAACCTGCGATCCTGGATCACCAGTCCAACGTGTTAACCACTGGACTACAGATCCATCTGTGTTGGAGATGCAGTTTATATTATATATAGTGTATTTAAACACAGCGTGCAACACTTTCTATGAGCAACACTTTCTATGAGCAACAAATTTGATACATTCTTAAAATGCCTATGTATAATATCATCCTATACGAACATACTGACTCGATTGTGGCTTACAGGAAATGCTTTAAGAGGTTTTGATTTCACGTTTGTATCAAGTAATAAGGTTTAATAGAAGTATTTCAAGCTTGCATGGTTTCATCATTACACACTTCTATGGGCAGTTTAGCGAGTTAATTTCAATCAAAATTCAGCATTTACAGTGATTCGGGCGGGGAGCAAACTAGACGTTGAAAACACTGGGAGATGTTTTGGTATGCAAGGGAGAAGATTATGATAAAAAAAGGGGAGGAGTTTGTGGTGCACAAGGTAGACGTTATAGGGAGATGTTTATGGTAGACAAGGGAGAAAGGCAAAATGTGCTCTATACATGGTATGTGTAAATAATACTGTCACAATATATGAGAAACGTCAGGGAGGGGGACAGGGAGGGGGACTCAAATCTCCCTCTGACTACTCTAGCTCCCTCACGGTCATGACAGCTGTGCATGAAAACATTAGTATTGAAATTATGAATTAATGTGCATAAAATATGCATAACATGGCTGTCATAGTATATCTTATACAAAGGCTTATAAAGCATGGAACACTTTACACCTGATTTTACAAATCTCCATTATTTGCATAATCTTATTGGTGAATACAGACAGACAGTGATCCGTGGTTCCTAATCCAACACAAGTACCTGATAATGAAAGCATAAAATGTGTATTTAAAGATTAACCAAATATTACATTCATCAGTCGACCTTTCTGTATTAGTATTTAATAGGTAATACTGCTCCTTACCAGCAAAACCAACTGAAATCCAATAAACTCTCCGGAAATTATCTGGTATTGAAACTGCTATAAGCATTAAGTAGACATGTAATCAGGCATATACAGACAGGTCTGTAGTCCAGTGGTAACACGCTGAACTGGTAATCAGACAGGTTCGATCCCCCGTCTGACCCTAATACAATTAACAGTCTTTCAGATGGGACTTTAAAACGAGGTCTTGTGTCGGTGCAGTACGCCGTGCACGTAAAAGAGCCAGAGGAGACTCTGGAATGGGTCTCTATCGATATCATTCCACTATCCTCCAAAAATCGAAAATGACTAATCTCTTCAGGAGGCGTCGCTCATATGGGCAACCTTAAAATTGCAATAAATATGGACGCCATCCGTCAGTATAAATGGATGTCAATTGTCCTCTTCACATGCCTGTAACACGCACTTTACAATAGAGGGCTCATTGATAATTGCGATATCGATATAAATTGTGTTCCCTCATTGTGAAAAAGTTGCAATAAAAAACTAACAAATGTACATATATAAACTTACTTTTAATGAAAGCAATATTAAATAACAATCAATGCAGTCGTCGGTTTTAGTAAAGCTTTCTATTTTATGCTTTCCAATGAAATACAGAAATTTATCAGCGAAATAAATTGCGATATTCCACTGAGCTGTGGAAATTGAATGAATCCGACTAACACATATTATTTCTCACTGCTTTGCACGTGGTACATTTTTGTTTACAAATTACAGACATCCGTCATATATTGATGTATTTGTGACTAGAGTAGATAAGAGAACATATCTACATAAATACGTGTACCTTTCTTCATGTAAATTGTCAGTCAGTGAGTGTACCTTGTAATTGTATACTAATTCCTCAAAATAGGGAGTTGTTTCTCAAAATAGGGAGAAGTTGTTTCTCAAATCAGGGAGAAGTTGTTCCTCAAATCAGAGAGAAGTTGTTACTCAAAATAGGTAGAAGTTGTTCCTCAAAATAGGCAGAAGTTCATTAGTTGCTGCATGTTGAAATATCAATACGAACGTTTTCTGACTCAAGCCGTCAGTGACGTCATTTATGGCTGAAACCATGTCTTCTTTACTGATTTAGCGTACAGTTGCATCATTTACTGATTTAGCGTACAGTTGCAACATTTACTGATTTAGCGTACAGTTGATTCATTTACTGATTTAGCGTACAGTTGCAACATTTACTGATTTAGCGTACAGTTGCTTCATTTACTGATTTAGCGTACAGTTGCATCATTTACTGATTTAGCGTACAGTTGCAACATTTACTGATTTAGCGTACAGTTGATTCATTTACTGATTTAGCGTACAGTTGCAACATTTACTGATTTAGCGTACAGTTGCTTCATTTACTGATTTAGCGTACAGTTGCATCATTTACTGATTTAGCGTACAGTTGCAACATTTACTGATTTAGCGTACAGTTGATTCATTTACTGATTTAGCGTACAGTTGCAACATTTACTGATTTAGCGTACAGTTGCACCATTTACTGATTTAGCGTACAGTTGCACCATTTATTGATTTAACGTACAGTTGCATCATTTACTGATTTAGCGTACAGTTGCATCATTTACTGATTTAGCGTACAGTTGCACCATTTTCTAATATAAAAAACACTTTTTAGCATAAAATAAAAAGACCAAAAATTTGCTTGTTTAAGTGAATGATCGAATAATATTTCACTTATGAACATATAAAGCTATTATTATCACTTGTGGTGCTAATTAATAACATTCGTGGCTAGCACCACTCAGCTAGCACCACACAGCTAGCACCACCCAGCTAGCGCCACTCAGCTAGCACCACCCAGCTAGTGCCGCCCAGCTAGCGCCACTCAGCTAGCACCACCCAGCTAGTGCCATTCAATGGCACAAACAAATATTCTATTAAATTTAATATTCAGATTTTTAAAACATTAATTTCAAATATTTCAGAACTTTGCATACTAGTTAAGTACTACAATTATATGAACAATGTTGTATTAATTACTAAATGTCCTTCATTGCGAATATACTCTACATATGAAGATTATTGAAGAGTGGCATAAATCGCCTGCTGATGATGATGAGCTATTTAAGAGGTGAAAAGTAACACACAATACTTGTGAACAGACGAATATGTAGTCCAGTGGTAACACGCTGGACTGGTAATCCAGGGATCGCAGGTTCGATCCCCCGTCTGACCCTAATAAAATTAACAGTCTTTCAGATGGGACATTAAACCAAGGTCTTGTGTCGGTGCTTTACACCGTGCACGTAAAAGAACCAGAGGAGACTCTGGAATGGGTCTCTCTCTGTGTATCATTGCACTATCCTCCAAAAATCTAACATGACTAATCTCTTCAGGAGGTGTCGCTCATATGGGCAACCGGTAGCGACGATAAATAAACGTAAAACACACACACACACAATACTTGTAGATTTATTTTAAAAAATCAAATCATTAAACAGTGAATAAGGGTACAATAGAGAGACCAGGGTTCATTCTAGGTCAGAATTTTTGGGAGAAGTGAGAAAGCCCGTGATCGCTTCCTTAAATGGTGTTCTTTAATATACTTCTGCAAAATAGGGTTAAAATGCACACTACACAACCCATTAAATACAACATTTGAATAGAAGGAGTGCTTTACAATGGGCCAGTGTATCTTACTTAGACACAATTTTGATTGCAAATCTTAAAAACCAAAATATATTTTTATTTTATTTTACTTTTAGGGAGAAGTGGGCTCACCAGAGGGCGAAGTCAGGGTCCCTAGGGCGACAATTTCGCCCACATCGCCCTCTAGAATGATCCCCGAGAGACTCCTCGCTTCTCCCAATCTTACCTAGGATGAGCCTTGACTAAGACAGTGGTATGCTGGTTGGTCATTAGTATAAAAGTATATACATATATTATAGACGAGTCAGTGGTCTATATGTTGAATTGTGAAAACAAGGATTGAATGTTTATTCCAACGTCTCACGCTAAAGTACCTAATAATATTAGCAGTCTTTCAGAAGTGATTAGGAGGAATAAACCGAGGTCTCATGTGTGCAAATTTGTTCCAATGTCATAAAGTGACCAAGCAAAGAAAGAGTGGAAAAGTTAGTGACCCGACGTGGTACTCGAACCCACGACCTCCCAAACACTAGTCGGACAGCTCTACCAACTGAGTTAGCCGGGCCGATGTTCTACGCACGCCGAAATACACTACAGTCACACTCTAAAGTACATGTACCTAATAATATTAACAGTCTTTCAGATGGGATTAGAAGGCATACTCCGAGGTCTCATGTATTGGTAATATACACCGGGCATTTAAACAAACAAGGAATGCTTTTGGAGTTGGAGTGTGTGTCTTGTACTATCCTCCAAAACATGAAATGATTAATATACTCCTATCTATCTATCTTCCTTTCCTCGCGGGGATGTAGAAATATTGTGCGTCAAAAACATGGAGGTATTGCCCAATTAACCAGGTGGGCGATGATAAATACATTTATCCAAAAAATATATGAACTAAAGTGACCAAGCAAAGAGCAAAAATGTTAGTGACCTGACACAAGACGCTCACACCCTCGACCTCCCATTATACCATATCACTTTATCAGCTAGCCGGGCCGATATATTCATTCACACTGAAATACACTACACTACACTCACTTTCCAGTTTGCACACAGCATAGGTTCTACCACACACTACAGTCTCAACTTGAGGATTTAATGAATAAGTCTATGACAGATTCTGAACCACAATGTGTGTATTCGTCCACTCAAGTTCACAATATATAATTATGAACAAACTGATGCCCAAACTCTCGTTTGACAACTGTGCTCCACCCACTCCAATTAGCCTGCAAAATATTCTATTCACTGACCTGTTGCGCTACTGGTTCCAAAATGCTCTCTATCGTTTTGGTATGGAACACCGGCATTTTTACACCCTTGTGCCGTGTGTCCAAACTCTAAACACAATTAATTTAATGAAATGTCGTCGACTGAATCTTCCAAAAGTCTAGCAAACTTTTTATCCAATTAACACGAAGAGCTAGCACACGAGCTGTCAAATTAGTTTCGAATTTGTTCCTTTCTTATGAACAAAGTTCTAAATTGGGTTAGTCAAATTAGCTAATTTATAGATTTTCACGTTTAATTCAATTGATAAAAGCACTTCTACTTGAATCGTTTCTCGAATTAATGGTGGAACCCGATACGCCGATTTCTCGGATGTTGCCAAATAAGGGAAACGGGTCATCACGGGTCATTGGCATTTGCTGTACCGTAAAATGTAAAATAAACGTGTTTTTACATCATTTTATAATTATACATTGTATTTCCTAGCTTAATATTGAAAACAAAAATTCAGTACAACACAAATTGCATAGAATATAATAATAAGTGTATTGCCGTCTGGGTTAATTTAGCAATACACTGTCTTGATTCGCTTGACTGACGCGCAATTTTGTATTCGGGAACATCTTCGCTTACATTGTACATCAATGCATTATGGTGGAACGGTATGGTCTCCGTGGTTCGTTGTCACAGGCCTATATGTTATAAACTATTAATTTATAATAATCTGGATTCACCGACGGATCTGTAGTCCAGTGGTTAACACGTTGGACTGGTAATCCAGGGATCGCAGGTTCGATCCCCCCGTCTGACCCTAATAAAATTAGCAGTCTTTCAGATGGTACTTTAAACCGAGGTCTCGTGTCGGTGCTTTATACCGTGCACGTAAAAGAACCAGAGGAGACTCTGGGATGGGGCTCTGTCTGTATCATTGCACTATCCTCCAACATTCTAAAATGACTAATCTCCTATTATTAAATGACTAATCTCGTATTATTATGCATGGATGTTGACCCTATTTACATTAATTTGTTGTCAACATAATATAATGGCGTATACAACGTTTATTTATTAATCGAAATACTCAGTTGCTGTGGCAACTAGTTCGGGGGGGTGAACAACAATATAATAAATAGTGTGTTCTTTCTTCATTAGTCAACTGAAGGCTGGATATTGTGGTCAGCATTCGTTAGTCAACTGAAGGCTGGATATTGTGGTCAGCATTCGTTAGTCAACTGAAGGCTGGATATTGTGGTCAGCATTCGTTAGTCAACTGATGGCTAGATATTGTGGTCAGCATTCGTTAGTCAACTGATGGCTAGATATTGTGGTCAGCATTCGTTAGTCAACTGATGGCTAGATATTGTGGTCAGCATTCGTTAGTCAACTGAAGGCTAGATATTGTGGTCAGCATTCATTAGTCAACTGAAGGCTAGATATTGTGGTCAGCATTCATTAGTCAACTGATGGCTAGATATTGTGGTCAGCATTCGTTAGTCAACTGAAGGCTAGATATTGTGGTCAGCATTCGTTAGTCAACTGAAGGCTAGATATTGTGGTCAGCATTCATTAGTCAACTGAAGGCTAGATATTGTGGTCAGCATTCATTAGTCAACTGATGGCTAGATATTGTGGTCAGCATTCGTTAGTCAACTGAAGGCTAGATATTGTGGTCAGCATTCGTTAGTCAACTGAAGGCTAGATATTGTGGTCAGCATTCATTAGTCAACTGAAGGCTAGATATTGTGGTCAGCATTCATTAGTCAACTGATGGCTAGATATTGTGGTCAGCATTCGTTAGTCAACTGAAGGCTAGATATTGTGGTCAGCATTCGTTAGTCAACTGAAGGCTAGATATTGTGGTCAGCATTCGTTAGTCAACTGATGGCTAGATATTGTGGTCAGCATTCATTAGTCAACTGATGGCTAGATATTGTGGTCAGCATTCGTTAGTCAACTGATGGCTAGATATTGTGGTCAGCATTCATTAGTCAACTGATGGCTAGATATTGTGGTCAGCATTCGTTAGTCAACTGATGGCTAGATATTGTGGTCAGCATTCATTAGTCAACTGAAGGCTAGATATTGTGGTCAGCATTCATTAGTCAACTGATGGCTAGATATTGTGGTCAGCATTCATTAGTCAACTGATGGCTAGATATTGTGGTCAGCATTCATTAGTCAACTGATGGCTAGATATTGTGGTCAGCATTCGTTAGTCAACTGATGGCTAGATATTGTGGTCAGCATTCATTAGTCAACTGATGGCTAGATATTGTGGTCAGCATTCATTAGTCAACTGATGGCTAGATATCGTGGTCAGCATTCGTTAGTCAACTGAAGGCTAGATATTGTGGTCAGCATTCGTTAGTCAACTGATGGCTAGATATTGTGGTCAGCATTCGTTAGTCAACTGATGGCTAGATATTGTGGTCAGCATTCGTTAGTCAACTGAAGGCTAGATATTGTGGTCAGCATTCGTTAGTCAACTGATGGCTAGATATTGTGGTCAGCATTCGTTAGTCAACTGATGGCTAGATATTGTGGTCAGCATTCGTTAGTCAACTGATGGCTATATATTGTGGTCAGCATTCATTAGTCAACTGATGGCTAGATATTGTGGTCAGCATTCGTTAGTCAACTGATGGCTAGATATTGTGGTCAGCATTCATTAGTCAACTGATGGCTAGATATTGTGGTCAGCATTCGTTAGTCAACTGATGGCTAGATATTGTGGTCAGCATTCATTAGTCAACTGAAGGCTAGATATTGTGGTCAGCATTCATTAGTCAACTGATGGCTAGATATTGTGGTCAGTATTGATTAGTCAACTGAAGGCTAGATATTGTGGTCAGTATTCGTTAGTCAACTGATGGCTAGATAGTGTGGTCAGCATTCATTAGTCAACTGATGGCTATATATTGTGGTCAGCATTCATTAGTCAACTGATGGCTAGATATTGTGGTCAGCATTCATTAGTCAACTGATGGCTAGATATTGTGGTCAGCATTCGTTAGTCAACTGATGGCTAGATATTGTGGTCAGCATTCGTTAGTCAACTGATGGCTAGATATTGTGGTCAGCATTCATTAGTCAACTGATGGCTAGATATTGTGGTCAGCATTCGTTAGTCAACTGATGGCTAGATATTGTGGTCAGCATTCGTTAGTCAACTGATGGCTAGATATTGTGGTCAGCATTCGTTAGTCAACTGAAGGCTAGATATTGTGGTCAGCATTCGTTAGTCAACTGATGGCTAGATATTGTGGTCAGCATTCGTTAGTCAACTGATGGCTAGATATTGTGGTCAGCATTCGTTAGTCAACTGATGGCTAGATATTGTGGTCAGCATTCGTTAGTCAACTGATGGCTAGATATTGTGGTCAGCATTCGTTAGTCAACTGATGGCTAGATATTGTGGTCAGCATTCATTAGTCAACTGATGGCTAGATATTGTGGTCAGCATTCGTTAGTCAACTGAAGGCTAGATAGTGTGGTCAGCATTCATTAGTCAACTGACGGCTAGATAGTGTGGTCAGCATTCGTTAGTCAACTGAAGGCTAGATATTGTGGTCAGCATTCATTAGTCAACTGATGGCTAGATATTGTGGTCAGTATTCATTAGTCAACTGATGGCTAGATATTGTGGTCAGTATTCGTTAGTCAACTGAAGGCTAGATATTGTGGTCAGCATTCGTTAGTCAACTGATGGCTAGATATTGTGGTCAGCATTCGTTAGTCAACTGAAGGCTAGATATTGTGGTCAGCATTCATTAGTCAACTGAAGGCTAGATATTGTGGTCAGCATTCGTTAGTCAACTGATGGCTAGATATTGTGGTCAGCATTCGTTAGTCAACTGATGGCTAGATATTGTGGTCAGCATTCGTTAGTCAACTGAAGGCTAGATATTGTGGTCAGCATTCGTTAGTCAACTGATGGCTAGATATTGTGGTCAGCATTCATTAGTCAACTGATGGCTAGATATTGTGGTCAGCATTCGTTAGTCAACTGAAGGCTAGATATTGTGGTCAGCATTCGTTAGTCAACTGAAGGCTAGATATTGTGGTCAGCATTCATTAGTCAACTGAAGGCTAGATAGTGTGGTCAGCATTGATTAGTCAACTGAAGGCTGGATATTGTGGTCAGTATTCATTAGTCAACTGAAGGTTGGATATTGTGGTCAGCATTGATTAGTCAACTGAAGGCTAGATATTGTGGTCAGCATTCGTTAGTCAACTGATGGCTAGATATTGTGGTCAGCATTCACTAGTCAACTGATGGCTAGATATTGTGGTCAGCATTCGTTAGTCAACTGAAGGCTAGATATTGTGGTCAGCATTCATTAGTCAACTGATGGCTAGATATTGTGGTCAGCATTCATTAGTCAACTGAAGGACTGGATATTGTGGTCAGTATTGATTAGTCAACTGAAGGTTGGATATTGTGGTCAGCATTCATTAGTCAACTGAAGGCTAGATATTGTGGTCAGCATTCATTAGTCAACTGAAGGACTGGATATTGTGGTCAGTATTGATTAGTCAACTGAAGGTTGGATATTGTGGTCAGCATTCGTTAGTCAACTGAAGGGCTGGATATTGTGGTCAGTATTCATTAGTCAACTGACGGCTGGATATTGTGGTCAGCATTCGTTAGTCAACTGATGGCTAGATATTGTGGTCAGCATTCATTAGTCAACTGAAGGCTAGATATTGTGGTCAGCATTCATTAGTCAACTGAAGGCTAGATATTGTGGTCAGCATTGATTAGTCAACTGAAGGCTGGATATTGTGGTCAGTATTCATTAGTCAACTGAAGGTTGGATATTGTGGTCAGCATTGATTAGTCAACTGAAGGCTAGATATTGTGGTCAGTATTCATTAGTCAACTGAAGGTTGGATATTGTGGTCAGCATTGATTAGTCAACTGAAGGCTAGATATTGTGGTCAGCATTCGTTAGTCAACTGAAGGCTAAATATTGTGGTCAGCATTCATTAGTCAACTGAAGGCTAGATATTGTGGTCAGCATTCATTAGTCAACTGAAGGCTAGATATTGTGGTCAGCATTCGTTAGTCAACTGAAGGCTAGATATTGTGGTCAGCATTCATTAGTCAACTGAAGGACTGGATATTGTGGTCAGTATTGATTAGTCAACTGAAGGTTGGATATTGTGGTCAGCATTCGTTAGTCAACTGAAGGGCTGGATATTGTGGTCAGTATTCATTAGTCAACTGACGGCTGGATATTGTGGTCAGCATTCGTTAGTCAACTGAAGGCTGGATATTGTGGTCAGCATTCGTTAGTCAACTGAAGGGCTGGATAGTGTGGTCAGTATTGATTAGTCAACTGAAGGACTGGATATTGTGGTCAATATTGATTAGTCAATTGAAGGACTGGATATTGTGGTCAGTATTCATTAGTCAACTGAAGGACTAGATATTGTGGTCAGCATTGATTAGTCAACTGAGGGCTGGATAGTGTGGTCAGTATTGATTAGTCAACTGAAGGCTAGATAGTGTGGTCAGCATTCATTAGTCAACAGTTTTTTTTTTTTACTGAAGGCTGGATATTGTGGTCAGTATTGATTAGTCAACTGAAGGCTAGATATTGTGGCCAGCATTCATTAGTCAACTGAAGGCTAGATATTGTGGTCAGCATTCGTTAGTCAACTGAAGGCTAGATATTGTGGTCAGCATTCGTTAGTCCACTGAAGACTGGATATTGTGGTCAGTATTCATTAGTCAACTGAAGGCTGGATATTGTGGTCAGTATTGATTAGTCAACTGAAGGCTAGATATTGTGGTCAGCATTCATTAGTCAACTGAAGGCTAGATATTGTGGCCAGCATTCATTAGTCAACTGAAGGCTAGATATTGTGGTCAGCATTCGTTAGTCAACTGAAGGCTAGATATTGTGGTCAGCATTCATTAGTCAACTGGATGCTAGATATTGTGGTCAGCATTCGTTGGTCCACTGAAGACTGGATATTGTGGTCAGTATTCATTAGTCAACTGAAGGCTAGATAATGTGGTCAGCATTCGTTAGTCAACTGAAGGCTAGATAGTGTGGTCAGCATTCGTTAGTCAACTGGATGCTAGATATTGTGGTCAGCATTCGCCCGTCAACGAAATCTATGCTACTGTTTGCTCAATCTATGCTACTGTTTGCTCAATCTATGCTACTGTTTGCTCAATCTATGCTACTGTTTGCTCAATCTATGCTACTGTTTGCTCAATCTATGCTACTGTTTGCTCAATCTTCCATCAACCAGTAGTTGGACTGTTGTCATATTTGGTGTGCGACATTCTTCCACCAATTTGTCCACTATTCGGTGTGGCCCTTTCAGTGCCCCACTATAAGTCAGCCTCAGTATTATTTCCAGTTAGTTGTTCGCTGAATACAGTATTGAGGTAATGGTAATAATATATAGTAATAATAGCACGACATGGTACAGGAAGTAGCTTTTGTCTCTCCTCTCGAAGAGAATTGTCGGTTTTCTGGAGTCTCACTCATATAAGGGGCACTGCTAATATCTTGCTTGCTTTACACGTAATACCAACTTAATGTCCGGCAAAGCTTTTACAGAACTTATGAACATTATCGTAAAGCAGCCAATTGAAACCTCTACCAAATGTGTCCACAAGTGCAGAGGATAAACAAGATTAACAATAGGTCACTGTCAACATGCCATTATCAACAGGTCACTGTCAACATGCTAATGGAAATCTTTACGTTACTTATCTTGAAGAGTAGAGGTCAAAATTGGTATGCGGTGGAGGACTAGTATTGGGTGCGAATACCAGCCAAATCCATCAAGAGATGAAGTTCTAATATTCACCACCATCTTGGAGACGGACGGACAGCGACACTATTTATCATTAACCCTTTTAACACTAGATATCGAATAGGATTACAAAATTGTAAATCCAGCTTGTGACTGGCCGTCTCATCAGGATCTACACTTTTTGCCAGTAATATTATTTTTAGACAAAATTACCAAATTTGATAAATGAACTAGTCCAAATGTAATGTTCTTATTAATTTATTGGTCTAAAAATATCATGGACCAGTCCATGCCAGTTACTTGGTGTTGAATGGCAAGATCATTAGCACTCATATATTCACCTTCTTATAAAAACTAAACACATTTAAAGTCCATCATCTAATCTCGTATATGGCACATTAAACGTCGTCATCGTAGAGATACCCCTGATCATTTCACAATTAGCTACAGTTCAGTTGGTCATCCCTTTGTGGTGTTGTTTTCTCATATCATCCAGTGTGGTTGAACCCTTTAGTGCATTAGCCGTGTAGGATACAACCATCCATCAGCATCTCCACTAGTGATGTGCATCGGTTTCAAAATCCATAATCGATTAATCGGACGGGTAAACCGATTAGATAATCGATTATTAATCAGTCAATTGATATAGTTATAAATCAAAATCATTCCATCTAATTTGTGAATTTAACAATCTATTTAGTACTAATAAATTACTTACAAGTTACTAGTTTCGACAAATTAGTTACTCAGTTATATCTCAGTACTAGACTTTAAGTTACTGGACTGCCACCTGATATGACAGAACACTTAGTGAACAGTCTATTACTAGATACAGTTAGAATTGTTGTTGCAAACGTGCAATGCTAATAAAATACAGCCAATAGTAAATCATAGTTTTATTTGAGGTATAAACAAACATAAAAGTAAGAGACAAAAATAAAGACATAAAACCATCCATTCAACATCTGATGTGTCGATTAAAACTATTATATGATACTGAACTTGAGACAGCTTCAATACAGAACAAATTATTTGAATTTGACGAAATATGGAAGCAATATGCTAAAGTTTTAATTTAAAATTATATTGAAAATAATTGTCATCAATCACTTGGTAGAATGTAGGCTGCAGACCACTTTTCTCTTTTCTTTTTTCTTCTAAGTGTAACTGAACATTTTTTCACCACTTTATGGCCAACATGATAATGACTTGATATATTTATATACACTATTATTCATGCCGTTTGTTTATTCTACTCATTATAAAATGTACATTATTGTAAGGTGCTTGTGGGATGCCCTCGACTCACAGGTCACCTATGACGAGGAAAATAAACGGGCCTTAAACGTGGTTCCAAAAAAAAAAAAAAAAAAAGACTTATACATTTTCACAATCGATTATCGCCGATGTCCATACCGGCGAACGATTGTCGGCGACTTAGCGATAATCGGTTTATCACTAATCTCCACATACATGGACAGATATAACCTGGGTTCCAGTCTGTCGAATTTTCACTTCTGACATTATCAGAAACTCAATACGGCCCAATTAATGGTCTCGGTGTTTTTATTTGACTGAACACGCAAAATATATCGACACCTGTTCCCAGGCTAAGACAGATAATCACTTGCCACCACCATCAGCTGACCTGCAGACAGTTCTACCAGTGTCTGCTACAATATGCTGAAGAAACCAGTCTTCTTTCAGAGACTAGATAACAATGCATATTTATGTTGGTATGGGATCGCCACTGTTCAAATTCTGGCAATTGCTTTCAACTAGTTATTATAATTGCATGCTGGGTAACATAAAGGCTATAAATAGTTCAAATAACAATCAGCCGACAATTCATCAATGTGTTTTTCTTATTTGCAACTTAAAACTGGAAATGTTCTGGAATTTCACGAAATATTAAGACTGCTAGCACAACCAGCTTGAAACTGGTAAGAGATAGAAATGGACGTTTCACATTAAAACAATGACCAGTTGTTTCAAGATGTAGTCTTCCTCAGCTGGACAGCATTTGCTTGCATAGACAAAACTTGGTAGAATTAATCGCCCCCCCATGCTTTATATTAATTAAAGTCCACTCGGTAGTTTCACAATCAGTCGTTTGAACATCATTTTACAACAATCTGGTCTCCCAAATTGCTATAATTTGGTTAGTTTTATAGAAATATGTACAGAATTTGAATCACTGGTATACAACTAATTTAAATTCTGTGATATTTGTAAAGAAAATCATGTTATTAAATATGATCAAATTACAGGGCACTCTATAGTAGTTATTGAACATGATCAAATTGCAGGGCACTCTATAGTAGTTATTGAACATGATCAAATTGCAGGGCACTCTATAGTAGTTATTGAACATGATCAAATTGCAGGGCACTCTATAGTAGTTATTGAACATGATCAAATTGCAGGACACTATAGTAGTTATTGAACACGATCAAATTGCAGGACACTATAGTAGTTATTGAACACGATCAAATTGCAGGACACTATAGTAGTTATTGAACACGATCAAATTGCAGGACACTATAGTAGTTATTGAACATGATCAAATTGCAGGACACTATAGTAGTTATTGAACATGATCAAATTGCAGGACACTATAGTAGTTATTGAACATGATCAAATTACAGGGCACTCTATAGTAGTTATTGAACACGATCAAATTGCAGGACACTATAGTAGTTATTGAACATGATCAAACATGATCAAATTACAGGGCACTCTATATAGTAGTTATTGAACATGATCAAATTGCAGTTCTTGTACAGCATCTTATAGCAACGCTATATATATATATCACACATATCGTTTGACGGCCACAATAATTGCCATACGAGTACTGCTTGAATGCAACACTAAATAACACCAGCAATATATCTACAAAAATTCCTGTTTTATTGAGACCAATACAACAAACTATGTTTCACAATACCTGAACAATATTTACATAGTAGTAACAATAAATGAAAGAGCAGTTATATTCTACCAGTGTAAAATACTGAGATTTGCAAACTGAAAACACTACATGTACATCAATACCACCATTACTAGTGAAGATCTTGGCTCCGGATGAAGCATTTAATAAATAGGACACAATTCAGTAAATGTAAAATAGAGAATAACAATTCTTGTACATTCAGATTTCTGTCCGAAGTCAGTGTTTGAAATGAGAAAGAAGTATTTCGTTTGCTCGATATCATACCATTATTAACACATTCAACCCCAAGTAACTGACATGGACTGGTGCGTGATATTTTCAGACCAATAAATTAATAAGAAAATTACCTTTGGACCATTTCATTTATCAAAATGGGTAATTTTATCTAAAAATAGTAATAATTATTACTGGCAAAAAAGTGCAGATCCTGATGAGACGGCTCGTCATGAGCCGGCTCATCTGGATCTACACTTTTCATAAGCCTATTTAGAGGCCTGTGGGGTTGAAAGGGTTAAAGTTGAAAATGACTCGAACAATTTCTAAGAAGGTCATCATAATGCAATTTGATTTTTCTTGAAATACATATCTAATGGGGTTGAAAGGGTTAAAGTTGAAAATGACTCGAACAATTTCTAATTAGGTCATCATAATGCAATTTGATTTTTCTTGAAATACATATCTAATTTTAACGTTCTCATATTTTTTTCTATTTCTTTATATAAATAATAGACGATCTTATTATGTTTGGTGGTATACCTCAACATCGTTCCTCCCTTATCTGCTAGACGTTGTAAAAATAGTGCACCGTAGTTAAATTAGCATCATAAATCGCTTCTCTCCGATTGGTCCAATGATTGAGAAATCCAAAGTTCATATTTTTTGTATCCAATTTCATGTTTAACAAATGACAAAAGAAATTATTATGCACGAGTTTAGCATGTCTTATAAACAATGCTGATATACAAGTGACACTCGCATATTATATATGATATTATAATATCTTTCTGGACAGGAATACAATTTCAATAAAATCAAAAGAAAATTAATTGAGTGCACCAAAAATCGAAAGAAAATTAAATGAGTGCACCTAAATGTTCCATAAATGTACATGAATATACTTTGTAAATATCGGGGTCTTCGAATAGATCTTCGAACAGGGAGATGTTACTGGTATATTAGGGAGAATCTTAGGTGCTCCAACCCTATGCCCACAATAAATTCTACATAAAACTAAAATTTTCCTTCAGCTGCAAACATGGGTTATGCGAGGTAGTCGATAGAACTTACGTATCCCAAATCATTCTCGGGTTGTTTTATGCCAATTAGCTGAGCTTATTAGCAACAGATAGTGAGTGAATAGTTCCCATATGCATGCTCTATACCAAAATAATGGCCACAATATTTTATCGGAATAAGCAAAACATTAAATTTGCACAAAAACACGTCACTCTCCGCCAAATAAGCTGCAACAACATTGAGAGAAAACCCAACTATATACAAGTTGTACACCGTGAAAAGTTCTGTTCAAATACAACAGCAATGTGTTATGTTTAAAACAAATTAATGTTAAGTCAATTATGCATGAAGACAACACATTCATTTGGCAATAGTAATTAATAACCATTGTTTTGTTCTTTCTTTTTGTTATCAGGCCGCCCTAGATGTATAAAAGCATATTATTAGTTTCATCTTGAATTAGTAAAATGCTAAAAGTCAATTAAAATATACAAGTGCCCCAATAAATTATAGTTTATACAGATACAGGTTGCAAAGCATTGGTGAGAAATACAAATTTGTGTATCGCATTGGATGCATAATATAGGTTTATTCCATGCATTGGAAGAAATGTTACAAGTTCCAGGCAATACACTTATATCCACAGTCCACAATCGCTCTCTTTGGTGGCAATGACTACTACCAGGAATGAGGTCTGGCGAGTGGTTAATGTTGTTAGAACTTAAATCGATATAAACCAGTGTAATATGGCAATAAATCGATATAAACCCGTGTAATATGGCAATAAATCGATATAAACCAGTGTAATATGGCAATAAATCGATATAAACCAGTGTAATATGGCAATAAATCGATATAAACCAGTGTAATATGGCAATAAATCGATGTAAACCAATGTAATATGGCAATAAATCGATATAAACCAATATAATATGGCAATAAATCTATATAAACCAATGTAATATGGCAATAAATCGATATAAACCAGTGTAATATGGCAATAAATCGATATAAACCAGTGTAATATGGCAATAAATCGATATAAACCAATGTAATGGCAATAAATCGATATAAACCAATATAATATGGCAATAAATCTATATAAACCAATGTAATATGGCAATATCTCCTCATATTCACCAATTCCATGATCGAACCTGGTCACAACTCACAAGACGGGGGAGCAATGGTAAATTTGAGTTCTCATTCCAAGAATTGTTGACGACAAAGCCCAACATTAGAGGCAATAAATTTCTTCTGAGACATTGTATTCAATATGATTCATTTTGCAAAAAGCATATGGAAATTACATGGAACATTGCTCAAGTGCCATATCAAACTTTCCAACATTATTTGTGTAAAGTTTGTAAACAAATCGCCTCTCAGTTAATGAAAATGTGTTTAATTTATGAATAAAACATGCTGCTCAACATGCTCAGTCACATCAAAATGATGCTGAAAGCTTTGTTTCTGTTACAATAACAGCACTCCGTTGACCCCATGTTAATGTTTTTAAAGTATGTCAAAGACCACATGGCCTTGTAATGATGATGATGATGATGTTGTCGTCAAGCAATGGGGTGTGTCAGCTGGCTGTGGGTGTAGCATCTAATTATCATTCCTTCCAGCACTTCTTGATCGTGACCGCGACGCAGATCGGCTGAAACACACAAAACATAAAGCTACACTATAAGCCTTCACATGAATTAATTGTCTATATAAAGGTCTCGTTATCCAATCTCTACTGGTAAAGAACATGGACAACAGGTGTGAATTAAATTATCCAGTAAAAACGTATGCAGATTGCATGCAATTAATATGTTGCTGACATCATGCAGTATTCTTTAACCCATTTCATTCTGGATACCATTCAAACAGTATTTGCAAAGAACATAGAGCCAGATCAACCGCCACGGATCATGCCGTCTGATCAGGCTCTATGCTGTTTGCTATTCAGATGATTTTGCGAAGACACTTGGCTATGTAGCAAACAACATAGAGCTTGATCAGCATACAGCGTCACGCTGCGGCTGATCTGGATCTATGTTGTTTGCAAAAGCCTGTAAATGTATCCAGAATGAAATGGGTTAACACCCTATACATTACAGAAATTTTGAAGTTATCGTCTCGCTTCTTAGATCCATATGGAATGTGTATACCCGATCCTAGTAGTAGTTGGAGAGACAAACAACGCTTATTTATTTACAAACTCACATTTCTAACTAACGGGGTGGGGTTGGGGGTTGGTTACCAGACAAGACATACACATAATTTGTATAATAGTCACGATTCAGAAGCACATGTCAAAGAAGTGAAGGAACACTACATTTAATATATATAAGTACAAAAGCATGCTGGGTAAAATATAGGCTATAAATACTTCAGACGAGAATTCATTAATCTGGTTTTCTTATCACCAATGCAACACGGGTTCGATCCTCAGACTGGGAAGCATGCGAGATAGTACGGTATTCGCCAAATCGGACAGGTGAGTTTTCTCTGGGTAGTCCAGTTTCCTCCCACACGAATGACCACACATATGTTTTCATCTGGGCCAACGAGAGTGATTAATATAAGTTGCTAAAACGTGTTTCGTGAACGTACAATAAATTAGTTCATACTAATAAAAGGTATAAGTAATTTTCTGTCTGATGCTGTCAAACATCATACAAACTAATACAAATTAAACATATATAAAGCATGAAATATTACGTAAAAAATCGATACCATATCTAGTGCTGTACATGCACGTAATTTATCTGCTTATATATATATTTCGGGTTTTACGCCTGCATCAGCACCATTTTGGGTTATATCGCCCAGTCTGAGCGGGGGCTGCAAAAAATCTGCTGAAAAATGTATTCTTTACAGGTTACTATTTTAATCCTATTTGATCAATATCAAGTAGCACACATTTTTTATTATGTTATTGCAGATTCTGTTAGATATAGACGGACTATGGCGGAAGATAGAAGTGTCCGGATAATGGGTCTTCTTGAATTTTAATTACCCCTTCTGTGGCCTCACCATTGGTGTTTACCTCCCTTGATACTAGCCGTTTTATGTTACTGCATGTATTACGAGCGGACCTATTTATTGATGCATATGTTGTGGAATAAAGGGTAAGAAGGATGTATTAATTCCCAGTGCAACAGGAAGGACATTTTGATTTTGCTGGATTTGTTTCCTATTTACTACCATCTACCCATACCTACCCAGCATTTCTTTCTCGGCTACGGTCTCGACTGAAATAAAAGTAGTCTCTCATCAATGTCTGTGAAAGCTAACTAACCAAACGGAAACTCTTACAATACCACAGAAAATCTTACATGAACACGGTATTAATCACTCGGAAATCTACATTCGGTGGAATTTGTTTGACCAAGTGATATACTTTTTACAGGTACTAATAAGAATGCATGCTGGGTGATAAATGAGCAGGTAAGCAATGTCGGTGGAGAAGCTTTGATACAACATCGAGTCATATTTTTGAAAGGTCAACTTGAGGTAATAATAGACTCGGTTGTAGACCTGGGTATGCTCGATTAAAACCTGGATAGGCAAGTTTCGTTTGTAAACCTGGATACCGTATTGTTCCTATTTATAGCGCCCGGGCGCGATGCAAAACACAAAAGGGGCGTGTTAATTTGAGTAATTAATTTCTGTAGTATAGGTGTGAAAAATCTCCGTTTCAATATCGGTAATTGCCAACTAATTGGAAGAAACTGCTCAGTGACCTTGCATTGTCATAATGTGACGCCTACTGCATCATCGTGTGTTACCTAAATCGATCGATAATTATGTTCTGTACATGCGGTACATACTATTATGCCACGTAAATCGTATACATTTAAAGTTAACCCGTGTTTCTGTGGATTGTTCCGCGTTATAAACTGTTATACAGTGTCTATGTAAATAACTATCCTTGTACTTTCAGTTTGAATAGCTCGAGGCATTGTTGATATTGTGTGAATTCTTCTGTGAAAATAAATACTTTTTTATAGCGATACACATTCAACAATTGATGTGCATATTATTCATGCATAGTATAATTAGTGATTAGTACTTCATGAGCTTGAGTTTATATATATATTAATATATATGGATTACGTTAAACAACAGTACTACCAACATGTAAGCCAATTATTTCCTTTTAAGGGCCATTTCATGTTGCATTTTTACATGGGGGCGCCTATATTAGAGGTGGAACTTTAAATAGGAAACAATACGGTATACAAGGACTGGTACTGAAAACTGAATCAATACTCAACAAGTACAAGGACAAAGGAGCAGACCCACATAAGTACCTTTAAGCAGTCCCAGGTCATATTTTCTTTAATAATATGACATGGGGTATTTGTTTCGTAGTTCTTAGACTTCCACTTTGTGACATGAATAGAACACGACAAGTCGATGTGGAACAAATATAGCAAACATTGTAATACACACCCTCCTCGTCTGTATTCACGACTCCTGCTACGACTGCGACTGTAACTCCTCCTACCACCACGCGACCTTGACCTGCTGCGAGACCTGAAACACAAAATGTCACAATTGATATAATTTTTTTATTATGTGGTCATATACCAAACAAAACTTATACGCTACATAACTAGTGTGTTACAACTACCGCATATATACAATATTATAAACGAGTTCATTTCTGCCCGTAAAACTGTACAAACAGCTGCTGTGGGGGAGGAAGGCAGCGGAAGATCACAGGTGTTCTGTCAGGTAACACCACAGACTGGTAACCAGGTAACACCACAGACTGGTAACCAGGTAGAACCACAGACCATCCACAAGCAGCTGGACGAACATTTCTATAAGCTGGTGTTTTCAGACAAAATGCCTTTTATATCGACCCTATCGTGCAAGAACCACAAATGGTTCACAATTTGCAATGGATATCTTCCATACTTTCCATCACAGTAGTGTTAAGAGTGGTGGACCCCATGTGTAGTATAAAATATTGTATCAATCAACTGTTTTTAAAAAAACCATTTCAGCAAATTGTCTGGTATAAAATCGACTGGTTGAAATGAAATATGTTGGCCAACATGATTGCTATTACATGGCCGAAAAAGTGGATCACGATACACGGTCACATGACCAGTGAAAAACTTGTGATAGAAATCAAGCCATACTAATTATATGTTCAGTAACGTAACAATATATCGATTCCAGGAGTATGTATATCTGCCAAATAATGCTTTATTAGTGATATTTTTTATGCAATGAAACATTGTATTTTATAATTTATTACAAAAAAGGGAAAACATGCAATTTCTTCAGAGTTATATACGTTCAATGCACAAAGAATATGCATACTTTCATCCGAAGAAACTGCACTGCTATTATAGTGGTCACCTCTATTAACCCTTTCAACACCACAGACCTCTAAATAGGCTTACAAAAAGTTTTTGCCAGTAATATTACTATTTTTAGACAAAAATTACACATTTTGATAAATGAACTGGTCCAAATGTAATTTTCTGATTAATTTATTGGTCTGAAAATATCATGGACCAGTCCATGTCAGTTACTTGGTGTTGAATGGGTTAAGCAACTGATAACAAATATGGTCCTAAACACACCAGATATATGATCAAACACAAAAACTTATGAAACATGGTCATTTGAATAGTAACGTTCCAAGTGTGACCTTGACATGGAAACAACGTGCCGGAAACTCTGCACAGCGTCTCAATATGGTCAACATTTGTGCTTTGTGCTAAGTTAAAATTCCTCAAGTGGTTTAAGATATTGGACTGGACACAGAACATAGCCACTTGGTGTGGACATGACCTATGGATTCGGCATACATCGTCTTGATGAGGAGAACATTTGATACAAGTCGAATGAAAAACCATGTACAGTGTCTATGAAGATGCGATCAACCAATAAACTGGCGGACATGCACGACTCCAATACAGCCCCGTATAATAATACTGGAAGGTGCTTGGCAGCTAAGTGTTTAACTATGTTCCATCACGATATACTAACATTCATTCCATTGATAATTCACACCTTTAGAGCACACGTTCCACCACTCCAACATTAATTAACATTTGCCATTGCTATGAATTCACAAAATAGTAACATTGATAATAGTAAAGTAAAAAACATAGTCCATGAAATCACCCATGAAATGTACTTACTTAAACCTGCAAAAAGAAAATACAATTTTCTAATTGGTGTTTTTACCAACAGTCAGTGAATCTGTGTACACACTTCCCAGTATGTTGCTGAACAATGTATTTCAATGTAATCAATACCCATTTCGTTCATTGTCAATTAAAATAGTCGGGGATAGATGTGTGGATAGCCTAAACATTAGAATAAATGAGTGGGAAATTAGAGGTTATACAACGAAAGTGTACTTGTTTATTGTACCTGTACAATGTATCACAAGTAGTCATTAGGTGTGGGTCAATACTGGCTTAATCATCGTGGGAACTAAATTAAAAAGATAAAGTTCTTATTCCGAAAGCTAATCCCGATTAATGACACTAAGAGTGTTTGTGTGGAAAATGATACCGATCTATGTCGTGGCTGGACTATACAATACTATTGTCAATAGGATACCATACTAAGATATACCTACAAATATAGACTTTTAAAACTTATAACAGCCTCATAGACAGAAATTTGAGCAGTTAAATGCTTGCCCATCTCGCCTATAAGATGACCCACCTACTTTGGTCATGAAATTTATGAGTTTTGACATGCACTCGCAAATAGGACAAGTTGATAAAATTTATATGTGTTTTAGCACACGCTTAGCCACTTCATAAAAATCTGGTGGTAAAAACTCTTGTCTTATGGTATGGTAAAAACTCTGTATTATGGGATGGTATGGACGATACTTTAGTAGAATGATACCTATTTGTTCAATCTCATTAAGCTAACAAGTCATCATGTATGACTTTTGGACGCAAAGGAGTTGCATTTTTGAATAATTATATAAACAACCAGATTAGGGATATATTGATTAATTATTCGGCTTGGCTTGTCCAATAGATGTTGTAAACATAGCAGATTATTAACCACTAGCCCCATTCTGTCTGCCTGTCAAGTGATCAGCACTCTTTGTCAGTTTTCATAACCCAACCCCATTGGCCTTTGTTCAAGCTCTAGAGAACAGTATGTATGTACATATTTCTGCGACATACTTAGTTAGCTTGAACACAAGTCATAGACATGTACCAAATATATTTTAAGCGTACTTAAAAACCACCAGTAACATAAAATTAAAGCAGTATCAAAATACTATTACCACGAAGATGGCACCACAGATCATAGTTCTGAAATGACTTACACTTTCAAACAAGGTTGTCAAGTTGGAACATTTGTTGATCAAGAATTGTGTCTCAATTCAATGAAGAGTTGAAATTCACAGAGGCTGTTCTTACTGACTGATGACTCGGCAAGATGACTAAAAACCGGTTCATCCGTTCTCAATCTACTTATGCAAGGCGGATATATTTCAAAGATTCAAGTCGCATATGCTGAATGTCGAGGGATAAAATCTATGTAGAGCCGAGACCAAGTGTGCAAGCAGATGTTGATCTCATGGTTGATGTTCGAAGGATGATGTTTACAGGCCATGCATAGGTGGTTGACGGATCGTACTCCAATGCATTACTATCGCATTGGGATGATTCAATGTTGGCCGATCAAGACTCATACAGTGATGTAATCTTTGTGTGTAGGATGATCTACTGTGAAGATTAAGTCACCGGGATGCTTATCAAAGAGTGTGGAAACAAATCTAGCTCGTGTTTGATGCGGATCAATAGAGTTGACAATTGAGACAGAAATCTGCAAAATTTGTAAGTAGAAACAGTTTAACATTGTGATATCTGGCTAAAAATACACGTGCCCACTTCAAAGGGACTACCGCTCATTACTTCAAATAATGATCAAACATATAATTTTACTAAAGAATTAACATGTAATTTAACGATTATTCCAAAAGTTTGTAGTTCAAAATTTTAGAGATATAATATCAAACACATTTCCTTAGTCTTCAACTCATATATACATTTTAATGTGCTAAACTTCCACCTGAATCTCTTAGTTTCAATTTTTTTAGCAATTACAACATCTACTGAAATAATTGTTAGCAATTAATAAATGATTGATGTAACCCGCAGTGACCCAAGTTCACACCTTTCATAACACATGTTTTTTCTCTAATAATTAAAAAATAGTAAGTTACATTGCCAGCATCAAAGTAATGTATATTGTACAAGAAACAGTTTCAAATCTGGATACACTACTGATAATCTCGTTTTTGCAAACATGGATAATTGTTGGTGATAAGCAGACACTACTCTTTCGGCATCTCGTAAATTGAACATTCTTTAGCAATGATAATTTGAACAATTGCGAAAACTAAATTTCCAAGTGAAAGTACAACTTTCCGTAATCGGTTTGCCACGCTCTGCATACATTCGGAACTAATCGCTCTCTATCGGCATATCTAGGATAACCATTTAAAATGGTTGTTGTTGCGCCACGTATGCACATTAAGCTTGGAATACATACGTTTGTTAACAAACAATTCGCATGTACGACGGTGCTATATTTATTTTCCTTTCTGTGTGGATATTCCAATTACACAAGACATTGGCTAAGTATATTGTTACCAAAAAAATTTCCTTTATTCCGATAATAGTGTCACTTTTTAAACAAACTGTAGTTATGAAAGACATGACTTGGAACACAATAATATGGTGCAAACAGTAAGTGCCTTGTATAGAACCATTAATGAAGCACGTATTACCTGGAGTATCTCCTGCTGCTGCTACGGCCACCACCACCACCACCTCCTCTCTGTCTCGAACAGTCATAAGCATAGTGGCCTGGTTCTCCACATTCATAGCATCTATCCTCTGGATGGAAGGCTCGTCTCCCCCCGCCTCTACCACCACCTCCACCACCACCACCACCACCACCACCATCACGGCCACCACCGCCGCCACCACCACGTCCTCTACCTCCAGACATCCATGGTTTTGGTCGTACTTTTCCTGTGGAATGCTCTACTCTTATTCGGGAACCGTTCACATTTCTGTAACAGACAAGCCAAAATTAAGTCACTATGATTGCAATTGCTCTCACAATACATACCAGGGTTCCATCTGAATGTTTGTCTGCGCCACTTCTGTCGCCAATTGAAAAACACTGGAGCCAATTAAAAAAACTTGGAGCTAACTAAGAGCCATATAATTCACAAATAAATATTTGAAGCCATGAATTTGACAAAAAAAGTTGTGCAAATATTTTCGCCAATTCACAATATGTAGTACCATTTTTGGCGACCGACAGTGGGAACCCTGTATACAAGAAACTGATGTTTCTCCAAAGCTTGACTGTAAGTACAAAATTCCTACATATTCAGTGTATTGGTGCATAGAATAATACTGTGCATAAACTTAGGTTTAGAATGAGCGACATCACTGGCTCTTCTGTTACCTACCCTGTAGTGATAATGGAATAGAATCGAAAAACAACCACAATCGATTATGATTTTGGAACCGATTACCAATCACTAATCTCCCATGACGTACTTTCTGCATTCAATAATCTCTAGGTTAGACAAGATTGCATGTAGAATTTTTGATATGATTTTACAAGAAAGTATTCTTTTACGACTACAAAATGGTCTAATATGTTGGACTAAAAATATGAACAGTATTTTTAGTGGGTACACGTGAATCTCGGTAAGACAAGATATATTTTAAGACAGTAGTAAACACTATTTCTTCATTTAAACACACTACTCTTCCCCTATACACAGTCTTTCCGAAAGACAGTCGGACCGCCGGTCCTGACCGGTAAAAAATCGTTTGGTCCGATAAAATACCCGTTAACGCTGGTCCTTCTGGCCGGTAAAATTTTAGTCGTCGGCATCATTCCAATTCTCACCGTGTGACATTTTTACGACGCACCAGTTATCTAGTTCCTGGCTATATTTGTTTCATAGCGCTTTACAACACCGTTTTGAATGGAATACGGGTACCAGCTACACCGGATGTTTGTGTCAAATTTCCGTAAAATCTTTATCTCAACCAGCCGATCAGAATATAGTATCAACCACGCATAAAGAACTTGCTCCGCCCAGGGTTAGGGTCAAAACGCGTGGTTGATGTCATTAGTCAGTTGGGTGGTTGAGAAAAAAGGCTTACCAATAATTTCGGCAGAAGAATCCAGAATTTATCAGGTGATTTCGGTTTCATACTTCTAATTAGACCAGTTTATCATTCAATATGATCAGTGGCTTAAAATATTTTGCCGGAGCAGTACCTGGCTCCAAGTCTAACTCAAAGAGAAAGGCAGCACCATCCGAGTCCGATAAAATTGAGAGCAAAAGGAAATATGAAGCCAACAGATCGGAAAGAAAATTTATGGACAGCTGGAAAGAGGGTCGACCTTGGTTACTATTCGATCATGAAAAGAACCACATGACCTGTACTCTGTGTGTTGACCACTTTGCCAATGGCCCCAATCAGAACCTAAATCTGCATGGGCAAAACAAATTTATTACAGGTTGCTCAAATAAAAAGTTGTCAACAATTGTAGCACAGACTAGCTAAAGAGAAATCTGAGGTAAATGCACAGAGCTCAGAAGCAATGATGCAGTCAAGTGCAGGAAAGGCCCTTAGGCAACTAAAGACTGCAGAACGGCATAGATTGGCATTTCTTTTCCGTAATGTACATGCTGTTGCCAAGAACAATAGGCCTCTTAGTGACTATACATGGTTATGTCATATTGACCAGGCCAAGGGTCTTGACATTGGTCAATCCTATTTGAACCAAAAGGCTGCTCTCGTTTTCCTTTCATCTATTGCAGATGCTGAGATTACCGTAGAAGCTCCAACCTAACCAATGCAGCATCAACAGCTTCCAAAGACATCAACAGTGAAGATGAAATTTGCTATCCGATATTCAGGACACCGACGTTCAGGAAGTGAACGACTTGTTTGCCAGTGACATAGATCTTCCATTTGATTGTGACTACTCTAATGACTATCAGAGCGAGGAAGACAACTTAGACAAGTTGATTGAGTTTTCACATGACTGATTGCACATGTTCTGTCAAAATAAACCAAGAATATAAAACCGATTGTACTGACTTTCTTAATGAAATCTTTGTAAAAGACAATATAATATACGATAATCTGTTCATTTCCAGACTTCCCCAGAGTACCCGTATCTTAGTTTAATAATATTTTATTGCATATGTACACATAAACATGATCAAGCAGAATTCAATACAATCTTACAAAAATTAGATACACACACAAATGGGTTGGACACAAGTTATTTCACCATTAGCTTTGGTCCTTGGTACCTACACATTGTAGCAGATAAATAAGTAATGGTTTGTTATGTACACGTATTTGTATCCTTATTGATATGAAGTGTTTCTAAAAGACGAGACCAGTATATATCTGATGAATTACATTATTTTTTTCGGGCCAGTATAATTTCATTCGGTCTGGTAATAGTTCAAGGTTTACCAGACCGAATGTCCATTAAATTATTGAGGTCTTTCGCATAGACTGTATACATAATTCAGGGTTCTCGCTACGGTGGGTGGCAGTGCCCACCACTAGACATTGCCGCCCGGCACTCTGAACACACTGGGTTCCTCCGCCCGGCACTCAAATTGTCAAAATAAAATAATCTCCGAAAAGCACGTCGTATCGGCCGTTGTGGGTATTCCATCGGCTTCCAGTATAAACAGTGCTTCTCTAATCACGTTTAAAACGCGAATTTTCATTGGTTGAAATCGACAGGCTTTACCACCAACACCGATAAGTCGCTAACCAATCATCGCGCTCGTCTCATAATTACGTTTAGCAGACGACGGAAGCTGCGGCGAAATGGCTGCGCCTAGTCCTGGAAAGAAACCGAAGTTGCAGCCATCTTTAACTGATTTTTTCCGAACTAAAACACGTAAACATCGTTTGACATTTTAATAATGTGTGCATGTTTAGCTGTCTATATATTTAGGACACCTTTGTGTACACTTGTTTTGTGAATACACGCAGTGCTCTCCGTAGAATATGAAGTAGCCGGTTTTAATTTATAAGTAACCGGCATTCACTCGCTACCGAGCCGGCGTAGTCGACGAGGGGGAGAGTGCGGGAGGGGGTTTCCCCTCCTGTTGGGGGGCCTCCCCCAGAAAATTTTCCAAAATTGGTCTCATTTCGTGCAACCTGGTGCATTTTTAAGGCAATATTTACACCAATTTTTTGATCATTTTTACACATTTTATTTTCACAGAAAAAAAAATATTGTTAAACACAGATTGAGACTATATAACAAATGTTAGATCTTGGTGTCATGGAGTTTCAAGCATGTACATGTACTTTGTTTTACTATTGTTGACCCGTTCTTTCCACTTGTACAACTATATACCAGTTATGTATGCAACACACTCGACACTATCTTCTTCTAAAGGCAGTCTCTGACATTAATGTTTCCACCGAAACTGTTACGGTGTATGAGCAATTCGGGTAGCTATCCGAATTTAAAAAATCTACACCTAACACGAAAAATAGTTTCTATACCATTTCTGATTAAGACCAATAAATGTTTTTACTCAATGATGTACTATATCAAAATAAGATATTCAATAAGTTATGGTGGATAAATTAAAAAAACAACAAGTACACAGTGCATAGCCATAGGTGCCCTGAAGTATTCAGGCATATAAACCGGTGCCGACCGACACCGTTGCGATAGCGATATTGAGCAGCAAGGTCACGTGATGAAGCTAAAAAATTCAACAAGAGTGTTTTGAAAGTTGTTTTCACGACTTAAGAAAATAATAATATACACGGCAAGTGCAATTAACATTTTATACTGGTCATTATTATATGTGGATATACGCCGAGCATAGGTTCCACAACTCTAATAAACACACAGACCCATACACACATGGTAAATGTGCACTGCCCTACTACCTGTACCATCACTGATCATTACCTGTGTGACAAAAATCTGACATAACTCTTTGATTATTGGAAAGTTTTCTTTTCTTTTTTGCATTCATTTTCAAAAAAAAGTAGTCTAAATTTAGAAACTCACGGAAAATCCAGATTTTCCCAGCGATATGATTGGTAGATAGCGCTGATCATTTGCATTTGTACTAGATGCGCGTCTCTTATGCGCATTGTAACAAAAACATCCGATAAAATGGATGCGCCCACAGAATCACTTCCGGATCGATTTATTTGACGATTTCGTCCTAAATATTCGCTGTTTTGTTTCGAAATAATATATTTATTATACCGGAAAGTAACCGGCGCTCAGTCAGCGTGTAGTCGGCGAAATCGCCGGCCGCCGGGGCTTCCGGAGAACACTGTTAAACACGTATTCTATTTTATACTTGTAGACACGTTCTGGTTTCATTTTCGGTTACGTAAATTCCCTGGTTTAAATTAAAGCGTTTCGCAAGTGACCTATGATCGTCTACGGACAAAAACATGTCTGAATTTCGTCTGCAAACAATAGTATTCTGACGTTTGTCAGCCCCTAACAACTAACGGAAAGCACATTGATCACGCCGACGTGCGGTACCTGGCCATACCGTACCTAGTCCGTCTCGTACCCATTAGGTCTCAGTCCATCTCGTACTCAGTACATCTCGTTCCTATTCAATCTGGCACGAACTATAGTCTGTCATAGTGTACACAGTCATGTTGGTGAACTAAATCGATTATTTTATAATCTGATAATAGTTTTCATTTTAATAGAGATATATCTATGCAATTGTAAATTGAATGAAAGGTTGTTATGTTTTACATTTTTTTAGCTTCTTAGCAAACATATTCAAAATTGTTTTTGACTTGGGTGTCCATCCGTACGTCCTTCACAAATAGTGTCTGCTCAATATCCTTCTAACCCCTTGACGGTTTATCAAATAACTTAACTCAAATGTTCGCCATTTCGAGCCGATGTGCAGAGCGCCACTTACAGCCGTATTGGTTCAACGGCAATGTTGTATTGAGAGGCCAAAGGTCAGACACTTCGCACATCATCTTGATATACCGAGTATGTGTGCCAAGTAACTGCAAAATCCCTAAAGCTTTTGACCTGATGCATGTACTGTGAGGAGGGTAGACCGGAGATATATGTGTTTTTGTTTAAATATTTTCATATTAGTAATTATATATTTGCCAGTAAATTCCTTTTCTCATTTGCTTGCAGCTGTGGCTGCTGCATCTGATGTCACTGTACCAAATGAACCAGCTACTAGTCTTCCAATCTCCTCACAGGCTGTGCAATCTGATGAAAAACATCCACAACAGCCCCATATATCTGAAGAGGAGGCGAAGAAGAAGAAACGAGCAGCATCTTTTGTTTCAAGCTGGAAGTCCGACCGATCATGGCTCGTTTACATAGAGGACGAGGGCATGTATTGCACTGTGTGTCAGAAGACTGGCAAAAGACCATATGACAGGGATACCTGGAATAAATCACCTGCGATACGACTCCGGCTGGAGACCATCAAAAGTCATGAAAACTGTGTTGCCCATAAAGATGCGGTTAATCAATTACTTCTTAATGCTCAATATGACACTATCACTACATCTATACTTCCAGAAGTAAATATAAGTTCAATGAGCAAAACATTTGCATCTCTTTATTTCCTTTGCAAACACAGAATTGCACATACAACAAACTTTGAGCCATTGTTGGATTTTGTCAGCTTTTTGGGCATGAATATCAAGTCCAAAATATGTGTTGGCAAGAATGCGACTTATTGCTCTGAACAATCAATTCAGGAAATGCTTTTCACTATGAGTAATTTGATTGAACAAAACATTTTGGAGGAGATAAAGCAGTCACCATTCTATGCTGTTATGTTTGACGAAACAACTGACTGTAGTATAGCTGAACAATTAGTTATACATACCAGGTATATTGATGAGAATGGTACTGTTCACGTAAAATATTTGAAAGTGCTAGATGTTCTGAAGCATGAATCGGATCAAGATGATACCAACAGTGAGCATATAATAAGACTCAATGCAACAAACATTGCCAACAAGGTGAAAGATTACATCAGTTCCAATAATCTGTGCTTTTCCAAATTGGTTGCTATAGGAACTGATGGCACAGCCGTCATGACAGGTAAAAACAATGGCGCTGTGAAAAAGCTAGTTGACTTTCAGTTAGATGCACAGCCAGAGTCATCCTCAGGAAAATGTGAAGCTGTGGGTATCCACTGCGCTGCACATAAGCTAAGCTTAGCTGCTTCACAGGCAGGAGATAGAGTTCCCTACATAAAAAAATTCAAAGATATGTTGCGAAAATTGTATGATTTCTTTGAAAACAGCAGCGTCAGAACAGCTGGTTTACGGGTAGTACAGGAACTGTTGGATAATCCGAAACTGAAACTCCTTCAACCATCTTCCACCAGGTGGCTGAGTGTAGGCAATGCAGTCTGTCGGCTGAAATCTATATTTGCTAGTGTCGTAATGTCTCTAGATAGAGAAGGTGAGGAGCGGCATGATGTAATTGCTGCCGGCTTACATCATTGTGTCACAGATTACAAATTTGTTGCAACAATGCTGATGCTGTGTGATGTTCTACCTGCAGTTAACAGGCTGTCACTATTGTTCCAAGCTGAATCGATTGACTTTACCAGTGTACAAAACTATGTCGTATCCACCATCTCTAAGCTAACAAGTCTGAAGACAATAGATGGTCAGTCCCTTAATTCAATTAGTACCTACATTGACGAGTTACGGAAATCTGGGGTTGATGTGAGAACACAGAGGTCACGGGGACAGACAACAGTAAGTCACCATGAAGAGTTTCGAAAGACAATTCAAACTGTATTCTTAGATAAACTGATTGAGAACATTAGTAACAGGTTTACAGACACAGACATAATGTTCAGTTTTCTCTCTGTCTTTGAACCAAACAATCTGCCAGATGAGGAAACGGAACATGTATCCGCAGAACATGTAACAGAAGAATTGTCTGTTAATGAACATGGCATGCCGGAAACAGATGATCAGCCTGTAGTAGATGCTACAGCTACAGAGGCTACTCTTCCAAATGCCACTGTGGTGAAAGATGCAGCTTCAAAACTACCTTTACCATATTATGCAAATGTGCACACGGTTTGCTGTTGATGAGGGCCAAGCTATTCAAGAATGGGGCAAACTTCAAACACTATTTATCAGACCATATGAGACATCTGAAACTTCGAGATGTTGTTCACCAGCTTTGCTCCAACAAAACTCACCAGCAACTTTATCCCAGCATGTCAAAATTGGCCCAGATTTGTTGTGTGGTGCCACCACATACTGCAGATTGTGAGAGAGACTTTTCTCAAGTAAAGTTCATCAAAACATCTCTCAGAAACAGGATGAAAGATCGCACACTGGATGCAATACTAAGGATTGTTCTAGAAGGACCCACTGTTGAGGTATTTCCATTCACTGAGGCTGTAAAGATGTGGGCACGAGAAAAAAATCGTAGACTGAAGACGACATAAAATAGGATACTGAATTACACTTAGTGTACATGTTATAGTGTATTACCATGATTATGACAATTTAACTGTTATGATTAGACACCCTTTGTTTTGTGACACACATACCAGTTACAGCAGGGTCACAAAACAAATGATTTGATTGCCTCAATATACAGGTATAAAGTTAGTATGTTAGTCTTATTTCTTGTTTCTCATATAAAAAGTACAACAATTAGGTATAGATAATAATGGCTTATTTTATACTCAAATACAGGAAATGGCATTTCTGGACACCTATATTTCAAAAAAAATCCGGGGTGGCATGCCCCCGGACCCCCCTAGCACAGCTTCGCGCCTGTGGCGCTCGCACCTTTTTACCCACCACTCAGGTCATCCTGGCTAGAACCCGTACATTGTACATGTCAAAGATTATGAAGCCATTTTTATAAACATTTATCATTTTCAGAGTCAGTTCCCAATAGTTTTGTCATACTTACATGTACTTTCAATAATATTTATTGTTGATTGGTTAGAAGGTAATTAAAGGTACAGATATGATCATTTATTTAACAAAGAGATAGGAAGAATGTTTACATCTGTATATAAATAGATGTACAGCTGTGGTCCACATCAATGCTAAATGTGTGAGGTTGACGAGGCTAAGGGATTAGATGTAGGGATACGCCCAACTATATGTGGATGTGTGCGGTCGACGAGGCTAAGGGATACGACTGACTATATGTGGATGTGCGAGGTTGACGAGGCTAAGGGATACGACCGACTATATGTGAGGTTGACGAGGCTAAGGGATACGACCAACTATATGTGGATGTGAGACGTTGACGAGGCTAAGGGATTAGATGTAGGGATACGACCCGACTATATGTGTGGATGTGTGAGGTTGACGAGGCTAAGGGATACGACCAACTATATGTGGATGTGAGAGGTTGACGAGGCTAAGTGATTAGATGTAGGGATACGACCAACTATATGTGGATGTGAGAGGTTGACGAGGCTAAGGGATACGACCGACTATATGTGGATGCGAGAGGTTGACAAGGCTAAGGGATTAGATGTAGTGATACGACCGACTATATGTGGATGCGTGAGGTTGATGGGGCTAAGGGATTAGATGTAGTGATACGACCGACTATATGTGGATGCGTGAGGTTGATGGGGCTAAGGGATTAGATGTAGTGATACGACCGACTATATGTGGATGCGTGAGGTTGACGAGGCTAAGGGATTAGATGTAGGGATACATGAACCTTCTCCATAAAAAATATACAATTTTCTTAGACAATTTTGGTCAGTTCATTCTAATGTACTCCTATTAATATATTGTGTTTAATGGTCATACTGTGCATTTTAACCATATTTTGTTGAAATTTATTAACTAACATAATTTCTCATAATCGCTTTCTCACTTCCCCAAAACAATTCTGACCTAGAATGAACCCCGAGCATCTGCATCTATCTTTACTGGTGTTCAATATAAGAACACTCAATAATTTGTTGTGTGATCAAACTTTAATACATACGTTCCATCCAGACCCCTAACGGCATCGTCAGCATCACGCGGATCTTCAAACTCGACAAATGCAAAGCCTGCAGGATTTCTAGCGACCCATACGCTTCTCAACCTTCCATAATAGCCAAACGATCTTTCTACATCCTTCTCATTTGTGTCTCGTGCCAAGTCTCCAACATAGATCTTACAATCTATGTCATTTCTACGAGACATGCTGATCTAAAAGAATTTAAGAAACGGTTGAGTAAACGGTAAATTTGTTGAATTGACTACAGTGTACATACAAGTTAAATCCAAAATACTGTAAGAACTGAACTATTAGGGATAACGGTTCATAGGAATTATCATTCTACACTATCTACACGTATAGCAGATAAATGCATCAGTAGGATCTATAGGTTATTTTGCTTTGCTTACACCCTGCAATGTCTCCATATACGAAGATTTCTTTATTGCTGGTTATTCTAAACCAAACAAATATTTGTCCAAATTATTCACCAGGGTGCATATCAATTTATGTTCTGAAAAAGGCATATTTGCCACACACTGCCAGACATACATCTCCGGTCTACCCTCCTCACAGTACATGCATCAGGTCAAAAGCTTTAGGGATTTTGCAGTTACTTGGCACACATACTCGGTATATCAAGATGATGTGCGAGATGTTCGTTAGGAAATTTGCCATAACGGGTCATGCACCCATACCCAACCCAAAACTATATTAATGGGGATTTTCATACACTGCTACTGTACACTACTTCACATGATGACGCTACACGTAGCTACGGAACTTCCGTCTTGATAGCGCCAAGTCAGAATGTGGTCGGTCGCCGACGATCCATTTCAACATTCCTACCAAGATTAGTCAAAATCCGACTGGTGGTTCCCCGAGATTATCTTACAACTTCTGCTAATTTTAGATGGCGGCCATCCCGGAATTCATGGAAATTTTATTTTAACAACTTTGGAAATGCTTCACCTATGGATCATACAAGTAGTTTCTTGAACATTGCCTGATCAGTTTTTGAGAAGACATTTGAAAATCTCTCATAAAAGGTTTCAAGACCTTTCAATGGTCATCTTGGATGAAATATTCATCAGACTTTGATGAAAATGTAATTAAGATCGATCGCCTTGCAGATACCGTCTATTTATGTTATATTTCGGGTTTCACGCCTGCATCAGCACCATTTTGGGCTATATCGCCGGCGGACAGTTTACTTAACAACACCTTTCCTGGACAGGCTCCAGCGGTTAACCAGTACTTGGGTGCACTAACCTCCGTAAGAAACTGCCAACTTTTCATATAAATGAGACACGGTTACATACCGTCTATTTAATATATGATCATATTCACTCAAAAATAATAGTTGACCCATACTTCCGATCCCTGGGTCACCATTTGATCCAACTTTGAAAGTGCATTGTACATCGAACATTCCCACAAAGATTCGTCAATATCTGGCTGGCGGTTTGCGAGATGTTTTATAATGAATGTGTGCTAGTTTTTAACATTGACCATCTTGGATTTCAGGGGATCTTTATTTTAATAACCATGGAAAAGCCTCAGTAAGGATCATACAAGCAGAGTTTCTTGAAATTGGTTCTAGGGGCCGACATGGAATTATGGACATAACGGACCCGGACATAACGGCCCCGATTTTGGACAAAACGGACCCGATTTCGGGACAGAACGGACCCCGTCATTGGACAGAACGGACCCCGTCATTGGACATAACGGACCCCGTGTTTGGTCAATACAGAACATCTTTTGGTCAGATTTCTCGACATAACGGACCCGATTTCTGGTCATAACGGACCCCGTCTTTGATAAACAGACCAGATAAAAAGCATACCAGACTTTTTTTTTTCTACCTAAATTATTGCCGGAATTTCAGTTTGTGATTGTTAGAAAAACAAGCATAACCTAGTATATTTCCAATAATGAACCGTTGACATGGTGTGTATTGTACTTTGGAATTTGTTATTCACACCTCGACAAACTGTTGAATTTACATTTCTACATTTCCTGAGTAGATGGATTCAGTGTCATAACAAGCAAACACTATAATTGGCACATCACAGGTGTCCTTAATTGGCTAGCAAATTACAACAACAAAATAAATATGTGTATTAATCTAGTGATAATCTTTTATTCACATAAAAAACAAATGTTAATTAACATAATGCAATGCAGTTTTAATTACGTTTGTGCGGATATTACTTTTTAAATACTACAATATTTTCCGTAAATGATGTCAAATTAATTAAAATGTTCAAACGGGTTTGAATGTTTTAATTGTTCAGCAACCTTTTTTTGCGTCATTTACGGAAACTATCACTGATTTACGTTATTAATATCGGCAAATATCGGACATGCAATAACTTACTACATAAGTCAAGAATATAGTGAACAGAATATATATGTCCTCATAAATGAAGTAAACCTGGACATACCTTGTCGAAATATGTAGATAATTTCTGATCAAATTCTTCCATGCTTGTAATTCCGATAAAGAAACTCCGGTCCGCGCACGTTTTTTTATCGGATTTACAAGCATTTCGAGGGCAATAAATTCGAGGGCAAATATATTTGAAAATGATAGTTGTATCAAATTCACTTACACAACGATGAGTAATATACAAGTTATTTAACTATCGTTTTAAAATACGGGATTTATTTCCCTTATGCTTGTAATTCCGATAAATAATTTATCCTAAAGAAACTCAGCAATCGTTTCTTTATCGGATTTACAAGCATCTTGTGGAAATATATCCCGTCTTTGACAGTTGAATAAATTATATATATCAGCACATAATGTCATTAATATCGCTAATCAATTTAATAGTACATACATGTAGCACATATACATAACCTATACTAAGTATCAAATTCACTTGCACAACGATCGAGTAGTAACATATAATTTATTTAACTATTGTTTTGAAATATCGTATTTATTTCACTCCATGCTTGTAATTCGTTTCACGGATTTAAAAGCATCTTGTGGAAATATATCCCGTCTTTGAAAATGATAGTTGAATAAACTATATATGTCAGCACATAATATTACTAATCAACAGTACATATATCGCATATAAATGCTTGATATGACGTGAATACATTCTGTATATAGTTAGTTAGGTCCATAGATGCGGCTGCATTTCTTCAGAAGTTCACTAGTTGTGATGACGTGCTCCCCATACTCTTCCCAAATCTTCATCAGGCGACTCTGAATCATTTTAGTCGATTTCTTCTGATATCTGCGCAGCTTGCTCTCTTTCACAAGTTTGCATTGGAGGGGTATGTCTCTGGACTCGTCGAACAACAAGGTCACCAACATATAGAATGATAAATTCCCTTTCTTTGCGCGACGATTCAGACGATTATGCCATCCCTCGACATCATTATTTGTGCGGATTGATTCATACACTTGACACTACTTACTTTATAATTAATTAGCACACATCAATAATGAATTAATGATATTAATTGATTGGTCATCATTATAAAGTGAACAATTTTAACTTCTATAGTTGATTAAATGCTTATTAACTTTTGATCAAAAGATACTTGATTAGCATGATTACTAACACTTAATCTAGTGAAATAACTTAACACTAATGCTTGATAACTTTTTATCAAGTGATTTATCATCACGGATGTTTAATTAATTAACATGATTACTAACACTTAATTTAGTGAATTAACTTCACTGATGTATCTAGCCGACGCATGCATGTTTATCAACTTAAAGGACATAATTTCATGCTCATTAATTAAGAATTAGCATGAATATGTTTGATCGCTGACAATATATTGATTGTCAGTGTTGACCAAACACGGGGTCCGTTATGTCCAATGACGGGTTCCGTTCTGTCCCGAAATCGGGGCCGTTCTGTCCACAATCGGGGCCGTTATGTCCAGGTACCAAGCCATGTTCCAACATAGCTGAACTGAGTGATCGTTGAGATGCAAAGAATATCTGCTGGGAGATTATTCCAATAGTAGACCGTCCTTGGGAAGAAAGAGTATTTGTAGTAGAGTGGTGGAAATAATGCTCGGCGTATTTGTCCATTTCCATAGTTCTAGGCTAATTTCGCTGACAAAGAGCTGAAGCATGGTTCAATAGCATTCCGTTGCATGCATCAGTAGTCTGATGCAACTGTTGCGTTACTGGTCCAGCAGACTAATATAAAGAAATATCATTGGGAGAATATTTCCACTTTTATAATTTTATTAGGACTACCTTTGTATAAACACCCAAATCAGGGCCTTGGCCATTTGCCGAGGTATACTCGGAACTACTGACTACGTAACTGCTGACACGATGGCATCAAAAACATGATAAACACAAGTGATTCCCAATAGTATTTCTTCTTTGTGCATGTGTAATGTTGAAGTGGAGAAGTCATAAGATGATGCAATATGAGTTTTAAATTCAGGTACATAATAGTATATCTGTAGTTTGGTTTTTAATAGCTAGTACCGCGATATACCCATAATGATAATGCATCCTACTGGTATTTTGGGGTTAACTAATGAGACAATTTGGATCAAACTCGGATCTAGTAAGGTACACATTGTTGAAAAGGGCGGACGAGTTCCACGTTATATATGTTTGTCCGCCCGATGTAACTTGTTGAAACAACGGGCAGATAGACCTGCTAATGAAACAGGAATTTTACAAATCTTCATCACAGGCGAAAACTGAAATTGAATAGAACATGAACAGTTTTATTGTGGAAGCTGAAATCATTCACAGGTTTACATGGGTCTTTTCTGCATATCATTATATACGTATAATACTTTGAAGTTTGTCTTAATGTCGGATGAATGTGGATTAAATACATGTATTCTTACTGCTTTGTTTCCAAAATGTCTGCCTTACAACTGCGCATGCGTAGAGTCATAATTTTCTATTCTCCGTGTTTTGCGTGCCATATCGGCTATTCTACAATATGTGGTCCTCTCTATATCTGAATTTTCGGCTTAAAAAGCCTTTTTTCAGGACCAGTTTCAAACAATTTTTGAATAATTGGATCGGAAAAATGGGAAATCGCAGGAAATATGCCAGTATCTAAACTTACTTGTAAAGCCACTATTTTAGTTCTCCGCAGCAATCATTTGTCTATCAAACGACGGTGGTCTGAACGTCTACCTTCGCCTGTTTATCTATCTTCCTTTAATGTCGAACCCCTCGAGGGGACGTAGACATGTTGCGTGTCAAAAACCGAAAAGAAGTTAAAAGTATGAGTAGTTAAAAGCATAATTTAAGAAAGTAATGAAAATAAGATGTGATAAAAGTTTAAAAGCAGCTGCGCAGAACAACTAGGGACTGGCATGATCAATATGGCAAACTGCCGTATTGAATTGCTCTATGGTAGGGAGATGGACAATGTCAGGAGGGAGATGGTTCCAATGGTAGATTGTTCTTGGAAAAAAGGAAAACATGTAGTAGTCTGTAGTTGCTGTAATTAACCTACAGCTTAAGGAATGGCAATGGCGAGCAGGACGGGAGAGAAGAACTAGGTAATTTTCAATGGGAATAGCAACAAGATCATTATGAATTTTATACATAATGGATAACCTATTGTCAATACGCCGTTGATCTAGTCTGCGTAGATTATGGGAATGTAGCATGTCTGCAACACTAGAGGTACGATAGCAGTCAGCCTTTATCCAACGGGCTGCTCTTCGCTGGACACCTTCAATTTGGTCTATCAATGTTTGGGTATGGGGCGACAAGATCTCGGAGACATATTCAAGCTGGATCTCACTAGTGTCTGTTAAGCCATGGACTTAAGGGGTTCGGATTTGACCTGGAGGTTTCTACGTAGAAATCCTAATGTTTGGTTTGCTTTCTTAGTTGACCTTTTTATGTGAGTGTCCCACGACAGGTTATTTGAGATATCCACGCCAAGGTATTTGGCTGAGGTGACCGACTCAAGTAGGACTCCATGGAGTTTATATTGACTGGGAATAGGTTGTTTCCATCTGGTGACGTGGATAACTTGACATTTGGAGGGGTTAAATTCCATGTCCCACACCAACTCCCACTCTTCTAATCTCTTAAGATCGTTTTGGAGTGTGACCGATTCATTTGCAGATGTCAGTGATAGATAGACTGCAGTATCATCTGCAAAGATACGGACTGATGTTTTGTGGGAGGTCGTTTATGTAGGCTATGAAAAGCAGGGGTCCAAGTACGGATCCCTGTTTACACTCAAACAAATTTACTGCGATTTCCCATCTTGAAAGAAGGACCTCTCAGTTTGTCAACGTGCAAATTTTGTAATTGAAGAAAAAAATGTAATCAATGTCCATTGGCGGTATCTCAGTTATGATGTAATGTATGCGTTTATTTCTTTAGGTTTGTATGGTAGATTTACAAGTTTAACTCAGGTACATGAAATGGGGTCCGTGTGGTGTATTGTGATGGTGACCATACACACGTAGCCAAGGTAGGCATTGCACCACACGTACGCAGCTTTAGCATACCAATGGACAAACTAAAAAGAAAACAATGACAATAACAATTAGTCATTAAACTGATGTCTTATCACGAACTATTACAATGTATTACATTTGGAATCGAACGGTCCCGGGTTCGATACTCCGTCAGACCACGTATGTAGTGTCATTGTGCAAGGTACCTCACACACATTGCTTAGTAGTGGTTAATCGCTTAGGTCGGCTAAGCCTGTCCATGAAAACATGTATAGGTCCCTGTGAGGGGTTTGACATTAAAGGAACATACATGTATACAATCCTCGAGTGGAGGTCTCTTGTGTCCGATTGGGTACACAGAAACAAGGGGAAATAGTACAACATTGTCTAAGAATCAAGTCTAAATATATATAAGAAACAATCTAGAACTGAACTATGAAAACACTCCTTTGTATAAGGGTGGTAGAAGTTTGGAACGAAACAATAGCTTAGTTTAATCATATTTTATTGAATTAATCATGACATAACATACAACACATGGGTACAAATATAATGCTAATACAAATGGTTTCGATCACAGATTTTAACAACATTAGAAAGCGGCCCGCACCAGAACCTTACATAAACGATCGTTTGCCATAGTACATATGCATACTTAATATTGGCTCATGCGTTTATAACCGTTCCAATTCGTGTGACATCGTTCTTTGTGTCGCATGCAACGGTATTGAATCGGGAATACTCGGTAAGCTACGCCAGAGACGAAAATGAACGATGTTTCCACCGGGTCAATTATGTCATGCACGTGTTTGTCTCGTGAACACATGTCAATGTCTTGTTCTGTGTCCAATCGTTTTGTTTGTTGTATTTGTATAAATGAAAGATTGTATGAACATTGATGAAAGCGCTGCATGCATTAATTACTAAAATTTAATAAATCTTCCTTGCACAATGATACCTCCGCCTTTGGTCAGAACCCAGAGAAACTCTTGGACGTAAAGTTGCATATTATAGATCATACTAATATTTACTTTATATCTTTACCTTTCAATTTATATTGGAAGCGTGTATTACATTACGACACTGGCGTTCCTTATCTACGGAAATAAAGATTAACACACGAACCTATGCTAAAGTGGCTCTTTTATATGGCCCCTATGTATATGTATTATGTGTATTATTTAGCCAAAGGCTATGTCAATTTACTACAGATACGTGTAGGTCTAGTCTGGGACCGGACTAAAACTACGCTAAATAAATATAAATAGCATTTATGGGATTCGTCACGAGGTACATCAAACACCGACATATGTCACCAGGAAAACAGAATGCATGACACTCCATCGCTAGTCCCTTGAATATAGATGCATAGTGTCGGATCCACACATGTCATGGCGAGAGAGTTCAACGACAGGGGGGTAGTTTTATCAATCACGGGATGCAGGCTGCGTCTTAATGCTACATAAATTTGAGCTCCAGAGTCTAGAGACAAATTGATAACAAGGCAGGTTCCAGCTCACCATAGGAATGCTAAAACCCACAAGCGTTATATTTAAGTGAAACCCTAAACCCAATAGATCTTTTCCCCGTTGAACTATATGCCGTAACTGACCGTGCGATAGATCCAGATTGCTACTAGGCTACACATACTTTGATAATATTCGACATTGATTTGCTAATATACCAGACACGTTGCTTGCCAGAAATATTGAATGAATTCCAGATAACCTGATCTTATAATCTAAGAATCAGATACAGTTTTACTGATAGTCACTGAAACATTAGGAATGCATGACGATACGTGTGATTATTTCATCAAAGGCACGTAATTCATTTCCTGCTGCGCATGTAAACATCGAAACATTATGCTTACGACAGTGTGTGTGTTTTACGTTTATTTATCGTCGCTACCGGTTGCCCATAAGAGCGATGCTTCCTGAAGAGATTAGTCATTTTAGATTGTTTGGAGGATAGTGCAATGATACAGACAGAGACCCACTCCAGAGCCTCCTCTGGTTCTTTTACGTGCACGGTGTAAAGCACCGACACGAGACCTCGGTTTAAAGTTCACATTTAATTTTATTAGGGTCAGACGGGGGATCGAACCTACGATCCCTGGATTACCAATCCAGTGTGTTAACTACAGAACCGTCTGTGTTTATGACAGAAATGTTTGTTATTTTTATAAGCACATGTTGTGGCGGTGGCGCAAAGACTGTCAGACGTGTTAGCACTGTGTAAATGTTTCAGGGGAAGTCGTGATAGAGCGGTGATAGCGCATTCGCTTCAGGTGTGAGAGGTCCGGTGTTCGAGCCCAGCTGTAGCCGTTACGAATGTGCCCTTGGGCATGGCGCTTAAATGCCACATTTCCTCTCCTCACTTCTTCATGGCGATGGATTCCACCAGGAATAAGGTCGCGAGAGCGATTAATATAATGTTGTAAAAACTTGTTTCGCAATAGAGGTAATATACATGTGTATAAACAATGCATTTTACAGTTTATTAACAGGATTAAAAAGAAAACATAAACTAGTTGCGATCTCCCTCATATTAGGATAAGTTAATCTACCATGAGGCCCTCAACATATATACAAATCAAATGCAATCAAAAGATAGAACTATAAGTGAAAACTGCACATTGCAATTCTATAGTAAAGACAACAATTCACAGACTCTAGTAACTATAGCAATGGTAATGCTCAAATGTGATAAACACTGTATACAGTACCACCTGAACTAATAATAGTAGAAATATGTGAAAAAAGGACATAATTGCTACTCATAATAAAAAATGGGATCAAATACAGCTGTAGGACAGTTTTCTCAAAACCGTTTTTATTTCTTTCTTTGTTTTGTTGCTGTTTTTTCCCTTTGTTTTTGCTCCGTTAAATGTAACGGAAGAATCTACTCTTTTAACTCTATTTAAATCTATTATCACTTCCTTCTATAAAAAAACATCTTATTCTTTGTGACCTTTCATGACATTATTCTTAATCACTAACTGAAATGTTTAATACGTGCATGTATGTATGTATATATGTATATGTGTGTAATTTGTTCTTGTAATGACATGAAAAGGAAAATAAAAAATATTAATACAAACAAACACACACAAATATGTGATTAGTTTGTATTGTTATTATTCCACCTTAAGTAGAGAATATTGAACTACATGTATTGGAAAGTTGGAGCATTTTGAACTGAGTGAGACAATGAATTCCATATAGGTGATCCTGAAAATGCAAATGCATTACTAAATAATTCACGGTTTTGTCTTATTGGTGTGTATAACTGATATTCTGAGGTTGATCTGAGAATTCTAGGATGTACATCAGAAGTAAAAGTGAAGGACGATTTTAAGTATTCTGGAGCAGCTCCATGTATTGTTTTATACATTTGTATAGCCTTCTGTTATATGACTCGTTCTGGAAAGGTCATCCATTTAAATTGGGAGAATAATGATTGCAATACAATACAATACAATACAATACAATATAATAAATACAATAAATACAATAAATAAATACAATATAATAAATACAATACAAATGCAATATAAATACTATACAATACAATGCAAATACAATACAATACAATATAATAAATACAATATATACAATAAATACAATACAATAAATACAATACAATAAATACAATACAAAACAATACAATACAAAACAAAACAATACAAATACAATACAAATACAAATACAATAGAATACAATATAAATACAACTGCAATACAATAAGTTAATTGCATAAAACACACATGTGTATAGCTATTAAAACAGTAACAACAGAAAAAGAGCATAATTATTTATAATAACTTGCAAGTTATTAGACTGAATGAAGGAATTAGTTTCGTTGTTCTTTGCTAAATATATAAATTTGGTAAGATCGATGGTGATTTCTTTGGATTTGCATGACAAAAGATTAATACATTTCTATCAAACAGAAAGTATCACAAGCTCAAGGTTAAATATGTTTCGATATATAGCAGACTTAACGTTGATGAATAGATGAACTCTGTTTTGCTGACTTGCATTTCAGTTCATTGTAAAATAGCAAAAGCTTATAAAGGTCAGTAGCTATATAAAAAGCAAGGTACTGTGAATCACACGGTCATCAACCTTTAAACGGACATTTCACACGGTCATCAACCTTTAAACGGACATTCACAAGTGTGCGTTATAGCAATATTTAATGTCGATTCCGGTTGACGACCTGGTGACATTAGTCATACTTGGTTTGGAGGATAGTGTAGCTGACGATAGAAACGGCGATCCCTGAAGATAGTGTAATGGGCGATAGAAACGGCGATCCCTGACGATATAGCAGCGGGCGCTAGAAACTGCGATCCCTGAGGATATTGCAGCGGGCGATAGAAACGGCGATCCCTGAAGATAGTGCAGCTGGCATAGAAACGGCGATCCCTGAAGATAGTGCAGCGGGCGATAGAAACGGCGATCCCTGAAGATAGTGCAGCGGGCGATAGAAACGGCGATCCCTGAAGATAGTGCAGCGGGCGATAGAAACGGCGATCCCTGAAGATAGTGCAGCGGGCATAGAAACGGCGATCCCTGAAGATAGTGCAATAGGCGATAGAAACTGCGATACATGAAGATATTGCAGCGGGCGATAGAAACTGCGATCCCTGAAGATATTACAGCGGGCGATAGAAACTGCGATCCCTGGAGATACTGCAGCGGGCGATAGAAACGGCGATCCCTGAAGATAGTGCAGTGGGCGATAGAAATTGCAATCCATGAGGATAGTGCAGCGGACGATAGAAATGGCGGTGCATACTATTGCTGTTGTGTAGAAATGTGTAGAACGGGCAGCGCATACTATTGCTGTTGAAATGTGCAGAACGGGCAGTGTATAGTATTGCTGTTGAAATGTGCAGAACTGGCAGTGCATACTATTGCTGTTGAAATGTGTAGAACGGGCAGTGCATACTACTGCTGTTGAAATGTGTAGAAATGTGTAGAAATGTGTAGAAATGTGTAGAACGGACAGTGCACATTATTGCTGTTGAAATGTGTAGAACGAGCAGTGTATAGTATTGCTGTTGAAATGTGCAGAACGGGCAGTGCATACTATTGCTGTTGAAATGTGTAGAACGAGCAGTGTATAGTATTGCTGTTGAAATGTGCAGAACGGGCAGTGCATACTATTGCTGTTGAAATGTGTAGAACGGGCAGTGCATACTATTGCTGTTGAAATGTGTAGAACGGGAAGTGCATATTATTGCTGTTGAAATATGCAGAACGGGCGGTGTATAATATTGCTGTTGAAATGTGCAGAACGGGCGGTGTATAGTATTGCTGTTGAAATGTGCAGAACGGGCGGTGCATACTATTGCTGTTGAAATGTGCAGAACGGGCAGTGTATAGTATTGCTGTTGAAATGTGCAGAACGGGCGGTGTATAATATTGCTGTTGAAATGTGCAGAACAGGCGGTGCATACTATTGCTGTTGAAATGTGCAGAACGGGCGGTGCATACTATTGCTGTTGAAATGTGTAGAACGGGTAGTGTATAGTATTGCTGTTGAAATGTGTAGAACGGGTAGTGTATAGTAGTGCTGTTGAAATGTGCAGAACGGGCAGTGCATACTATTGCTGTTGAAATGTGTAGAACGGGTAGTGTATAGTATTGCTGTTGAAATGTGTAGAACGGGCAGTGTATAGTATTGCTGTTGATATGTGTAGAACGGGCAGTGTATAGTATTGCTGTTGAAATATGCAGAACGGGTAGTGTATAGTATTGCTGTTGAAATGTGCAGAGCGGGCAGTATATAACATATTTAACCTTAATTCAATTTGCTCAAATTGTGATCCTCGAGTAATTGTTCTCAGACATCACTAGGAAATGTCCTGACCTTTTCTATTTTTGCATGTGGCATCACCTACTGAACCACCTAAGTCTGCTCAAAGGACGGGAAAGAGTACATCTTACGTTATACAAAGCCTTACTATTTGGGGTTAAACAAAGTGTAAGTAATTCTACAATGTATTGTGATGCTATCCCTTATACGTTAATAACTTAATATACAGTCTACATCCGCTATGTCGAATTCCGTCGGACCGAACACAATACTTCGACATAACCGGTAGTTTGACTTAACGAAATTCGATATAAACAGATCCAGTTATATGTAAAATGATAGTGTCTGAAGCGGGACTAATTCGACATAACCGACTTTGACATAACGGGCGTAGACTGCACACTGTCTGAAGCGGGACTAATTCGACATAACCGACTTTGACATAACGGGCGTAAACTGTACACTGTCTGAAGCGGAACTAATTCGACATAACCGACTTTGACATAACGGGCGTAGACTGTATGTGTACAGGTTATGGGTTATTGGTTTAGATTACTACATTCAGAAATGTTATAGCGAAATCAGTTTATGAAACTGCTTTATATGTCAATGTAGTGTAACCTAATAAACTGATACGTTACAATTATACATGAATATAAGTATTAGTTCTTGCGGCTTATATCTTATTTCCTATGAAAGTTTTACTGGTTACTGTTTACATGTGTCATTTTGCTATTTCATGTTTTAATTTATTGAGGCATGGTAGATTGATTTAATTGTTCAAATGAGTTCTCTCGTCAAATAAAGTCTTTATTATTATTATTATTATTATTAATAATATAAATGATGTTCGAATCGAGCTGATATTGTAAAATCCTTTTTACCGGTAATGAATATGACTTATTTGATGTTTGGAACTCACCAGATTATTTTGAAGTTAAAACATTTGCACAATATTCAAACAAAGAATTGCTATCGAAGCTAACATTGTTTTTAAACACTTTGTATGTACATTTACCAGGTTTTGTTTGAAAAACTATCTCAATGCATTAAAGCGACATTACATCGCAAAAAGCAAATAAAAGGCATTTGTTTTCACGCATTGCTACTACACATTCTTCTGAATACATCCGAACACTAACATTGAAATCCATAAACAGTGTGTTTGAGGTCTACACACCTTCAAAAGTGAAAGTAGGATTTCATATAACGGTCATTCATGCTCCTGAAATGACGTTTGTTTGTCATTGGAGTCAATACTAAAGTTTAGCTTAAAACGCGCGATACGTTTCGTAGAGATAATTGAATTAAGATTAGTCTACAAATAAATATGCATAGGCACACATGTGAGATATAACGGTAAATCTGTACGATAAATCGTGTTTTTCAGGATACACGCATTGTATAACGCATGTCGACCATATTTACATTATTTTGCTATGTCAACAAACCGCGTATACGACGCTTGTTTATTTGTTGAAATACTCAGTTTTCGAGGCAAATATTTGGAAATTATTTTATTACATGTACATGTAATAGGAAATTACATTCTGCAGACATTTGCGTTTTCACCGATGTAACGTCGCTTTAATGTGTACAAGTTCATGAATTTGTTTTCGCAGTCTCCGCATATCTGTGCAGGATCTAGAGTCTGGCAGATATGGCAGAGATATGCTACCTTGAGAAGAACGTCTTTGCCAGCTATGCGAGTTTCCAGAAGACGAATACCAATTTGTTCTCAATTGTGATGTGTGCTGAGAAATACACATACAGTCTACAACCGTTATGTCAAAGTCGGTTATGTCGAATTTTCCGGTTATCTCGAAGTCGGATCAAAGTCCCGTTTCAGACACTATCAGAGTACATATAACTGGCTCCGTTTATATCGAATTTCGTTAAGTCAAACTTCGGTTATGTCGAAGTATTTTGTTCGGTCCGACGGAATACGACATAACGGATGTAGACTGTAATACATATAAAACATTACTACATGTACTACACCGTCCAAGTATGCATACCTGTGTGGAACTGATACAGAGAAGGATCTGTATTAATGGGGGAGAATAGCTGGTTATCTTCCCCTGCCACCCGATAGGTGGCGCCACTGATCCCGGTCCATCAGTATCCCGTATCGATTAGCATAATTCTGAGAGAAGTCACGACAACTCGCTGCTATCGACCATTACTGTATGCACATATGTTACATAAATACACAATAAAAGAAATGGATCAATGTAGTCATAGCATAATATGTACAGAAACGTTACCACTTAATTGATACAAATTTAGTTTAGTTCGATTGCGAAACAAGTTCTTACAACTTATATTAATCACTCTCGAGACCTTATTCCTGATGGAATCCATCGCCACGAGGGAGAGAGAAGAGGCAACGTGGACATTAAATGCCTTGCCTAAGGGCACATTCGTAACGGTTCCAGCAGGGTTCGAACTCCGGACCTTTCGCACCTGCAGTGAACACGTTACTACTGCGCTATTACCACTTCCACTTCGCAATTGTTGTAATATAAATACAGTTTAAAGCGAACGCGTATTCACTGCGCTATCACGTTACCATTCAGATTTAAATACCCAAGATGTTACTTTTGTCTGGTATCTTTCGTGTTTGGTTTATGTAGCAGGAAGCGTCGCTCATATGGACAGTCGGTAGCGACGATTACTAAACGCAAAAACATCACCCAGCACCACTACTTCGCGATAGGATGACTTCGGTACATATGAATGGTCTGTGTTCCTGTATAGCTCACCGATGCAAAATGTGTATGATAAACCTGAGAGTCACGTATATGACCTAGATCTGGGAGAACAAGTACCAGATTTATTCAGTTTTATAAACGTTATTTATTTTACAATGATTGCGAAGCAAGTTTTAACAACTTATATTAATCACTCTCGTTGGCTCGGATGAAAGCGTATATGTGGTCATTCATGTGGGAGGAAACCGGAGTACCCGGAGAAAACCCACCTGTCCGATCTGGCGACCATCGTACCATCTCACACACTTCCCTGTCCGAGGATAGAACCCGGGTCGCATTGGTGAGAAGCGAGCGCGCTAACCACTGCGCTAATCGTTTATTCAGTTCTTTTGCAGTAAGTTTTGATCTAAACCCGAACATTACTTTGAACATAGTGATGGCGCGCGGCGATAGTGGTTAAACATCGGTTGAACATTTCATGCATGGAATTGTAGCAACATTTTAAGTTGCATAGTTTGTATCGATGCATTATTATGCTTCATCCAACTATGTTTGTTTCGTGATCACCGAGATGTTTTCTACTCGTGGAAGTACACATTTCGGTGATCATTCGATAAAATAAATAGTCCGCCTCCGTGGTCGAATGGTTAAGGTCGCTGACTTGTATACCATTGTAACCTATCATCACTGATGATCACGGGTTCGAGCCCAGCCCAGACCATGACTCTTTATATGAAAAAAGTTGGCAGTTTCTTACGGAGGTTGGTGCATCAAGTACTGGTTAACAGCTAGAGCCTACCCAGGATAGGTGTTGTTAGGTAAACTGCCCGTCACTCAAATGGGAAACCGGTAAAAAGATGAAACAACTTCCAAAGTTACATTAATAAACAGGAATCCCATCTATGCCATTCACGTGTATAGTCTACTCAACAAACTTCCCAATCCCAAGACAACCGTCTATGTATTTAAACTATGTATAATAATGTGAACTCCATAAAGAGGTATGTACCATTACAGGTATATATGCACTCAACAAACTTCCCAAGCGTTCACATGATGTTCTACAGTACTTGGTGCAAACTAATAACCATATAATTTCAATATTCATATCATTTACATTATTTATTTCAGTATTTGACTATTTGTACATGTAATCAAGAAATGTTTACATATAATTTAACAGCAGTAGATTGAACGGGATTGTGTGTGTGTTTTACGTTTATTTATCGTCGCTACCGGTTGCCCATATGAGCGACGCCTCCCGAAGAGATTAGTCATTTTAGATTTTTGGAGGGTAGTGCAATGATACAGAGAGAGAGACCCATTCCAGAGTCTCCTCTGATTCTTTTACGTCCACGATGTAAAGCACCGACACGAGACCTCGGTTTAACGTCCCATCTGAAAGACTGTTAATTTTATTAGGGTCAGACGGGGGATCGAACCTGCGATCCCTGGATTACCAGTCCAGCGTGTTACCACTGGACTATATATCCGTCTGTTGAACGGGATTAGACCGAAAGAAAACTTATATAGTTCTTCTCCCTATCAATTGATTGATATACAATAGGCAGGAGAATAATATATTTATATTATTGTATTAGTGAGTCAATAGTTGTAGATGTTAAAAAGATAACGACTAATAAATCATCTTATTTGATACATTTTATTTCTGATCTCTAAGCAATGGATTGCTGTATAATCATCTGGAATAACATGCATTAAATGACAATATAGAAATAATTATATAGTATTATTATTAATTGGCTCCAAATATTATAAAGCACCAGGTGACCGATTAGGAATGTTGTTGAGTGTATGTAGGCAGATTTGACTGTATTACTATCATTAAGTATTGCTTGTTTGTTATTACATGTTAAAATCCCAGGTATTTGGGGAAACAAAATAGTTTACTAGTGTATTCATAACACATGGGGCGGCAATAACCAGATAGTACTAGAGCGTGTGACCCCATCATAAAGGTAATTACTTTAGCAGTATCTATACGTACATTAATGTGTTGTTGTTGTTGTTGAGTTCATTTATCCTCGCTGGCGGAGAACCATGCGTGCGAGCGTTCCAAGATGATCCTAGTTATCGTGAAGGATGGTGCGTGCGCGCGCGTGTGTGCATGAGCGACGCGCGTGTGTTTACGTTTATTTATCGTCGCTACCGGTTGGCCATATGAGCGACTCCTCCTGAAGAGATTTGTCATTTTTAGACGTTGAAGAGCAATGCAATGATGCAGACAGAGAACCATTTCAGAGGCCCCTCTGATTCTTTTACGTGCACGGTGTACATAAATCACCGACACGAGACGTCGGTGTTAAGTCCCATCTGACAGACTGTTACTATTATTAGGATTCGGGTCAGACGTGTTCACCACTGGATCACTGACCCGCCTGAGCCGGAAGTTGTCTTGTAGGATGGTGCTTTTGTAGTGCCTAATTATCGCGCGATAAAATGTGCCAACTGGAGGAGGAATCTTCTTCCTTGACACATCTTGAGATGACGGTTTAATTTTGATTTAAAACTTTATTTATTTTACAACGATTGCGAAACAATTTTGAACAACTTATATTAATCACTATCGTTACTCCTATTTTCCATCCGGCAAACTTCGTCGCTCCGAATGCTACCATAGAGGGAACTCCAGAGTATTTGTGACGTCATCCTGGGAAACCCCATGTTTTAATCATGCCACGAGGTCGGTCGGTGCCAATTTCGCCACAAGAAGTTGAAGATTTGTGTAATTTGGTGAGGCCGCGGGCCTACCTCTACATAAATCAACATATTGACTACCATGACAGCCAAACAACGTTGAATGCATGCCCTTTTCTTTCCGTTAGCTGTTAATTTCACGAACCCACATCCTTCTCTTCCTCCATGTCTGCCTTAAATTCCTGTGATAGTGTAGCACTATCATCACTAACAAACAATTATTGTCAACCTCGTCGATATCCATGTTGAAGATGGCTGAAACGCACCATCACCGGACAGCTTTCGCATGACCACAACGGAACGACTACGCATACATGCGCGGGTAGTTTCGCACGGCAAACGCATGCGATGAACGGATTCGAAACTATTCGTTTCCGCAACCGCAACCATGTGCGCCTAGCTTTACTATATTAGATGTTCGTCGAGCTTGGAGGTATGCTGATATGGTGTCGATGTTTAGTGAAGTCGTATGATGGATCATTTCGTTCGACCTGGACCATGCTGCTCCCAATTCAGTAGTGGGGCGACCATCCCCTACCCAGCGGGTCCTCAGGTGGCGGATAGGGGAACGGCCCTCAGATATGGGGGTTTGCTGTGAATTAAATAAGCAGTCCCGGACCATATGGCGGTGTACCTACCAGGACGGGGCAGGATAGCACATGGCAAAGCTACTCCTATTAAATACTCCACGTGTCCTACAACTGGTGCATCAGGCGAATGTATGGGCCGCCTTAAAAGTCCTAGCCTAAGGGTGAGGTAACCCCAACAGAAACCTCGAATGCTGAAGCCGGAAGTACTGGGCCGCACGGCGCATTCTAATAAACCACGGTACTACGCATAAACGCAAACTGAATCACAATGACAGAAAGAGTAAACCGAGATGGTGCTGGACCTGTGAAGACCCGCCAGGCAGGTACAGTGCCGGGTTCCATACCTCGAAGGAACCCATCCCTAGCTACTGGAGGTCACCATAAGCCGACCTGTGGAGCCAGGGGACGGCGAAGGACAGCTACTGGCCGAAACGTGAAGCAGAAACCTATTGTGCTCATGCAGTGGAATGCTGAAGGAGTCTTTAACAAAAAGACTGAACTGGAGCAAGTACTACAGGACAAAGAGGTAAGTGTTTGCTGCATACAGGAAACACACCTGAACAAAGACAAGACGTTCAAAGTACGAGGCTAGCAGTGCCTCCGAGCAGACCGACAAGACAGACACAAGGGTGGTGTGCTCACTCTAGTCCGGAACAACATAAATGCGAGCGAAGTGAAAACCTACCTTGAAGGAGCGGAATACCAGGAGTTCAAGATCAAGACCAAATCATCTGAGTTGAGCCTCGTCAACTACTACTGCCCAAATGACAAAGCCCTTGCCCGTGACACTATTGAAATCTCAAACAGTCGATACATGGTTGTTGGTGATTTCATTAGTCATTCCCAGAGTTGGGGATATGCACAGTCTGATAGGCGTGGGGATGAAGTGGAGGACTGGCAAGATGAGCACAACTTGATCATTGTCAACCAGCCCTATGATGTACCAACCTTTTACTCTAGGCGATGGCACACTACTACCTCTCCAGATCTAGCATTCTGCACAGAGGACATCCAGAAAGGTACGGTTAGAGAAGTTGGCGATCAACTTAGTGGAAGTGACCACACACCAGTGTTCCTCACAATCAGCAGTGAAGTGATACAGACAGACCATCCCTACCCTAGATGGAACTACAAGAAAGCCAAGTGGAGTCTCTTTGCTAGTCGGTCCAATTCTCTTACTCGAGGCATACAGGTACAAGGAAGAGATGCTAATAACGTGGTGAAAGAGTTCAACAGCTGCATACTCAAAGCTGCCCATGAAACCATCCATAGAGGTGCGAGAAGAGAATACAAGCCCTACTGGACCAATCAGTTGCAGACCCTCCAAGATGTACTCACTGAAGCAAGGAACAGGGCAGAAGAACAGCCATCACAAGAAAACCATGAACAACTTCAGAAAGCAAAGGCACAGTTTCAAAAATCTAAACTGGAAACTACACGACGAAGTTGGAGGGAGAAAACTGCTGCCCTGAATCTTGAGAAGGACGGGAGGAAGTTGTGGAGGCTCACGAAACAGCTAAATGATGAAGAAAATAGCAGACAGAAAATCACGTTGGATGAGGATGGGAAACTGTTTGTCTCGCCAAAGCCTACCAGAAAGAGGGCAACATCAAAGTCACACGCCAACAGCAAAGAGAGGCACGGAAAGAACAGAAGGATAGAAGTAAAAGACATACGGAACAAGACTCCATGAAACTTCCACTTACATACCAGGAACTGTACACAGCGCTCAGACAACTGAAGAAGAGGAAGTCACCAGGACCTGATGGAATCTCCAATGAGATGCTAACTCATCTTGGATGCTCAGCCATGCTGAAACCTCTTGACATCTTCAATATTAGCTGGGAAGAAGGCATAGTTCCGCAGATCTGGAAGGAAGCCACCGTTATCCCAATCTAGAAGAACAGCAAGGATAGAAAGAAAGCTTCCAGCTATCGCCCTATTAGTCTCCCTAGCTGTGTGGTCAAGACAATGGAGAGGATAGTTAACAAGAAACTCATGTGGTACCTTGAGACAGAAAACATCCTATCCAAGGAACAAGCAGGATTCCAACAGTTCAGATGCACAGAGGACCAGGCAACATACCTCGCTCAGGAAGTTGAGGATGCATTCCAAGACCGGAAGGTAGTTTTTGCAACCTGGATAGACCTCCAGAAGGCTTTTGACAAAGTCTGGACTGATGGGCTGCTGGTCAAGATGCAACGATGTGGAATTGCCGACAAGATGCTCCGATGGACCAAATCTTTCCTACACAATCGCAGAGCCAGAGTACTTGTTGACAACCAGAAGAGCAAGAAATTACTCATCCGACACGGTGTTCCTCAAGGAGGAGTGATCTCGCTTACGCTGTTCCTCATCTTCATCGATGACTTGCTTGCAGAGCTGCCACATGGTATCAAAGCAGCACTCTATGCTGACGACTTGGTCATGTGGTGTGTTGAAGAACATGCAACGACTGCCACATATAGAATGCAGATGGCCGCAGACAAGCTCACAGCATGGGCAGACGACTGGTGCATCTCTATTAATAAGGAGAAGTCGTCAACCACACTCTTCACACTTTCCACCAAACAGAAAGCTGGAACCATCAAAGTCGGTGGAACTGCCTTGAAGACGGACAACGAGCCAATATACTTGGGGGTGACATTTGACAGACGGCAGACATGGAAGCCACATATCCAGAAAGCAGAGGCCAAAGCCAAGCGCAAGCTTGCAATCCTTCGGAAGCTTGCTGACACCACATGGGGTGCCAATGATCACAACTTGAAGACTATTTACCAATGTGTGGTCAGGCCTCACCTGGAATATGGATCCACCGCCTGGACAACAGCAGCCAAGACCAACCAACAGACACATGACAAGGTTCAGAACAAGGCTCTCAGGCTGATCACAGATGCAATGAAGAGCACTCCAATCAAGGCCATGGAGAAAATTACTTCCATCCAGCCACTGCAAGAACGTCGCGACACAAGAATTCTTCTACAGACAGAGAAGTTTCGATGTCAGGAAGAACAACCGATGAAGCAGAGAGTTGAGGCACTAACGAAGAATCGTCTAAAGCGCAACAGTTTCATCCACCAGTCCAAGAAGCTTGCTCGAAAGCACACCAGCCATCTTCCAGCCAAGACATTGCCTCCAACGCCATTTCTATCCAAGCCATGGTTGACTAGCGATGAATCCAAGGTTACCATCTGCAGTACAATCCCATACATGACATCCAGAGATAGACAACATGATGACGTCAAACGTGCCCTCACACTAGCACACATCGACAAGAGTTATCATGGAGAAGCATGGATACAAGTCTACACAGATGGTTCAGCCACAAGAGCAGTAGCAAACGGAGGAGCAGGAGTGTATGTCCGACACCCAGATGGACACACACAGTCAGTTGCTCTACCTACTGGAGTACACTGCAGCAACTATGGGGCAGAAGTACAGGCCCTTGAAACAGCAGCATCTCTAGTACACAACACTGTGGAGTGTGCCCAGGTTGTCGTCCTGACTGATGCGCTCTCAGTTCTGGATGCCCTGTCTAACAACAAAGAACCCCACCTGATGGAAGCCCTTCGAACAGTCAGCGTAACTAAAAGAACTGTCCTCCAGTGGGTACCTGCACACATAGGCATCCCTGGCAATGAAGCCGCTGACCAGCTTGCCAAGCAAGGTTCTACCGAGAGGCAACCAGACAAAGATTTGACTTACAAGGGGAAATGCACCATAATCAAATATGCATCAAAGCCAACAGTCGAGAAGGATGACTACCACCTTCTCACCAGACAGGAGCAAGTCACGATATTCCGGCTTAGAACAGGGCATAACCGCCTGAACTTCCATATGTGTCGGAAGCTTGGACTAGCTCCATCAACTGCCTGCAGCTGCAACGTAGTGGGCGAGACTGCAGAACACATCCTCCAGGAGTGTCCCAATCTTCATGGGCTGAGGAAAACAACCTGGCCAACAGATACTTCTCTCCAAGACGAAGTTACATGGCTGCCGGGAGGATCTGAGGAGGACGGCCCATTTCGTGTTTGCTGCCGGCTTGTCCATGTGATTCGCGAACGACAAGAAGAAGAAGATTTCGTTCGACGGCCACACTAGTTGCCATACGAGTCCTGCTAGCCTGGGAACAGGCGTTGATATAGTCTGCCTGGTCAGTCAAATAAATATATATTTTAACACCGATACCATTAATTGAGCCGTATTGAGTTTCTGATAGTATCAACCACAGGTACATGACACAATATCAAGACCCCCATACCGTTCATATACTAATAATATATGAGGGGTATTGACATTGTGTCATGTACCTGTGGTATCAACGTCATTTTGCCAGAAGTAAAAAAGTGTAAAATCGACAGGCTGGATCACAGGATACCATAGATGTTTCACCTCGAGATTCCATTTCTAAATATCGTATTTGGACCAATATTTAATTTGCTAAAAAGAAGCGACCGTGCTTTTTGTTGTTTTATATAAGTATTTAGCACGTTTTGGAAGTTATTCCAATAAGCACTGTAGGCACGCGCGTACACTTTTTTGAACAGCAACAACATGGTCTTTATTTCGCATATGATTTTAAAGCGACACTTCATCGGTGAAAACGCATACTTCTGTAGAATGCAATTTTCTATTATATGGTGTAATTGTTTTCCAAATAGTTCAACAAATAAACACACGTGTAGTGTATGTGTGGAATTCGTGATAGCGCTGTGGTAGCTTGTTCGCTTCAGGTGCGAACTACCCCGAGTTCGAGCCCAGCTGTAACCGTTACGAAAGTATCCTTAGACAAGGCACTTAAATTCCACATTGCATCTTCTCTCTCCCTCATGGCGATGGATTCTATCAGGAATGAGGTCTCGAGAGTGATTAATATAAGTTGTAATAACTTGTTTCGCAATCGAGCTAAAATAATTTTGTATAAACAAGGGTTTTTTTTTTAAGAATAATCTGATTTTAACTATTCTGTAAACGACAGTATACCTCCTTTAGAAAGGACTCCAATGATAAACAAGCGTGGCTGACTGCAATATGAAATCCTACGTTCGCGTTCACTTAGTTTGTAGACCGCAAAACACTGTTTATTGATGCAATGTTAGTGTTCGAATTATTTCGGAAGAATCTGTATAAATGCAACGCGATAGTGTGGTTCGATCCTCGGACAGGGAAGTATGTGAGATGGTACGATGGTCGCCAGATCGGACATGTGGGTTTTCTCCGGGTACACCGGTTTCCTCCCACATGAATGACCACATATACGCTTTCATTCGAGCCAACGAGAGTGATTAATATAAGTTGTTAAAACTTGCTTCGCAATCGTTGTAAAATAAATAAAGTATATAGAAACTGGTCGATATCAACTACCTGGGCCACCTATATCGTGTTTATTTTTATTGGTTTTCTGTCATAATTATGTCACATATCGCGTTGGACCAGTAGTAGCAATGCATGTATACGTAAACATGTGAATTATTTGCTTTTTCAGATGCAATGTCGTTTTAAAATGCCTCAGAATGCAGCTGCCGTGACATAGAATTTCAATTATTTCCGTCCCGAATCCCCCTAGCTCAGGCAACAATCAATACATATATATGTGTGTGTCAAGCTACGCCCCTGGATCTGTTTTTTGCAAGTCACAATGTATGAGTATATTACATTGGTATTAGTATTACTAAATCACACGTTCCAAACATACCACATGTAATACTATAGCTGACACAATATTCGACATTACAAGTTACATAAACATTATAGATATTCGTGCCAATTGCTGCACTACAACAACTAATGTTACGCCACAAAGCTACGAAAACTATCGGAATAAATTAACCGAAATACGCCTAGCTCGACTACAATAACATACAGAGGTCGCGGATACAAGGTCAATTACAATGACGAGCTAGGGTATCGTCTGCTGTCGGGATAATGCATTGTGCTGAAGCAATCTGACCGATTAGAACTGTTTTATATTATATATACTGTGCGCCATTTCATGATATGAATTGTAAAATGTTCATTTCTTGATTACATGTACAAATACTGAAATAAATAATGTTTAAAAAACTAATACAAGTCAGTGGTATATTTGTGTGTGCATCTCTCGTATTTGTTTGTAAACAAAACTGCTTCAACCTTGACTAAGATTTTGGGAATATTCTTAAAGCGGTAACTATATAAGCATGCTACGTTCTCCTCAATCCTACATAGTAAACAAACACTTTGAAAATAAACAACAACGAGCTTTTATTTTATTAAATTAAATATAGGCACAGCTATGATATATAGCAAAATAAAAGGAAAATCGTGATAGCGCAGTGGATGCGCGTTCGCTTCAGGTGCGAACGGACCGGAGTTCGAGCCCCGCTGGAGCCGTTACGATTGTGCCCTTAGGCAAGGCATTTAAATTCCACATTGCCTCTTCTCTCTCCTTCATGGCGATGAATTCCAACAGGAATGAGGTCTCGAGAGTGATTAATATAAGTTGTAAGAACTTGTTTCGCAATCGAGCTAAAATAAATTTGTATAAACTAAAATAAAAGTTGAGTTTATCAATGCATGATTATTCTCATAAAAATCATAATACTAAAATAGAAGAGAACGTGGAGGTATTGTTAGTGCATATTGACCTGTCTCTTTTATAGGTTAAACGAATATTCATAAAGAACAGCTTATTGTTTAGTTGTAACATACACATTTATTTGAGGTCGATTGCGAAACAAGTTCTTACAACTTAGTTTAATCTCTCACGAGACCTCATTCCTGATGGAATTCATTCACGAGACCTCATTCCTGATGGAATTCATCGCCACTGACGAGGGATAGAGAAGAGGCAATGTGGAAGTGAAGTGCCTTGCATAAGGACACAATCGTAACGACTACAGCTGGGAGCGAACTTCGGGTGTATCACACCTGAAGCGAACGCGCCACCACTGCGCTATCACGACTTCCACAAGTGTTGAAAATAGGTAACTGTTTAGTAAGGTGAAACTATTCGGGTACATTTACAATGTCCATAATCCTATTGTACCCTTATTGATTAATTGCACCTATAATTGTTTGCAAATAATAGGTCACAGAGACAGTTCAATCCGCACCAACTATATATATATACCTTATGGCTGACCTTTGCATTTTCCATCGCTAGTTTCTATCGTTTCCCTCTCTTACACAGCGAGCGGATATATAATACTTCACCATCAAAACAGACGGATCTGGAGTCCAGTTGGACTGGTAAGCTAGGGATCACAGGTTCGATCCCCTGTGTGACCCTAATAAATTAACAGTCTTTCAACTGGGACTTTAAACCGAGGTCTCGTGTCGGTGCTTTACACCGTGCACGTATATGAACCAGAGGAGATTCTGGAATGGGTCTCTGTCTGTATCATTGCACTATCCTCCAAAAATCTACAATGACTATAATCTCTCGTGGCGCATATGGGCAGCCGGTAGCGACGATAAATAAACGTTAAACACACACTGCCTAATTTGAAAACATTTGAAACGTTAGTTTTTATCGTTTCCCACTGTTGCACAGTGAGCGGATATATAATATTTCACCATCAAAACATTGCAAGTACGCGCAGACAGAAATCTCACTCTATGTATAATGAGGTCAGATATTTTGTTTAAAACCTAGTTAGCGGACACGAACGACTCTTAGGCCTATACGTACCTACGGTTGTTTATCAACCGATATATTCTTATTACACCTTTATGCACGATTACATGTAAAGTTGTGTACTGTATATATAACCGTAACGATTAAGGTGGTTGGGACAAGGTCGGATTAATATATAAACATGTTTATCATTTCTGCATTATTAGACGTCATACTTCAACTATTAGTTTATACACATTTATTTTAGCTCGATTGCGAAACAAGTTTTTACAACTTAGTTTATTCACTCTCGCGACCTCATTCCTGGTGGAATCCATCGCTACGAGGGAGGGAGAAGAGGCAACGCGGAATTTAAATGCCTTCCCTGAGTGCATAATCGTAACGGCTCCAGCGGGGTTCGAACTCCGGACCTTCATGGCGATGGATTCCATCAGGAATGAGATCTCGAGCTAAAATAAATTTGTACTAAACTAATTACTGTATAATTTATGAGAATCAATTCAAACATTTTGTTTTTATTTAAGTTTATTTAACGTCGCTACTGGTTGCCCATTTGAGTGACGGGCAGTTTACCTAACAACACCTTTCCTGTGCAGGCTACCGTGGTTAATCAGTACTTGCACTACTTGGTGCACCAACCATCAGTGATGATAGTTTACAGTGGTATACATGTCAGCGACCGTAACCACTCGACTACAGAGGACTAATTCAAATACAATGCAAACTGTTTTGCCTTTGATGCTAACACAGGTTTCCCATTTACTGTGCACCAGGTCATATAGATGCGGCTATTTTATGCTACGGTAGAGTCAATACACTATGTGTAATCCATACAGTAACCATCAGCTGATACTAATCTCGGTGAATGACCGGGTGATGAAGCGTCCTACATACTGAGGAGAGGGGCAAGTAAATATAATCAGTTGTTTATCGAAACAATTCTCTCGCTCTCATACAGGTGAACTGGATGTCGGACAACATAGTTGAACAACACATGTACACACGCACGTTGTGATACAGAGACGTCTTTATGCGGACTTGGCGATTTGACTGTAACTAGGGCGTGTCTGTGTAAATAGTTTACTTACTTGCTATTTGTAAACGTGATCCCACGTTCTAAATAAAACGTCACGTGTATTGTAGTGTTGCCGAGTCCATTTCAGAAGCTACACGTTTACAACTGGAGGTAGATTGCATTGTTTACTACTTTTCTCATCAGCATTTCCATTTAGTAACTGACGTAATATTTACGTTTGATATGTTTTAATTTCTCAGTTGTATATTCCATAGAGCATCTCCACACAACACCAGACTTGTGAATACTACGCAGCGGTAGAGTCACATCTACTAGACTACTGGACAGCAAACACAGATAGGGAACGAGTAGAGGTCAAGCAGTAAACAGTCTGTTTCGGCACGTGTAGTCAGTCCATTATATCGGGCGTTGGCAGGATAGTTGCAGAATCAAATAGATGTGCCTAACGTTTCACATTGTGTACTACTCGAGAGCGGCGGCTGTGTTCATTTAATGAACCAAGGTTAGATTGCACGATTCAAATATGTCATTCAGGACGGAATAAAGTTACTAAACACGAAGGCTCAGGTTTTAGAGTCGGTAACCGAGGGATCCCATCATTCCGAAGGCGAGTCCATCAGTACACATCAGATGTTAAGGTAAACATTTTAAGTTGTCACAGATCTAGGATTTTAATATAACCCATACACAATGTGGTCAACAGTAGTTCGTGTGTTCACACTTTCCCTTAGATTAAACCTAAGCGTCCGCCACACAAAACGTAGATCGACAGGTAGGACGCTTTCTTCAACATATAACTGATGATGTAAAGACAAGAGTAACTAGTAGGAAAGAGCAAGTTGCTTTCTCCTCAATCCTACATGTATTTTCTTATTGTGATCATTATACTTTCTTATTGTGATCATTATACTATGTATATTCATTGAAATAAAATATTGTTTAAACTAAGAGTAACTAGTGTTTCTCCTTCAATTAAAATGGCTCTAGGAGGGACATCGACGATATTGGAAAACATTCCAGGTGTTGTCAAAATACGACTTTGTCAGTCGTCACCAAACAAGAACAATTCCAATGAAACAAAAATTCATGCTATGGTGTTTACATATGAACAAGCACATGGTAAGCAGCATACATGTTCACATACAGGTGGAAAAACAAGATATAACAACTCACAATGTGCCTTGGGCGCTAGTTAGGTGACAACAACAAAACATATTTTCAAAGTTTTATTATTTTTCTTGAACATATTTTTTAAACTTTTTTTATTATTACAAAGTATATGAACACTTTAATAATAACAAATAACCTAATGAAATAGCATGTATAAGACAATACGTCCAACATAGCACTTCCGTGAACATCGAACTTAGCACTTTAATGCACATTCAACATGGTACGTCCATGAGCGTCCAAGTGAACATCGAACTTAGCACTTTAATACACATTCAACATAGCACGTCCACGAGCGTCTAACTTAGCACTTTAATGCACATTCAACATGACACGTCCATGAACGTCCAACTTAGCACTTTAATGCACATTAAACATGGCATTTCCATGAACATTACTCATAGCACTTAACAATGCATCTTTAACACACAGATATTGTTCATTATTTGCAGTAAAATAAATATAAATATATTGTGAATCACAGTGAAAATGGAATAAAATACAAATTAAATTTGTAATGAACACTAGTTCTACAATCAATGGTGTCGACACAACAAATTCACTTAATGAAACATTTTGCACCAAACAAAGGTTATAGTGCTTGACATACAATGATAATGCATTATCGGATAATCTCGGTTTCACCTCTTCAACTCGAGCTGTATGTATTTTCATGGTTATTGAATATGTTTACATATCTATTGAAATAACTCATTCTGTAAATACAACAACAACACAAACTATGTTTTTAGTTTTTGCAATGTTTCATTTGATAAATCAACAAATGCCCCCTTTTAGTTTTTGCAATGTTTCATTTGATAAATCAACAAATGCCCCCTACTAGTTCCGATATGAAACACAATGTAACAGTTGGCTCTCGTTTTTATTTTTCCACTATCTTGTCTATATCTCTACACAACCCTCCATCATGTCCTATAGCACCACGAGCCCGACTAGGTCAATTAATGCCGCACATAAGTGTGGCAACGGTTGCTTAGCAGCATCCCAATTCATCAGATCTGTATCTTTCGATTACTGACCACGACAACCACCGACTCCGCACACCAAAGACCGAGATCAGTGCGAACAATGTCGGTGGTAAATTTGCATTGACTTTCGTCTTCTCGCAAACTTAATTGATTTACACTTCAGTGAAGTTCAAAGTTCAACTACGATTAGTTATCTCTAATGTCCCCTGATCCAGTTGTCGTATTATCATAGTTGAATCTCAAGACGGCTCTGCCTGTAAGCTTGCATTCTGCTAATTCTTCTAAAACATGACCAGCATCTTCAACATTATGTACAGAGAAACATGGTAGGTCAACCTGAAATGGTAAAGTATGTGAAAGAATAAGTACGAGATCAAAACAATTCTGAACACTAGCAGAACATGTTTCATTGATGCGAAGTGGTCCAATTCATCAAATGAAACCTAGCACCGTAGGTCTTCTAGATTTGGAGAATAAACGTTGCAAATAGGAATGGCAACAACTCCCAATGTAATGTCAAAATATGCCGATAACTGCATGATGCTAAAATAGGTTTTGGAGTGGAAGCGAAATGTACAAGACCCCTACTAAAGAGAAGCAATATGTACAAGACCTCAACTAAATGGAAGAAATTAATTGAAAGGGAAACGAAATGTAAAATACCTTGTACTAAAGGGAAGAAACGAATTAAAGTGTTAAGTGGAATGTACAAGACCTCTACTAAAGAGAAGAAAGGAGAAACAAAGAACAATACCTCTAAATGAAAGAAATGCATTAAAGGGGACACGAAATGTACAATACCTCTACTAATGGGACGATATGCATTGAAGCATTAGTGAAATGTACAAGACCTCTATTAAATGGTATAACTGCATCGTTATAATTCTTCTACAATCTGAATCATTAGATAATCAATGTGCAACAGAAATGTACGCCAAATGACGCATGAGCAACAGCTGTTTACTTATAACACTGATTATCAACCGGATATTGATTGTGGAGAGTGCATTCACCTTTTTATCCGAAACAATATCGACGAGTTCTCTCAGCTGTTCTACTGTGCCTTTAGGTATTCCTACAATGCTCTGTTGCTTGGCTGCTAGTGTGTTCAGGTTAATAGAAACTTCTGCAATTCCATTACCCCCAACTAAAATCAAGCCTTCCTGAAAAACAAGCGAATATACAGATATTATATATACACATACACACATTAATAATAAACACTGTACATATCGATTCAGCTTGCTTGTTAAAATGTGGCCCAGTGTGTTCCAACGTGTCCAAATGACTACATTTGCATTAATGTATATAAAATAATTTGGTAAACGATTGCTAAGAATTTGCCGGCCTTGTAAAAAATACTTCCCCTCCATATTTTGTTATTTTAAAACCATGCAGTTTCCAAAACGTCCGTAACATTTTCTCAGTATTTAAGATTCGCTTTTGGAAGTTCATGAATGAATTACTTCCCCCACATGATAAGAGTGCATGACCACTTATCCTCCAATGACAGAAAGGCACACATTGTAAACGATTGTTAAATAACTATATCTATAATTCTTGCTATGAATTGGGTGAAACTATATTCGGTGTGAAGACTTACTCTGTTCAGACATTTCATTGATCTCATCATCGTCCTTGGAGAGCTGACATAGTCTACAATAACATCCACGCCACCACGGCACGAGTCCAATGTTCTCTCAACGATGTATTGTTCATGATCCTCATCACACCAGTGAATGATGTCATGACAATTGTGATCCTGTGCAGTGATCAGTTTGTCAATACTATTGTCCGCAACAAACATTTTGATGTTGCTGCTGTCTTTTCCGATTAGGAAATGTGCTAGTCGCAACGTCCACAGACCCAGGCATCCTCCTCCGACTATAAGCACATTCACACACGCTGAAATTAGAATACAATTTGGAATAAATATCATTCCGTAATAAAAGGTGAACTAAATATCATTAGTTGATGCACGTGAAATAAACATTCGGATTTCCTTAAACAAACGTGAGAAAACTCAATCGTTGATAAACATTTGAAAACATATCACAACTTGATAATTCACAGACATTAAATTTTGTTTTTACCTATAAATAATTACATATATCGTGCGTTATCTTAAGTTTCTTTTTATCTACCGATTTATTGAATTTATTATGGAACGAAAACAGAAGATGCTCTAGACTTGCATTTAACTTGTTGAAAACAGAAGATGCTCTAGTTGAAAACAGAAGATGCTCTAGACTTAAATTTAACTTGTTGAAAACAGAAGATGCTCTAGACTTACATTTAACTTGTTGAAGCTTCTGAACATGAGACTGTGCCTTCAATATCGCATTGTATGCCGTCAAGGCACTGCCAGGCAGCATCGATGCCACTTCCAATGGTATACTGTTTGGAATCTGAACAAGACAGTCTACATCGTGCACTGGAATAAACTCTTGATAACCATCGTGTGGCATGTCGTTTTCTGGGAAAATGATAACTTTGTCACCATGCAAGATGTTTGAGTTGGGTAATGTATTGCAGATGTCGTGAATTACTCCAGCTACTTCGATACCTGCAATGAGTATAATAAAAATATGTACATGTCTATATAACAACTCCACATACATGATTAATAGAATTTTCATAATTTGCTTTCAAAACGAATAGTTCATAAAAAGATGCTTTTGATATATTTAACTCGAGATAAAAAAAAAGTTAACCAATTGATTTTTAAATGCTTATGGATCAAACTCGCTGGCAAAGAAAGAATATGGAGGGAAATGAAGCAGTACTACATCTCGTCACCAGACCAGTATTTTATAAATTAACATTAATAATTCAGTTCTCTTGGCCAACAAGAAATCAAATAACTAACAATGAATGGTAGAGCCGATGCATGGATGTGGACGGGACACAAACGGTTTCTGCTGGTAAGATGTGTACACCGATATGTACAGGAATAAGATGCTTACCTGGTAGAGCTGGACGGAAGTGACCCTTTCGTATATGTCCTTCAGCGTAGCACACTCCAGCATAACAAACCTGAAGATTAGATCAGGGCAAATTAAGTACAGATATGGTAATATTATTATAAGCTTCTTTACAGTGAATTACGAGTATGCATGTCATTTAAATCCTTGAAATGGTTTGTTCATGCCAACTGTTTACCGTAAAACTTTATAATTTTGCAGTAATGATTTGTATAAATATGTAGCTTTTATTATAGCATAGATCTACATGTCAGTATTAATTAAATAGACATTAATTGATTGATAGCATACGGTTTCCTTATTGAATATATTAATATATTAAAGCACTGTTCATCCGCTATGCCACAATTGAATCCTCATTTATAATACTACGTGTAAATCGATTTACCATTGTGAATAATTGATACAAGCATGTTAAATGTATTGTGTTACATGACCAATATATAATTATATATTCATGTACACGTATTGAAATGATCTGCTGTTTATTACCTTGACAATAACGCCGCCCTTTGGACACATTGGCATTTCTGACAGGGCACTGGAGCTGCTATCCATCGGCATGGCGGATAGTGAAGAAATTCCATCCGACACATTGCCCATCATAGCCCTTCTCGCAACCTTTACTTGCTCGTTCTGGTTTACTTCGTTGTCCAACATAATTATATCTGTAAATACACACATATATATATATATATATAAACGTTTTATAACACGTACTCCATACAGTCTACCGAAGTAGTAGAATACAGTTTAGATCAATTGTGAGTTATTCATTGCTAGTATTCCCCAACATCTGATTCTCTATTGTTTTTCAATGATTATATTCAATGTGTCACCGATATAGTGCAAATACCATAGCGCTACCACAGTCAAGGTCAAACTTAACGCGCATGCGTAGTGGGTGTATTATAATCAGCTGTGCATGATATTAGGTCACACGTACGGATCGATTGACTGAATTTAATACAGAGCGTGATCAGCAGTGAATCATTGGACAAATTGACGCCAGATGGAAAATTCCCACGAAACCATTTAAAAGAACACCAATATAACAGATATATACACATACATTAATGATTTTGAATACCGCTGGTATTTATTAACTTTAATATTACTGATACAAGGCAAGCCTGCACTATACAGTATAATACACAAACTATCATCATCATCATCTATAGTGATTGCGTCACCCTGTATATAGAGTATACTCGCAATGTCGTTAAAAAGTCAACACCTGTAACAGTCCGGGTAGTCGTTTCTCAAAATTAATTAAATTGTTTATATATTACATACTAAAACTATATTTATGTACTATTATTGTTCTAATTTTAAAAATAATATTTCTTAACAAAAATATTGACACAACTTCACAGGTTCTTCCTTCTGGATACTATCATATGCTACTATATCAAAAAGAAAATTTAAGATATGAACATAACGTCGAATTTAAGAATTAAATTTAACAATAATTAAACGATCTAGAAATTAATTAAAAATATACAATAAATACCTTTCTGATTAACTCCGTACACACACAATATATATATTATATCACTTTATTTTAGATTATCCTAAACAGACGTCTGACTTGCTCGGTGAGTTTCGTAAATTTGAACAAATCGGCCAATGTTGTTGGCCTTTATGTGTAACATCATCAGCTAACCTCGTGCACATGGAATGGTAAACACACTGTATATCGGTCAGGTCATATACACAATGTGACTCAAGAGGAATGTTCGGATTTGATCGATATTTTCTCTAGTCATTATCTCCAATAACACTCTCATTTGATGAAGAAACATACACGAATAACTACAATTGTTGAAAATGACAGTGGTACCACACTTTCGATATAAAGCTGCACACGTGTATAGCTAAGCCGCACTTCCAATATTTATATTCGGAAACATTACAACGGTTGTCTCTCGAGTTATCCTAATGATTCTATTTTTAACATGTTCACGGTTTTGTGAAAACACGCTTATATCAGTTACCTGACAATATACGAATGTCGGTTGCATAAATATGCGTGCATCATGTGTCAGATAGTTCCAACTATTTTGAAAAGAAAAAAAAGAAATAAATAGATCTATGTGAGGTAAATATTGTGTTTTGGTTTCAAGTTGGGGTTTCATCATCACAAATGCAGATCTACACACGAACACGATGGCAGTGAGTAGCCTCTGGTGTAACATAATGAAGGTGAACAACCACTACAATTATATAGATCTAATATGGTCATACTATATGAAAGCAATTCTGTATATATATCTAGATACTAATTCTTAGGATATTTTAATATAGGAACGTTGCATTGGTTAGGTAACTTACTCTTGGCACCGATGTTTTTGAACCGTAACATGTAGCATACAGTTATACGACACTACATTATTAGAGTAGGAGAATTATGAATGTCTATAATCATAGGCGTATCTACGGGTCCGGCCGTACGGCCATGGCCGGACCACTTTTCGGATTTTTTTTTTTTTTTTTAATAAACACATTTCGAGAATAATATATACACTGCGGGCCCTGGCGAAGATAGTAATTTGGCCGGACCACTTTCCAGAACCATCATACGCCTCTGATAATTAGGAGGAGTCCATTGTGTCCATTGTTGCAGAATGCATGTATTTCAGCTGGAACCCGTTCCCGCACACTGGAAACAGACGGGTACTTTTTGTCAGTGGATAATATTCATTAACACGAAGGTGTACAGAGTACATATCCTGAGGTTATGGAACATCACTTATAAGTTGGTGTGTCTTGGATGTAATTGCGTCATATATGGGCTTTGTTTAATCGAAGGCTAGTTAGTTATTTGGCGCAACTCATTTCTTAGTGTATACACTCTTATTCAACTGGTAATTCTCTACTGAGCACGAGCTTGGGAAATGAGAAATACGTATATAGATTTCTCACGTGTTAAGCACGCAGAACAGACGTGGGGATATCGATATATTATAATTTAACAGACATACGCAAAATGCTAGCGTCTGTCACAGATTTTGCCATCATCACATAATACAAATATCCTTCATAGATTAGTGAAACAAATAGTTTACGGTAGATTGACAAGTTGTCAATAGTTATCATATTAAAGTTACTATATATATCAGGCCTGTATCTATTTCACACTGTAATTAATAACTTTAAGAGCTGTGAATGTTCGGGCAGGGGTGTTACATATCAAGAAGATACAATACACCCATGTGCGAGACCTACCTGCTGGCTCATTAAACAATATATAGCTATACTATTATACATGTGCAGTCAAACCTGTGTTAGTGGTCACCTCCATTAAGCAGCCAACCTGTATTAATCAGCCAGTTTCCAGATTCCCAATATGTTGTTTTATTATATATTTGACCTATATTAAGCAGTCACATGTGCTAAGCAGCCACTTTCTCTGACTCCCTTGGCTGGCTGTTTAAGACAGGTTTGACTGTATATAAAGCAGATTATATGCGTTTATATGATTTGCATAATAGAATAGGGACTGTAAAATAATATACCTATATTTCTAAAGCCAGGAATGGAATCCGGTCAATTACCCATCCCGTCACGCGTCAGTGTACTGTTGAGGCACTAACATAAGTCAATGACATTACAATGACTAATTCCAGGAATGGAACCTGCGAATGTTGTTACGTTAGTATATGTTAATGACCCATGCCAGGAAATAAGTTATCGAGATTTGGTGCGTTAACATAAGATAGTGACCCCATGCTTCGCTTCAGGTGCGAAAGGTCCGGAGTTCGAGCCCCACTGGAGCCGTTACGATTGTACCCTTAGGCAATGCATTTAAATTCCACGTTGCCTCTTCTCTCTCCCTCGTGGCATTGGATTCCATCAGGAATGAGCTCTCGAGAGTGATTTATATAAGTTGAAATAACTTGTTTCGCAATCGAGCTAAAATAAATTTGTATAAACTAGTGACCCCATTCCAGGAATGGAAAATGCTACTATATAACTTATAAGTCACGTGGCTGGTTATCGTGTAAGACCACTTAGGCCCTAAACATATATTGATCTCAGCTGAAAACTCAACTCTCAAACTAATTTGAGTTTTTAAGACTTGAGATTTGTTGTTGAGTTTGATCCTCGGACCGGGAAGTATGTGAGATGGTACGGTGGTCGCCAGATCGGACAGGTGGGTTTTCTCCGGGTACTCCGGTTTCCTCCCCACACGAATGACCACATTTACGCTTTCATCCGTGCCAACGAGAGTGATTAATATAAGTTGTTAGAACTTGCTTCGCAGTCGTTGTAAAATAAAGTTTAAAATAAAACCAATCTCGAGTTGTTCTCAATCTCAAAATCCACCTGAGATCAATCTCAAGCTCTTAGTTGAGCACATAACTTGAGTTGAGCTTGATATCGAAATCAGAACAGTTTTATAACATCGGTACCCGGACATTTATCTCCCTTTAATAGACGATAACTGCACATCCTCTGTTCATATGGTAACTACACGTCGTCAATTGAAATTGTAACTATACAGTGTCTGTTCTTATGGTAACCACACATCGTCTGTTCATATGGTAACCAGTACTAACCACCCACGTCTGTTCATATGATGACTACACACCGTCTGTTGGGATGGTAACTACACACCGTCTGTTGGGATGGTAACTATACATCGTCTGTTCATATAGTAACCACCCACGTCTGTTCATATGGTAACTACACATGGTATGTTCATTTTGTAACTACACGTTCATATGGTAACTGCACATCGTTTGTTCATATGGTAACTACACATCGTTTGTTCATATGGTAACTATACATCGTTTGTTCATATGGTAACTACCCACGTCTGTTCATATGGTAACTACACATTGTCTGTTCATATGGTAACTACACATCGTCTGTTCATATGGTAACTGCACATCGTTTGTTCATATGGTAACTGCACATCGTTTGTTCATATGGTAACTACATATCGTTTGTTCATATGGTAACTACACATCGTTTGTTCATATGGTAACTATACAGTGTCTGTTCATATGGTAACTATACATCGTTTGTTCATATGGTAACTATACATCGTGTGTTCATATGGTAGCTACACGTCGTCTGTTCATATGGTAACTACACATCGTCTGTTCATATGGTAACTACACATCGTCTGTTCATATGGTAACTACACATCGTGTGTTCATATGGTAACTATACATCGTTTGTTCATATGGTAACTACACATCGTCTGTTCATATGGTAACTACACATCGTTTGTTCATATGGTAACTACACATCGTCTGTTCATATGGTAACTATACATCGTGTGTTCATATGGTAACTATACATCGTTTGTTCATATGGTAACTATACATCGTGTGTTCATATGGTAACTACACATCGTTTGTTCATATGGTAACTACACATCGTTTGTTCATATGGTAACTACACATCGTTTGTTCATATGGTAACTATACATCGTTTGTTCATATGGTAACTATACATCGTGTGTTCATATGGTAACTACACATCGTGCGTTCATATGGTAGCTACACGTCGTCTGTTCATATGGTAACTACACATCGTCTATTCATATGGTAGCTACACGTCGTCTGTTCATATGGTAACTACACATCGTCTGTTCATAATTATGGTAACCATACATCGTATGTTCACATGGTAACTACACGTTGTCTATTTGATGCATCGCTAATACAGCTAATATAAGGTATATGTTAAATCGGTTGTATCGCAATGGTTGGGATAGTTTCGTGAAGTCACGTCGCATTTCCAACATATACTACTTACAATAGTTACTTGAGGTCAGGGTGCATTTACAACATATCCTACTTACAATAGTTACGTGAGGTCAGGGTGCATTTCCAACATATCCTACTTACAATAGTTACGTGAGGTCAGGGTGCATTTCCAACATGTACTACTTACAATAGTTAGGTGAAGTCAAGTCGCATTTACAACATATACTACTTACAATAGTTAGGTGAGGTCACGTCGCATTTACAACATGTACTACTTACAATAGTTAGGTGAAGTCACGTCGCATTTACAACATATCCTACTTACAATAGTTACGTGAAGTCAGGGTGCATTTCCAACATATACTAGTTACAATAGTTTCGTGAAGTCACGTCGCATTTACAACATATCCTACTTACAATAGTTTCGTGAAGTTACCTCGAATGTCCAACATATACTAGTTACAATAGTTACGTGAAGTCACGTCGCATTTACAACATATCCTACTTACAATAGTGTCGTGAAGTTACCTCGAATTTACAACACATACTAGTTATAATAGTCTCGAGAATGGTTCCAGGTTACTATACATATTTATATTTACGACATTCTGAAATAGATTAGTGACCAATACTAGTTATAATAGTCTCGAGAATGGTTAGTTAGTGACCATAAAGCTGATACATAGTATACGATAATGAAAAACGGTAATCCATTCTCTCCCCAAAGCCGTAGGACCGTCCGCCAGGTCAATACAAACATTCGGTCAGACAAAATAAATTGGAATTATAATTGCATTTTAATCACGACACCTGTCACACAAACTCGTAGGTGAAGACTGGGTCTACATGTTACTCGCCACGTGTTAGCAGGTTAGTAGGGTTAATGTCCGATGGAATATTTACTCATACATTAATGTGGACGCACATTGTGAAGTTGAATATACTTAAAGCGACACTACATCAGTGAAAACGCAAATTTATACAGAATGTAATTTCCTATTATATCGTATACTTTCCCCCCCAAATATTTGCCTCAAAAACTTAGTATTTCAACTAATAAACAAGCGTCGTATACGCGGTTTGTTGACATAGCAAAATAATGTAAACAGGGTCGACATACATGCGTAATACAACCTGTGTATCCCGAATAATGAGATTTATGGTACTGCTATATCTCACAGTTGTGCCTATGCATATTTATCTGTAGACTAATCTTAGTTATATTATCTCTACGCGACAGTATCAAGCGTTTAATATTGACCACCATGAGAAAGACATGTCAATTCAGGAGCGTGGATGACCGGTATATGAAACTCTACATTCACTTTTGAAAGTGTGTAGATCTCAAACACACTGTTTATTAATTCAATATTTGTGTTCGAATGTATTAGGAAGACTTTGTAGTAGCAATGCATTTATACGTGAACAATGCATTTATTTGGCTTGTTGCGATGTAATGTCGCTTTAAGCTATATACCAGACAGCATACCGATGTAATGTCGCTTTAAGCTATATACCAGACAGCATACCGATGTAATGTCGCTTTAAGCTATATACCAGACAGTATACCGATGTAATGTCGCTTTAAGCTATATACCAGACAGCATACCGATGTAATGTCGCTTTAAGCTATATACCAGACAGCATACCGATGTAATGTCGCTTTAAGCTATATACCAGACAGCATACCGATGTAATGTCGCTTTAAGCTATATACCAGACAGCATACCGATGTAATGTCGCTTTAAGCTATATACCAGACAGCATACCGATGTAATGTCGCTTTAAGCTATATACCAGACAGCATACTTTGTTGTTTAATACATTTCCGTTACCCTGGGTTCCAGACTGTCGATTTTTCACTGCTTACTTCTGGCAAACGTTGATATTATCAGAAGCTCAATACGGCTTAACCCTTTCAACACCACAGACCTCTAAATTGGCTTACAAAAAAGTGTAGATCCAGATGAGCCGGCTCGTGACGAGCCGTCTCATCAGGATCTACACTTTTTGCCAGTGATATGACTATTTTTAGACATAATTACCCATTTTGATAAATGAACTTGTCCAAATGTGATTTTCTGATTCATTTATTGGTTTATGAATATCATGGACCAGTCCATGTGAGTTACTTGGTGTTGAATGGGTTAATGGTCTCGGTGTTAAAAATATATTTATATAACTGACCAGGCAAAATATATCAACGCCTGTTCCCAGGCTACATTGACATATACGGTGAAACCTGTCCTAAGCAACCAGCCATAGGAAGAACAGAAAGTGGATGCTTAGCACAGGTGGAGGCTTACTATTGCTATCACACTGAAGACCCGGCAAACAATTACATAAACAATGTTGCAATGAAGTATAAAGTGTTGCTATAAAACCGTTGTAGCATACTAGTATAAGAAGTGATCAAATTCATCACAATTTCAAATGACTGCAATCATATGGTTTTGTTTGATATTAATGGTTAACGGCGCACCGACAGCTTAGGTCATATGGCATTTCTCCAGCTGTTATTGGTGGAGGAAGACCACATGTGCCGCTCCGAACAGTGTATCGGGCACGGTCGGCGCCCGGGTAGAACCACCGAACTTCCGCAAGGCTAGCTGGATAGCTTCATCGCATCGAATAATTCGATACCCATAGTGGGATTCGAACATACAGCGGTGAGGGGCAAGTGATTTGAAGTCAACCACCTCTATATCACGATCAAGACCAGACACACTACTACATAAACAATGCTGTAATGTTGTACAAATTGTATAAACGCTTGAGGCATTAAGAAGTGTTCAACTTTATTAAATGCATATTACAAACCAGATGGTGCATGTTTGCACTATTAGGGCAATCACGGAGGCATATCAATGATAAGTGCGTCTGGTACATGCACGCAACAACGTAACTGTGTGCATTTCGCATTGGAAAAATTAAGTATCCAAAATATGGAATAAACACTGAAGGAGAGGGGTGGGGTACACGAGGATATATGAAGAAAATATATAAATTATGCCTCCTAGTCTGCTCCCAGATGTGCGACCACATATTCACCTAACAACACCTTTCCTGGGCAGGCTCCAGCGGTTAACCAGTACTTGGGTACACCAACCTCCGTAAGAAACTGCCAACTTTGTCATATAAATGAAACACGGTCTGAGCGGGGCTCGAACCCGGGACCATCAGTGATGATGGGTTACAGTGGTAAACAAGTCAGCGACCTTAACCACTCGACCACGGAGGCGGACTGTGAGGTATGCTAATAATAGGGATGGCAACGAATAGCGATTTAGGGATTCGAATATTACGACATAACTCATTTAACAAAACATAATTTACATGAGGCTCGCAACATATATATATACAAATCAAATGATCGAGAATGACCTAATTAGCAGCTGCTTCTTGTGGTATGCAAAATCATAGATATATAATAATAAAAAATGAGGACATTATTTACAAAGGTAAAAGTATCGACGCTGTAGTATATTAAAACAGGTTTTGGCACAAAGTATGTAAGTATTCGAGTGTCACATTTGTTTGTACATCTGTTAAGCATAACACAAAGCACCAATTAAACATACACCACTCAGAATAAGTTAGAGTGACTAGTTATACGTTAAAAACACGAAGCACGTGTAACGTGGTACGTATAACCCAGTTTGACGCGAATGGCGACTTGCTGAAATTCTTAAACACAATTATGCAAAAAGCTATGTCACATTTATTCCTGAATTCGACATATTATATACAGTTAATCTACTTTTTATCAAACGGTACAGGTGAGCCAAAATGGAAGAGAAGCGCAGCTAGGACTTGTAGTCTATACATAGTAACAGTCGCGTGCTGACTGCATGAACAAGGGGGCGAGCAGATCTCAAAATATATCTGCCGATCATAACAGTATTAGTAACGCATGTATTTGGATTGTGGTGGATATGAATCATTAAGGAATATTGATCAGTGCTGCCAAGTGATTTCCAATGCATCTCTGTGTTACATTTTAATATTTGTCATAGTACGAACTGATATTATCAAAAGAAGTTTGAACTTGGGTTTACGCCCGTTATTATTCAAAATAGATTAGGCCTACATTAATCGTACACCTACACATTTAGAAATAGACACCGGGGCACCTTGGCGAGAGGTTAGGCCTAGTTATTAAGGTCGTTTGCTTAAAATCACTTGCCCCTCGCCGCTGTAGGTTTGCCGATGCTTCTCACTCGTGGTGTCGTATTATTTCATGTGAGGAAGCTATTGATGGGTTGCGGAAGGTTGGTGGTTCTACACGGGTGCCCTTCTGTGGCAGAAATACGTCTGGGAAGGGCACCCGGGATCTTCCTCCACACCGATAACCGCTGGAGGCTGTCATATTAGCGCAGTGGTTAGCGAGCTCGCTTCTCACCAATGCCACACGGGTTCGATCCTCGGACCGGGAAGTATGTGAGATGGTACGGTGGTCGCCAGATCGGATAGGTGGGTTTTCTCCGGGTACTCCGGTTTCCTCCAACACGAATTACCACATATACGCTTTCATCCGCGCCAACGAGAGTGATTAATATAAGTTGATAAATATAAATAAAGTTTCAACTTTTGTTTTTAATAACCGCTGGAGAGTCGCCATATAACCATAGCTGCTGCTGCCACGTTAAACCCCAAACACATACACATTGAGATAGCGGTGCTTTGTTTTGTGGATTATAAAATAACAAACAACACGCATACAATTCCAACCCAATCAATATACACTAGTATTTATTGGAAGGGATTAGTTTATACAAACTTAATTTAGCTCGATTGCGAAACACGTTCTTACAAACATTAGTTTATGGGAAGGGATTAGTATATACAAACTTAATTTAGCTCGATTGCGAAATAAGTTCTTACAAACAGTAGTTTAATCGCTCTCGAGACCTCATTCCTGATCGAGTCCATCGCCACGAAGGAGAAAGAAGAGGTAACGCGGATATAAATGCCTTGCCTAAGGATATGACTACCGTGTTCTCGAGGCTCCGGGGTTCGGACCTTCAACTTCTTGATTACGTGCGGACACCGTACCCCATTCACCACGGAGGCGCCACTAGTAGTTATTGGAGGCGACTGGGAGACTGTATTGCTGCACACCATCATCTACTATATATTATGTTATATATGAACAGTACTGTGGGATATTCATTTTGTTTGTTTCAGTGTATGATTGAACTAAGTTCACCGGATGAGAATGAGAGACATTACTTGTTTTTCTATTACCTCCCATGATGGATAAAGTCAGAGTTATCCCCAAATGTATATTGATAATTTTAGTTGGACTCCTTTGTTTTTACTGTTGTCATCTAAACAGATGTTGCGTTAGGATAAATGTAATTTTATCAAAATCGTGTTAATTAGTTGAACCAATTTGACAGTAAGGTCATTGGACATGCTAAAGGATATCTCTCGAAATTAATAATTTCATAATTATAAGACGCGAATACGGATAAGAATGGAACACATGTGGTGCAAAGGAAACAGCGATAAAAACAGAGGAAACCAATTAAGAGGACCAATCTAATATTAGGAGTATTCAGGGGCAGTGACTGACTAATGTTTCTCATTGAAAACTATTTTATAACTAGTATCTCTAGCACGAAGTGATAATGTCAGTTTGAATGTTCATGCGTGAACTTTATAATCCCCTCATTCACTGACTAGTTTAGTTTAAATATATTTTTTTCCCAATATTATATATCGTGTGAACAATTATATTACACATATAAACATACAGAACATGGATGACAGACGGATATGTAGTGGTAATCCAGGGATCGCAGGTTCGATCTCCCGTCCGATCCTAATAAATTGAACAGTCTTTCAGATGGGACGTTAAACCGAGGTCTCGTGTCGGTGCTTTACATCGTGCACGTAAAAGAACCAGAGGAGTCTCTGGAATGGGTCTCTGTCTATATCATGCACTATCCTCCAACATCTAAAATAATTAATCTCTTCGGGGGGCGTCGCTCATATTGGTAACCGGTAGCGACAATAAATAAACGTAAAGCACACACAAGTGCACAGTTTCCTAATACATGCTATTATAAAAGTAATCACCAGACTAGTGACTAAATGTAAGGGATGAGGTATAAAAGCCATCACATTCCATTGCAGCGTGTTCACAAGCCGTTCCCCCGATCAATACAGTAGTATTTTTCTCCCTTCTCACTAGCTGAGCACGCGTAAAACATCCGCGTATCGATATACACTGCTTCAGCACGAGTGTAATTAATGTCGGGAGAGTGTACGGGAGAATGTGGTGGACATGGGTGAAGGTGTGCTCAAGTATCCGCGTGAAGGTTACATACATCACACTCCGTGTGGCGGTGAATAGATCCTTAATCTCATCATTCTTTGAGCTGGTGATAGATGTGTATTGAACGGTGTACGAGTACATGTGGAAATGCACGGTCGATTGGTATTAAACCCATAGAAGTGTACTATTACGACAGACAGACATACAGGCAGGCAGGCAGGCAGGCAGGCAGGCAGGCAGGCAGGCAGACAGGCAGGCAGACAGACAGACAGACAGACAGACAGACAGACAGACAGGCAGCAGCAGGCAGGCAGGCAGACAGCAGCAGGCAGGCAGGCAGGCAGACAGACAGACAGACAGACAGGACAGACAGACAGACAGACAACAGACAGACAGACAGACAGACAGACAGACAGACAGACAGACAGACAGACAGACAGACAGACAGACAGACAGACAGACAGACAGACAGACAGACAGACAGACAGACAGACGACAGACAGACAACAGACAGACAGACAGACACGACAGACAGACAGACAGACAGACAGACAGACAGACAGACAGACAGACAGACAGACAGACAGACAGACAGACAGACAGACAGACAGACAGACAGACAGACAGACAGACAGACAGACAGACAGACAGACAGACAGACAGACAGACAGACAGACAGACAGACAGACAGACAGACAGACAGACAGACAGACGACAGACAGACAGACAGACAGACAGACAGACAGACAGACAGACAGACAGACAGACAGACAGACAGACAGACAGACAGACAGACAGACAGACAGACAGACAGACAGACAGACAGACAGACAGACAGACAGACAGACAGACAGACAGACAGACAGACAGACAGACAGACAGACAGACAGACAGACAGACAGACAGACAGACAGACACCTGCTACAGTTTACATATAAATTCTACAATAAATTAACAGTATCATAACACATATGCATGTATATGGACACACATGGAGTAAGTGATCATGCATATTAATAATATATTATATATTCTACATTTGTTTGTTTTTGGTGACTCGTACCATATCATATAGCGACTCCCCAGCTATTATTGGTGAAGAAAAACCCCGGATGCCATTCCGAGCACAATTTCAGGCACGGTCGGGCACCTGGGTGAAACCACCGACCTTCCGCCAGGGTGAAACCACCGACCTACCGTCAGGGTGAAACCACCGACCTTCCTCAAGCCAGCTGGATATAGTCCTCACTTGAAATAATTTGACACCCCGGGTGTGATTCGTACACACAGCGATGAGGGGTAAGTCACTTGAAGTCATTGCCCGTATCTACTCGTGTGTGTTTTACATTTATTTATTGTCGCTACCGGTTGCCCATATGAGCGACGCCTCCTGAAGAGATTAGTCATTTTAGATTTTTGGAGGATAGTGCAATGATACAGACAGAGACCCATTCCAGAATCTCCTCTGGTTCTTTTACGTGCACGGTATAAAGCACCGACACGAGACATCGGTTTAAAATAATAAAATTAACAGTCTTTCAGATGGGACGTTAAACCGAGGTCTCGTGTCGGTGCTTTAAAATCATCAGTTTTTCCAGTTTTGCTGGTATTTTGATAGCTACTACTAGTACTTACAATTTAGTACATACTAGTATATTATACAATATATACGTGTATATATACCAGTATGACGTGGAAGTCGTGATAGTGCAGTGGATAGGCGTTCGCTTCAGGTCCGGAGTTCGAGCCCCGCTGGAGTCGTTACGATTGTGTCCTTAGGCAGTGCATTTAAATTCCACGTTGCCTCTTCTCTCCCTCGTGGCGATGGATTCCATCAGGAATGAGGTCTCGAGAGTGATTAATATAAGTTGAAAGAACTTGTTTCGCAATCGAGCTAAAATAAATGTGTATAAACTAATATATATGTATATATAATAATGTCGTATTGTACTTGAATTGATGAACACGGGTGAAATATAATACTGAATTCGGATTACTGGCAAAGTCAGCATTCATTCTCATACAGACTCGCAATATCACACACAGATCTCGGTGAAAGTCTAGACTTGGATAATATTACATAGAACGTGTTTATATGGCAACGTTTAAAATGTGACCTACATAAAACAATAGGCACATCAGTCTGGTTCGGCGACAGAGTACCGAGTCCTAGTTTAAACACACCGGTATAAGGACTACGTATGTCAAGGTTGTAACATGAAGTTGTAACACTATAATACAGATCGATCAACTATTGAATCCAATTGAGAGTTCCTGAATGACCGTAATTGCTTGTATTTGCTCTTACACCCTACCGTCTTCTACCCGGCAATCTGCACCCGGCTCTGGCTATTGTAATATTACTATTACTTCTGGGCGTTACTTTAATCAGTTTTACGTACATTTTGTAATTAATCATTTGTAATTAGTCATAATTTATATTTTAGTTGGCGTTTTTGTCCAGTTTTACTACTGAAGGGAAATAACTCTACACATATTTGGTGAATATGGTTAGGGTAGTTGTCTACCCACAATTCTACTGCAGGCTATATTGGGGATGTGTGTTCAGTCCATATGCATGATACGATTCATGTTTGGCATATCACGGTATACATAAGATTCATGTTTGACATATCACGGTAGATATAAGATGCATGTTTGGCATATCACGGTAAATATAAGATGCATGTTTGGCATATCACGGTAGATATAAGATGCATGTTTGGCATATCACGGTAGATATACGATTCATGTTTGGCATATCACGGTAGATATAAGATGCATGTTTGGAATATCACGGTAGATATAAGATGCATGTTTGGCATATCACGGTAGATATAAGACACATGTTTGTAACGGCTCCAGCGGACTCGAACTCCAGAATTTCGCATCTGAAACGAACGAGCTACCATTGTGCTATCAAGACTTCTTATATCTCACATTTGACTTGACACTGTGAATCATGCCACACGTTAACATAGGCTATTCCAGTAAAACCTGCTCTTCTACATGTTGTTCAAGGCAACGGGTTTCCTTAAAATGGACGCAGTATTTGACCCCCGACAATTATTTGTAGATGTTGTTCTAAGCAGCCTGAGTTCCCGTGCAATTTATTTCTGGCAAAATGACATGATATTATCAGAAACTCAATACGGCCCAATTAATGATATATTTATATGACTGACCAGACAAAATATATCGCCGCCTGTTTAAAGGCTAGTTCAAAAGGTGCTGCAATAGGGTTACTAGGTTAGGGTTCGATCCCCCGTCTGACCCTAATAAAATTAACAGTCTTTCAGATGGGACGTTAAACCGAGGTCTCCTGTCGGTGCTTTACACCGTGCATGTAAAAGAACCAGAGGAGACTCTGGAATGGGTCTCTGTCTGTATCATTGCACTATCCTCCAAAATCTAAAATGACTAATAACTTCAGGAGGCGTCGCTCATATGGGCAACCGGTAGCGACGATAAATAAACGTAAAAAAATAAATATACTAAGTTACTCTTTTGATACGTGAGTTCGTATTGCAATCGAGTTCAGTGATTCAGGAATCCATCAATGACATTCGAAAGAAGAATAAAGACTCTTTTCTTTTATGCTTTCCAATGAATGATTGAGTTTTCTCGGTGAAAGAAAAATCCATCTTCCAGTTTTCAACAGATGAACAGCTTGAGTTTCGTATTCCTCCGCGGGTAGGTGAATCTTTGTGTTTTAGCTATTTTCTGTCAACCACGAACCGTTAATTATAAAGTAAAATATTATAATGAATTTGTTTAGTCTGTTTTTTATTTTTTTACAGCAAACAGAAACTAACTTGAACATTATACCGGAACTATTACTTACTACGGACGTTCACACTAACACAGACGAGTGTGCGGTTGTGTATTGTAGAGGAATGAGGCTCCCGACAGGGTAGTAAAAATGAATGAAATTTGATAACAACTATTATATTAGCCAAAACCATTGGAAATCATAGAGGAAATATAAGATTTGTGTTTATTAGTATAAGATATGGTGTTCTCATTTCTCATCAATTTCAAATATCCTCTATTACCTTAATATTAGTCTATAAACTGCTCCCACTTTCTGTTACCCTTCGAGATTTATAATTATTATGTCCTGCATGATTAACCTGTTTGATGATTGGGTTTATACATTTACCTTCGGCGAACAATGTGGGCGAGCGAACACCCGTTTACGCTTGAGTATTCATAATTATACGGTACCGCCACCACGTCCACAGTTATGACAGTAATAATTCGTACCAATAAATAGTGTGCAATATAATCTTTAAATTAGATTGTCATCCTCCTCCAGAATCGTTTTAACGAGTTTTGATGAAACTACAATGTAGTAGATTCACAATCTCCAAAATTCGTTGTTAGTGGAAGTTCCAGCTGGCAACCTTGTAAAGACAGTGTTTTTCTTACTTCTCCCCTTCATCTATTTCGATGAAGTGTAACATGTGGCATAGCGCATCACGACAAAGAGTAGATAACATAATAGCCTGAATATCCATGATGGCTGTCTTGGTGGCCATCTTGTTTTATTATGAAATAGTGTAGCATTACTCAGGTGGACGACGCATGGCGTGTTTAGTTAGATCTACGTTGCTAATATATTTGGGGCCTACCCTACTGTCCTACGGACCTCGGACACATTCGATTAAAGATGATAGACACACGTGTTGTGATGGTATATTCTTAGTCAATTGATCGAATTATATTTCACGAACATATACAGTTCACCATTATCACTCATGGAGTAAGTGCCACTCGTGGTACTATTGCTTTCGATGTTCATTTAATGAAATGGATTTCGGCACACACGGGAACACTCAAATATGCTCAGGACTATGTATCAAAGTACTCAAAGGATATATACCAGGTGTCGCTTTAACCCTTTCAACCACACAGGCCTCTAAATAGGCTTATGAAAAAGTGTAGATCCAGATGAGCCGGCTCGTGACGAGCCGTCTCATCAGGATCTGCACTTTTTGCCAGTGATATGACTATTTTTAGACATAATTACCCATTTTGATAAATGAACTTGTCCAAATGTGATTTTCTGATTCATTTATTGGTCTAAGAATATCATGGACCAGTCCATGTCAGTTACTTGGGGTTGAAAGAGTTAATGCACACAAAATAACACAATGGAGAAAGCATCGTAGATTTATTGAGCATGCATTATAAGCAAATAAATACTGACAAGTCTATTGTTGCCGGAGAGGATAGTTTGTATTACTATATAGTCACCTCTGAACTAGCCTGGGAGAGGGATCTAGGTACGGCGTTTATCCAAGTTCAAATATTCATTCACAGCAATAGCAGTTACGTACACAGTCATAGCTAGTAGGATTGTAAGGAAGAAGACTAAATATTCCCGGGTCAATAATACGGAAATCACATCACTTAACATAGGCGTCGATTATATTTGGATTGTAGTTATTAATTAAATGGCGTATGTATGTATGGAAAATAAGCGGGGTTAACTGAAAGGGGCCTCAAAACTGAAAACAAAATAGTTGGCACCGTGGCCTCAGTGGACGCACTCAGTGCAATATTAAAAGGACAATCGTTTACTCAGAATGTCATAAATCAACTAATGTAGTTCTAAATCGGTTTATGTGGCGTAAATGTTTTCTATGATAAACATTGGGTTAATACAACTTTTGGTGCCGATAGTTTGGTTGATATTGTGTTTGAAAGTTCCCTTCTAAGCTGATATCAAGCCATACACCCATGCCATGTACCATATACACACTATGATAGAAAGGAATGCACATGCTGATTACATTTGGTAGATAATTGTGTAGATTATGTCGTATTTTTAACAAATATACAAAAATCGAAACTACTATTTCTTGCTGTAAAAACCATTAACAGGTAGATCCGCTACGAGAACGTGGAAAAACCGCTAGCAATGTTGTAGTTAATGACGTCAAAATGATAGGTGACAAAAATGGTAAGATTTGGTCTTAAAATAATTTACTAAGCCATTTTGCACACACAATGAGCATAAATAATGTACACAGTCACGTCATGCAGGTAAATGGGAATGACATAACACACACGACATAGCCACACTATAACGTATCTCACAGTTGATGAGGCATAGTAAAGTACAATGATTAAACTATTGCCTAAACGATCATTTCTTATTTGTATTCTGCATTTTACGCAATAAAAAGCACCATATATAGAGACAACATGTAAAACAACAACGGTGAAGTTAATGACAAGATGTAGAAAGCAAAAAGCACAATCAGCGACATTTGGTCCACCGTGAAAAAATAGTTTAAATGTAATACATGCATACTAAGATACTGTAATGTAGTTGTAAACAATTTTTATAGATTAAAGTCTCGCAGACAAATTAGGTAATATATATTATGGCGATTCTCCAGTTATTATGTGCAGCGGAAGAATGCGGGTGCCACTTCGAGCAGTATTTCAGGAACGTATGGACACACGCGTAGAACCATCGATCCTATAAAGTACTAAAAATTCAAGGCCTGGAAAAAGATTGAAACGCTGTAAAGGTACTTGAAAGTCCTTAAATTCTGGATTTCGGACTGTTAATCCCCAATATGGTTATTGGATGTGCGTTCCTAGGCTCTTTATTGCTATTTAGGCATTACATCTATGCTGAGAAAAACGCCCCTCCAAACATGGGACGAAGTGACAACGACCGCGAAACGTTTGTGGGCGAACAGGTGTGGGACGAAATGAACCAAAACAGTGTTGGGTGATATCCCTGGAGCCACCTGCAGCTTTATTCATTACGTCATTTGGGATTAGGTAGAAGTTTAATCTTTAGCGGAAATTGTCCAATGGGGTGACATCTTTTAGTTGTTCATCGGCCAGCATGATTGATACGATATTTTAACCGTATTGTGATAAATTATCAGAGCCGCACAAGAGATAAAATCTTAAATCAGATCAAATTTGCTCATGTCCCGGAAGTGCAATTTCATGTCCCGGAAGTACATATTTCAAGACAGTTGATTAGATACCAATACAAATGACAGCTGTTGAAAGAACCTAGCTAACCCAGAACATATGGTTGCAATGTCTGGTCCTCAGGCCAGGTTTACCATACACCATTTCCAGCACATATAACGTATACACAGTGTAGGTCCTGATCAGATTGCTCAGATATAACGGTGCTTACTGCTTTATTGCTTACTTGGAAATGTTAAGTTGTTCTTTTACAAATCCTTGATTAGTAATGCTAACCAAGATCATATGTTCTCTGTATATGACCATGGCCACATAATATTACTTACTATAGTCACCTATGAACTAGCCTGGGAGAGGGATCTAGGTACGGCGTTTATCCAAGTTCAAATATTCATTCGCAGCAATAGCAGTTACGTACACAGTCATAGCTAGTAGAATTGTAAGGAAGAAGACTAAATATTCCCGGGTCAATAATACAGAAATCACATCACTTAACATAGGCGTCGATTATATTTGGATTGTAGTTATTAATTAAATGGCGTATGTATGTATGGAAAATAAGCGGGGTTAACTGAAAGGGGCCTCAAAACTGAAAACAAAATAGTTGGTACCGTGGCCTCAGTGGACGCACTCAGTGCAATATTAAAAGGACAATCGTTTACTCAGAATGTCATAAATCAACTAATGTAGTTCTAAATCGGTTTATGTGGCGTAAATGTTTTCTATGATAAACATTGGGTTAATACAACTTTTGGTGCCGATAGTTTGGTTGATATTGTGTTTGAAAGTTCCCTTCTAAGCTGATATCAAGCCATACACCCATGCCATGTACCATATACACACTATGATAGAAAGGAATGCACATGCTGATTACATTTGGTAGATAATTGTGTAGATTATGTCGTATTTTTAACAAATATACAAAAATCGAAAATACTATTTCTTGCTGTAAAAACCATTAACAGGTAGATCCGCTACGAGAACGTGGAAAAACCGCTAGCAATGTTGTAGTTAATGACGTCAAAATGATAGGTGACAAAAATGGTAAGATTTGGTCTTAAAATAATTTACTAAGCCATTTTGCACACACAATGAGCATAAATAATGTGCACAGTCACGTCATGCAGGTAAATGGGAATGACATAACACACACGACATAGCCACACTATAACGTATCTCAAAGTTGATGAGGCATAGTAAAGTACAATGATTAAACTATTGCCTAAACGATCATTTCTTATTTGTATTCTGCATTTTACGCAATAAAAAAGCACCATATATAGAGACAACATGTAAAACAACAACGGTGAAGTTAATGACAAGATGTAGAAAGCAAAAAGCACAATCAGCGACATTTGGTCCACCGTGAAAAAATAGTTTAAATGTAATACATGCATACTAAGATACTGTAATGTAGTTGTAAACAATTTTTATAGTTTATACAAATTTATTTTAGCTCGATTGCGAAACAAGTTATTTCAACTTATATAAATCACTCTCGAGACCTCATTCCTGATGTAATCCATCGCCACGAGGGAGAGAGAAGAGGCAATGTGGAATTTAAATGCCTTGCCCAAGGGCACAATCGTAACGGCTCCAGTGGGGCTCGAACTCCGGACCTTTCGCACCTGAAGCGAACGCGCATCCACTGCGCTATCACGACTTCCACAACAATTTTTATAGATTAAAGTCTCGCAGACAAATTAGGTAATATATATTATGGCGATTCTCCAGTTATTATGTGCAGCGGAAGAATGCGGGTGCCACTTCGAGCAGTATTTCAGGAACGTATGGACGCACGAGTAGAACCATCGATCCTATGAAGTACTAAAAATTCAAGGCCTGGAAAAAGATTGAAACGCTGTAAAGGTACTTGAAAGTCCTTAAATTCTGGATTTCGGACTGTTAATCCCCAATATGGTTATTGGATGTGCGTTCCTAGGCTCTTTATTGCTATTTAGGCATTACATCTATGCTGAGAAAAACGCCCCTCCAAACATGGGACGAAGTGACAACGACCGCGAAACGTTTGTGGGCGAACAGGTGTGGGACGAAACGAATCAAAACAGTGTTGGGTGATATCCCTTGAGCCACCTGCAGCTTTATTCATTACGTCATTTGGGATTGGGTAGAAGTTTAATCTTTAGCGGAAATTGTCCAATGGGGTGACATCTTTTAGTTGTTCATCGGCCAGCATGATTGATACGATATTTTGACCGTATTGTGATAAATTATCAGAGCCGCACAAGAGATAAAATCTTAAATCAGATCAAATTTGCTCATGTCCCGGAAGTGCAATTTCATGTCCCGGAAGTACATATTTCAAGACAGTTGATTATATACCAATACAAATGACAGCTGTTGAAAGATCCTAGCTAACCCAGAACATATGGTTGCAATGTCTGGTCCTCAGGCCAGGTTTACCATACACCATTTCCAGCACATATTAAGTTGTTTTTTTACAAATCCTTGATTAGTAATGCTAACCAAGATCATATGTTCTCTGTATATGACCATGGCCATATAATATTACTTACTATAGTCACCTATGAACTAGCCTTGGAGAGGGATCTAGGTACGGTGTTTATCCAAGTTCAAATATTCATTCGCAGCAATAGCAGTTACGTACACAGTCATAGCTAGTAGAATTGTAAGGAAGAAGACTAAATATTCCCGGGTCAATAATACAGAAATCACATCACTTAACATAGGCGTCGATTATATTTGGATTGTAGTTATTAATTAAATGGCGTATGTATGTATGGAAAATAAGCGGGGTTAACTGAAAGGGGCCTCAAAACTGAAAACAAAATAGTTGGTACCGTGGCCTCAGTGGACGCACTCAGTGCAATATTAAAAGGACAATCGTTTACTCAGAATGTCATAAATCAACTAATATAGTTCTAAATCGGTTTATGTGGCGTAAATGTTTTCTATGATAAACATTGGGTTAATACAACTTTTGGTGCCGATAGTTTGGTTGATATTGTGTTTGAAAGTTCCCTTCTAAGCTGATATCAAGCCATACACCCATGCCATGTACCATATACACACTATGATAGAAAGGAATGCACATGCTGATTACATTTGGTAGATAATTGTGTAGATTATGTCGTATTTTTAACAAATATACAAAAATCGAAACTACTATTTCTTGCTGTAAAAACCATTAACAGGTAGATCCGCTACGAGAACGTGGAAAAACCGCTAGCAATGTTGTAGTTAATGACGTCAAAATGATAGGTGACAAAAATGGTAAGATTTGGTCTTAAAATAATTTACTAAGCCATTTTGCACACACAATGAGCATAAATAATGTGCACAGTTACGTCATGCAGGTAAATGGGAATGACATAACACACACGACATAGCCACACTATAACGTATCTCACAGTTGATGAGGCATAGTAAAGTACAATGATTAAACTATTGCCTAAACGATCATTTCTTATTTGTATTCTGCATTTTACGCAATAAAAAAGCACCATATATAGAGACAACATGTAAAACAACAACCGTGAAGTTAATGACAAGATGTAGAAAGCAAAAAGCACAATCAGCGACATTTGGTCCACCGTGAAAAAATAGTTTAAATGTAATACATGCATATTAAGATACTGTAATGTAGTTGTAAACAATTTTTATAGTTTATACAAATTTATTTTAGCTCGATTGCGAAACAAGTTATTTCAACTTATATAAATCACTCTCGAGACCTCATTCCTGATGTAATCCATCGCCACGAGGGAGAGAGAAGAGGCAATGTGGAATTTAAATGCCTTGCCCAAGGGCACAATCGTAACGGCTCCAGTGGGGCTCGAACTCCGGACCTTTCGCACCTGAAGCGAACGCGCATCCACTGCGCTATCACGACTTCCACAACAATTTTTATAGATTAAAGTCTCGCAGACAAATTAGGTAATATATATTATGGCGATTCTCCAGTTATTATGTGCAGCGGAAGAATGCGGGTGCCACTTCGAGCAGTATTTCAGGAACGTATGGACACACGCGTAGAACCATCGATCCTATAAAGTACTAAAAATTCAAGGCCTGGAAAAAGATTGAAACGCTGTAAAGGTACTTGAAAGTCCTTAAATTCTGGATTTCGGACTGTTAATCCCCAATATGGTTATTGGATGTGCGTTCCTAGGCTCTTTATTGCTATTTAGGCATTACATCTATGCTGAGAAAAACGCCCCTCCAAACATGGGACGAAGTGACAACGACTGCGAAACGTTTGTGGGCGAACAGGTGTGGGACGAAATGAATCAAAACAGTGTTGGGTGATATCCCTGGAGCCACCTGCAGCTTTATTCATTACGTCATTTGGGATTGGGTAGAAGTTTAATCTTTAGCGGAAATTGTCCAATGGGGTAACATCTTTTAGTTGTTCATCGGCCAGCATGATTGATACGATATGTTGACCGTATTGTGATACATTATCAGAGCCGCACAAGAGATAAAATCTTAAATCAGATCAAATTTGTTCATGTCCCGGAAGTACATATTTCAAGACAGTTGATTAGATAAAAACACCAATACAAATGACAGCTGTTGAAAGATCCTAGCTAACCCAGAACATATGGTTGCAATGTCTGGTCCTCAGGCCAGGTTTACCATACACCATTTCCAGCACATATAACGTATACACAAGTGTAGGTCCTGATCAGATTGCTCAGATATAACAGTGCTTACTGCTTTATTGCTTACTGCTTGGAAATGTTAAGTTGTTCTTTTACAAATGCTTGATTAGTAATGCTAACCAAGATCATATGTTCTTTGTATATGACCATGGCCATATAATAGTTTATACAAATTTATTTTAGCTCCATTGGGAAATACGGTCTTACAACTTATATTAAACATTCTCGAGACCTCATTCCTGATGGAATCCATCGCAACGAGTGAGAGAGAAGAGGCAAGGTGGAATTTAAATGCCTTGCCTAAGGGCACAATCGTAACGACTCCAGCGGGGCTCGAACTCCGGATCTTTCGTATCTGAAGCGAACGCGCTTCCACCATATTATTGAATATACATAGGATGTTTTTTGTTCATGAAAGTTATATAGTGTCTATGCAAATGCAAGAGAACAGCTATCGTTGTATGTTATATGTAATTTATGTTTTGCAATAAATACTGTTTAAAACAAAAATGACAGCTAAATTTAATACCGTTTCAGAAATTACAGAATTGATACTTAGTGTTATTGCCAACTGTTAACATCCATACGTACAGATAATAATGTATATTGCACTAATAACTTGCCATACCATGCGGCTCGCGCTTCGCGCTCGCGGCCCCAATGAAGCGAGCCGCATGGTATGGCAAGATGCACAAGTAACCGGTTCAAATGATGTTTTGCAGTAACAGTTCATGATTTGGAGAACATTTATATTTGAAGGCTAATTAGATCTACTGTTGAAAAAACAAAACTAGGCTTTGGGTGGGTTACTTCCATAGTCCCATGCCTAGTGTGTGTATGAGCGTATAGGACAGCGAAATACATTTATGTGGCACACATCAAGTGTAAGGATTAATCTCCGCACAACCTCGAGCCATCTTGTCAAAATATTGGGACCTCCTCGGCAAAATAATGGGGCCATGTCGCCCACATATTGGGGCCGCGATCGCGCACCACTTGCGACGCCTCTGCATACACACAACTATTTACACAATAAACATTTTGGGCTTACGGTTTATGACCTATTGTTCAATAAAATGATATATTACGCCACTGTCTTACAGTTGGAACCGTATAGTATTATTTCATTGTTGACCATTTCAACTACAGTCTACATCCGTTATGTCGAATTCCGTGGGACCGAACAAAATAATTCGACATTGCCGAAGATTGACTTAACGAAATTCGATATAAACAGTTCCAATTATATGTACAATGATAGTGTCTGAAAGGAGACTCTTATCAATACAAGCAATATAACACATTCGATCAATGCAAACAATATAACACATTCGATCAATGCAAGCAATATAACACATTCGGTCAATGCAGACAATATAACACATTCGATCAATGCAAGCAATATAACACATTCGATCAATACAAACAATATAACACATTCGGTCAATACAGACAATATAACACATTCGGTCAATGCAGACAATATAACACATTCGATCAATGCAAACAATATAACACATTCGGTCAATGCAAACAATATAACACATTCGGTCAATACAAGCAATATAACACATTCGGTCAATGCAGACAATATAACACATTCGGTCAATCACAAAAACACACCAACAACAATATAACACATTCGTCAATGCAGAAATATAACACATCGGTCAACACAAAAACACATTCGGTCAATCAGCAATATAACACATTCGGTCAATGCAGACAATATAACACATTCGGTCAATGCAGACAATATAACACATTCGGTCAATGCAGACAATATAACACATTCGGTCAATGCAGACAATATAACACATTCGGTCAATGCAGACAATATAACACATTCGGTCAATGCAAACAATATAACACATTCGGTCAATACAAGCAATATAACACATTCGGTCAATGCAGACAATATAACACATTCGGTCAATGCAGACAATATAACACATTCGGTCAATGCAGACAATATAACACATTCGATCAATGCAACAAAATAACACTATAAGGATTTAATGTTGCCTTATATACCGAAAATCAAAAACTGGCATTTAATTGGCGCGTAAACTATATCAATCTATAAGACAAATTAGCCCAACAGATATATTAACACATATTAGCAGTTTAATCTGTCAACAGAACAGAACATCTCTTTTATTTCACTCAGTACATGTACAGAACATGCAAATATGAGGTATTTACAATAAACAAGACATACAAACGAGGCTACAAAACAAAAGCACAAAACAGAATATAGCAATTGTCAAGGTGAATAAATATTTCCAATAGTATTTTTAGTTATAGACACAAATATCACAAATTTGGAATTCTTGTATGTAACATTATTATCATAATAAACTTACATAATTTCTGAAATTCTGAACTATTTTTGGTGCAAATTAATTTCTCTAATTTAAACATATTTGGGCGTCGAAAATACATCGGTTTAATATATTGTCTTCTTTCATTTGTAAATTGTTCACATTCAAACAAATAGTGAAATTCATCCCCAATTCTGTTTCTACAAGAGTTACATGTTCTTTCATTTATTGGTGTTCTTGACCAGTTTCCTGTTTCTATTGGTAATCGATGGTTTCTTGTTCTAAATTTAATTAGGTTATACAGTGTGGAGTTTTGTAATTTTGATAAATAAGGTTCAATTCGAAAAGATCTTTAAACACTCGATAAAACGTACTATTACTAGAGTTGTCTACCATGGTGTACCAATTATTTAAATATAAATCATGTAGTTTTTGTTTTACCGCTAGTTTTAACCATTTTGCATTAGGAAAACTATGTTCAGTCCATACATTTAGGAAACCACATTTTATTAGAATTGTTTTAACATTATATAGCCATGGACATTTTACCTTAAGCAAGTCTTCGGGTAAATTTTGTGATGTTTGTAACATATTTTTATATACTAGATGAGACAATTTCTTTGGTATATCACCTTCTTCCGTAATACATGTACATTGACCAGAACGAAATAATTGTTTCCTCAATAGCTATCGATAGCGGCATACATCCAGTTTCGCCATAAATAAAATAATTTGGGGTGGACCGTTTTAATTTCAATATATGTTTTAAAAATTTAAGTTGAACCCTTTCTATTACATCTAATTTCCCAAACCCCCAAATTTCAGCTCCATATAGTAGAATCGGTTTGATGGTTTTATTAAATAGGTCTATTTGTAGATCTATTGGTAGACTAAGTCGATTTGAATTTCTTATTAGGCTATACATTGATTGCCCTAGTTAACATATGTACTCTATTTCACGAATATGAATTATGTCTCAATATTTAGGTATGAGGTATGTAATAATTAAAAATAGATATATCACAGCAGGTATCACATATTTAATATAAATAGAATACAGATCACAGATCCCCAGAGATCAGTATATTAAAGTCGTATCCCTGTTTAAAACAAAGAAATTGCAGTGTACGCATGCGAGTGTCCCGTGCAGTGTATGCGAGTGTCCCGTGTACTGTATGCGAGTGTCCCGTGCAGTGTATGCGAGTGTCCCGTGCAGTGTATGCGAGTGTCCCGTGCAGTGTATGCGAGTGTCCCGTGCAGTGTATGCGAGTGTCCCGTGCAGTGTATGCGAGTGTCCCGTGCAGTGTATGCGAGTGTCCCGTGCAGTGTATGCGAGTATCCCGTGCACTGTATGCGAGTGTCCCCTACTTTTATGCCAACAATTGTAATATAGCATGCTACGTACATTGGTTGCATTGTAGTTATGGATTGCTACGGAGAACTGTAATTACGAGGAGAGCCAAACGAAATACTATCCTAGTCATAATAAGATTATATATTTTTCAACTATGTTCGAGCACATTGAAATTGTTAACGGTTGGATTTCGTTACTGCACAACTTGGGCCAATAGTGACGAATACAATTGCATGATAAGAACATTGGAAATTGTGCCAGTCATTTTGAACAGGAATAAGACTCTAAAAACAATTCATCTCATGCCAAACACTTCATCATCATATCACATATATTGTCTATAACACCCACAACCAATGTTGACAGCTGTGGAAATGTGGGTTCGGCAGCGCACACGAGGGACTATATACACGATCACTATCACATATATTGTCTATAACACCCACAACCAATTTGACAGCTGTGGAAATGTGGGTTCGGCAGCGCACACGATGTACTGTACACACGACCACTATTGGATGACATGCATAACACCATTTAATGGTGCTATTATGAAAACTAGTTTGTTATATATATATATACATTCGTATGTACCACTCATTTCACCTCATGCAATATACTATCTAAGTGCATTATTGGCCAGAAAGCAAACATAACCACATAGCATGTGTCTGGGACGTATTGTGCGATCTTGTAAAGTACAATCGTTCAACAAGTATTATATGGTCAATCGACATATGTTTCGATAAGATAGTGTTTTCATGTTGCCAGTTTTGCTTCAGCAACACTCATATATCATCGTCATCTTCCTCTTCGTCTGATGTATCACCAGTTGTTTCTCCGAACAGATCCTCATGCTGAGTATCTACAATCGGTTTTACATCCTTGCCGGTTATTTTCAAAATAACGAGTTCTGGAAACTCATGCACTCCCATTGTGATCAGTTGTCCGCTCATGACGACATTAACTACCTCGATACGCGTATCCGGTGTAAAAGCAGCGAGTAGAGTAGCATGTTTTAAGTCCCACAGTGAAATATCACCGGCCAATACTACCGCACGTGTTCCGTTGTTGAGTGTAAATATCTTACTGCCGATGCTAAATTCTAAACTATCGTAACCTTTGATACTCGTTACATCATCTGTAGACACACTGTTCGTATCCCAGATCCGTAATTCTTTGTTTGCTTTCCCAAAAACAACACGAGAACCATCGTCCGTGATAGCAATAGCCAGTACGTCCGTTTCGTCCTTCAGCCGTTTCTTCACGTGTCCGGTTTCTGTATCCCATAATGTGACGTAACTAATCTTTGAAGTTTCGTCGTAGTTCGCCAGAACGAGACAACTACCATTGTAGCTTAATGCAGCTACATGGAGGAACAACATTGAACTTTTACTCTCTAATGTCTGAGTGTGTAGCTTTGTGCCCACATTGAATACAACTAAATGGTGTGCGAAGAAGGATGCAACGATGACATTTAAGTCCCCACTGATCATGAATTGTTCAATTCCATTCTGTTTCTCTTTTAGGATTTCCTCTAATTGTAATCTTTCTTCTTCTCGTGCTTTCTCGCGTCGTTTGTGTTTTGCAGTGGTACTTTCAGTTCTTCTGTCCCATGGTGTCAATTTCGCAGTACTCGCTCTAAGCTGTAGGGAATGCTCTACATCCGCTTCTTTGATGTTTCCTTTCGGATCTGTGTCCTTATACTTCGGTCTGATTCGGAAAATCTCCTTTCCTGTCGGCAAACTCCATATTATAAAGTGATTTCTGGTATCCGCTGGTCCTAGCAGAGTGTCATCATCCAGTAAGACATATTCATGTGCAGGGGACGGTACTATGGAACATTGGGTAATTTTCTTTACATACCGTTTCGCGCGAAGATCGTAAATCAGCACTGTTTTGAACACTGGTTTTGAATCTTTCAGCCCTTTCTCAGTTAATATGACCACATTACAGTTTCTAATGAGCACGATATCCGAATGTTCTGACAGACCCCGTTCTATTCTCACAGCACCGCTCAGACATTTTGCTTTAGCAACATTCCAAATACTTATAGGACCATGATTCACCTGTCTTGCTATCGCATAGCGCGGGTTATCTATCATTGGGTGAATTTCGGCAACACCTAAGGACTTCCTCATTTTCGGCATTTGTTGGTTGATGAATTTGCTGATATTCCAGATCTTTAGAGTGTTGTCTCCTTTTTGTGCAGTCAAGCAATATCGGAAGTCGGCGCACGCGTTAATTACAGAAACACCAGAATGTTTCGCCAGATGTTTATGATCTTCGGTTTCCAAATTCCATATTGCTATATTTGAAGCACTGCTAGCTTCTGAAGCACATATTACAATGGCATGGGAACCAACAAGGTTTATGTGTAGTTCCGTAATACTGTCCTGTGTACATCCTCGAATGCTTCGCAAATATTTCCCTTTCTTTGCGTCAAACATTTCCAACTGGTGAATTTCATGCAATTTCATGTAATGCTGTCTGCAGGCAAGGATCATGTAGTCCCGTGTTATTGCTAACGCAACTACAGATGAGGAGTCGTCATGACATTTAAGTTTGTGGACAACTTTCCCAGTTCTTGCATGTTGAATGGTGGCAGAGTTGCTACCTCTAAATGCAAGCAACACGTAATCACCATATGAGTTCGGAGCAAGTACCACGGCATTATCACTGAACACGCTATTGTCTTCAACTTTGGCGTCACATACGTGTGTGAATCGGTTGTCCATGTCCCATGTTTTTAGTGCATTTACACCACCAAAGAACGCCACAAGCAATTTACCTTCGCTCGCTACACTAAGCACGGGCGGGTCTAAGTATTGGTCGACAATTAAGCAACATTTTTTATCCTCCAATGACCATACTTTTATAACACTACGCTCCACCGAAATAACAAGGTTGTTTCTCACAGCTGTTCGGAGTTTTGAAACGTCCGTTCCAAAATCATCAATAGTTGTTGTCACCTTTCCACTTTTCAAGTCCCATACTTTGAGTGTATTATCCTCCGAGGACGTCAAGGCACGTTGTGCATCTGTTGTTGTTGTAACAGCTGTAATTGGTTTAGTGTGGCCTGATAGGAGATCATACAAGATGCCACCTGGCTCTGTCAGACACCCTATGGATGGTATGAGTGCAGGGATTGAGGTGTTCTTTGCGTCTGCTACCATAGTGTGGAGAAAGGGGTAGCGCGGAGGATCTCCAGATGTTGATGGAATGTCCCTGTTTATAATACCTTGTAGACGACCGACCACCTGTCCTGCTAGCTGTCGTGGATCGCGCATGATTGCTGTTCCTGCAAGCTGCAGAGTATCGGACAGAAGTTTTATATCTCTGTCTGATGGTTCCATTTCAAGCCCAATGTGGTAATCTTCTACGAGACTTCTGAGAGACGTTCCGCACAACTTGGCTAGCACCCATTCGAAATTGCACATTGTTTCAGACTTGTATAGTTGATTTTGATTCGACAGAAGTAAATGATGCGGTAACTCGTTTATCTTTCTCAAATTGTATACTCGCATAGAGCCGTCTTTGTTCGCGTCTTTAGGTTCCCAGTAAAATGGTTGCTCTGAGACGTACCTTAAAACACCTTTGTCATTTCCCGGATACGGTTTTGGTTTGCTAGCCCATGTTCCTAGGAAGTATTCGGACATTGCCTTGTGATATGAAGGTGCTCTGTCACGCTGAAGTAGGTATCGTTCACTGGCAGCTTCGTAGAAATGTGTATGCGACCATTGTAGCGTTTTCACGTTATCGGCTTTGATTTCCTTTATATACAAAGCTAACTCTTTGCGTACGCGATACCACAATGAGGTAGGAACACGACGACGTATCAGGTTATAATGAGGAGCCACTTCCCCCATTACTGCGTCATCTAGAGATAACAGATCCAGCATCTCCTGATCCGTCACACCGTTCCGTGATGCCGCTAAGTATCCAATGGTTCTTCGTACCAGACATTCCCCATACTTTAATTCTAGCTGTCCAAATTTCATTGTCGCCATCCTTTTCACAGTGTCTGGTAATTTGGCTTCATTGATCTCTGTGTACGAAGCCCACTTCAAAGCTTCATTGAATAAAAGTTTCAAGAATAACGGAGTTGGGCATTTCTTTATGCGGTTGAATATAATATCAAACTGTTCTTGCGTCAATGTATGGTTTTCAATATTGCACCAGTGATTCAGAATTATCATCGCATCCGATTCCACGAGTTCCGGAATGTCTATGAATGCATCGGAGTTCTTTCCTAGCAACGCCTCTAGGCTCACCATGCAATCAAATTTTTCATCTGGTCTCGTCGAAACAATCACATGCACGTTTTCTGGCAATATCTTTGGTAACCATGACAACTTTCTTCCATCATGATCATCTAAAATAATTAAACGATATGTTCAACTATGCACATTACTATTATTGTTTATTGTTGCGTTAATTATTTACATAGCAGTGGGCACATACATTGTTTACTTGTTTGTTTGCTTTGGAGTCCGCCTCCGTGGTCGAGTGGTTACGGTCGCTGACTTGTATACCACTGTAACCTATCATCATGTGATGGTCACGGGTTCGAGCCCCGCTCAGACCGTGTCTCATTTATATGAAAAAGTTGGCAGTTTCTTACGGAGGTTGGTGCACCCAAGTACTGGTTAACCGCTGGAGCCTGCCCAGGAAATGTGTTGTTAAGTAAACAGCCCGGTGGCGATATAGCCCGATATGGTGCTGATGCAGGCGTAAAACCCGAAATATAACAATATAATTGTTTGCTTTGGTGTCTAAAGTCGCACAAACAGCTTACACCATATGGTTTACTCTCCAGTTATTATTGGCGGAGGAAGACCTCGGTAATCCTAAGAACAGTAATTCATGCACGGACTTACATCCCGAGTATAACCAATGACCTTCCGCAAGCCAACTGGATAGCTTCTTCTCACGAATGGATTCGAACATACAGCTATGAGGGGCAAGTGATTTTAAGTCAACGACCACAGCCACTCGAAGACGGAGGCCCCTAGTAGTGGACGCATATAGTGTGCATATAAGTCATCTGTATGATTTACGCATATGGATCGATAGGTCCATCACTGAAATCAAAACATACGAACACGCGGCAGGGTATATGTAGCGCATGTTCATAGTTGATTTGTAATGTCATACCGACCAGTCCATCATTCGGAATAATTCACCGTTATACATTTAATGGGTATACCCGAACAAACAAGAAGATTTATGCAAGTTGTCGTACTGTCCAATCTATCTAAGGCGTCAATGTACAGCACCAATGGTTTCTGTTCTTCGGCAAGACTCATTCGTTGTGAGAAGTCATTGATTAAGCCTATGTAATCCTGAAATATATAATGGTATGTAATTGATTAGCAATCAAACACGGCTTACTTGCTTATTTAGTCATATTCCAGCTGAAAATAACTGCCACAGTTTTTAGAAAGGTTGCTAACTGTTACTTTACACAATTAGTATTTTAATTTAAGTGATTCAGTAATTAATTCCAACCGTGTTAACATTTTAAAATGTATTTGAAATATTTTTTGGTTCAGCTCTCGGCGTAACCACGTGTCTGCGTAACAACGCATAGTAGTAAACAACTAATGTGCATACATCACTTTTAGCATGTTTTATTTAAAGCGACACTACATCAATGAAAATTTCTACAGAAAGTAATTTCCTATTAAATGGTATAATTTTTTCTCAAATATTTGCCTCAAATTTGAGTATTTCAACTAATAAACAAACGTCGTATACGCGGTTTGTTGTCATAACAAAATAATGTAAATAGGGTCGATATCCATGCGTAATACAACGGGTGTATCCCGAATAACACGATACATGGTACAGAGTTATCGTTATATGAAATCCTACTTTCAATTTTGAAAGTTTGTTGATCACAAACACACTGGTTACTGATTCAATGTTAGTGTTGGAAAGTATTCGGAAGAATTTGTAGTAGCAATGCATTTATAAGTGAAAAATACATTTTATTTCCGTTTGGCGATGTAGTGTATGATGCATAAAAAATGCGACAATTGCATACAATTTCATCGTTGATGGCAGAACTTTGGTATATATTAAATGTTGCGTAATTAACGGTTTATACGCAGTAGATAGTTACCATGCCTGGAATAGTACAGAGTAAAATATGTGTACAATTCGACAACGAAGGGTGGTGCCAAATTTGATTGCACATGCGCACTAAATGTTCAACACAATTTCAAACGTTTAATATAATACTGTAAAGAAATTCCACCGATTTACAAATGTTATCCAAACAGGAAGTTTGAATTTTGCATAAATTAATCCGCATTACGTCTGCTATTAGCAGGCTAAATAGGATGGTAAATGTTGTGGTTACAAGTATTATGTTATTTAAGTTTGAATAAGAAAAGTTCTTTTATGTAGTTCAATAGGCGAAACTCAATACATATAAAAAAATAGATTACTGCCGATATGTTATTTTCAAAGGGGATACATTGCACGCCACTAACAGCTGTCTATGATCAGCCATAGGTTACACAGTCAGTGCTATATATGTTACTATTGAGTTTGTAAATATTGGAGAACACACTTTTTAGTTTTATAATAACGAGTGAACAGTTTAGAAATACTCTTTATTTACAAATGTTTTTTTGTTTTTTTAAAAAATTAAGTTTATTGAACGTCGCTACCGGTTTCCCATTTGAGCGACGGGCAGTTTACCTAACAACACCTTTCTTGGGCATGCTCCAGCGGTTAACCAGTACTTGGGTGCACCAACCTCCGTAAGAAACTGCCAACTTTTTCATATAAATGAGACATGGTCTGAGCGGGGCTCGAACCCGTGACCATCAGAGATGAGGCGGTGTTGTAACAACCTGTTGCCAGGTTTACATTTGCACGTAATTGCCTATTTTGATTAAATTAATGAATGCGTAGTACTGAACTATGACTTTAGACGCAATGTGTTATTCAGTGGTAAAATATATGCAGTACTCTTCTCCAACCCCCAACGAATTGCGCATAGCAGAAAGGTATAGTTGGTACGGCATCGAAATGTTATTTCTGAGAAAACTCTTAAATACAGTCGCTCTGCATGAAATGAACAGTGGAGACATTTCTCTATGCATGACACATTTTATAAGAATTATTAGTTAGTTTAGTCAGTGGTCAGATTTTAAATGTTGATCACTTTCGACTACTAGTATGCGCTATGGCAAACAAAAAACCAGATCTTATTCCATCTTGTCGATCTCTGGATGTTCAAATAATGTGCTTCCATGGCATATATAATGTCCGCAGTCAGCCATCACGAACCTGTGCCAGCGTTTGTCTGATACCGCTCATGACACCGGTGAGACAAATGATCAAAATGCATTTAGAATTTCAATATATTCTGTATGACCGAATAATGTTTGTCTAACATGTAAGGCGGTCTCTGCCATGTCAGGCGGTCTTACTGATTCCGGGGAGACTGCAGTGTCCTGTCAATGGTAACACTGAAATTGCAGACGGCCCTACAAATTCTGGGGGAGACTGCAGTGTCCTGTCAATGGTAACACTGAAATGGCCGACGGCCCTATACATTCCGGGGGAGACTGCAGTGTCCTGCCAATGGTAACACTGAAATGGCCGACGGCCCTATAAATTCCGGGGGAGACTGCAGTGTCCTGCCAATGGTAACACTGAAATGGCAGACGGCCCTACAAATTCCGGGGAGACTGCAGTTACCATATAAATGTCAACCGAACACTATATTGTGTTAACAATATTGTGCAAATAATGAGCTTTGAAATTATGACCAGTTACTCAGAAAATACAAACCGTTGGGATATCGCTGGATTCGCCACCATAAACCACACGCAGTTGTTGGCAGATGTTGTATAGAAGGTTGCGTACATTCGTAGATTCCGTGGTAGAACCGACCGAGCGAACTGCCACCGCAACACCATTTCTACAAGTAGAAACAGTTAATGGTGATTAGAAAATTAACTTGGGTTCTTGCCAATGTTTAGCATACTAGTATAATTTATAATGCTAGATGGTTCACCGTTATTTATGCCAGTTAACCCATTCAACACCAAGTAATTGACATGGACTGGTCCATGATATTTTTTCGACGAATAAATTAATAAGAAAATTACATTTGGACCAGTTCATTTATCAAAATGGGTAATTTTGTCTAAGAATAGTAATGTTACTGGCAACATGTCCAGATCGTCACGAGCCGGCTCATCTGGATCTACACATTTTATTAGCCTATTTAAATGTATGTGGTGTTGAAAGGGTTAAACGGAGATATCAATTTACTTGCAGTTGTACATATTGCTATTCAAACACAGTTTTGGTAAAATTATTATTCATGTGGCTGCTTCAACCAAGGACTAACATAGGCTCTTCCTATCATATACATTTAGAAGGCTTACCCTCTCAACCATTTGTGTGTTTCTTTCGCAGCCTTGGCGAGCACGGATGATTTTCCACAACCCGGCTGCCCATGTACGACCAGAACAGAGCGACATGTGGAGCGAATGTATGACTTAATTATGTGCAATGTTTCCTTCATACCCTGGAAAGTTTGTGATCTGAAAATATGTAAAAGGTATTCGATAGAGAAGCTTAAACTTAATTACGTCCATACTAAAATATTAGTTTTAAAACTACCCAGACTGTTCGTCAAAAGAAGCTTCATCATCACAGCTTTTGTTTTGTTTTTGTTTCTTTCATATCCATGTAAATGCGTTCAAAGCTCAGCTTGCCACTCACTACGCCTAACTCACGTTTTGATCCTGCACTGTACATTGTACATATTTTCACCTTTTAATCCGTATTTCATTCTTGCGAGCAACCCTGGCAATAACGTCAGTCAGATGAATTTGGCCAGTAATGGTAGAAGAAGAAGAATTATGTGTACACGGTATTCTTCAAAGAAGCCTAAACATAATTATTTTCTTACTCAAATTTTCGTTTGAAACTATCCATGCTGTTCGTCAAAAGAAGCTTCATCGTCACATTATAATTTTGTTATTGTTTCAGTAACATAGTATGTGGTGTTCAGGTTGCAGCCGAAGTTTAATGAGTTTAAATCTGTCATATAAAACACACTACTTAGCTCACCTTTGCTGAAAAAACAAGACATGCTCTGCAACATCGTCAAACAATTTCGAATTGTCAACACACACATTATCTTCCTCGTTAAAGCTGTCCAGTAGCCGTCTCTCTATTACACCATGCACGTGTTTTGCCATTCTATCCAGATACGTTTGATGCATTCGATCCCCGCCAATACGAACGCCACCTGGTGCCCACGAAACTTCGAATGGCAAGATGTATTGGTCGGAAACCTATATATATATAAATAATGATATGACATAATTATATATGATCAGATTCATAATGAATATGTTCATTTTTAGGTGTATGATACTATCGCGTGTTGTTCATTGTATGCAGCAAATACAGTTACTAAGGACAGTACGGCACGTGTCACTGAACGCAAAAGGTCCGGAGTTCGAGCCCCGCTGGAGCCGTTACGATTGTGCCCTTAGGCAAGGCATTTAAATTCCACGTTGCCTCTTCTCTCTTCCTCGTGGCGATGGATTCCATCAGGAATGAGGTCTCGAGAGTGATTAATATAAGTTGAAATAACTTGTTTCGCAATCGAGCTAAAATAAATTTGTATAAACTAACTGAACGCATCAACGAAATAATGTATACAAATAAATGTCTCCAAAGAAACACCCACCTTCTGTGGAATAGTTTCTTGCTTTAGTTTACGCAGACGAGTTTGAATATTCCGGTCCATTTGGCACGGCTTCCCTGGCGTCACATCAGCATATTCGTCTGCTCTCATATCGTCCAGGTTGTCTTCAATGTCACCGATTGCTCGGTTCACAACGATGCATTGTTCCAAGCTTGTGTCGTGCTCATGTAAGATATGATGTAATTCATGTTCTAGAACTGAAAATAATGCGATATTAGAAACTAAGATTGATTTATGAACACCGATAGTTTAGTACATATATCGCTAATATGCACACGCTTCACTAATCATCTTAGTTTAACCATTATTTATTCGTTCTGTTACATATATATATATATACATATATATACATATACAACTATTATAAATGATTGTAAGACAAATAGGATTTGAAAACAAGCTTAATACAAAGCGTTGGCTGTACTGATTAGCGCGCTCGCTTCTCACCAATGCAACCCGGGTTCGATCTTCGGACGGGGAAGTATGTGAGATGGTACGGTGGTCGCCAGCTCGGACAGGTGGGTTTTCTGCGGGTACTCCGGTTTCCTCCCACACGAATGACCACATATACGCGTTCATCCGCGCCAACGAGAGTGATTAATATAAGTTGTTAGAACTTGCTTCGCAATCGTTGTAAAATAAATAAAGTTTAAACTTTACAAAGCTTATGTAAATTCATCTCCATGGTAAACATAAAGTCTAATTATCCGATTAAAAAAATTATAATCATCTTCAATCGACATCGCACTATCTATAAAGCAAACGTCTCATATTTAGCGAAATCGTAACGCAGTATCAATGATACAGGATGTGTAGAGTTGTTGCGCCGTCTAGCTACAATTTTATTTCTTGTGTGTATTGAAAATGGCCAACTTGATCAAAAGTGCTTAAATTTCCAAACACTCCCACATGATTTTGATTTAACCATATTTTATTGCATATGTAATAAAATTGACAATACAATATTACATACGAACAAGCATAAATCAGATGTGAAATTAGTTAACCGATTAATTATAAGGCACGTACATTTATGTAACTTAACAACAGTGTCGGGTCACAAGTTATAACCAACATTTCCAAAATGCATGCTATAATTACTGGTTCCCAAACAAGCATACTCACGTGGTTTGTTGTAGTTACTGTTTCCAAACCGATTGAGTATGTGTAGCAGTTTTGATCTGATTTCGATCCAATTCTGGTGAGCATATAGTCGTCTGGATGCATCACCCTTACCAAAGTCCTTCAATACCGAACTGTAAAATAAATATAAGGAAATCATAGATTAGAATCATTAGACAAAGGAATTTATATTCCATTCAATCTGGGTAGTATTTAGTGTGAACGGGTCCGTGTCTGAACTATACTGGTTGGTATCCGTGTACATTCTAAATCTATTGGATTAATTTACACACACTTTCCCAGCTGCACAGTATGTTCGTATCCGAAATGTAGTACACTTTGTTCATTTACAGTCAAACCTGTCTTAAGCAGCCAGCCACGGGAGTCAGAGAAAGTGGCTGCTTAGCACAGGTGGCTGCTTAAAAGAGGTCAAATATATAATAAAACAACCGATTGGGAATCTGGAAACTGGCTGCTTAATACAGGTTGGCTGCTTAATGGAGGTGACCACTAACACAGGTTTGACTGTATGTATGTTTACTAATCTTCTTCTTCTATGTATATCCCACCAATGTGGCTGGTGCACCCGGTTGTATCCGGTAGTAATTGAGTTAGTAGGTCAGGTACAAAGGATGAACTCTCAACCGTAATACTATTACATGAATTCTCCTACAAACTGTTGATAAAGTATACCTTATGTTTTGAAGTTTGTAGATTGGAGGTACCGAAAGGATGAACTCTCAACAGTAATACTGTTACACGAATTCTCCTACAAACTGTTGATAAAGTATACCTTATGTTTTGAAGTTTGTAGATTGGAGGTACCGAGTTCTCGTCAAATCTGTACCACGCCTTCAATAGTGCAGGATCAGGCAACGAACTCTCTTCCTCTCTCAGTGACTTTATCAACCGCTGTTGTTCTTTCTTTCCGTCGTCTTTCCGAAGCACAACACTCTGTTCAACTTCTTGTTGTTTCTTGTAACTTTCTGCTTCACTATCAGCTTCATTATGTGGGGTCATAGTGTTGTTTCGGACCTCACCCACTTCTGGTGGCTGATCTGGCAACTGTGCATATTGTTCCCGAAATTTCAATTGGTCCTTTGACGATGTGTTGTTTTCTAACATAGCTATTTGCTGTCTGATGGTATCCAGTTTGAAATTCGTGTAAGAGCTTACTGCAGTATATATGCTTTCGAATTCGTCGACTTGAAGTTGAGTTGGAAGAATGGCTTGACCAAGCCGATCTGTTAGCATTACCTGTGTCCGAATTGAATAATATATAAAATTATTTATGAAATTATGTTCAAGTTTTATAGATAAAGCGACACAGCGCATTTTGTATTTTCTTTTCGCGTAAGGCAGTTTCTAAATCTTTGTGTCGAATACTAATTTCAGTCTGTACATGTACAGTACAAGATAATTCTGCAGATAGTGCCTGTACATGTATATATAATGACATACATTGTATAATATCTCCACATCATGCACGTGTATGACCGGAAAACAAACTGGTTATGAACTGGTCATATTTATTTACTGGAGAGTACAATACATGTATTGATATATTGAACACTGTTTTATTATACAAACGAAATATCACGAACAGTACTTTAATAATTAACTGATAAACGCCCTATAAAATGTAAGGTAATACTCTTAAAGCTATAGTGAGGGATATTGTGGAGATGGAGAGATGGACATGTGATGTATATAAGGACTTACCATAATGTTGACAGGGTGCAGATGTGATGTATATAAGGACTTACCATAATGTTGACAGGCTGCAGATGTAGATGTGATATATATAAGGACTTACCATAATGTTGACTGGGTGCAGATGTGATGTATATAAGGACTTACCATAATGTTGACAGGCTGCAGATGTAGATGGGATGTATATAAGGACTTACCATAATGTTGACAGGCTGCAGATGTGATGTATATAAGGACTTACCATAATGTTGACAGGCTGCAGATGTAGATGGGATGTATATAAGGACTTACCATAATGTTGACAGGCTGCAGATGTAGATGGGATGTATATAAGGACTTACCATAATGTTGACAGGCTGCAGATGTGATGTATATAAGGACTTACCATAATGTTGACAGGGTGCAGATGCGTGTTTATAAGGACTTACCATAATGTTGACAGGCTGCAGATGTGATGTATATAAGGACTTACCATAATGTTGACAGGGTGCAGATGCGTGTATATAAGGACTTACCATAATGTTGACAGGGTGTAGATGCATGTATATATGGACTAATAGGATGCAGATGCATGTGTGATCTATATATGGACTTACCATAATGTTGACAGGGTGCAGATGTGATGTATATACAGACTTACCATAATGTTGACAGGGTGCAGGTGGAGATGGGATGTATATATGGACTGATAGGATGCAGATGCAGATGGGATGTATATAAGGACTGACCATAATGTTGACAGGCTGCAGATGGGATGTATATATGGACTTACCACAACGCTGACAGGCTGCAGACGATCCTCTGTACATCTATGCAGGGTAGACAGACATATATCGGGAATGCTGTGGTCGTCTGTTACAGCATCTGTGAGGCCCCAGTGAGGATCGATCATCTGGAACTCTCTACCATGAAGAGCACAAAGAGTCCTGAGTTCCGGTAATACTCTTTCCAATAATACCGTACGTTCTGCTTCCGAGTCTGGAAGGATACTTATATGTTTTAGTTATGTGTTCTTTCATTTTACATTTATGTCTAGCCACCGTGCGGGACCTATATATATATTATCCTGTATGTGTGCGCGTGTTTGTTTGTCGGGGTTTAAAGCCACACAAACGAGTCATACAGCGAATCTCCAGTTATAAGTGTTGGAGGAATTTTTTAGTTTATACAAATTTATTTTAGCTCGATTGCGAAACAAGTTATGCAACTTATATTAATCACTCTCGAGACCTCATTCCTGATGGAATCCATCGCCACGAGGGAGAGAGAAGAGGCAACGTGGAATTTAAATGCCTTGCCTAAGGGCACAATCGTAACGGCTCCAGCGAGGCTCGAACTCCGGACCTTTCGCACCTGAACGCGCACGAAGGAGGAATACCACTGGTGAACCGTCCAGAAGTATTTCAGGCACGGACGGGCATAGCTAGATAGCTTCGTCACTTGATACTTTAATGGAAAGCCTCAACCCAGACATAACCGGTTAGCGAGATCCAAGCAATGAGCTAAGAGTTATCTTACTCAAGGACACTACATACTTGCCGTAACCGTGTATCGAACATGGAGACCCCACCCCACAAGCACACACATGATTCTCTACAACCGGATCACAGACGCCACGAGACTTAGTCGATATGAATTGAAAGGAGGTATCACATACGTCGCACAGTGATTACATTTGCCATTGACCGCCGCATCCATAGAGAGGCTGATGTGTCACGTGATGCTGTAACATCGTCCAAGAAATAGTTCGCAATGCGCATGTCACAATTTCATTATTTACAATAAAAACAAATATTCTTTAAAATAGAAGCTTGATTTCTTAGCCAACCGCCTGTTAATGATAACTAATTATGCGGGAAAATCAAAAAGTGGACAAGTAGTATTCGGTGGTGTTGACAGTGATATATAACTGCGTTGGAGTTTGGAGCTATGAACAAAGATGGAGACCGTACTCTTTCAATAATTCCGAATAGCAACAGATAATAAACGTTCAGGCCCGTCGCTGGGCATACGCAAGTACGCACGTGCGTATCATTGGTCTCAGAAAACTCCAAAAATGAAAACTCCAAAAATGCATTAAAACCTCGGTGGTAGTAGGGATACATAGGCGCCGTGATGTGTGGAGTGGTGGAATAATTGAGCCCATTGCAAATATGGTGCATCTCGAAATTTAGTTTGTGCTATTTTACGTGCTTGTTTAATTGATAAGGGCGATAGATCATGTATATTATACATTTAGCCTTAAGTTATACCTTTATAGTTTATACGGATTGTCGTAAGAACTTTAGTCCTACAATTGTATGTTACAAAATGCATTGAAATGCAGGAAATTGCTTCCTCGTTACAAAAAAAATCTCCGTGGGGGCATGCCCCCGGACCCCCCCCCCCAGCGTACTCGCTCGCTATACTCACTCGACAAACACGCATATCTGGCAGTGCGTATCATCAAAATAGCTCCAGCGACGGCCCTGACGTTCATATATCTGAACAGATGCAGTACATGTTATGCACGTAGAACGACTTTATATATACGAATAGGGAAAGTTTATAGCTTAGAGTAAATTGACAAGCATTTACTTATTCTGCGAATCTTTAACTTAGCTAATCAATGTTAAAGCAGCATTACATCGTAATAAAGGATGGGTAAAATATAAATACTAATGTGCGTGTGTTTACAAAGATCGAAATAGTCGCTCAGAAACGATAAAATTCCAATAAATATAAACCGTCGTATACGCGAATTTGTTTATCAACATACAAAATGTAAACACGCACAACGCGCATGTGTGAAACAACAGAGGTTGTAGAAAACGAATATATTTTGAACATGAAAGACTATCTATTTATCTTCCTCTAATGTCGAACCCCTCGCGGGGATGTAGACATGTCACTAAAAGACTTAGATAACAGAGGTATGAATCAACATCTCAAGTATTTAATTAAAAAAGACAACGTGGGGCAAATGGGGACAATGCATTCCGAATGTAAACAAGTGCGGACGATGCGTTCTGGTTGTAAACAAATACGTGACCGATCGACTCGGAAAGTCCTACTTTCGGTTTCGAGTTTGTTTTATCGCAAAAAACTTTGTTAACCAATTGAACATAAGCATACAAAGTATAATGTTAGAATGCATTGCTACCCATACGTAAAATTTGAATTTTTCAAATATCTTTTATTTCATACGACGTAATGCTGCTTTAAGTATAATGTCAACATATTAAGCTATATGTGTTTACACGTACACCAGGAACAAACTATTACAACTGGTTCACATTTTACCTGAAAATCCGGAGCATAGATACATCCTAATACATTTGTTTCTTGTGGGACAACTGACATGCACATGTCCATTTAGAATCCTCTGGATTTTGTCCTCAAAGCTAAGTCTCGTCTGTTCGCGTGTCATTGGACGCTTCACATGCGGTGTTTGGACCGGACTAACTTCCAAATGTCTGAAGTTCACATCTGCGTATTTGGTTTTTAATCGAGTCAGATCAAACACCGGATCATCATTTGTTTGTCTATCAAGATGGTTTTCATGATCCGAATCTATGTTCAGAGAGTCTACGGATTCCTCGCCTTCTGAACGAACACCATTCATGTCGCCATTTTGATTTATATCTGGGAACTGCACTGTAGCGTTTGGTAAAGTTTGCTCGTCGATTTGCAAGTTTTCAGTTTTCTTTACAATGTCAGGTAGAGGTTGGTCGCCTGTAGCTACTGTTGGACCTTCTTTCCCTGCCTTTGCCCCAGTCTCTGTGTATTTATTAAACATATCCTTGTTCTTCTTCTGCAATATGAATTTATAAAAATTATTATGTTAGTTTATACACATGTTTTTCTCACTTGCGCAACTAGTTCTCACAGCATTATTTTCATCGCTCTCGAGACCGCATTCCTAATGGAATCGATCGCCACGAGGGAGAGAGAAGGGTCACTGTGGACTCTAATTGCCTTGCCTAAGGGCACACTCGTCTACAGCTGGTCGTGATCGCCATGCCTCTCACACCTGAAGCTAACGCGCAACCAGTGCGCTACCACAAACTTCCATTATATGTCACGGAACTACAATGTCCCGCACGCCTTCATGTTTTGATTCACACATAATGATTTAGTATGTGTCTTTCTTTTGTGGGTTCAAAGTCGCACCAACTACTTAGATCATATGGCGACTCTCCAGCTACTATTGGTGGAGGAAGACCATGTGTGTCTCTCTGAGCAGTATTGCAGGCACAGAGGAGCTTTCTTTCCTCCTAGCAAGCCCCGTCCATGCAGAGTCCAGCTAGACCATTGCAGTATCGTAATAGATGCTAGCATAGAATACATGTTATAACTATTTGTTGTATATCATAGACGAGCTTTCTTTCCTCCGAGCAAGCCCCGTCTATGCAGAGTCCAGCTAGACCATTACAGTATCGTAAGTTATGCTAGTATAGAATACATGTTATAACTATTTGTTGTATATCACAGTATCGAGCTACCTGTTTTCCCCGCTTGCCGTCCCAGGGGTTGTACTCCTTCCCGTGACGTCCGGCTATATCATCTACAATTATCGCATCCATCTTCTTAAGGCGCCGCTCAAACCGCTGCATCAGTTGACGCTGTAGTAATTGTAATAGTTATAATAACCGTAGCAAAGACACGTTTCATTCATTGTATAATAATAATAATAATAATAATAATAATAATAATAATAAATAGAATATAATAATAATAATAATAATAATAATAATAATAAATAGAATATAATAATTATAATAATAATAATAATAAAAAAAAATAAAATAATAATAATAAAAATAATAATAATAATAATAAAATAATAATAATAAAAGAATATTATAATAATAATAATAATAATAATAATAAATAGAATATAATAATAATAATAATAATAATAAATAGAATATAATAATAATAATAATAATAATAATAATAATAATAATAAATAGAATATAATAATAATAATAATAATAATAATAATAAATATAATATAATAATAATAATAATAATAATAATAATTCTAGTAATCATAATAATAATAATAAAGACTTTATTTTACGAGAGAACTCATTTAACAAAAGTTAATCTACCACGAGGCCCTCAACATAAATCAAATTGTATCACTTTATAACGTGACGGGTGTTTTGACAATAAATAAACGAGAATTGATTTTTACATTACTTCTACACAATCATGATATAGTCACAGATACTTTGAAATATCACAGGAACTTGAAATTTTATCCATAAGCCACCAAAGGTCTCGTACCTCTATCCTAGGACACCCCCCTATATTAAAAAAAGACAGGAATGCAACGTAAACAATACCCCACCCACTACTCACGACATATAAATGCTAACTAACATCGTGTGACAGCCACACTCCCGGGGCTTGTTAGTTAAAGGAAACAAAAATATACCTCTTTTTTTAATAGAGGGGGGGGATCTAGGATAGAGGTACGAGACCTTTGGTGGCTTATGGATACAATTTCAAGTTCCTGTGGAAATATAAACCATGGACATTCAGTCTAATCTAGTATCTTTATTACAATTTATTACAGATTATAAATCTGGCGAACATGTTGAAACAGGCTAGGATGGAATTGCATGACATTTTGCTTATGTTCCCCTCACACCATGGCGATCACGAGTTGCGTATGGTTGCGAATAAAACAAATATAGTGGTCATAAGTTCCGAACGCAACTCGAGTAAGTTCGGAAATTTTGAACATGTTCAATAATTCTCTGCGAATGCCTGCGATCAATTTATACGCAACAGGTATATAGGCCTACGCTACGCACGCAGCACGGTCGCAACAGGTACGCAACTCGTAAGTTATGAACGCATGTGATCGCATGTTCACATTTGAGGTATCTGGCCAGGTTTTGTGCGCAATCTTTCATCTCATCGTGTGAGGGGGGTCCAGCACCTGGACTTGATCTTCCCATCTCTTCAGCCTCGTGTCAGTGTCGTTGTAGGAGTTGAGTTTTGGATTCCACATCATTGAGTTCTCCCTCAGCCACTCATCCATCAGAATCTCTCTGGCCTCGCTGATGGTAGCATATTCTTTGATTTTCCTGGGCTTGGTGGGGTTAGTCACCTTCGTTTTCTTCTTGGATTTGGGTGAAGAACGAGAGCCATGTTCATCAGAAACAATGACTGCTACACTAGTTGAATGCTGTGATGAATGGGAGGAGCCACGGGTCAATGGTTCTGTAGGAGGAGCAGGGGCGGTATCAACAGACGGCACACCCTCCCTCTTGCTGGTTGTTTTCGGCCACGGCCACATGAAAATGTTTCAGTAGTTTTGACATCACTTTTGGGGTCACTTTTATCTGTTTTCTTGCTAACTTTCCCCATGTTGACTCTTCGATGAACAAATCAGTACTGAAGAAACTATGTGTGTTTTACGTTGCGCTTGGTGCGTATACACATATTGTGTACACGCAGCTGATAGGTTTCAGCATACGCTATGGTGTGGGCAACATAATACTTGGTATCACTGTACAGCATAGCACACCACAGAGTGGTTCTTTATCACTGTACAGCATAGCACACCAGAGAGTGGTTCTTTATCACTGTACAGCATAGCACACCGCAGAGTGGTTCTTTATCACTGTACAGCATAGCACACCACAGAGTGGTTCTTTATCACTGTACAGCATAGCACACCATAGTGTGGTTCTTTATCACTGTACAGCATAGCACACCAGAGAGTGGTTCTTTATCACTGTACAGCATAGCACACCAGAGAGTGGTTCGTTAACTCTGTACAGCATAGCACACCAGAGAGAGAGTGGTTCTTTATTAGTCCTCCACAACCACGGCGCGACACCTCCAGTCCTCCAACCACGGCGCGACACCTCCAGTACTATATTAGTCCTCCACAACCACGGCGCGACACCTCCAGTACTATATTAGTCCCCCAACCACGGCGCGACACCTCCAGTACTATATTAGTCCTCCACAACCACGGCGCGACACCTCAACTCCTCCAACCACGGCGCGACACCTCCAGTACTATATTAGTC
>CM026402.1:19616280-19711664 GCA_014843695.1 Archivesica marissinica
TCTGATCAGGATCTATGTTGTTTGCTACTAAGTCAAGTGCTTTAGACATGGCATAATGCCACATCTGATCAGGATCTATGTTGTTTGCTACTAAGTCAAGTGCTTTAGACATGGCATAATGTCACATCTGATCAGGATCTATGTTGTTTGCTACTAAGTCAAGTGCTTTAGACATGGCATAATGTCACATCTGATCAGGATCTATGTTGTTTGCTACTAAGTCAAGTGCTTTAGACATGGCATAATGCCACATCTGATCAGGATCTATGTTGTTTGCTACTAAGTCAGTGCTTTAGACATGGCATAATGTCACTCTGATCAGGATCTATGTTGTTTGCTACTAAGTCAAGTGCTTTAGACATGGCATAATGCCACATCTGATCAGGATCTATGTTGTTTGCTACTAAGTCAAGTGCTTTAGACATGGCATAATGTCACATCTGATCAGGATCTATGTTGTTTGCTACTAAGTCAAGTGCTTTAGACATGGCATAATGCCACATCTGATCAGGATCTATGTTGTTTGTTATTCAGTCAATGTTGTTTGCTACTAAGTCAAGTGCTTTAGACATGGCATAATGCCGCATCTGATCAGGATCTATGTTGTTTGTTATTCAGTCAAGTGCTTTAGCTATGGCGTATCTGCCGCTAGCATGCAAAGGATTAAACAATTAGTCCTGCGGATATTCTAGTATTTTACATGTGGGAAAGGGTTAACGACAGTGCAACAATAACAGAGCTAGCAACAATAACAGAGCTAGTTTTACAGACATTTACGAAGTAAGATCATATTGCTACTACATGCATTGCTGAGAAATGCACATTTTCCCCGACCTTTTAAATTTCTGAATCAGTTAAGCATTTTTTCTAGAGTGGAATGAAAGGACACCCCACCCTGCCATTTTTAGCTTTTATCAAATCCCTTTTGCCTTTTAAAAAAATTCGTCCATTAATTAATTAATTTAATATGTTATGTTATATTTCGGGTTTTACGCCTGCATCAGCACCATTTTGGGCTATATCGCCGGCGGGCAGTTTACTTAACAACACCTTTCCTGGGCAGGCTCCAGCGGTTAACCAGTACTTGGGTGCACCAACCTCCGTAAGAAACTGCCAACTTTTTCATATAAATGAGACACGGCCTGAGCGGGGCTCGAACCCGTGACCATCAGTGATGATAGGTTACAGTGGTATACAAGTCAGCGACCTTAACCACTCGACCACGGAGGCGGACTAATTAATTTAATATAAGCCTCATATCTACAATGTATATAACATAGAACTCTTCCACCCTTTTCACCGCAGACGGATCTGTAGTCCAGTGGTAACACACTGGACTGGTAATCCAGGGATCGCAGGTTCGATCCCCCGTCTGACCCTAATAAAATTAACAGTCTTTCAGATGGGACGTTAAACCGAGGTCTCGTGTCAGTGCTTTACACCGTGCACGTAAAAGAACCAGAGGAAACTCTGGAACGGGCCTCTGTCTGTATCATGCACTATCCTCCAAAATCTAAAATAACTAATCTCTTCAGGAGGCGTCGCTCATATGGGCAACCGGTAGCGACGATAAATAAACGTAAAAAAAACAAAACAAACCACCCCTTTTTACTGCCTTACTGCCTCTTTCACTAATCACCAGAAGTTAGCAACATTTTCCAAGGGCTAACCCTAAAATACCTCCTCCCACACTCCATCGCGGCTCAAAATGCACCCTGCCTCTTTTCGGATACACCCTGCCCTTTTCCCAATCTAGAATAAACACTAGTTGCTGTAAAGATTACAGGCGTACTTAAAATGTATGTATCAGAACCATGCTCAAATTGAATGACTGTGTGTGACAGCTACATGTGGTATGCGCATAGTTTAGATAAGCTAAACTAACAATACATAACCATTACATGTAGTCATGCACATTAACCCATTCAACCCCCAAGTAACTGACAGGGACTGGTGGTGCATGATATTAACCCATTCAACCTCCCAGTAACTGACAGGGACTGGTGGTGCATGATATTAACCCATTCAACCCCCAAGTAACTGACAGGGACTGGTGGTGCATGATATTAACCCATTCAACCTCCCAGTAACTGACATGGACTGGTGGTGCATGATATTAACCCATTCAACCCCCAAGTAACTGACAGGGACTGGTGGTGCATGATATTAACCCATTCAACCTCCCAGTAACTGACATGGACTGGTGGTGCATGATATTAACCCATTCAACCCCCAAGTAACTGACAGGGACTGGTGGTGCATGCTATTAACCCATTCAACCCCCAAGTAACTGAAATGGACTGGTGGTGCATGATATTAACCCATTCAACACCAAGTTACTGATATGGACTGGTGGTGCATGCTATTAACCCATTCAACCCCAAGTAACTGACATGGACTGGTGGTGCATGATATTTTTATAGACCAATATATTAATAATACCACAATATGTAAGCTTAGTTCATACAAATTTATTTTAGTTCGATTGCGAAACAAGTTCTTACAAGTTATATTAACCCTTTCAACCCCACAGGCCTCTAAATAGGCTTATGAAAAGTGTAGATCCAGATGAGCCGGCTCGTGACGAGCCGTCTCATCAGGATCTGCACTTTTTTGCCAGTAATAATTATTACTATTTTTAGATAAAATTACCCATTTTGATAAATGAACTGGTCCAAAGGTAATTTTCTTATTAATTTATTGGTTTGAAAATATCATGGACCAGTCCATGTCAGTTACTTGGGGTTGAATGGGTTAATCACACTCGAGACCTCATTCCTGATGGAATCCATCGCCACTAGGGAGAGAGAAGAGGCAATGTGGAATTTAAATGGCATTGCCTAAGGGCACAATAGTAACAGCTCCAGCGGGGCGCAAACTCTGGGCCTTTTGCACCTGAAGCGAATGCGCTACCACTCCACTGCGATATCACGACTTTCATGTAAGTTTATACACCGTTACTTCCTCATCATTGCTAGCTTTACAAACCAAAAGAAATATTTTGAAGACAACATCGGAGTTTCAGGGTTCTCTATGTCTCAATGTTTGTCTACACCATGTCTGTCGCCAATTGAAAAAAATGGAGCCAATTTGAAAAACTTGGATCCAACTCAAAACATGTGCCAAAAAAAAAGAAAAGAAAAAAGTTGGGCCAAATATTTTCACCAATTCACAAAATTTAGCGCTAGTATTTGTTTTTGTGACGCAATTGGCGTCCGACAGTGGGAACCCTGAGTTTGTTAGCAGTGATTCTAAATAAATTGTTTAGAATGTTATATGAAAACATTGTATTCAATCAAATGATCATGTATTTTACTGATGAAATGCAAAAATGCATAATTAGATACTGTTCACACAGGGTACACGCATTGGCAGCTGATTGCATAGATATGCCCCTGCATCTCTGGCATTCGGTCAAATCATACCGTGGTCATACGTCCCAGCATGCACTGGTCATTTGTGTGTGACGATTTCCGATTTTAATCAATAACCCGGACTTCACTGCATTCAAATATCAACAACATTTACAGTAAAAGCCATTTTTAAAAGATAATAAAAAAATCGTCGAAGGGCATATTGTAATCGACTAATCGGCTGTTCTATTCTGTTCTATTACAGCTTAAGCTTCAATTGTTTATTGAGGAATCGCAAAATTCCGGAATTTGATACACCAAATGCAAATATAAATAATATACAAGGAATTCAGTGCAACAATAATAATACCACTTATTAATTAGGTACTTCGACGCTGAAAGTAAATGGTATACATTATATTAAACTCTCATCTTGAACATTGACTGATGCCCTTAAATATTTGCAAAACTGAAATAGTGCTGTTTCCTTTTGCAACCATCTGTACATACAGACAAGTCCAAAAATTGCACAATTCGATCCCCCGTCTGACCCTAATAAAATTAACAGTCTTTCAGATTGGACTTTAAACCGAGGTCTCGTGTCGGTGCTTTACACCGTGCACGTAAAAGAACCAGAGGAGACTCTGGAATGGGTCTCTGTCTGTATCATTGCACTATCGTCCAAAATCTAAAATGACTAATATCTTCAGGAGGCGTCGCTCATATGGGTAACCGGTAGCGACGATAAATAAACGTAAAAAAATATATTGCAGTCAATATGTGACCTTGACCTCAACCAGTGTTGAGTTCTGCATACCATTTGATGCAATGAATATTTGTTAAAATGCAAATTATAAGAGCCGACAAGTCACCAGGGATTGGTGAACAACCCCCTCCCATTACAGTGGCCCCCCACAACTGCGAAAGAGAAATCATAGATCTGCCCTAGACATATGTTTCTATAAAAATTATTTTTCTGGGTCAGATGACACTGTGAAGTGACAATCTATAGTATCTGTGTGCATTCCACACACCTGGTACATATAAAACCATACAACCTTATTGAATTGATCATGATATATGAAATCAAATATACTACAATAATCCTCTAAGCAAATATTTATCAAATGTCTTGGTGATATATTACATTGAAGCCATTATAAATGCAAATTATAACTGACTGAAAACATTAACAACAATTATCATGCAGAATTTACAATTACCGAGAGAGCCAAGTTTACAAGTTCAGAATTTAAGTTCACAAGCCAATGTCAGCAATTTCTGAGTAGTCAAGCACACACACACTGCGACCAATTACCATTTCAAAGGGAGTACATTAAAATACTCAATTGTGGATTCAGTAAAAACATGCAATGGTAAGATTAGATGTGGGCATACTTGTACATCAATAGTGCACACAATTATATTATTACATACATGTACATGTACACAAAGTCATTTTATTCAAATTTGACTAATTCAAGGACTATATCTCTTGAAATAAATTGATCATTAGGCTGGTGGAGAAAAGGAAAGGACATATTATAGCAGTATATAATATTATAGTCAAACATGCGATATTAACTGCCTGTCTCATAGGATTACATTGTGTTTTTCCCAGAGGTTTATCTGTATAAGAAATTACCAATCTCTTTAGAATTGGTAAAAAAGTAACACTTTAGTAGGTCGGGCAATGAGAAACATTAGTCAGTTACTGCCCCTGAATACTCATAATTATGTTATATTTTATGTTATGTTATATTTCGGGTTTTACGCTTGCATCAGCACCATTTTGGGCTATATCGCCGGCGGGGAATACTCATAATAGTATATTGGTCCTCTTAATTGGTTTCCTCTGTTTTTATCGTTGTTTCCTTTGCACCACATGTTTTCCATTCTCATCCGTATTCTCTTATAATTATGAAATTATTAAATCTCGACAGATATCCTTTAGCATGTCCAATGGATACCTTACTGTAAAAATTGGTTCAATTAATTAACACGATTTTGATAAAATTACATTTATCTTAACGCAACATCTGTTTAGAAGACAACAGTAAAAACAAAGGATTCCAACTAAAAGGACCAATATACATTTAGGGATAAATCTGACTTTATCCATCAAGGGAGGTAATAGAAAAACCAGTAATGTCTCTCATTGGAACTTCAGTTATAGGAATAATATGTTCAGTATATGAAAACAATACTTCACACAATGATAGTCACAAATAGGATAGCCCGAAGTCGGGGTCTTCAAAATCAAAGTCGGTCTTGTATCTCTTTAAATATTGTGGTAGCGCATTCGCTTCAGGTGCAAAAGGCCTGGAGTTCGAGCCGCGCTGGAGCCGTTACGATTGTGCCCTTAGGCAAGGCATTTAAATTCCACGTTGCCTCTTCTCACTCCCTCGTAGCGATGGATTCCATCAGAAATGAGGTCTCGAGAGTGTTATTAATATAAGTTATAAGAATATGTTTCGCAATCGAGCTAAAATAAATTTGTATACACTAAAAAAAAAAAAATATTGAAAGCCTTCGAGCATGTGCCTAAAAATTAAAAAGCTTTATTGCTCGTATTCAACGTTGACTAAATGAATCGATCATACAGGTCCCAATTGTCCAATGTTTACAACCCATTAGCCAATGTATGAGGTGAGAGCACCCCTCAATACAGCCAATCAGAGAGTCACATTACAAAATGACTCACTGTATCGGGAGAGGGGTATATATTCAGTGTCCACTTTTACAATCCATTTAGCAACTGTATCACAGTATGAGGTGAGAGCACCTCGATGCAGCCAATCAGAGAGTCACATTACAAAATGTTTCACTGTATCGGGAGAGGGGGGCATATATTCATTGTCCACTTTTACAATCCATTTAGCAACTGTATCACAGTATGAGGTGAGAGCACCCTCGATGCAGCCAATCAGAGTCACATTACAAAATGTTTCACTGTATTGGGAGAGGGGGGCATATATTCATTGTCCACTTTTACAATCCATTTAGCAACTGTATCACAGTATGAGGTGAGAGCACCCTCGATGCAGCCAATCAGAGAGTCACATTACAAAATGTTTCACTGTATTGGGAGAGGGGGGCATATATTCATTTATACATGTACACATAAATCAATTAGTTGTCTGTGTCGGATGGGTTTAATTAGCCAATTAGTAGTATTGTAAAGATAATTATTCTTATCATGGGGGAATATTCACATAATTGATTAGATAGACCTTCTACAGAAGACAAGTACACAAACCAAATCAAATTGTCTTTCTTTAATGTTACTGTGAAAGCATTTTCTTCAAAATTACGAAAACATCTGTCCATTGAACTACATGTACAGGTATCTGTGATTTGGTTGAATCTACAGATTCTTTAGTAATTTTTAAACAATGCCAGCCCCCCCAAGGATGTCTCACTATGCACAAGTGACTAGCCTGGGTTCCAGTCTGTCGATAGAATCCATTAGCCTGGGTTTCAGTCGATCAATTTTTCACTTCTGGCAAAATGACATTATCAGAAATCGATACAGCCCAATAATGGTCTCAGTGTTAAAATATATTTATTTGACTGGGGTACAGGAAACCACCCCTACAAACAGTATGCAACATTTGAAAGCATTATTTGACGGCTTTTCAGTTATATGCAATTGTTGATGTCGCCGTAACCTCCTGCTGCCAGAAAAATGACTGCTTTGTCTCGCTTCCGCTAAAGTTGGTGAGACAAGTTGGCTTTCACGGTCAATTTTATTGTATAAAAAAAGTTTAAACTGTATTTATTTTATAACGATTGCGAAGCAAGTTCTAACAACTTATATTAATCACTCTCATTGGCGCGGATGAAAGCGTAAATGTGGTCATTCGTGTGGGAGGAAACCGGAGTACCCAGAGAAAACCCACCTGTCCAATCTGGCGACCACCGTACCATCTCATATATTTTATTGTATATAATAATTATAGTGAGATTTTATTCTCGCTGTGCACAATGGCCAGAGATGCAGGTGCGTATCTATGTAATTGGCCGCCTATGGAAATACCTCACATATTTGTATATATTATGTACATGCATACTTACTGATTGGGTAGTAACTGTCACATGACTTATTTAAACACTTCACAGATTCCTGAAATAAGTAAGAACACTTGTACAGTCATATGTACATGTACATGTATTTACAATATATAATAAGTTTAAACTTTATTTATTTTACAACGATTGCGAAGCAAGTTTTAACAACTTATATTGATCACTCTTGTTGGCATACATGTTGCTTAAGTTATAACTGTTTTTGCACAGAATTGAGTAAATTGTATCATTTTTATTGGCTGTCAGATTAGCGCGCTCGCTTCTCACCAATGCAACCATGGTTCGATCCTCGGACCGGGAAGTATGTGAGATGGTACCGTGGTCGCCAGATCGGACTGGTGGGTTTTCTCCGGGTACTCGGTTTCCTCCCACAAGAATGACCACATTTACATGTATACATGATGGAGTTTTTAAAAATGTGATAACATGCTTAGTCACATGCCAAACTGCCATAATATTATAGCAGGTCCTCAAGTTTAGACAGAGACAATACTTCCTTATGGTCAGTCATAAAGCTTAGCCAGAGGCCAGCCATCCATATGGTCAGTCATCCTTATGGTCAGTCATCAAGCTTAGCCAGCCATCCTTATGGTCAGTCATGAAGCTTAGCCAGCCATCCTTATGGTCAGTCATCAAGCTTAGCTAGAGGCCAGCCATCCGTATGGTAGAGTCATCAAGCTTAGCCAGCGGCCAGCCATCCATATGGTCAGTCATCAAGCTTAGCCAGAGGCCAGCCATCCATATGGTCAGTCATGAAGCTTAGCCAGAGACCAGCCATCCTTATGGTCAGTCATCAAGCTTAGCCAGCAGCCAGCCATCCTTATGGTCAGTCATCAAGCTTAGCCAGAGGCCAGCCATCCTTATGGTCAGTCATCAAGCTTAGCTAGAGGCCAGCCTTCCTTATTGTCAGTCATCAAGCTTGGCCAGAGGCCAGCCATCCTTATGGTCAGTCATCATGCTTAGTCAGCGATCAGCCATCCATATGGTCAGTCATCAAGCTTAGCCAGAGGCTAGTCTTCATTATGGTCAGTCATCAAGCTTAGCCAGAGGCCAGCCATCCATATGGTCAGTCATCAAGCTTAGCCAGAGGCCAACCATCCTTATGGTCAGTCATCAAGCTTAGCCAGAGGCCAGCCATCCATATGGTCAGTCATCAAGCTTAGCCAGCGGCCAGCCATCCATATGGTCAGTCATGAAGCTTAGCCAGAGGCTAGCCATCTTTATGGTCAGTCATCAAGCTTAGCCAGCGGCCAGCCATCCATATGGTCAGTCATGAAGCTTAGCCAGAGGCCAGCCATCCATATGGTCAGTCATGAAGCTTAGCCAGAGACCAGCCATCCTTATGGTCAGTCATCAAGCTTAGCCAGCGGCCAGCCATCCATATGGTCAGTCATCAAGCTTAGCCAGAGGCCAGCCATCCTTATGGTCAGTCATCAAGCTTAGCCAGAGGCCAGCCATTCTTATGGTCAGTCATCAAGCTTGGCTAGAGGCCAGCCATCCTTATGGCCAGTCATCAAGCTTAGCGAGAGGCTAGCCTTCATTATGGTCAGTCATCAAGCTTAGCCAGAGGCCAGCCATTCATATGGTCAGTCATCAAGCTTAGCCAGAGGCCAGCCATCCATATGGTCAGTCATCAAGCTTAGCCAGAGGCCAGCCATCCTTATGGTCAGTCATCAAGCTTAGCCAGAGGCCAGCCATCCATATGGTCAGTCATCAAGCTTAGCTAGAGGCCAGCCATCCATAAGGTCAGTCATCAAGCTTAGCCAGGGGCTAGCCTTCATTATGGTCAGTCATGAAGCTTAGCCAGAATCCCAGCTATCCATATGGTCAGTCATCAAGCTTAGCCAGAGGCCAGGCTTCCTTATGGTCAGTCATCAAGCTTAGCTAGAGGCCAGCCATCCATAAGGTCAGTCATCAAGCTTAGCCAGGGGCTAGCCTTCATTATGGTCCGTCATCAAGCTTAGCCAGAGGCCAGCTATCCATATGGTCAGTCATCAAGCTTAGCCAGAGGCCAGGCTTCCTTATGGTCAGTCATCAAGCTTAGCCAGAGGCTAGCCTTCATTATGGTCAGTCATCAAGCTTAGCCAGAGGCCAGCCTTCATTATGGTCAGTCATCAAGCTTAGCCAGATGCCAGCCATCGTTATGGTGAGTCATCAAGCTTAGCCAGAGGTCAGCCAGCCATCCATATGGTCAGTCATCAAGCTTAGCCAGAGGCCAGCCTTCCAGTCGATCTTAAGCCCATACTTTGTTTTCATTTTGTAATCATAAAAATCACATTATGCTATTATTCGATGAACCATGAAAATCGATTAAAAGTTGCTGTTGTTACAATCAACTTACATCTTCAGTTTTATCATTTGAATATGGTTTCATACTCATAGCATGTAAAGACTCTGTAAATGAACAGCGCAAGATGAATTACAATAAGTACTCCAAGTCATTGAAGTCAAGGACACACTGCATATGAATTGGCTGGAATGTCTCGACCTTGAGGATGAGGTGTTGTATATACATGTACTTCAGGGTGGAGTGTGAATTCATGACACCTCAGTCGTGAGGTGCATGTGTTGTATACATACATGTATGTGTACTTCAGGGTGGAGTGTGAGGTTCATGTGTTGTATACATGTATGTGTACTTCAGAGTGGAGTGTGAGGTTCATGTGCTGTGTACATGTATGTATACTTCAGGGTGGAGTGTGAGGTTCATGTGCTGTGTACATGTATGTGTACTTCAGGGTGGAGTGTGAGGTTCATGTGTTGTATACATGTATGTGTACTTCAGGGTGGAGTGTGAGGTTCATGTGTTGTATACATGTATGTGTACTTCAGGGTGGAGTGTGAGGTTCATGTGTTGTATACATGTATGTGTACTTCAGGGTGCAGTGTGAGGTTCATGTGCTGTGTATGTGTACTTCAGGGTGCAGTGTGAGGTTCATGTGTTGTATAGATACATGTATGTGTACTTCAGAGTGGAGTGTGAGGTTCATGTGTTGTGTATGTGTACTTCCGAGTGGAGTGTGAGGTTCATGTGTTGTATAGATACATGTATGTGTACTTCAGAGTGGAGTGTGAGGTTCATGTGTTGTATGCATACATGTATGTGTACTTCAGGGTGCAGTGTGAGGTTCATGTGCTGTATACATACATGTATGTGTACTTCAGGGTGGAGTGTGAGGTTCATGTGTTGTATACATACATGTATGTGTACTTCAGGGTGCAGTGTGAGGTTCATGTGCTGTGTACATACATGTATGTGTACTTCAGGGTGGAGTGTGAGGTTCATGTGTTGTATATATACATGTATGTGTACTTCAGGGTGGAGTGTGAGGTTCATGTGTTGTATAGATACATGTATGTGTACTTCAGGGTGGAGTGTGAGGTTCATGCGTTGTATGCATGTATGTGTACTTCAGGGTGCAGTGTGAGGTTCATGTGTTGTATGTATGTATGTGTACTTCAGGGTGGAGTGTGAGGTTTATGTGTTGTATACATGTATGTGTACTTCAGGGTGCAGTGTGAGGTTCATGTGCTGTATACATACATGTATGTGTACTTCAGGGTGCAGTGTGAGGTTCATGTGCTGTGTATGTGTACTTCAGGGTGGAGTGTGAGGTTTATGTGCTGTATACATACATGTATGTGTACTTCAGGGTGGAGTGTGAGGTTCATGTGTTGTATACATGTATGTATGTGTACTTCAGGGTGGAGTGTGAGGTTCATGTGTTGTATGCATGTATGTGTACTTCAGGGTGCAGTGTGATGTTCATGTGATGTGTACATACATGTATGTGTACTTCAGGGTGGAGTGTGAGGTTCATGTGTTGCATACATACATGTATGTGTACTTCAGGGTGGAGTGTGAGGTTCATGTGTTGTATACATACATGTATGTGTACTTCAGGGTGGAGTGTGAGGTTCATGTGTTGTATACATGTATGTGTACTTCAGGGTGGAGTGTGAGGTTCATGTGTTGTATACATGTATGTGTACTTCAGGGTGGAGTGTGAGGTTCATGTGTTGTATACATGCATGTGTACTTCAGGGTGGAGTGTGAGGTGCATGTGTTGTATACATGTATGTGTACTTCAGGGTGCAGTGTGAGGTTCATGTGTTGTGTATGTGTACTTCAGAGTGGAGTGTGAGGTTCATGTGTTGTATAGATACATGTATGTGGACTTCAGGGTGGAGTGTGAGGTTCATGTGTTGTGTACATACATGTATGTGTACCTCAGGGTGGAGTGTGAGGTTCATGTGCTGTGTATGTGTACTTCAGGGTGGAGTGTGAGGTTCATGTGTTGTATAGATACATGTATGTGTACTTCAGGGTGGAGTGTGAGGTTCATGTGTTGTATGTATACATGTATGTGTACTTCAGGGTGCAGTGTGAGGTTCATGTGTTGTATACATGTATGTGTACTTCAGGGTGCAGTGTGAGGTTCATGTGTTGTATACATGTATGTGTACTTCAGGGTGGAGTATGAGGTTCATGTGTTGTGTATGTGTACTTCAGAGTGGAGTGTGAGGTTCATGTATTGTATAGATACATGTATGTGTACTTCAGAGTGGAGTGTGAGGTTCATGTGCTGTATAGATACATGTATGTGTACTTCAGGGTGGAGTGTGAGGTTCATGTGCTGTATACTTCAGGGTGGAGTGTGAGGTTCATGTGCTGTATAGATACATGTATGTGTACTTCAGGGTGGAGTGTGAGGTTCATGTGCTGTATAGATACATGTATGTGTACTTCAGGGTGGAGTGTGAGGTTCATGTGATGTATGCATGTATGTGTACCTCAGAGTGGAGTGTGAGGTTCATGTGTTGTATAGATACATGTATGTGTACTTCAGGGTGGAGTGTGAGGTTCATATGCTGTATACATGTATGTGTACTTCAGGGTGCAGTGTGAGGTTCATGTGCTGTATACATACATGTATGTGTACTTCAGGGTGGAGTGTGAGGTTCATGTGTTGTATATATGTATGTGTACTTCAGGGTGGAGTGTGAGGTTCATGTGTTGTATATATGTATGTGTACTTCAGGGTGGAGTGTGAGGTTCATGTGTTGTATAGATACATGTATGTGTACTTCAGGGTGGAGTGTGAGGTGCATGTGTTGTATATATACATGTATGTGTACTTCAGGGTGGAGTGTGAGGTTCATGTGTTGTATAGATACATGTATGTGTACTTCAGGGTGGAGTGTGAGGTTCATGCGTTGTATGCATGTATGTGTACTTCAGGGTGCAGTGTGAGGTTCATGTGTTGTATGTATGTATGTGTACTTCAGGGTGGAGTGTGAGGTTTATGTGTTGTATACATGTATGTGTACTTCAGGGTGCAGTGTGAGGTTCATGTGCTGTATACATACATGTATGTGTACTTCAGGGTGCAGTGTGAGGTTCATGTGCTGTGTATGTGTACTTCAGGGTGGAGTGTGAGGTTTATGTGCTGTATACATACATGTATGTGTACTTCAGGGTGGAGTGTGAGGTTCATGTGTTGTATACATGTATGTATGTGTACTTCAGGGTGGAGTGTGAGGTTCATGTGTTGTATGCATGTATGTGTACTTCAGGGTGCAGTGTGATGTTCATGTGATGTGTACATACATGTATGTGTACTTCAGGGTGGAGTGTGAGGTTCATGTGTTGCATACATACATGTATGTGTACTTCAGGGTGGAGTGTGAGGTTCATGTGTTGTATACATACATGTATGTGTACTTCAGGGTGGAGTGTGAGGTTCATGTGTTGTATACATGTATGTGTACTTCAGGGTGGAGTGTGAGGTTCATGTGTTGTATACATGTATGTGTACTTCAGGGTGGAGTGTGAGGTTCATGTGTTGTATACATGCATGTGTACTTCAGGGTGGAGTGTGAGGTGCATGTGTTGTATACATGTATGTGTACTTCAGGGTGCAGTGTGAGGTTCATGTGTTGTGTATGTGTACTTCAGAGTGGAGTGTGAGGTTCATGTGTTGTATAGATACATGTATGTGGACTTCAGGGTGGAGTGTGAGGTTCATGTGTTGTGTACATACATGTATGTGTACCTCAGGGTGGAGTGTGAGGTTCATGTGCTGTGTATGTGTACTTCAGGGTGGAGTGTGAGGTTCATGTGTTGTATAGATACATGTATGTGTACTTCAGGGTGGAGTGTGAGGTTCATGTGTTGTATGTATACATGTATGTGTACTTCAGGGTGCAGTGTGAGGTTCATGTGTTGTATACATGTATGTGTACTTCAGGGTGCAGTGTGAGGTTCATGTGTTGTATACATGTATGTGTACTTCAGGGTGGAGTATGAGGTTCATGTGTTGTGTATGTGTACTTCAGAGTGGAGTGTGAGGTTCATGTATTGTATAGATACATGTATGTGTACTTCAGAGTGGAGTGTGAGGTTCATGTGCTGTATAGATACATGTATGTGTACTTCAGGGTGGAGTGTGAGGTTCATGTGCTGTATACTTCAGGGTGGAGTGTGAGGTTCATGTGCTGTATAGATACATGTATGTGTACTTCAGGGTGGAGTGTGAGGTTCATGTGCTGTATAGATACATGTATGTGTACTTCAGGGTGGAGTGTGAGGTTCATGTGATGTATGCATGTATGTGTACCTCAGAGTGGAGTGTGAGGTTCATGTGTTGTATATATACATGTATGTGTACTTCAGGGTGGAGTGTGAGGTTCATATGCTGTATACATGTATGTGTACTTCAGGGTGCAGTGTGAGGTTCATGTGCTGTATACATACATGTATGTGTACTTCAGGGTGGAGTGTGAGGTTCATGTGTTGTATATATGTATGTGTACTTCAGGGTGGAGTGTGAGGTTCATGTGTTGTATATATGTATGTGTACTTCAGGGTGGAGTGTGAGGTTCATGTGTTGTATACATGTATGTGTACTTCAGGGTGCAGTGTGAGGTTCATGTGCTGTATACATGTATGTGTACTTCAGGGTGGAGTGTGAGGTTCATGTGTTGTATACATGCATGTATGTGTACCTCAGGGTGGAGTGTGAGGTTCATGTGTTGTATGTATACATGTATGTGTACTTCAGGGTGGAGTGTGAGGTTCATGTGTTGTATACATGTATGTGTACTTCAGAGTGGAGTGTGAGGTTCATGTGCTGTGTACATGTATGTATACTTCAGGGTGGAGTGTGAGGTTCATGTGCTGTGTACATGTATGTGTACTTCAGGGTGGAGTGTGAGGTTCATGTGTTGTATACATGTATGTGTACTTCAGGGTGGAGTGTGAGGTTCATGTGTTGTATACATGTATGTGTACTTCAGGGTGCAGTGTGAGGTTCATGTGCTGTGTATGTGTACTTCAGGGTGCAGTGTGAGGTTCATGTGTTGTATAGATACATGTATGTGTACTTCAGAGTGGAGTGTGAGGTTCATGTGTTGTGTATGTGTACTTCCGAGTGGAGTGTGAGGTTCATGTGTTGTATAGATACATGTATGTGTACTTCAGAGTGGAGTGTGAGGTTCATGTGTTGTATGCATACATGTATGTGTACTTCAGGGTGCAGTGTGAGGTTCATGTGCTGTATACATACATGTATGTGTACTTCAGGGTGGAGTGTGAGGTTCATGTGTTGTATACATACATGTATGTGTACTTCAGGGTGCAGTGTGAGGTTCATGTGCTGTGTACATACATGTATGTGTACTTCAGGGTGGAGTGTGAGGTTCATGTGTTGTATATATACATGTATGTGTACTTCAGGGTGGAGTGTGAGGTTCATGTGTTGTATAGATACATGTATGTGTACTTCAGGGTGGAGTGTGAGGTTCATGCGTTGTATGCATGTATGTGTACTTCAGGGTGCAGTGTGAGGTTCATGTGTTGTATGTATGTATGTGTACTTCAGGGTGGAGTGTGAGGTTTATGTGTTGTATACATGTATGTGTACTTCAGGGTGCAGTGTGAGGTTCATGTGCTGTATACATACATGTATGTGTACTTCAGGGTGCAGTGTGAGGTTCATGTGCTGTGTATGTGTACTTCAGGGTGGAGTGTGAGGTTTATGTGCTGTATACATACATGTATGTGTACTTCAGGGTGGAGTGTGAGGTTCATGTGTTGTATACATGTATGTATGTGTACTTCAGGGTGGAGTGTGAGGTTCATGTGTTGTATGCATGTATGTGTACTTCAGGGTGGAGTGTGATGTTCATGTGATGTGTACATACATGTATGTGTACTTCAGGGTGAAGTGTGAGGTTCATGTGTTGTATACATGTATGTGTACTTCAGGGTGGAGTGTGAGGTTCATGTGTTGCATACATACATGTATGTGTACTTCAGGGTGGAGTGTGAGGTTCATGTGTTGTATACATACATGTATGTGTACTTCAGGGTGGAGTGTGAGGTTCATGTGTTGTATACATGTATGTGTACTTCAGGGTGGAGTGTGAGGTTCATGTGTTGTATACATGTATGTGTACTTCAGGGTGGAGTGTGAGGTTCATGTGTTGTATACATGCATGTGTACTTCAGGGTGGAGTGTGAGGTGCATGTGTTGTATACATGTATGTGTACTTCAGGGTGCAGTGTGAGGTTCATGTGTTGTGTATGTGTACTTCAGAGTGGAGTGTGAGGTTCATGTGTTGTATAGATACATGTATGTGGACTTCAGGGTGGAGTGTGAGGTTCATGTGTTGTGTACATACATGTATGTGTACCTCAGGGTGGAGTGTGAGGTTCATGTGCTGTGTATTTGTACTTCAGGGTGGAGTGTGAGGTTCATGTGTTGTATAGATACATGTATGTGTACTTCAGGGTGGAGTGTGAGGTTCATGTGTTGTATACATGTATGTGTACTTCAGGGTGGAGTGTGAGGTTCATGTGTTGTATAGATACATGTATGTGTACTTCAGGGTGCAGTGTGAGGTTCATGTGTTGTATACATGTATGTGTACTTCAGGGTGCAGTGTGAGGTTCATGTGTTGTATACATGTATGTGTACTTCAGGGTGGAGTATGAGGTTCATGTGTTGTGTATGTGTACTTCAGAGTGGAGTGTGAGGTTCATGTATTGTATAGATACATGTATGTGTACTTCAGAGTGGAGTGTGACGTTCATGTGCTGTATAGATACATGTATGTGTACTTCAGGGTGGAGTGTGAGGTTCATGTGCTGTATACTTCAGGGTGGAGTGTGAGGTTCATGTGCTGTATAGATACATGTATGTGTACTTCAGGGTGGAGTGTGAGGTTCATGTGCTGTATAGATACATGTATGTGTACTTCAGGGTGGAGTGTGAGGTTCATGTGATGTATGCATGTATGTGTACCTCAGAGTGGAGTGTGAGGTTCATGTGTTGTATAGATACATGTATGTGTACTTCAGGGTGGAGTGTGAGGTTCATATGCTGTATACATGTATGTGTACTTCAGGGTGCAGTGTGAGGTTCATGTGCTGTATACATACATGTATGTGTACTTCAGGGTGGAGTGTGAGGTTCATGTGTTGTATATATGTATGTGTACTTCAGGGTGGAGTGTGAGGTTCATGTGTTGTATATATGTATGTGTACTTCAGGGTGGAGTGTGAGGTTCATGTGTTGTATACATGTATGTGTACTTCAGGGTGCAGTGTGAGGTTCATGTGCTGTATACATGTATGTGTACTTCAGGGTGGAGTGTGAGGTTCATGTGTTGTATACATGCATGTATGTGTACCTCAGGGTGGAGTGTGAGGTTCATGTGTTGTATGTATACATGTATGTGTACTTCAGGGTGCAGTGTGAGGTTCATGTGTTGTATATATACATGTATGTGTACTTCAGGGTGGAGTGTGAGGTTCATGTGTTGCATACATACATGTATGTGTACTTCAGGGTGCAGTGTGAGGTTCATGTGTTGTATACATGCATGTATGTGTACTTCAGGGTGGAGTGTGAGGTTCATGTGTTGTATGTATACATGTATGTGTACTTCAGGGTGCAGTGTGAGGATCATGTGTTGTATATATACATGTATGTGTACTTCAGGGTGGAGTGTGAGGTTCATGTGTTGTATATATACATGTATGTGTACTTCAGGGTGGAGTGTGAGGTTCATGTGTTGTATACATGTATGTGTACTTCAGGGTGGAGTGTGAGGTTCATGTGTTGTATACATGTATGTGTACTTCAGGGTGGAGTGTGAGGTTCATGTGTTGTATACATGCATGTGTACTTCAGGGTGGAGTGTGAGGTGCATGTGTTGTATACATGTATGTGTACTTCAGGGTGGAGTGTGAGGTTCATGTGCTGTGTATGTGTACTTCAGGGTGGAGTGTGAGGTTCATGTGTTGTATGCATGTATGTGTACTTCAGGGTGGAGTGTGAGGTGCATGTGTTGTATACATGTATGTGTACTTCAAGGTGCAGTGTGAGGTTCATGTGTTGTGTACTTCAGAGTGGAGTGTGAGGTTCATGTGTTGTATAGATACATGTATGTGTACTTCAGGGTGGAGTGTGAGGTTCATGTGTTGTGTACATACATGTATGTGTACCTCAGGGTGGAGTGTGAGGTTCATGTGCTGTGTATGTGTACTTCAGGGTGGAATGTGAGGTTCATGTGTTGTATAGATACATGTATGTGTACTTCAGGGTGGAGTGTGAGGTTCATGTGTTGTATGTATACATGTATGTGTACTTCAGGGTGCAGTGTGAGGTTCATGTGTTGTGTATGTGTACTTCAGAGTGGAGTGTGAGGTTCATGTATTGTATAGATACATGTATGTGTACTTCAGAGTGGAGTGTGAGGTTCATGTGCTGTATAGATACATGTATGTGTACTTCAGGGTGGAGTGTGAGGTTCATGTGCTGTATACTTCAGGGTGGAGTGTGAGGTTCATGTGCTGTATAGATAAATGTATGTGTACTTCAGGGTGGAGTGTGAGGTTCATGTGCTGTATGCATGTATGTGTACCTCAGAGTGGAGTGTGAGGTTCATGTGTTGTATAGATACATGTATGTGTACTTCAGGGTGGAGTGTGAGGTTCATGTGCTGTATACATGTATGTGTACTTCAGGGTGGAGTGTGAGGTTCATGTGCTGTATACATACATGTATGTGTACTTCAGGGTGGAGTGTGAGGTTCATGTGTTGTATATATGTATGTGTACTTCAGGGTGGAGTGTGAGGTTCATGTGTTGTATATATGTATGTGTACTTCAGGGTGGAGTGTGAGGTTCATGTGTTGTATACATGTATGTGTACTTCAGGGTGCAGTGTGAGGTTCATGTGCTGTATACATGTATGTGTACTTCAGGGTGGAGTGTGAGGTTCATGTGTTGTATACATGCATGTATGTGTACTTCAGGGTGGAGTGTGAGGTTCATGTGTTGTATGTATACATGTATGTGTACTTCAGGGTGCAGTGTGAGGTTCATGTGTTGTATATATACATGTATGTGTACTTCAGGGTGGAGTGTGAGGTTCATGTGTTGCATACATACATGTATGTGTACTTCAGCGTGCAGTGTGAGGTTCATGTGTTGTATAGATACATGTATGTGTACTTCAGGGTGGAATGTGAGGTTCATGTGTTGTATGTATACATGTATGTGTACTTCAGGGTGCAGTGTGAGGTTCATGTGTTGTATATATACATGTATGTGTACTTCAGGGTGCAGTGTGAGGTTCATGTGTTGTATATATACATGTATGTGTACTTCAGGGTGGAGTGTGAGGTTCATGTGTTGTATACATGTATGTGTACTTCAGGGTGGAGTGTGAGGTTCATGTGCTGTGTATGTGTACTTCAGGGTGGAGTGTGAGGTTCATGTGTTGTATGCATGTATGTGTACTTCAGGGTGCAGTGTGAGGTTCATGTGTTGTGTATGTGTACTTCAGAGTGGAGTGTGAGGTTCATGTATTGTATAGATACATGTATGTGTACTTCAGGGTGGAGTGTGAGGTTCATGTGTTGTATGTATACATGTATGTGTACTTCAGGGTGGAGTGTGAGGTTCATGTGTTGTATATATACATGTATGTGTACTTCAGGGTGCAGTGTGAGGTTCATGTGTTGTATATCATGTATGTGTACTTCAGGGTGGAGTGTGAGGTTCATGTGTTGTATACATGTATGTGTACTTCAGGGTGGAGTGTGAGGTTCATGTGCTGTGTATGTGTACTTCAGGGTGGAGTGTGAGGTTCATGTGTTGTATGCATGTATGTGTACTTCAGGGTGCAGTGTGAGGTTCATGTGTTGTGTATGTGTACTTCAGAGTGGAGTGTGAGGTTCATGTATTGTATAGATACATGTATGTGTACTTCAGAGTGGAGTGTGAGGTTCATGTGCTGTATAGATACATGTATGTGTACTTCAGGGTGGAGTGTGAGGTTCATGTGTTGTATGCATGTATGTGTACTTCAAGGTGCAGTGTGAGGTTCATGTGTTGTATACATGTATGTGTACTTCAGGGTGGAGTGTGAGGTTCATGTGCTGTGTATGTGTACTTCAGGGAGCAGTGTTTTGTCAGAAGTGTGGTGGAGGAATACAGGTTATTTTGTATATATTATTTTGAGAGGGAAGGCGCCTAATTCCACTGGATATCCACCATAAAACACACAGAGATTTACAAAAGCAAAATACAAAATCATTTTAAAATATTGGCTCTTCATATGATATTAATAACCCTAAAAGCAGTAAAATTTTACGAACCTTTGCTCTTCCAGTTAACACTAGCTTAACTCTCTCTTCCAAACACTTGGTACAGGTCGAGTGTCCATTTGGACAACATGACGATTTATCCCCGTTCAGGTTCACCTCACAGTTTGTGCATTTCAAATCTCGAGCCGCATCACTGTAATATCTCTTCTGTTTTTTAGGCGGAAGATGTTGAGAACTTTGCGGAGATGGGGTCCGAGGACATGGTAGTTGATCGTTGTCGAAGCACGTAGCTCCGCCTCCAAACGAGTTAGAAGCATAAGAACTGGTAGATAAGGATCGCTTGAATGCTTGATTTTGTTGCGACAGCTGCAGCGTGAGAGAATTATAGTAATATGGGGGATTTGTATCCGTCAGAGAGAGTGATCTCTTCAGTAAGTTAGAGGATGCTGAATTATCACTGCCAGTTGAACCTCCCACCTGTTGATTTAAAGGTGTTTGGATGCACAGAACAGAGCCTCCTGGCAGACCACCCACATAATTTGTAGACTGGTCCACAGTCATTACACTTCCTGTTTGACAGGTTGACTGTATCACTGTATTTGACACTGACTGATCAGCTTGAGATAGCATACCAGTCTGAGATTGAGAACCAGAGGTCAATGTCCAATCCAAAGAAGATAATAAGGCATGGCTAGCCTGAAAAGGATCTGATAAGTCATATGAAGATCTTGGTTGGACAGGCTTTTGGTGACTTGCATCCGTTTGTAAAGAATTAATATTGGAATTGCTAATGTTTAGGTCTTGCATAGTCTGATTAGCAGAAACAATCTGCGACTGTGTAACAGACTGGTCACTAGAATCACACGACTTATTTTGGTCTGGTGAACTGGATGATTTGAGCCCAGCATTAGCTATCACAGATCCATCACCAACTTTACTAGTAGGATCATTACAACCCAATACAGGTGAACCACGATTCTCATCACCAGAATGTTTATCTGGCTGCTGATTGGCTGAGGTAGTTTGAATGGAAGGTGAAAGGTTAAATGCTGACCAATCAGGAGCTGAAAGGCTATTATTACTCAAAGAGCACTGTGATGTTCCGAGCTTCAAGTTTGTTTGATCATTTAAACATATATTATTTGATCCACTGCTTATATCCAACAGATCGTTTGTATCACTAACACTGTTATTAGCACCTTTAGAATCAGTTTGTTTAGTTACATTTGCTGTTGTTTCAGTGTTAACATGAAGGCCATGCACATTACAAGCGTGTGACACAGTATCCGCACCAGTTAGTAACATCATAAACGAAGGATCAGACTCGGATATTTGTGATGCATTCTGGGAATCAACTGCACAAGTTGTAGCGCACATGGAACGTGAATCTTTTTCTGCCGAATCAGCTGATTTTGATGATAAATCTAGAGGACCATTAGCTAAGATAGTCGTATCTCCCAAGATAGTATCGAGAATGTCGTTATCGTCCGTATCATCCAGTGACAGCGGCCTGGCACACGTTGTTAGGTTCACGTTCCGTTCCAGGGAGTTCTGAGAGTCCTCTGACAAATTTTTAGATTCTTTTGATGGTATGTTGATATCCTTGTCGCACTTTGGTGTCGCCTTAGTTTCAGATAGGAAGATGACATCTTCGCAGTCCACCTCGATCTCTTCCTTTATGAGAACCACATCATCGCTATCAGACTCATCTAAAAGTATCACAATGAGTTAAATAAGTACATGTATTGCTCAACATTAACTATTTGCATGCTGGGTACAATCAAGGCTATATTACAACTAGTTCAATTAATTGTAGCAGACAACGATTCATTAATGTGTTTTTCTTATATGTGACTGAAATCTCTTAAAGTTTAAACTTTATTTATTTTACAACGATTGCGAAGCAAGTTCTAACAACTTATATTAATCACTCTCGTTGGCGCGGATGAAAGCGTAAATGTGGTCTTTCGTGTGGTAGGAAATGGGAGTACCCTGAAAAAACACACCTGTCCGAGCTTTTGTATATCAACCTAAATCTCTATGAAGGAAAGGGTTAAATGGCTGTCGTTTGTATGGAGATATAATAGTATATCAACCTAAATCTCTATGAAGGAAAGGGTTAAAATACAACGTTGACATTCAAGTTACGGGCCAGGGTCTTGCATATGACACAGTGTCTAATTATGGTGATCACATGTCCCAAGTTATTTTAATATTGTTCCATGGATGGCAATGATTTACTCCGAGGACGACTACTTACAGGCGCGTAGCTGCCATTAGGCCAAAAGGCCCGGGCCTGCACATCAGTTTAACAATTTTTGTTATATATATCATGTTTATTTGTTATAAAAACATGTCCGAATTTGTCTTTTAAATGCAGCAGAATGCTGGAAATTGCATCCTAAAATCCAAAAAAAAACCCTAGCAACCTCGTTCACTAAGCTCACTCAACATTCTTTACCCAGGCATGCACATAATTTGCCTCCTGGCTACGCCCCTGACTTATACCATATTCATACATAGGAGGACCGTGCAATTTTAACCGTAGCGTAATTGGCCTTCAGAACTTCACATTCAAGCTATAGTTATTATGTCATCGTATTATAGTGATCATCTATGCATGTAGCTAATTTGAAATTCCTCCGTGGATGACAGAGATATAGTACGGACACAAGAATGTGGACTGGCGAACGATACATGTATAGTATGGACACAACAATGTGGACCGGGGAACGATACATGTATAATATGGACACAAGAATGTGGACCGGGGAACGATACATGTATAGTACGGACACAAGAATGTGGACCGGGGAACGATACATGTATAATATGGACACAACAATGTGGGCCGGCAAACGATACATGTACAATATGGACACAAGAATGTGGACCGGCGAACGATACATGTATAGTACGGACACAAGAATGTGGACCGGGGAACGATACATGTATAATATGGACACAAGAATGTGGACCGGCGAACGATACATGTATAATATGGACACAAGAATGTGGACCGGCGAACGATACATGTATAGTATGGACACAAGAATGTGGACCGGCGAACGATACATGTATAATATGGACACAAGAATGTGGACCGGGGAACAATACATGTATAGTATGGACACAAGAATGTGGACCGGCGAACGATACATGTATAATATGGACACAAGAATGTGGACCGGGGAACGATACATGTATAGTACGGACACAAGAATGTGGACCGGGGAACGATACATGTATAGTATGGATACATGTATAGTATGGACACAAGAATGTGGACTGGCAAACGATACATATATAGTATGGACACAAGAATGTGGACCGGCGAACGATACATATATAGTATGGACACAAGAATGTGGACCGGCGAACGATACATGTACAGTATGGACACAAGAATGTGGACCGGCGAACGATACATATATAGTATGGACACAATAATGTGGACCGGCGAACGATACATGTATTCGTAATGTATTCGAATACAGTTCCAAATGTTTGTGTATTCACGAATATTTCACAAACAATTTTGAATAGATCAACATATTAATGAATACATTTATTATAAATAGATCGTGTCAGCGCTCTTACAAAATATTAGTCAGGGCTGTTCAGAGAGAGATATATATATATTCAGTCTACATTCGTTATGTCGAATTCCGTCAGACCAAACAAAATACTTCGATATAACCGAAATTGGACATTGAGTACGAAACATCTCTAACATTAGACCTGTACGAGTTAGAATGACACCACCCGAGACCACTCGGCCACGGAGGATCTATAATACACAACATACAGCCGATTTCCATATAACTCAACATTATCTGCGGTTTCGCTTGGTACCATACCGTGCTTAGTACCATACCGTGCTTGGTACCACCCACAATTCACCATTATCTGATAACTGGTCAATTATTGGGTTCCCGAATTCAACAACCAATTTCCCCTGCACCCAGCTGACCCCTGAATTATGAATATCTTGTACACATTATAATGAAGTTACATTTTTTTGTTAAATCTTTTATAAGACCCAACAAATTGGAACTATATCATGACTAAAAGCGTATAAATCTATAAATTAAATAAAACTAACATAAATCGAAACAAAATTTTTTATGTCGATGTTCACAAAATTATGTCAACAAACACTCTTACCATCCGAGCCGATTACAATCGGATCCGACGAATCTGTAGCCATTTTCTTGCTTTATGTACAAGGAAGAACTATTTCACTGTGACTTCGAGTAGGAAATTTAGACATGTTTCCAACTAACAAGGGATAATTGCGTTTCAGAATGTAATCTTCCTAGAAACAGGATTTGCTGGGTCTAATTGCGGAAATTAATGGTCACGTGACTCATGTTAGTCTTATAGGAGTGATTTCCCTTTGACTAAAACGAAAGTAGAACAAAATGTAGGACCAAAATGTAGGACGCTCACGTGTGTGCAGAAGATGAAACTGAAACTAGATACGTTCGCTAAAATATTTGTTTACATGCATATGTTGCAATTTGTGGAAGTCGTGATAGCCCAGTGATAGCGTGTTCGCTTCAGATGCGATAGGCCATGAGTTTGCGCCCAACTGTAGCCACGATTGAGCTTTTAGGCAAGTGTGTAGGAGTGTGTCCCAAAAAAATAAACAACTTTACAAGGGACCTGCCACGCCAGTCGTAATCAGAATTGATTGTTCGGCACTATAATGTAGAATAGAACTTGCTAAAGCGAAAATGAACATATATAATTATACCTATGGCATATTGCCGTCTTATATAGATTAAAGTTAAGTTAAAGTTCCAATTAAGATATTTTCTGTTGGCAACCATAGAAACGCACCGACTAGGCGGATAGCCTCACTTGTGATGAGACGCGTGGTACATATGCATGTATGTCTACTAGGGTTGGTACACGCGCCTTCTAGTCGGTCGTTTGGTAGGCTACTCCTCTGGGGTATCTTAGTGAGACATGTCTGCTTTTAACAATCGTTCGACCTCGTCGTTACCCACTGGGTTCTTTAATGAGACGAGACTCGATGTTCGCCGCTTGATCAATGTGTATGGACATCGGAAATCTATATTGTACAATGAACTTGTCATACAGGATCATGGCTGTCGTTCTGCTGGTTTCTGGTGTGTATTTTATATGGTAAGATAGGGTAAGAAGGTATGTTGATAAAATAATTAGTCGAATAATTAATATTGGTTGTTATTATTTATACCATCTGGTGCGGGCCGTTATCTAATGTTGTCAATGTGGCCCAAACCATTTGCACAAAAATGTAATTAGGAAACTTGGAATGTTTATTTATAACGCATTTTCTATTAGAACTACTCTTTTGTATGTTTCCCTGAGTTATGTAATCTTTATGTTTCGTTTCGATAAAGGTTAACTTGAATGTGGTATCCGATTGTTCGATATGATGGTATCTAATAGTTTTAGGGAGTAGTAGACTAGTCCTGGTTTAAGATCTTGTCAGATTACTGTGTACAACATATATGTTAAGTATGCTATACCCTATGCCAGACACACTTCTTTATCTCACATGCCAAGCAGACATACAGGCGCGTATCGCATATAAGGAAGGAATGGGCCAACAGATGGTCACAGAATATAAACACTCCAAATTTGCCAAACAATTCAATAATATGAACATGGAAGAGATAATTGCATGTCTGTTCGCTATACGTTTTGTTTTGTTTTCTCTGTATAACCAGTTTAGACTGAAAAGACACGTCCCACTCATATCTTAAAATTATATCTCTAGCCAGACAAATGTTGATGAATGCTTCGAATTTCTTCTTCGTGTCAATGTGTTTCAAGAGTATGTAAGTACTAATCCCTTTGGAAATGCACAAACTCCCACAACATTACCCCGCTCACAGGTGTTCCTGATGGTCAGACGGTGTTATTGATATAGTGGTCTGGGATTGGTTGAAAAAGTGTAGGGAAGCCCTTAAGGGTTATTGATACATGAACTAATTGGCTGAGTAGGTATTGTCACAAATAGTGAACATGACTTCTAAATATTAAAATACAATATATGAGCTTCATTTTGGAATATTTAAAAATATTTGCAGACTATTTGGTGACAAATAAACAGCATATTATAAATGCAGGTGTCAGTGCAACATTCACAACCATATTACATTCAGAGAAGGGGGTGGGTGCCTTTAGTGGGAAATAAAAAAAACGCAATTGGTCAACCCCATTGAAATTTGACATTTTCCTGTGGCTCAAAGGCCATTCTGTTGAAAACTACTGTCTTTTGTGCCAAACTATTTTTGGGGGAAATCTAATGTTACTGTGTGTTATAATGGTGGCCTATGGAAATTGCAATAGCGGTGTCTGACCTGATACTGACAGCAATGCAGTTATTCTGTCGAGACTGAGGACTGAACCCGGTGCAGGCAGTGGTTCCCTGAAATGCTTGCGTTTTCAACCAGACCTTGTACAAAGCAATACAGAAAAGTGGAAACGATCGTGTTGACAGGTAACCCACTCAATTGAATAACCATACTAACAGTAACATGAACGTTGAAGGAAAACATCAGAGTATTGAGCTTTAGAAAATTAAAATATTTCACCGTTGTTGTATATCGGAATGACTAGTTTAAACTTCACTTATATTACGATTGCGAATACGTTTTAACAACTTATATTTAATCACTCTCGTTGGCGCGGATGAAAGCGTAAATGTGGTCATTCGCGTGGGAGGAAACCGGAGTACCCGAAGAAAACCCGCCTGTCCGATCTGGCGACCACCGTGCCATATCACATACTTCCTGGTCCGAGGATCAAACCCGGGTTGCATTGACGAGAAGCGATCGCACTAACCACTGCGCTAATCGTTAATTGTTCAAGTTCTTCGAGTGTAGATTTTGGTTTTTTGTGGTATGATTGTTCTAGTTTTTCGATGATTGTTCTAGTTCTTCGATGATTGTTCTAGTTCTTCGATGATTGTTCTAGTTCTTCGACGATTGTTCTAGTTCTTCGATGATTGTTCTAGTTATTCGATGATTGTTCTAGTTCTTCGATGATTGTTCTAGTTCATCGATGATTGTTCTAGTTCTTCGACGATTGTTCTAGTTCTTTGACGATTGTTCTAGTTCTTCGACGATTGTTCTAGTTATTCGATGATTATTCTAGTTCTTCGATGATTGTTCTAGTTCTTCGATGATTGTTCTAGTTCTTCGATGATTGTTCTAGTTCTTCGATGATTGTTCTAGTTCTTCGATGATTGTTCTAGTTCTTCGATGATTGTTCTAGTTCTTCGATGATTGTTCTAGTTATTCGATGATTATTCTAGTTCTTCGATGATTGTTCTAGTTCTTCGATGATTGTTCTAGTTCTTCGATGATTGTTCTAGTTCTTCGATGATTGTTCTAGTTCTTCGATGATTGTTCTAGTTCTTCGATGATTGTTCTAGTTCTTCGAGATATTCGAGTGTAAATTTCGTTTTTTTGTAGTATGGTTGTTCAAGATCTTCGATGATTATTCTAGTTATTCGATGATTGTTCAAGTTCCTCGATGATTATTCTAGTTCTTCGAGAGATTCGAGTGTAGATTTTGTTTTTTTGTGGTATGATTGTTCAAGATCCTCGATGATTGTTCAAGTTCTTCGACGATTGTTCTAGTTCTTCGAGAGATTCGAGTGTAGATATAGTTTTTTTGTAGTATGATTGTTCAAGTTCTTCGAGAGATGCTTTCTTCCTTTCTGACATAATCTAAAAGGTTGTCCTGGGCGTAATGGCCTCAGGCCCCGTTCACGTCCTCTTTACGAGTCAGCAGATCATGTCCTTTTCCTGCAGTATATAAGTGACCTACCAAACAAACGTAATGTCTGACCGTAATAAAATTAACAGTCTCTCAGATGGAACTTTAAACCTAGGTCTCGTGTCGGGGCTTTACACACGGTACAAGAACCAGAGGAGACTCTTGACTGGATATCTGACTGTATCATTGCACTATCCTCCAAACATTTCTAATCTCTTCAGGAGACGTCGTTCACATGGGCAACCGGTAGCGACGATAAATAACCGTATATCAATGTATAGGCATATATCATCATATATGTGAACCCTTTGATAAGAAGCAATCAACATATATTATTTTCTGTGATATATCTAAAGCGTTCGACAGAGTTTGGCACTGTGGTCTCCTTTTTAAATTTAACAGTATTGTGTGAACGAGGAACTTCAAAAATGGATAAGTGATTATCTTTCAGTCTTTGTTGGATGAGAAACTTCATCCGTATTTAGAAGGCTCTGTGCTTGAACCGTTACTATTTCTGCTATATGTTAATGATATAGCTGATTATGTGTGTTGTATGAATTGTTCAGTATGTATTATATTGGGAAATAAAATATGTTTAAAATAATGCTATAGCCGAAGATCTCCATAGTATAACACGATTATTTGCAGATGATAGTTCACTTGACGTGTCATCTAGTGACACGAATTACACAGCAACTATTTTAGTTTATACAAATTTATTTTAGCTCGACTGCGAAACAAGTTATTTCAACTTATATTAATCACTCTCGAGACCTCATTACTGATGGAATCCATCTCCATGAAGGAGAGAGACGAGGCATGTGGAATTTAAATGGCTTGCCTAAGGGCACAATCGTAACGGCTCCAGTGGGGCTCGAACTCCGGATCTTTCGCACCTGAAGCGAACGTGCATCCACTGAGCTATCACGACTTCCACAACTATTTTGAACCAAGACCTAATAAGACTCAATGACTAATGAAAACAATGGCTTATTAACTTTAATAAAAAAAACTGAAGTTATGTTGTTCTCTTCCACGCAAAACGATAGACCCATTCTTTACTTTAACGATGTTTTACTAGATTTTGTTGATCAGCATAAACATTTATACGTAACAATATCAACATAGCTTAAATGGCATGTACATATTAATAATATAAAACGTTCAACATCTAATGTACTGCGTTCTATGAGAGCTTTAACATTCAAGCTTAATAGATCTACTAATAACCAGATTTATGTATCATATATGAGACCAATTTTACAATAATTATGCGTCTGTTGTTTGGGGTGGATGCACATCTTGTGAAAAACTGTCGTTAGAACAATTGCATGTTGAAGCAGCACGGGTAGTCACCGGCTTTACTAGATCAGTATCAATATAGTTACTTATAAAAGATATAGGTTGGGGTTCTTTATCCGATCACAGACGGATCTGTAGTCCAGTGGTAACACACAGGACTGGTAATCCAGGGGTCGTAGGTTCGATCCTCCGCCTGACCCTAATACAATTATTAGAGTCTTTGACACGGGACTTTAAACCGAGGTCTCGTGTCGGTGCTGTACACCGTGCACGTAAAAGAACCAGAGGAGACTCTGGAATGGGTCTCTGTCTGTATCGTTGCACTATCCTCCAAAAATCTAAAATGGCTAATCTCGTCAGGAGGCGTCGCTCATATAGGCAACCGGTAGCGACGATAAATAAACGTAAAACACACACACTTTATCCGATCAACGCAAAATTCAAAAACTTGTTACTGTATATAAAGCCAAACATTACTTCCTTCCTGGTTATTTGGAAAACTATATGTCCGCCTATTATATCAGAAACTACTGAATATCCACTTCGGAATAATAACATATATACAACTATTGCAGGTCGAACTCTGATATTCGTTTATACCCTCTTATACTGAATTATGGAACGAACTGAATACAGGCGTACGTAACTCTGCGACCCTAAATATATTTAAGTCGAAACTAAAAGAAATGTTTAAAGCACCATATACACCTACACACTTTTTATATGGTGATATATTGTTTTCGATACTTCATGCCCGTTTAAGAAATCGTTGCAGCAATTTAAATAATGATTTATTTCGAAACCATATATAAGAGAACATTCTTACTGCGATTGTGGTTATCATGTCGAGATTACAGAACATTCTTACTGCGATTGTGGATATCCTGTCGAGAATACAGAACATTCTTACTGCGATTGTGGATATCATGTCGAGAATACAGAACATTCTTACTGTGATTGTGGATATCCTGTCGAGAATACAGAACATTCTTACTGCGATTGTGGATATCATGTCGAGAATACAGAACATTCTTACTGCGATTGTGGATATCCTGTCGAGAATACAGAAATTCTTACTGCGATTGTGGATAGCCTGTCGAGAATACAGAACATTCTTACTGCGATTGTGGATATCATGTCGAGAATACAGAACATTCTTACTGTGGTTGTGGATATCATGTCGAGAATACAGAACATTCTTACTGCGATTGTGGATATCATGTCGAGAATACAGAACATTCTTACTGCGATTGTGGATATCATGTCGAGAATACAGAACATTCTTACTGCGATTGTGGATATCATGTCGAGAATACAGAACATTCTTACTGCGATTGTGGATATCATGTCGAGAATACAGAACATTCTTACTGCGATTGTGGATATCATGTCGAGAATACAGAACATTTTTTCTTTGAATGTTACACATTTTGCATTTTTCATGAAACAAGAAGCTGGCATCCACTTAATGTTGATTTGTTGTTATCTGGTAGGGATACGAGGAGCGAGGACGATACCAATCTAATAACCACAGCTGTACAGAAATTCAATAAGCATTCAGAACGTTTTAAATACTAATATATTCCACACATGTTCAGTGTGTTGTAAACTCTGTAACCATGCCTCTAATTATAGATTTGCTGAACTGAGATCACGGGGGCGTTGTCGGTGAAACTGGACCTAGGATACGGCAGAACTTGCACAGACGGATATGTATTCCAGTGGTAACACGCTGGACTGGTAATGAAGGGATCGCAGGTTCGATTCCCCGTCTGACCCTAATACAATTAACAGTCTTTCAGATGGGACGTTAAACCGAGGTCTCGTGTCGGTGCTTTACACCGTGCACGTAAAAGAACCACAGGATACTCTGGAATGGGTCTCTGTCTGTATATCATTGCACTATCCTCCAAAAATCTAAAATGACTAATCTCTTCAGGCGGCGTCGCTCATATGGGCAACCGGTAGCGACGATAAATAAACGTAAAACACACACACGCAGAAATTGCCCGGTGTGGGGGGGGGGGGTCACATGAACACAAGGGGTTATGTATATATTCATTTACTACAAACTATTCATTATTATTTAGACTAAGCTTGTTATTATATACATGCAATATAATTACGCCAATTCAGTTTAACTTTTTGTTTAGTTTCACTGAGGCGGACCAATTACTAATGTTGATAGAACTTGTGGCCCAACCAACTCATGGGTTCGAGTTCCGCTCAGGCCGTGTCTCATTTATATTAAAAAGTTGGCAGTTTCTGTTTCTTACGGAGGTTAGTACCACTGGAGCCTACCCACGAAACGTGTTGTTGGGTAAACTGCCCGTCGCTCAAATGGGCAATCGGTAGCGGTATTAAACTGAAATAAAGACAAAAACACGCCACAGTGCCCAACATATCCGTAACTTTCATATTATTTATTCGATTTTCATAATTCTTCCAGCTGTTGTGATGTTTTTAGGTCAACTCTATCAGATAAAAACGATTTCCAGAATTGAATAACCTGTCCCTTTAACAATTAACTTGCAGATATCCATAGGGGTGGATATGCTATATATAATTAGTACCAACTTATATATTTAAGCTATTTATAAACTGCAATGGTGACATGATTCTAGTGTACAAAACAATAGCCTTGTCATATTGACGACACGTATCATATACCAGAGAAGATTTCATTCCATGCTAAATGACTCATGAACTCTTCTAATGGCAGGTAGATAAAAGACACCTATTAATGTCACGTGACCAGGGGTTACATTCTATTGAAATGTTCACCTTACGCTTTGGTTGTATAATTGGAGCATTTGTAAAAATGAAGAGTAATTGGCGGATCATGTTTCCAATTAACACCGTTTTATATTACATATACTATGAACACACTGTTATCAAGTGCGAAACTTTGTTTTTGTCATGACATATATAGGGCTTATACATTGCAATGCTTAGTGACTTGCTGCGGGGATCTAGCAACAAAGGAACTCTAAATATACCAAATGTTCATGGTAATCAAATTATCGTTATAGTTTCGTTGTATGTGTTTTCTCAAGTAATGTGCTATTTGTATGAAATATAATGCTATTAATTGATTTAAGGTTTAGCCACACTAACACATTATGTCAACAGTAGATTGTGATGGATATTAACTTTGAGCTTTGTAATTGCCAGTTTGTATTTCCATGAACTATGCAATTATAAATATGATACATCGGATGTCAACAAGCCACACCTTGTATTGTGGCAAGCAGTTTCTATGCGTTTTATGTGCGTGTCAAAACTTAGTCTACGGATATATGTATTGCTGGAAATAAGAAGTAAGTTTTAATATCGCCTGTAATGTGGCAAGCAGTTGCTATGCGTTTTATGTGTGTGTCAAAACTTAGTCTACTGATATATGTATTGCTGGAAATAAGAAGTAAGTTTTAATATTTTTTTATGTTTATGCTTTATAATAAATACTTTACTATGTATTTGTAGTGGTATATAGAGAGATGTGTACTGTCTGTGTGATTTACGTGTTTTACGTTTATTTATCGTCGCTACCGGTTGCTCATATGAAGATATTAGTAATTTTAGATATTTCTGGATAGACTAGTTCAATGATGCAGACATAATCATTGCTATCTCCTCTGGTTCTTTTACGTGCACGGTGTACACCACCGACACGAGATATAGGGTTCAAGTCCCAACCGAAAGACTATGATATGAGTCATTTTAGTGTGGCATAGCGGGTGATTGAATATGCGACACCTGGCCAAGTCCAGCGTCTTAACCACTTGACTACTGATCCGCTACTTGTACTGTCTCGCTATAGAACTAGCTTTTATAGTCATTTTAGATCTTGGAGTATAGACTAGTGCAATTATACAGACAGAGACTCATTCCATTGTCCTCCTCTGGTTCTTTTATGTGCACGGTTCGCCGCCAGGTAAAGGAGGCTCAAGCGGTCGTGGATTCAAACACCAACTGGTTTTCTTTATATTTGAGAGTTACATACGGATACAGTCTAAGGAAGGAGTGATTGGCATGGTGCTATATTTCCATTCTTTAATAATACGTTATTCTTGGAAGTCGTGATAGCGCAGTGGTGTGAACGGCCCGGAGTTGGCACCCAGCTGTAGCCGTTATTGTGCCATTAGACAAGGCTAAATTCCGCATTGCTTCTTCTCTTTCCCTCGTTGCGATGTATTCCATCAGAAATGAGGTATGGAGAGCAATTAATATAAGTTGTAGGAACTTGTTTCGCAATCGAGCTAAACTATATTTGTATAAACTAGGTTATTCTGGGCTTAACGGAAATATTGAGGATCTGGCAGTAAAGCAACTGCACCTGGAAATCGCTATTTTTGGGATTTATTTTCACATAAATCGCTATTTTTGGGATTTATTTTCACATAAATCACTATTTTTGTAAATGGTTGTTTTCTCAAGTTACCATAAGATTACATATCCATACAAGTTATAATTTTATCTTTTCATTTGATGAAACAGGAAGCATACGGAGAGCTTAAAGCGACGTTACATCGCAAAAAGCAAATTAAATGTATTTTTTCACGTATAAATTCATTGCTACTACAAATTCTTCCGAATACATCCGAACATTTACATTGAACCAATAAACAGTGTTTTGTGGTCTACAAGCTTTCAACATTGAAAGTAGGATTTCATATATCCATGCTCGTCTTGATGTTTGACGTTTGTTTATCATCGGAGTCAATACTAATCGCGAGATAATGTCGCTTAGAGATAATTTAACTAAGACTAGTCTACAAATAAATATATGTATATATATATAGGCACAACTGTGAGATATAACGGTAAATGTGTTGCATAAATCGTGTTATTCCGGGCACACTAGTTGTATTATGCTTGGATGTCGACCCTATTTACATTATTTTGCTATGTCAACAATCCCGCGTATACGACGTTTGTTTATTAGTTGAAATACCATATAATACTAAATTACATTCTGTAGAAATTTGCGTTTTCACTGATATAGTACCGCTTTAAAGTAGATTTGCAAACTATCATGACAAAAAAACGGTCAACTGTCATAAATATTAACTTGAATCAATACTGATAGCATGTCCATGCTTTCAAGTTAGAGGCGTAATACTTTGGGTTCAATTTTGAATGAAAAGGTCACTGTAATACTATTTTCGAAAAGAGAACAACTCAGCATATGGCTGGAATTTGTCGATTAAATATTGGAATTTCCACCAAGTTAGACTGTATGATCGGTATTTCTTAGGGTGAATGGCGAACCCCCTTCCCCCTGAACCGCTACTGCAATGTGCATGTTACCATTGTGGCTGGCAATGTTTTCACATCACTACCCAGAATGCCACATTAGAATAGTCAGCCTGTCATGTTGATGCTTTTGTTTCATTGGCTGGCAATGTTTTCACAACACTACCCAGAATGCCACAGTAAAACAGTCAGCCTGTCATGTTGATGCTTTTGTTTCATTGGCTGGCAATGTTTTCACAACACTACCCAGAATGCCACAGTAAAACAGTCAGCCTGTCATGTTGATGCTTTTGTTTCATTGGCTGGCAATGTTTTCACATCACTACCCAGAATGCCACAGTAGAACAGTCAGCCTGTCATGTTGATGCTTTTGTTTCATTGGCTGGCAATGTTTTCACAACACTACCCAGAATGCCACAGTAGAACAGTCAGCCTGTCATGTTGATGCTTTTGTTTCATTGGCTGGCAATGTTTTCACAACACTACCCAGAATGCCACAGTAAAACAGTCAGCCTGTCATGTTGATGCTTTTGTTTCATTGGCTGGCAATGTTTTCACAACACTACCCAGAATGCCACAGTAAAACAGTCAGCCTGTCATGTTGATGCTTTTGTTTCATTGGCTGGCAATGTTTTCACATCACTACCCAGAATGCCACATTAGAATAGTCACCCTGTCATGTTGATGCTTTTGTTTCATTGGCTGGCAATGTTTTCACATCACTATCCAGAATGTCACAGTAGAACAGTCAGCCTGTCATGTTGATGCTTTTGTTTCATTGGCTGGCAATGTTTTCACAACACTACCCAGAATGCCACAGTAGAACAGTCAGCCTGTCATGTTGATGCTTTTGTTTCATTGGCTGGCAATGTTTTCACATCACTATCCAGAATGCCACAGTAGGACAGTCAGTCGGTGTGTGTGTTTTACGTTTATTTATCGTCGCTACCGGTTACTCATATGAGCAACGCCTCCTGAAGAGATTAGTCATTTTAGATTGTTGGAGGATTGTGCAATGATACAGACAGAGACCCACTCCAGAGTCTCCTCTGGTTCTTTTACGTGCACGGTGTAATGCACCAACACGAGAACTCGGTTTAACGTCCCATCTGAAAGGCTGTTAATTTTATTACGGTCAGACGGGGGATCGAACCTGCGATCCCTGGATTACCAGTCCAGCGTGTTACCACTGGACTACAGATCCGCCAGTGGGTCACGTTGATGCTTTATTTCAATGGATGGCCTACAAAGGAATCGTGTAAATGCTAACACGTTAATACGCTGTTCAATAACCAACAGCCTGCTAACACTCATTAATTTTTCCTTTAGCTGTAGTTTAATCATATTCAATACAATGTATAATACCAAACAAATAAACAAACGTATGTATGATGTTGCATATTGAGCATTTATAGTTTAAACATATTTTATTTCAAACAATGTAACATATATACATATAGCAATTACCTTACAATATAATATTTTATGTTTTGAAAAAGGATTAGATCCGAAAGCTTGATTAGCTTATAAAGGATCATAAAGGTCTTCTCCTTAGAAACTCGTTTGCTGTAAAGTTGGCGGTAAAATAATTTGCTTGAAATGTTTAACAATACAAGATTCATAATGCGATTTAGATAGAAAGAAAACCATATTGTAGTTGAGATAAGAAAAAAGACATTATAATAATAGAGGTCAGAATATTATAATGTTGAGGAATGCTAATAAGAAGAATACAGTTAAGCCTAAGTGTAAGAGATGTACCGGTTGCCCATAAGAGCGACGCCTCCTGAAGAGATTAGTCAATTTAGATTTTGGAGGATAGTGCATGATACAGACAGAGACCCATTCCAGAGTCTCCTCTGGTTCGTTTACGTGCACAGTGTATAGCACTAACACGAGACCTCGGTTTAATGTCCCATCTGAAAGACTGTTAATTTTATTACGGTCAGACGGGGGATCGAACCTGCGATCCCTGGATTACCATTCCAGCGTGTTACCACTGGACTACATATCCGTCAGATCCCCTTGCACTTACCCTGCAAATAACCTTATATATGATCAATACCGTATACGTATTATTTGGTAAACTATGCGTTCCAATGTTCGTTTTTGTTTATGGAGGCGCGTATAATTTAATTACACTACATTGTAACAACTGCTAAAGGCGCATGTTATTGGATATATACTGCATGTTGATTGTATTCACACTATGACACTAATGGGTAGGCCTACTAGTATAGTCACTGTTTATTTATTAAACGTTGATATTATTTGCCGTTTCTACCGGTTACCCCACACCCACACATAGATATAATGTTGTATTACGTGAAGTCACTCCTTAGATTTCTATCCCATAGTAGTACGAATTATTGGCGTTTCTCTTTCTGGGGTGAGTGTGGGTTTAATTATGTAGGGACAAACAGACATGCGCCAATTTAAAACATCACCAATATAAAGCTCCTTGAAATACGCTAGCATTTGGTACCATAGTTATATTGCACTATACAGTAATAGTGCAGCAGATAAATGTATTTTCTCAGGGGAATCTTTCAAAATGTGATACAAGCACCAAAGTTGGCACACATACTCCTTGGGGGTTACTTGTTTGGAAAACAACGCTGGCCACCTGAAATTCAAGATGGCCGCCATGTTTCAAGATGGCCGCCATAATACCGACATATTGATTTTTGCAATAAATATGCACACACTTGCCCAATATGGATGATTTTGGTATCGAATCCTACATTTTAGACTACGCAGAATATGATTCTTGAACTTCTGAATCACTAAGAGTCTTTATGTTATCATATTTGGGACTTCGGATCAAAATTACAGAACTGTGGTCAACCTTCATAATGAACAGACATGTGGTCAACATACATAGTACAGTAGGCATTCGATGTATATAGTTTGTGCACCATTCCCTATACACATGGAGATGTCTGTCTATGCCAAGACTAGAAAGAGGACACTAGTCGAAATGCTTCATGAGCATGGTGTCAGCATTTCGTACGACAGAGTGTTGGATATATCTGCACAGCTGGGAGATGAAACAGTGAACAAGTATGTGGATGATGGTGTGGTCTGTCCACCAGACCATAATCCCACTGCAACGACAGCTACCACTTCTTTCCATGGCACTAGCATCTCACTTTTCCAGCATCCAACAAAGGATGACAAAGGTGAAGAGCGTTAACCATTCAAGTTTGGAGGAGAGAAGGTTAAGACAGTTCCAGAACTTCCTGACTCCTACACCAATATCCGTCGTGCCTTCTTTGCCAAGAAGAACACTTCTCCTCCACAGGGTAATGTGACAGCTCCAGACGCCAGTCTCCTGAGACCACACCTGACACTCGAGTATGAGTGGCTGGAGAAGGTCGGTGATACTGATGAAACAGATGGTATAGAGAATGTGACATGGGCAGCCCACCATGCCTCCAAGAAGAGAAGCCCTGCATTTCAGGCCACCATCACATCACGGTTACCTCTCCTTCGAGATCCAGCCCACTGCGTTGCTACAGTCAGACATGTGATGGACAAGAACAAGGAAACTGTATCGTTCCTGAACCCAGGCCAAGTATCTGTAATGACAGCCGACCAGCCCATCTATGCAGTGGCAAAACAAGTCCAGTGGCACTTGCCTGAACCGTATGGTGAGAACAAGTTCGTCATCATGTTTCGAGGCCTACATATAGCGATTGCTGCCCTGAGGTCAATCGGAACTCTTCTCAAGGACAGTGGCTGGACTGGCGCCCTAGTGGAGGCAGGGGTGACTTCTTCAGGAACAGCAGAATCTTTCTTAACAGCGTCAAACATTACTAGGACACGCCAAATCCACCAGATAACAGCATGCAGTCTCAATTAACTCCTAAAGACAGCCTACACTGACTACTGCACAGAGGCAGCTGAGAACCCTAAGGAAGTGATGAGCTTTGATGTCTGGTGTGAGAAGCGCAAACTAGAAAGCCCCCAGTTTCAGTTCTGGCACCTGGTGCTGTCCATGGAACTAGTGATCCTCCTCCTGGTTCGAGCATTTAGAGAAGCCAACCTCAGCCTGTACTGCCAATCACTGGCTGAGCTAATCCCATACTTCTTTGCCAACAACAACACAAACTATGCACGCTGGCTTCCAATCCATCTCAGAGACATGGTGACCCTGAAGGCGAAACATCCCCAGCTTGCACAAGAATTCGAGAGTGGCACATTTGTTGTTCACAAGTCCAGTCGGAATTTCTCTGCAATGGCTATTGACCAAGCCCACGAACAGGCCAATGTTGTTATCAAAGCCGACGGGGAGCCATTGGCGTGACTGAAGATCCATCAGCCCTGAGAAGATGGATGGTAGCCGGTCCCCAGGTCAGCCACCTAGTTGAGTTGTATGAGGCAGCATCCGAAGCGAAGGAGGCTACAAAACAAACCAGCCACCATGAGCAGACACAACGAGTTCTTACAACTTATATAAATCACTCTCGAGACCTCATTCCTGGTAGAATCCATCGCCATGAGGGAGAGAGAAGAGGCAACGTGGAATTTAAATGCTTTGCCTAAGGGCATAATTGTAACGGCTCCAGTGGGGCTCGAACTTCGGACCTTTCGCACCTGAAGCGAACGCGCATCCACTGTCCTAAAACCGCGCCCTAAACAATATGCATGTAGTCTCATTTGAAACAGGTCGTGTAAGAGGATAGGCGGCTGAATTATTTTTCAGTTTTGGGGTTGAACAAATATGCTTTTCGGATGACGAACGAAGTACCATTCAAATCCATTTAATTTGATAATAAGAGGACATTGATCCAACGTCTGATTGTGAATGTCATACATGTATTGACTCAGCGGTGCTATCTATTGACACGCCTGTATAATCACCCTCATAATGGAGTTGATCATTAAATTTAGGATTACACTATTTAATCGTGAATAAAAACGTATATTTACAATAGTAGTTAGCGCTAGCAGACGTGAGCGGATTTCCGCACTTGCAATTATATAACGTGTGTCCTGACAACCTACTACAGTCTACATCCGTTATGTCAAAATCGGTTATGTCGAATTCTCCGGTTATCTCGGATCAAAGTCCCGTTTCAGACTTTATCATGTTACATAAATTATAACTCACTCCATTTATATCGAATTTAGTTAAGTAAAATTTCGGTTATATCGAAGTATTTTGTTCGGTCCGACGGAATTCGATATAGCGGATGTAGACTGTATATGTATAGGATATAAGCCGAAAACGATCATATATGCAACATATTGGACTGTGTGAGACGCGTATCACCGAATATGTACCAATAGCTTATATTGTACATAGGCCTACATCGAAATGTGTCCAAATACAGTCATACGAATCCACCTAGTATTCATTAAAAACAATACTACACCGGATGTCATAGACGTTCGGGGGTCACTGGTACCCATGATTGAACAAACAAAAGTCTGAAATAAGACACGTTCTTAAATATTCGCGAGAGGGTCCTGCACAACCATGAGAGGGTCCTGCACAACCATGAGAGGGTCCTGCACAACCATGAGAGGGTCCTGCACAACCATGAGAGGGTCCTGCACAACCATGAGAGGGTCCTGCACAACCATGAGAGGGTCCTGCACAACCATGAGAGGGTCCTGCACAGCCATGAGAGGGTCCTGCACAGCCATGAGAGGGTCCTGCACAGCCATGAGAGGGTCCTGACAGCCATCATAGAATATCTGCATCCTTCGCTAACCGTTGCCTATTCATAGTGACTGCAATGGAAATGCTGCTTATATCGAACTCGTGCTATTGCGTGTGTGTTTTACGTTTATTTATCGTCGCTACCGGTTGCCCATATGCGCGTCATTTTAGATGTTGGAGGATAGTGCAATGATACAGACAGAGACCCATTCCAAAGTCTCCTCTGGTGCTTTTACGTGCACGGTGTAAAGCACCGACACGAGACCTCGGTTTAACGTCCAATCTGAAAGACTGTTAATTTTATTACGGTCAGACGGGGGGTCGAACCTGCGATCCATGGATTACCAGTCCAGTAACCACTGGACTACAGATCCGCCTGTCCGTAGCCACTCGGCCATGGAGGCCCGTTATATACCCTACACAATTGGGCAATAGTTTCGTATAAATCATTAGTTTTTCCAGTATTGCTGGATCTCTGATGGTGACGCTCAGACCGTGTCTCATTTATATGAAAAAGTTGGCAGTTTCTTACGGAGGTTGGTGTACCAAGTATTGGTTAACCGCTGGAGCCTGCCCAGGGAAGGTGTTAGGTAAACTGCCCGCCGGCGATATATCCCAGAATGGTGCTGATGCAGGCTGGAGTCTGCACAGGAAAGGTGTTGTTAGGTAAACTGTCCGTCGCTCAAATGGGAAACCGGTAGCGACGTTAAATAAACTTAAATAAAAAAATTGTTATAACAAAAATATTGCTGGATCCGTCTGTGTGCTATTGCTGTCGATGGTATAGTATATACTCCCAGGTCACGGACGTTTCCTATTCCGTAGATTATTTCCTGGAGGAATGGGAATTTATGTGATAAGAATTACTGCTATGTATTCGTATTGTAGGTATTACATTTGTCCAAATGTTTTCAGGGGAACTAGTTCCAAGCTTTCACTGGTGTGCGCATAGAAATACAGGCTTGAGCTGGAATCCAGAAATGGCCAGGTCAATCTATTTACGTAGTTGGAATTCTGCAACAATAGTTGGTTCCCATATGATTCGCGGATGTTCCAGCAGGGATGTGGTATATATTATTATGCTGGACAAGGTTTCATGTTATTGTTTTAATCTATATACACTATCCGAGTGTGTATTATGCAGAGTGAGTTTTGAATCGCCCTTCTACTACATATTTATATGTAATAGTTTTTCTTGTTCCATTTCAGTTAAGCGCTATGGGCTTGTTGCTTAATACTGCTAAATGACGTAAAATGGAAGGCAAATTTGGAAGATACGATAAATTCCATCCGTTACGTGACCAATCAGCCATGACTCGTGATAGTCTGTATCTGCTATTACGTGATAATTCGTACTTGGCACAAAAGGAACAAACATTTTTCAATCTTCGAGAACCAACAATTCGAGTAAGTCTTTTTTATCTTTTTCTTCTTCTCCAGTTGCTTGCCATTTTTTGCGACGTCTCCAGATAGTGTCAGTATTTTCATATTTTTGAGGCTAGCTGCATCTTGTACATAGATCCTCGGAGCATCCGTGCATCTTGTACATATATCCTCGGAGCATCCATATATCTTGTACATATATCCTCGGAGCATCCATACATCTTGTACATATATCCTCGAAGAGTCCTCGCATCTTGTACATATATCCTCGGAGCATCCATGCATCTTGTACATATATCCTCGGAGCATCACTGCATCTTGTACATATATCCTCGGAGCATCACTGCATCTTGTACATATATCCACATAGCATCCCTGCATCTTGTACATATATCCTCGGAGCATCACTGCATCTTGTACATATATCCTCGGAGCATCCATGCATCTTGTACATATATCCTCGGAGCATCCATGCATCTTGTACATATATCCTCGAGCATCCCTGCATCTTGTACATATATCCTCGGAGCATCCATGCATCTTGTACATATATCCTCGGAGCATCACTGCATCTTGTACATATATCCACATAGCATCCCTGCATCTTGTACATATATCCTCGGAGCATCCATGCATCTTGTACATATATCCTCGGAGCATCCATGCATCTTGTACATATATCCTCGGAGCATCCATGCATCTTGTACATATATCCTCGGAGCATCCCTGCATCTTGTACATATATCCTCGGAGCATCCATGCATCTTGTACATATATCCTCGGAGCATCCCTGCATCTTGTACATATATCCACATAGCATCCCTGCATCTTGTACATATATCCTCGGAGCATCCATGCATCTTGTACATATATCCTCGGAGCATCCATGCATCTTGTACATATATCCTCGGAGCATCCATGCATCTTGTACATATATCCACATAGCATCCCTGCATCTTGTACATATATCCTCGGAGCATCCATGCATCTTGTACATATATCCTCGGAGCATCCATGCATCTTGTACATATATCCTCGGAGCATCCATGCATCTTGTACATATATCCTCGGAGCATCCATGCATCTTGTACATATATCCTCGGAGCATCCATGCATCTTGTACATATATCCTCGGAGCATCCATGCATCTTGTACATATATCCTCGGAGCATCCATGCATCTTGTACATATATCCTCGGAGCATCCATGCATCTTGTACATATATCCTCGGAGCATCCATGCATCTTGTACATATATCCTCGGAGCATCCATGCATCTTGTACATATATCCTCGGAGCATCCATGCATCTTGTACATATATCCTCGGAGCATCCATGCATCTTGTACATATATCCTCGGAGCATCCATGCATCTTGTACATATATCCTCGGAGCATCCATGCATCTTGTACATATATCCTCGGAGCATCCATGCATCTTGTACATATATCCTCGGAGCATCCATGCATCTTGTACATATATCCTCGGAGCATCCCTGCATCTTGTACATATATCCTCGGAGCATCCATGCATCTTGTACATATATCCTCGGAGCATCCATGCATCTTGTACATATATCCTCGGAGCATCCCTGCATCTTGTACATATATCCTCGGAGCATCCATGCATCTTGTACATATATCCTCGGAGCATCCCTGCATCTTGTACATATATCCTCGGAGCATCCATGCATCTTGTACATATATCCTCGGAGCATCCCTGCATCTTGTACATATATCCTCGGAGCATCCATGCATCTTGTACATATATCCTCGGAGCATCCATGCATCTTGTACATATATCCTCGGAGCATCCATGCATCTTGTACATATATCCTCGGAGCATCCGTGCATCTTGTACATATATCCTCGGAGCATCCATATATCTTGTACATATATCCTCGGAGCATCCATACATCTTGTACATATATCCTCGAAGCGTCCCCGCATCTTGTACATATATCCTCGGAGCATCCATGCATCTTGTACATATATCCTCGGAGCATCACTGTATCTTGTACATATATCCACATAGCATCCCTGCATCTTGTACATATATCCTCGGAGCATCCTTGCATCTTGCACATATATCCTCGGAGCATCCATGCATCTTGTACATATATCCTCGGAGCATCCATGCATCTTGTACATATATCCTCGGAGCATCCATGCATCTTGTACATAGATCCTCGGAGCATCCATGCATCTTGTACATAGATCCTCGGAGCATCCATGCATCTTGTACATAGATCCTCGGAGCATCCATGCATCTTGTACATAGATCCTCGGAGCATCCATGCATCTTGTACATAGATCCTCGGAGCATCCATGCATCTTGTACATAGATCCTCGGAGCATCCATGCATCTTGTACATAGATCCTCGGAGCATCCATGCATCTTGTACATAGATCCTCGGAGCATCCCTGCATCTTGTACATAGATTCTCGGAGCATCCATGCATCTTGTACACATATCCTCAGAGCATCCATGCATCTTGAACATAGATCCTCGGAGCATCTCTGCATCTTGTACATAGATCCTCGGAGCATACATGCATCTTGTACATAGATCCTCGGAGCATCCCTGCATCTTGTACATATATCCTCGGAGCATCACTGCATATTGTACATATATCCTCGGAGCATCCATGCATCTTGTACATATATCCACGGAGCATCCATGCATCTTGTACATATATCCACATAGCATCCATGCATCTTGTACATATATCCTCGGAGCATCCATGCACCTTGTACATATATCCTCGGAGCATCCATGCATCTTGTAACTATATCCTCGGAGCATCCCTGCATCGTGTACATATATCCTCGGAGCATCCATGCATCTTGTACATATATCCTCGGAGCATCCATGCATCTTGTACATATATCCTCGGAGCATCCATGCATCTTGTACATATATCCTCGGAGCATCCCTGCATCTTGTACATATATCCTCGGAGCATCCATGCATCTTGTACATATATCCTCGGAGCATCCATGCATCTTGTACATATATCCTCGGAGCATCCATGCATCTTGTACATATATCCTCGGAGCATCCATGCATCTTGTACATATATCCTCGGAGCATCCATGCATCTTGTACATATATCCTCGGAGCATCCGCATCTTGTACATATCCCAGGTACATATATCCTCGGAGCATCCATGCATCTTGTACATATATCCTCGGAGCATCCATGCATCTTGTACATATATCCTCGGAGCATCCATGCATCTTGTACATATATCCTCGGAGCATCCCTGCATCTTGTACATATATCCTCGGAGCATCCATGCATCTTGTACATATATCCTCGGAGCATCCATGCATCGTGTACATATATCCACATAGCATCCATACATCTTGTACATATATCCTCGGAGCATCCCTGCATCTTGTACATATTTCCTCGGAGCATACATGCATCTTGTACATATATCCTCGGAGCATCCATGCATCTTGTACATATATCCTCGGAGCATCCATGCATCGTGTACATATATCCTCGGAGCATCCATGCATCGTGTACATATATCCACATAGCATCCATGCATCGTGTACATATATCCACATAGCATCCATGCATCTTGTACATATATCCTCGGAGCATCCCTGCATATTGTACATTTATCCTCGGAGCATCCATGCATCTTGTACATATATCCTCGGAGCATCCATGCATCTTGTACATATATCCTCGGAGCATCCATGCATCTTGTACATATATCCTCGGAGCATCCCTGCATCTTGTACATATATCCTCGGAGCATCCATGCATCTTGTATACATATCCTCGAAGCATCCATGCATCTTGTACATATATCCACATAGCATCCATGCATCTTGTACATATATATCCTCGGAGCATCCATGCATCTTGTACATATATCCTCGGAGCATCCATGCATCTTGTACATATATCCTCGGAGCATCCATGCATCTTGTACATATATCCTAGGAGCATCCATGCAACTTGTACATATAGCCTCAGAGCATCCATGCATCTTGTACATATATCCTCGGAGCATCCATGCATCTTGTACCTATATCTTCTGAGCATCCATGCATCTGGTACATATATCCACGGAGCATCCCTGCATCTTGTACATATATACTCGGAGCATCCATGCATCTTGTACATATATCCTCGGAGCATCCCTGTATCGTGTACATATATCCTCGGAGCATCCATGCATCTTGTACATATATTCTCGGAGCATCCATGCATCTGGTACATATATCCTCCGAGCATCCCTGCATCTTGTACATATATCCTCGGAGCATCCATGCATCTGGTACATATATCCTCCGAGCATCCCTGCATCTTGTACATAGCATCCTCGGTTAATCCCATTAGGAACACTCTTACTAGTGTATGCATATTTCCCTTATTTCGATGGCGAAGCAATATCTAACATCATTAGTTCAATCATTCCGGATACATCATTCCTGATTAAATCCATCGCCATGAGGGAAATATAAGATGCAATGTGACTAGGAACATAGTTAGCAGCTTGCAACATATATAATATACACATACCATAAGATAGTCTTATTTCGTATGCTTCAACGATCCACAGTGTGGCCTCCGTGGTCCAGTGGTAGAGCGTCGGATTTGGAATCGATCGGGCCCGGGTTCGATACTCGGTCAGGCCACGTATGTAGTGTCATTGAGCAAGGCACCTCACACACATTGCTTAGTACTGGTTAACCACTTAGGTCGGCTAAGCGTGCCCAGGAAAACATGTCTATGTCCCCGCAATGGGTTTGACATTAATGGAACATACATGCATACAATCAATACCTTAAGCTGTGCACGAGTTCTCTATACGAAATTATAAATGACACTACGTTGGTTTACTACATGCATAGATACTATAATTATATGAATCTACATACCATTAGTGATCCATCGCATCACACTAGACTAACAGTGGATGTCGTGATAGCACAGTGGATGCGCGTTCGCTTCAGGTGCGAACAGTCCGGAGTTCGAGCCCGCTGGAGCCGTTACGATTTTACCCTTAGGCAAGGCATTTAACTTCCACGTTGCCTCTTCTCTCTCCCTCATGGCGATGTATTCCATCATGAATGAGGTTTCGAGAGTGATTATTTTAAGTTGTAAGAACTTGTTTCGCAATCGAGCTAAAATAAATTTGTATAAACTAACAGTCTCTGTGGAGTCTCCGTGCTGCTACATGGGTACTGGAGATACATGACCCCTAGTGTGTTCTTTCTTTTGGCAATTGAACCGTTTTGAAATGGGACAGGCGGGTTTTTAATATAGTGTAAAGTCCGCCTCCGTGGTCGAGTGGTTAAGGTCGCTGACTTGTATACCACTGTAACCTATCATCACTGATGGTCAGGGGTTCGAGCCCCGCTCAGGCCGTGTCTCATTTATATGAAACAGTTGGCAGTTTCTTACGGAACTTGGTGCACCCAAGTACTGGTTAACCGCTGGAGCCTGCCCAGGAAAGGTGTTGTTAGGTAAACTGCCCGCCGGCGATATAGCCCGAAATGGTGCTGATGCAGGCGTAAAACCCGAAATATAACATAACATAATAATATAGTGTAAAGAATGATTCATGAATATGCATACCGCTCGCACCATTAGTGAACATGTGCGGCGCTAAAATATGTCTGCACTCAGATGGCGAGAATGATGCATGATATTGACTATGAATGAGTTTTAGTTTAATGTGTGTGTTTACGTTTATTTATCGTCGCTACCGGTTGCCCATATGAGCGACGCCTCCTGAAGTCATTTTAGATGTTGGAGGATAGTGCAATGATACAGACAGAGGCCCATTACAGAGTCTTCTCTGGTTCTTTTACGTGCACGGTGTAAAGCACCGACACGAGACATCGGTTTAACGTCCCATCTGAAAGACTGTTAATTTTATTAGGGTCAGACGGGGGATCGAACCTGCGATCCCTGGATTACCAGTCCAGCGTTTTACCACTGGGCTACAGATCCGTCTGTGTTTTAGTTTAATAATATTTTATTGCATTATATACACATATACAACAATACAATGATAGACACATGGATGAGTTCGATTGTTATAGAACCTGTGCATGAAAGGTGCTGTTAGGTAAACTGCCCGCCACTCAAATGGACAACCGATAGCGACGTTAAAGAAACTTAAATAAGAAAACAAAAAGAGCTATACATACTAAGGTTCGGAAAGCTATGTTATGGGATTGGGCAGACAATTATATGAGAGACAGTTGTCAGTTACTGGCCCTGAATACTCCCTAAAAGAATATATGTCATATTAAGTGATGTCATATTAAGTGATGTTCTCTTTTTTTAATTGTTGTTTCCTTTCCGCAACATGCCATCTATTTGCATACACTTTATCATCTTATAATTATTATGTTACTATATCTCGACAGAGATATCCATCAGTATATCCAATGGGTACTTATCTGTCAATTTATTTATCAATTAATTAACATGATTTTGATAAAATCACATTTATCATACTGCAACATCTAGTGAGGGAAGAATAGTAAAAACAAAGGATTCCAACTAAAAGAACCGATACACATTTCGGGATATATCGTACTTTTTGCTGCCAATGGAGTAATAGAATAGCCATTGGTGTCGTTCATTGATCAGTAAACTAATAGTATACAGGCTGAAGGCTGATTCAAATCTATTTCTGTCTGATGTTATTGCTGTAAGTAAAACAAAGGATTCCAACTAATACATAGTTGGGATATATCGGACTTTTTTCTGCCGAGGGAGGTAATAGAATAGCCATTGATGCCGTTTATTGATCAGTAAACTAACAGTATACAGGGCTGTAGGCTGATTCAAATCTCTTTCTGTGTGATGTTATTGCTGTACGTAAACTGTTGATTGACAAAGAAATAATGATAATGAGGTAACTGGAGAACTCATTTCCGTGAATTATCGGATTCCATGCGATTTAGTAAACAGTTGAAAATACAGGAATATAAAAGAGTTCCAGCTAATTTCCTGCTTATCTTACTCGTACTGCTGAGAATTATGGGAAATATTCCATAATTAGGCCTGTTCAACCTCCAATGCGTCGTGGGAAGTCAATACACTAACAATGATGAATTATTGATAAATTATATGTCGTTTCATCCTCCCTCGCCGTGGCTTAGTCGCTATGACTTCAATTCACTTGCCTCTCACCACTGTATGTTCGAATCCCATCGGCGTGCCTAATTATTCTGAGGAAGTTATCCACATAGCTTGTGGAAGGTTAGTGATCCTTCCCGGATGTTCGTCGTCCGTGCCTGTCCGCGGTCTCCCTCCACCAGCTGGAGATTCGCCATATATATACGTTGTCCGTGCCTGTTCGCGGTCTCCCTCCACCAGCTGGAGTTTCGCCATATACCTACGTCGTCCGTGCCTGTCCGTGGTCTCCCTCCACCAGCTGGAGATTCGCCATATAAATACGTTGTCCGTGCCTGTCCGCGGTCTCCCTCCATCAGCTGGAGATTCGCCATATACCTACGTCGTCCGTACCTGTCCGCGGTCTCCCTCCACCAGCTGGAGTTTCGCCATATACCTACGTCGTCCGTGCCTGTCCGCGGCCGTCTCCCTCCACCAGCTGGAGATTCGCCATATACCTACGTCGTCCGTGCCTGTCCGCGGTCTCCCTTCACCAGCTGGAGATTCGCCATATACCTACGTCGTCCGTGCCTGTCCGCGACCTCCCTCCACCAGCTGGAGCTTCGCCATATACCTACGCTGTTCGTGCTACTTTAAACCCACAAGCACAAAACAAACAAACATTCCGATTAGCGCAGTGGTTAGCGAGCTCGCTTCTCACCAATGCTACCCGGGTACTCCGGTTTCCTCCCACACGAATGACCACATTTACGCTTTAACTTGCGCCATCGAGAGTGATTAATATAAGTTGTTAAGACTTGTTTCGCAATCGTTGTAAAATAAATAAAGTTTATGAAGTGAAGTAATATCTCTAACACTGATAGAATAAGTAAGAGGGATGGATCACAGGGATCACAGGTTCGATCCTCCGTCTGACCCTAATAAAATTAACAGTCTTTCAGATGGGACTTTAAACCGAGGTCTGTACTGCACACCGTGCACGTAATAGAACCACATGAGACTATGTAATGGGTCTTTGTCTTTATCATTGCATTATCCTCCAAAAATCTAAAATGACTAATCTCTTCAGGAGGCGTCGCTCATATGGGAAACCGGTAGCAACGATAAATAAACGTAAAACACACATACTCGACTGTGCTAAGGTGATACTAAACTTAAACGATTGTTTCAACACTAATCACCGGTAGTATAGGGGTACACCTGCCCTCCCCCAGAATTCCCTGATCATACAGTATTACTTAGATATCAATTAATTAATTAATTAATTAATTAATTAAAATCAAGCCATATGATATTGTCGTCTTTTTTTAATAATAAAAATGTGACTGTTTTTCCCCGTTGATCTAAGCGTTTTACGAGGCACGACATGGACATGAAGAGTTACGCTCATAATAACTTCAAATACTGGATCCGCCCCTGTCTGGTAATGAGCTATATTTCAATATAAACTTGAAATATTTCAGACCTCTGACACAAATCGAAGTGTTAATGTTAATAGTACATGTCGCCATGGTAACGGCTGAAACAAGTTAGGAAGAACTATCCAGAACTATACAATCAACTAACTAATTTATTAACAGATGTTTGACAGCATGGATTTATAGATAATATATCTTATTTTATTGGGTTTCAACCGAATGTATACTGATTTCTCACACATAAAATACGTTTGCCATTTATGGCCTATTGTAGTTTAAGTAATATGAAAACTACTTTTGAATGCATGTTAAAACCAGACTAATGCATTAATCAATCCTTTATTTGAGACGTTTTCTATTTTATCAGTATATAATTTATAAGTGTCTTATGTCACCCCAATAATTATTTTTATTAAACTTTACAATACAGATTTTATTGCTTTGCCAAATAGAATGCTGTAAATACATTAACCATCGGGTAGTAGTGCTATTGAATGGTAGATGTGAAACCCAACTCCGTTTTAACATCAATGAAAATTTCAATAAATAAACATAAGTCTGATCGAAGACTGGTTCATTGTTATCCATCCATCAATTACGCGGTAAATCATTCGCTGTGTGGTAGATATTGTAGTCATGTTTGCTACTAAGCCAGCTGGGTCAACGCTATGTTAACTTCGCAATTCTAACTTGCAATTCTAAATTATGTATGTGGATGCTTCGTAACAACGGATTGTTTTAATAACGTCAGCAAAACGGAACTGCATAGAAACTGTTTATAACAAATGGAATGCGTATCAGTGAAAATCCTTATCGCCAGCGATAGTGTATATTGCAAATATACGTTGATAAAATAATGTACTTTTTTACTTCCGGTTGCAATGTAACACTTCCGGCGAACACTTCCGGTCAGATACATCCAAATACTCTCCGTGCTTCATGAACATGCATAACTCGAGACTGAAATGAATGTTTTTCTTTAAAGATAAACAATGGCAATGACTTGTTTGAGAAGATTAACATGAACAAATGTGTGTATACTGAAAGTCATGCGCACTATAAACTGCTCTTTTTCAAATCGTTTTTTCGATTTGCCTTTTATGTAGGAAAGAGCACCTGACTTGATCATTCGACGGGAAGCATGGTTAGGCGGATTACACAGATGTCATTAAACTAAGCTCAATCGAATTTTCATTTTTGTTGCGATATATTATCTTGAAAATATAGCTGGAGCGATGTCCGGAGTGTTGTTTGGTGTATAAAGTTGTTGTTTTTCATTTTGGACTTTGAAGACGACAACAATATGGATGCTTTTCCATGGTATATCAAAGCTCGGGGTAAAATATATCTAACGACGTATGTGTTAAGAGATAGCCGGAGATCCAGCACATGTACAGATGGTGATAAACGTGTAAGTACTTGGTAGATGTTGTATCTTTTGATTGCATTTGATTTGTATATAATGTTGAGGGGCCCATGGTAGATTTAGTTTTGTTAAATTAGTGTTCTCGTAATATAAAGTCTTTATTATTATTATTATTATCGTGTATTTTGTTCCGAATCATTCAACTGAATTCATACCAATATAGTCCGCTCACTGGAGTTTCTAAACTTATTTTGAGTTTGAAAAAACATCTTTCAATTTAACACATTTATAGTTTGAAACTGCAGATTAAGTGTGTCACTTTTCATATATCTTAATCACAAATATTATGGTATAAGGTACGAACTTTTATGATGATGTACACGTTCATGTGCCCTCGTCACTGCAGGGAATATGGGCGAGCATTCTAAGTCGAGTAGATGATTTCGCGCAAGTCACCGTCGATTAGCATATGAAGTGTAGAGTGTTTGAAGTGGATCTTGAATACTGGTGCTCTTGAACTAACGTGTGATGGTGTAATAAAAGATTGACAACTGGAAGAGGATTCCTCCTCCTCAGGGCGTCAAATCCAATCCTGATGATAACATCTTTCGAAGGCTCCTTTTAGCCAATTTATGGCCACACTTATCACTGTTTGTCGCCATGCAGCAGCTTGAAAACCTACCAAACGCGCCGTATGTCGCTTCCATGTATGACCGTAGCATGTTTCACACGTGATGCCTGTGTACCCTGGCAGAGAATACGACACGTTGATGATCCTCCTGTCCTATAGGCTGCTGCGAATTGTGCCCCGGGTGAGATGTGCACGCCACGAGGACGTCAGCCGGGTCAATTGTTAGGAAAAGCAGCACTCTTATTATAAATATTACGAGATACTTAGAAACAATGGTGATATTACACCTATAAAACATGACTGATAAATCATAATGATCTGCAGGTCGGCATTGAGACGAACAAGGATGTCCGATTAGCGCAGTGCTTAGCGCGCTCTCTTCTCACCAATGCAACCCGGGTTCGATCCTCGGACCGGGAAGTATGTGACGGATGGTACGGTGGTAGCCAGATCGGAAAGGTGGGTTTTCTCCGGTTTCCTCCCACACGAATGACCAGATTTACGGTTTCATCCGCGCCAACGAAAGTGATTAATATAAGTTGTTAGAACTTGCTTCGCAATCGTTGTAAAATAAATAAAGTTTAAACTAACAGTCTTAATAAAGTAATTGTTTATTTATTTCTATATTGTCTGTGTAAAGTAGAGTGTATGCAACGCAAACTACCATGGAATAATGTGTTGTATTTGTTCTTTTGAGAACTACATTCCTTGTAACTATATGACGAACTATTTATCCAGGTTTTGCGTGCGAGTTGTGTGGTGGTTGGTGGTGGTTGGTGGTGGTTGGTGGTGGTTGGTGGTGGTTCGTGCAGAACCTACGAGTTGCGTTTGAGTTGCGTTCAAAACTTATAAGTTGCGTTTGACCGCGTTGTATTTGCGAATATCGGTCACGTGATAAAAACATATAAAAGCGGAGTCGATTCAGTATTTTGTTTTTTTACAGATGACTCTGTAGTCTAGTGGTAACACGCTGGAGTGGTAATCCAGGGATCGCAGGTTCGATCCCCCGCCTACCCTAATACAATTAACAGTCTTTCAGATGGGACTTAAACCGAGGTCTCGTGTCGGTGCTTTACACCGTGCACGTAAAAGAACCAGAGGAGACTCTGGAATGGGTCTCTGTCTGTATCATTGCACTATCCTCCAAAATCTAAAATGACTAATCTCTTCAGGAGACGTCGCTCATATGGGCAACCGGTAGCGATGATAAATAAACGTAAAGCACACAAGGTTTTACTTTGTCATATTTCTTAGTTTCTAACTTTCTACCATAGATAGACAGGTCGTCGGAGTGACACACTCCTTGGCCAGTTATACAAACAAAATAATGTGCACGTTTGACTATAATGTATTTATAAACCTATTGCTTCGTCTACGTCCAGTTCAATAAAATGGTATAAATTAAATATTGTCTTTTGTGTGAAGTCAAGGGTTGACTTGCTTAAGCCAGCATTTAAGTGGTTTTCAAACAGACGATATACTCTAACAAATATTAACTTAGCATCTGTCTCCCTCTATTTTAGTGTGGATCAACTTGACATGGCGCCGAAAGCGACACGGGGTGTGATAGACTATTCTAAACATAAATTGATTCAATAAAATACGATTATTTGCAAGGTTCTTGTTTAATATGAAACCTCATCGCGTATCAATTGCCCGTGAAAACTATTCATTTATAACATGGATGTATTTTAAAAGTGAAATAATACATTATGGCATAGCAATCAGTGTGTCTTCATTTACTACTAGTATTCAATTCTGTTCGTAGTGCTCGACGCTGGTGCACGTGTATTTTGTGATGGAATTTAACACGTTGTGTGAATACTACACAGATGATTATGTGTTATATGTTGGTCAATAGTGTGTGTGTTTTACGTTTATTTATCGTCGCTACCGGTTGCCCATATGAGCGACGCCCCTGAAGAGATTAGTCATTTTAGATGTTTGGAGGATAGTGCAATGATACAGACAGAGACATATACCAGAGTTCCCTCTGGTTCTTTTACGTGCACGGTGTACAGCCCTTTTATTGAAATATTTCCTATTTCTATTTTAAAATCTGTAATTAAAAAGACTTTATTTTACGAGATAACTCATTTAACAAAAGTTAATCTACCATGATGCCCTCAACATATATACAAATCAAATGCTGTCAAAAGATAGGACTATAAGTGAAAACTGCACATTGGAATTATATAGTAATGTTAAAACTGAAAAATAGAGAAACTATATATACATGTAATATGTTATGGAATATGATGATATACTAATAATATTACCCGTTATGGTTTGTAATATACATTTCCTTAAAGAAAAGGATATGAGTCACTAAGTGGTAACATAGTACTTACAGATACAAACAATCACATTTATTACCAACCCGTGAGAAACACATTAGTACGTGAATATATGTACCAAGACCGTCATTAAACAATGTCTTCTCGACAAAGAGAAGGTAGTTTGATGTATGAAACCAGCATGCAACTGGGCAAGCCGAAGTCACTGTCCGGACTGTCCGAGCTGGAATGGGAGGCATGGGTGAAGCTAACATCACAGCCATGTTCGAAGCCGGTTGTTTATAATCCACTAGCACTGATGAGAAAGGTAGGTTTTCATTTCCGTCCCTCTAATAGAAGCACCGATATTGTGTGTTTTACGTTTATTTATCGTCGCTACCGGTTGCGCAAATGGGCGACGCCTCCTGAAGATATTAGTCATTTTAGATTATTGAAGGATAGTGCAATGATACAGACAGAGACCCATTCCAGAGTCTCATCTGGTTCTTTTAGACCTCGGTTTAAAGTCCCATCTGAAATACTGTTAATTTTATTATGGTCAGACGGGGAATCGAACCTCGCACCGATAGTGCTGATGATTGAGCTTATTTACCTTTGCAGCCGGCGAACCATAAGTGATGTGAGCGGTTGATTTGTATTGCAACAACAGATTGAAGTCAATTTCTTACTTTGCTAAGATTATTGTGCGGTCGTTTACAAAATGCGGCGTCCTCGATAAACGCCATGGAAACTAAAATGTTCTCCTTTTCTCCAAACTTCGAACAACCACGATAATTTATACACATTTATTTTAGCTCGATTGCGAAACAAGTTCTTACAACTTATATTAATCACTCTCGAGACCTCATTCCTGATGGAATCCATCGCCACGAGGGAGAGAGAAGAGGCAACGTGGAATTTAAATGCCTTGCCTAAGGACACAATCGTAATGGCTCCAGCGAGGTTCGAATTCTGGTCCTTTCGCACCTGAAGCGAACGCGCACCCACTACGCTATCACGACTTCCACGTATGAACAACCACGATAACGTGCATTTTGTCTGTGCCAACTTTAAAGAATTAACAAGGTATGACTATATCACATGGAAGACCATGTGTTGCTACTCGTTAGTCTTAGGATTCTATCTCAGCATGATGGACAGTTCCGGAGTCTCACACATTTTGTAGTCTCCTGTGATATGCCTACATGCCGTCCGTGGTCCAGTGGTAGAGCGTCGGATTTGGAATCGAAAGGTCCCGGGTTCGATACTCGGTCAGGCCACGTATGTAGTGTCATTGAGCAAGGCACCTCACACACATTGCTTAGTACTGGTTATTCGCTTATGTCGGCTGAGCCTGCCCAGGAAAACATGTCTAAGTCCCCGCGAGGGGTTTGACATTAAAGGAACATATATATACATATATATATGCCATATATATGAAGTATTGATATGCTAGAACCTTCGTTCGGCATCATTAATATCAATTAGAAGATTAAGCAATAGATACGTGCATTAATTAGCTATAGAGCGAGTAAAACCCAGAAAGCGATATTATATTGAAGTAGTAGGAATTGTATAATATATTTACGCGCCGTATTGTGACCTTTTGTGTTTCTTGTCTAGCAGAAACCAGATGCATTTCGTATTAAGAAATTGAGAAATTCAAAATGGTGAACAAACTATACATGCCTTATTAAACAGGAAACTGTGTAATGAATGAATCTAGTAAATACTTTTAGTGCCACAAACGGTTCTTCATTTCAATCTGTCACAAATACTGTCGCCATGAGTCGCTTCCGCCTCTTCTTACTACAACTTTTCTTCCTCCAACTGAAGAGCTGTTCGCCGTACCCCACCTTAGAATAGCCATGACACATACTGCACCTGTCATGGATACCATATGGATATTCCGGGTATCCATGACGCATGATTGGTGGGACACACCCTTTTAATAACCAACTGTCCACCTGAAAAAAACACTAAAGCGAGGACTCGCAGCATTCGCACAGAACCGAGGCTCTTAAATATTACTAGTATCCCCTCCTGTGTATCTACATCATACCACCAAGACGACGTCCCTCAGAATATCCTGGAAACCGGTATCAACGATGTAAATACACTTACAAGTTTAGTTCATTTAAACTTAGAAATTAAACTACACTTCATAAACCACTGTTATGCCTTTAGTCCACATTATCAATCATATTTGAATGTATAAATTGACATATTTGTATGAACTAACTAATTTGTAATATTTGTGTTATCAAACTATAAGGTAAACTGCAAACATAGCCAGTCTATGTCATAATGGAACTACGTGCAATTAGAGTCCGTGAATGTTCTAATTCTGCGGTCCACTTTCTGTGCCGTCTTGTATGCTGTTCTTTTTGTTTGTTACGTTTATTTATCGTCGCTACCGGTTGCCCATATGAGCGACGCCTCCTGAAGAGATTAGTCATTTTAGATTTTTGGAGGGTAGTGCAATGATACAGACAGAGACCCATTCCAGAGTCCCCCCAAGCTTTTTTACGTGCACGGTGTAAAGCACCGACAAGAGACCTTGGTTTAACGTCCCATCTAAAAGACTGTTCATTTTATTATGGTCATACGGGGGATCGAACCTGCGATCCATGGATTACCGGTTGCCCATATGAGCGACGCCTCCCGAAGAGATTAGTCATTTTAGATTTTTGGAGGATAGTGCAATGATACAGAGAGTCACAGAGACCCATTCCAGAGTCTCCTCTGGTTCTTTTATGTGCACGGTGTAAAGCACCGACACGAGACCTCGGTTTAACGTCCCATCTGAGACTGTTAATTTTATTAGGGTCAGACGGGGATCGAACCTGCGATGCCTGGATTACAAGTCCAACGTGTTACCACTGGACTACATATCCGTCTGCTGTTCATTTCAAATATGTATTGCCGTAAGAACAATACTGTCTTGTAAATATAGTTGGAACCTAAGTGTGATTGGTACCTCACTGTGTTGGAACCTAAGTGTGATTGGTACCTCACTGTGTTGGAACCTAAGTGTGATTGGTACCTCACTGTGTTGGGGGACTGATTTGGGTCCAGTATTAAGCACTTTGCTTAAAAGCAGCTATTTTACAAACTATTGCTAGACTGAGTATAGTTCAATCATATTTGCATTGCATTCATTCTATATATACAATGTACAGAACAAAAGAGATTAACACACTTGTATAATTATGCATAGAATATACGATTTATGGCATTGTTTTGCACAAGAATTGTCAATACATGTTGAAGCAAATGGGTTGGGCCACAAGTTTTAGCAATATGTGTTACAGCCCTCCCCAAAAATACCAGACTGTAACAAACAAAGTGACTGAATATATGTGTTGTGCAAATACTAAAATTGATGATTACTAATATAAAAGGAAAATGAAGAAGGAAATTAGAAAATACAGATAACAAGAATTTAGAACCAAAGAAACTAACAATACCATTTAATTTAGACTGTGTGCGTACTACTGTTATATACCTAGGGGCTCCGTGGCCGAGTCGTTAGGATCCTTTAGTTCAAACCACATGCCCCTCACCGCAGTATGTTCGAATAGCACATGGGGTGTCGTAGTCATTCATGTGGGGAAGCTACCCAGATAGCTTGCGGAGTATCAGTTGTTATACCCGGATGCCCGTACCTGTCTGACATACTGCTCGAAGATGCTCCTGGGGATCTCCCCACCCACCAATAATAGCGGAGTATCAGTTGTTATACCCGGATGCCCCTACCTGTCTGACATACTGCTCGATGATGCTCCCGGGGATCTCCCCCACCCACCCACCCACCCACCAATAATAGCATTTATGAGAAACGTTTATTTGAATCATTGCTAATATGTTCTAACCCGTAGAGTTGTGTGTCATTTAATAGAATACTGTTAAATGTATTGACCGGGGACGCCGGGGTATAGTTATTTATGGACGGCTTTGGGTGTTTAGATGTTTCGATCGTTAATATAACAAAGCAAGTCTGGTAGTATATGATATCATAATGACAGGCACTGACGGGTTAATTGAAGACACTTGCAGATTTTCTCTGGGCGAATGGGGATTTATGTGATAAGAATTACTGCTATGTATTCGTATTATAGGTATTAAAATTGTCCAATTGTTTTCAGGGGAACTAGTTCCAAGCTTTCACTGTTGTGCGCATAGAAATACAGGCTTGAGCTGGTATCCAGAAATGGCCAGATCAATCTATTTGCGTAGTTGGAATTCTGCAACAATAATTGGTTCCCATATGATTCGCGGATGTTCCTTCTATTTCTATGTAATAGTTTTTCTTGTTTACTAACACGTCATGCTTTATTGTTGCTGTATGGATTATTAGTATATGAGGAATCGATTCACGTTGCTTGTGATATTATCTGCCAAGTACATTATATACAGTCTGCATCCGTTATGTCGAATTCCGTCGGACCGAACAAAATACTTCGACATAACCGAAGTTTGACTTAACGAAATTCGATATAAACTGACCAGTTATATGTAAAATGATAGTGTCTGAAACGGGACTTTGATCCGACTTCGAGCTAACCGGATAATTCGAATTAACCGACTTTGACATAACGGATGTAGAATGTATGTAGTGAGTAACTCGATAGTTTCGGAATGTGAGAAAAAGATATTAATTTCGAAATAGATATTCAGATAGAACCACAATTGGTTATGGTAATATTGAATTGGAGATGGAAAACAAAATAACAAATTTGGAGGAGAGGGAATCAGATTTAGAATTGTATTATCAACATTAAGAAATAAGAAAAACATATTGGTTCTTAGCTCAAATCCACTCCAAGATTAGCTTAAAGAATACTAGTACTTAGTATTACACGGTCAAGCTATAAAACACATAACTAACCAGCACGTGGTAAGCGTGCTAGGGCTTGTGGACACTTGCTCGTTTTATCCATGGACGTTTCGACAATGCTCTCTGCCACTTTTACTTGCTTTTATTATTTGGTTCGATCCCTCATCTGACCCTAATAAAAAGTACAGTCTTTCAGATGGGACATTAAACCGAGGTCTCGTGTCGGTGCTGTACACCGTGCACGTAAAAGAACCAGAGGAGATTCTGGAATGGGTCTCTCTCTGTATTATTGCACTAACCTCCAAACATCTAAAATTACTATTCTCTTCAGGAGGCGTCGCTCATATAGGCAACCGGTAGCGACGATAAATACACATAAAACACACACACGCACACCTACAGTATATGATTATTATTACATGAAAACGAAATACGAAGGACTACATCAAAGATATATAAAATCATTATAACAAACTGAACAACTAAAACTATTCCAAAATGTTTAAAACTATGTATTTATATAGTTATTGTTTTTCATTTTAAACATATTTATCCGAAGTGTGCGTTTTTCTATGTCCTCTAGTATATATTATAGAACACCATTTAATGAAAGTAAAGGAAATGCAGAAAACATGTTAACATTAAGTGCTATGTTGAGTTGAAAGCTAATTAATGTCATTATGTCGTCTGTATTTATCGTCTGCTGGTGAGAACTATGCCCATCTGATTGTTATCTTTAGCACGAGATTTCCCGCCAAACAAATATACCGATTGTGTAGGTGCATGCGCCTAAGTAATAAATGTATTTTCTGAACGATTATAATTTATAATAATCTAGAGGTATACAGAAACAGTGTAAGGATGTTATTGATGATGACGGGTCGTTCGCTCATTGTGATTATCGTGCAAACCATGAACTTTCTACACTTCTTTCATTTAAACTTGTGAACTTAGCAAACATGTGGCGCATATATTAATATACGACATTCATTCAAATAAGCTGGAATTGTTAAAGAATTAATGTTTCTTTCAGTGCCCATAGAATCTAAAAATGATGTGAACAATTTACAAAAGATGATACACGCCACGTCACTTGACTCATTAATCTGATACCCATGCATTGTATGTGTCCGATTCGTTTTTGGAAGAAGTCCATGGCAATAGCTTAGGTGATTATGTGTAGCACTATTAGTAACCGCTTTACGCCAACACTGAACATAATAAGGTCTTAGAAAAATAATTGAAAAGCGTTTGTTTGTAATGTTGCTGTTTTAATATTGCCAGTGAATGCTGGATAGTGTTTACGCATGCAACTGATAAATACCCCATACTGTTCATTAACGATTATTACAAAATGATCAACATGTTTCAAAGCAGTGTGCTGTATTGACCGGCCTATGGCTGGTTATGCTTTGTTGCATGTGGATGTTGGAACGGTTAATTGTTTCAAAGAAAAGACAAGCACTAAGCTCGTGTGACATGGAGCTAATGAGAATAATTCTCGGAACGTAGAGAAAGGTTATGGTTTATGAGAGCTATCTAATGTAGTAGTGTGGTGAATCGATGCTTGGAAGGGCATTGTGACATGGCTATTTTAAATATTTGATTTATTTGTCTGAATGTTAAAAATGTAAATAATGTAACCACGTGTTAGAGTGGACATTACGGATAAGTTAGACCAAAACAATTTATAGATAGAGGTATGCACACATTAGTGGTGTAAATCACTCCTGGAGTAGATCGTTAAGTACTGATAATACGAATTACAAATATCGTATAAGTTATAACTCATCCTAACGATAAAGTAACAAGGACTGTTGACTATAAATATAATAAAATATTAAATATAATATACAAATGTACATGTATGTACTGTAGTGCACTACCCAAATACATCACCTTGGCGAGTCTAATGAGATATTAATATTTTATGAAAATCAAATGCGTTTAAGATATAGTAATACAATTCAAGCTATCGAAACATTTTAGCAGAATTGTCGATATTTCCTTTGCATGAACTGATCTGTTGTTGTTAGTATTAAACAGAACGCATATGTATACGTCTGCTGGTGCAATGGGACGTAATCGGTCGTGCGAAAATGTGAAAAGTGTGATGCTGCAGGTTACAGTATAATAAATAATATTTGGATGTGGAACTTTCTACGGACGTGTATAATGATCGTATATAAGTAGTTATGTATGCCAGGGACTTTCTACGGACGTGTATAATGATCGTCTATAATAGGGTCTCCGAGGGTACCAATGACCATACTAACATAATGAAAACAGTTACACTATAGCAGCGTAATACATATCTATTGGATGTGAAGACATCGTGTCGTTGCCTTGGTTACTATGGAGATTAAGTTCTGCACATTGTTGCAAACAGTGACAATATAGCAGTGTAATAGGGTTTTTTTGATCCTGAAAAGAAATCAGGAAGTATATGTAGTCGTTGCCTTGGTTACTATGGAGATTAAGCCCTGTCCAATGCCTAGCAAACGGTGGCATATTAGAACTTAGAAGTGTGATAAATATCGTTTGAGCCTATAAAGGTCTCAGGACGTGATATAGTGTCGTTGCCTTGGTTACTATGGAACTAAAGCCTGGTATACTGGTTGGTCTGTCGGAGGAGGAACGACACGATTGGTTGAGTCTGATCACATCTACACATGTAGACTTCCACTGCTCTAAATACTCCGCCGTGCAGGTATATGCTATTCTATTCTATTTTTAAATGCCATTGTTCTAAATAGCGCATGCACCATCTAAAACACCCTCTCACAACCCGAACTGGTATGGATTCCGCTCTGAAAATAAGTAAACTGTACCCAGTTCGAAAAACAACATTGCTTACTACCATTTTCTGCTATCTTCGTACGGACGGGTATGTAGCACGTGTGTTACCATCAAGATAAATGTGGTAACCAGGGGTTCAATCCCATGATAGAGCCGTTTCTATGTTCATCTGCTCTTAGAATATAGCTTTACAAATACAGTAAAATAGATTGATCTGAAATCAATGTATCCAATAAGCAACGTCAATGCACTCATGATATCACGGTAAATGAATGCTCAGGTTTTCTCCCTTCATTCCTTCCATATATAGTTTACATAGTTGCGAGGTGCGGTCATATCTGAAATATACGTATTTAAGCCGGTTCGATTACATTCACCAGACGGATCTGTAGTCCAGTGGTTAACACGTTTGACTGGTAATCCAGGTTCGATCCTCCGTCTGACACTAATAATATTAACAGCCTTTCATGAGGGACTTTAAACCGAGGTCTCGTGTCGAGGCTTTACACCGTGCACGTAAAAGAACCAGAAGAGACTCTGTTTGTTACAGAGTAGTGGAACTATTACGAGAGCCGAACGATAAGTGACTACCCTAGTCAAACTATGATTCCAAATTATTAAACAATTTATTTTCAAGTACATTAAATGTTTTTAAAAAGTAGAGATTTCAATACTGCAAAGGTTGAATAATTCTGGCTTCGTAATGAACATAATTGTATTATTGCAGCATGTTTGGAATGGTATCCGTCAGCTAGTCTGGGAACAGGCGTCGATATATGTTGCCTGGTCAGTCAAATAAATATATTTTAACACCGAGACCATTAATTGGGCCGTATTGAGTTTCTGATAACACCAACTGTCATTTTGCAAGAAGTTAAAAAGTGAAACAGGAATATAACTCTATATTAATATACAGTTATTTCATGGGTGTTTGGGGGAACAGTTAGGCCTCGGGCAACAGTTCGAAAGTCTTCCCTGATACCTCGGGACAATAGTTTTGACTGTTCCCCAAACACCCATGAAATAACTGTTTTATTACCTAATGCTTTATAACGATTGTTGTACCCAGAGAGTCTCTATTTTCTAATAAAACATTGAGTTCATCCTCAGTCATGTTTTCAAACCTAGCCTGGGCCATAATTCAAGATAAATTTCTGGTTTTCCCAGTTTGTCGGCTGATGACTAATCAATCATCATTTGTAAACGCTTGGTTTTGGTCTAAAAGCCGGTACGCCGGTAAGTATGCAATAAAATACGGAAAGGAATTAATGAACGGAAAGGAGGGCTTCACATAATGTATATCGATGACTTCAAGCGCAGTTAGAGCTAAAATGTATTCGGGACGTATTTTTTACTTTGACTTCCATAACACCCTATTGCGCATCCTACTGCGCACAGTGAAATCATACTCAGAGTATGATTGGTTCAAAAGTCTAGTATGAAACAGTTCAAACTATTGCCCGGTCAACAGTTGGAACTGTTGCCCAGACCTGAGCGAAGGATAAAAAATGCAATGAAACAGGCAAAAATAACGAATTACAAGTTATATAGAGCATTAGGTAATAAATATCTATATTTTTGATTTTCTTTTTGTGGGCAGGTCTATGGTTGACATACTGTCACAGTTCAATGTGTCTCCAGGTCACTATGTTAATGCAGTCTACATCCGTTATGTCAAAGTCGGTTATGTCGAATTATCCGGTTATCTCGAAGTCAGATCAAAGTCCCGTTTCAGACACTATCATTATTACATATAACTGGCTCCGTTTATATCGAATTTCGTTAATTCAATCTTCGGTTATGTCGAAGTAGTTTGTTCGGTCGGACGTAATTAGTCATAACGGATGTAGATTGTATTTACATTAGCGCCTTGCTAGCGATTATTTGAGGAGTACAATGCAGGACAATGGAACACTTACACTTTCAGTTGTCTGTTAATCCTTTCAGTTGTTCAAATAAATATAAGTGTGCATCGGTTGAAAATATAATCGGTTTCTAATAAATTCCATTGATCTTAGAGCAGTTTATTAACATGAAGGACAAACGTTCAACTATTATCACCAGAGATATGGTAGAACATATTAGTTTAAGCTTTTGTTTCTTTCGTTTGCTTTGGGGTTTAAAGTCGCACCAACAGCTTAGGGCATATGTCGTCTCTCCAGCTATTATTGGTGGAGGAAGAGCTTAAAGTCGCGCCAACAGCTTAGGGCATATGTCGTCTCTCCAGCTATTATTGGTGGAGGAAGAGCTTAAAGTCGCACCAACAGCTTAGGGCATATGTCGTCTCTCCAGCTATTATTGGTGGAGGAAGAGCTTAAAGTCGCACCAACAGCTTAGGGCATATGTCGTCTTTCCAGCTATTATTGGTGGAGGAAGAGCTTAAAGTCGCGCCAACAGCTTAGGGCATATGTCGTCTCTCCAGCTATTATTGGTGGAGGTAGAGCTTAAAGTCGCACCAATAGGTTAGGGCATATGTCGTCTCTCCAGCTATTATTGGTGGAGGAAGAGCTTAAAGTCGCACCAACAGCTTAGGGTATATGTCGTCTCTCCAGCTATTATTGGTGGAGGAAGAGCTTAAAGTCGCGCCAACAGCTTAGGGCATATGTCATCTCTCCAGCTATTATTAGTGGAGAAAGAGCTTAAAGTCGCGCCAACAGCTTAGGGCATATGTCGTCTCTCCAGCTATTATTGGCGGAGGAAGAGCTTAAAGTCGCACCAACAGCTTAGGGCATATGTCGTCTCTCCAGCTATTATTGGTGGAGGAAGAGCTTAAAGTCGCACCAACAGCTTAGGGCACATGTCGTCTCTCCAGCTATTATTAGTGGAGTAAGAGCTTAAAGTCGCGCCAACAGCTTAGGGCATATGTCGTCTCTCCAGCTATTATTGGTGGAGGAAGAGCTTAAAGTCGCACCAACAGCTTAGGACATGTGTCCTCCCTCCAGCTATTATTGGTGGAGGAAGAGTTTAAAGTCGCACCAACAGCTTAGGGCATGTGTCGTCTCTCCAGCTATTATTGGTGGAGGAAGAGCTTAAAGTCGCACCAACAGTTTAGGGCATATGTCCTCTCTCCAGCTATTATTGGTGGAGGAAGAGCTTAAAGTCGCGCCAACAGCTTAGGGCATATGTCGTCTCTCCAGCTATTATTGGTGGAGGAAGAGCTTCAAGTCGCGCCAACAGCTTAGGGCATATGTCGTCTCTCCAGCTAGTATTGGTGGAGGAAGAGCTTAAAGTCGCACCAACAGCTTAGAGTATATGTCGTCTCTCCAGCTATTATTGGTGGAGGAAGAGCTTAAAGTCGCACCAACAGCTTAGGGCATATGTCGTCTCTCCAGCTATTATTGGTGGAGGAAGAGCTTAAATTCGCGCCAACAGCTTAGGGCATATGTAGTCTCTCCAGCTATTATTGGTGGAGGAATAGCTTAAAGTCGCACCAACAGCTTAGGGCATATGTCGTCTCTCCAGCTATTATTGGTGGAGGAAGAGCTTAACGTCGCGCCAACAGCTTAGGGCATATGTCGTCTCTCCAGCTATTATTGGTGGAGGAAGAGCTTAAAGTCGCACCAACAGCTTAGGGCATATGTCGTCTCTCCAGCTATTATTGGTGGAGGAAGAGCTTAAAGTCGCACCAACATGTTAGGGCATATGTCGTCTCTCTAGCTAGTATTGGTGGAGGAAGAGCTTAAAGTCGCACCAACAGCTTAGGACATGTGTCCTCTCTCCAGCTATTATTGGTGGAGGAAGAGCTTAAAGTCGCACGAACAGCTTAGGGCATGTGTCGTCTCTCCAGCTATTATTGGTGGAGGAAGAGCTTAAAGTCGCACCAACAGCTTAGGGCATATGTCGTCTCTCCAGCTATTATTGGTGGAGGAAGAGCTTAAAGTCGCGCCAACAGCTTAGGGCATATGTCGTCTCTCCAGCTATTATTGGTGGAGGAAGAGCTTCAAGTCGCGCCAACAGCTTAGGGCATATGTCGTCTCTCCAGCTATTATTGGTGGAGGAAGAGCTTAAAGTCGCACCAACAGCTTAGGACATGTGTCCTCTCTCCAGCTATTATTGGTGGAGGGAGAGCTTAAAGTCGCACCAACAGCTTAGGGTATATGACGTCTCTCCAGCTATTATTGGCGGAGGAAGAGCTTAAAGTCGCACCAACAGCTTAGGGCATATGTCGACCCTACATCTATTATTGGTGGAGGTAGAGCTTAAAGTCGCACCAACAGCTTAGGGCATATGTCGTCTCTTCAGCTATTATTGGCGGAGGAAGAGCTTAAAGTCGCACCAACAGCTTAGGGCATATGTCGTCTCTCCAGCTATTATTGGTGGAGGAAGAGCTTAAAGTCGCGCCAACAGCTTAGGGCATATGTCGTCTCTCCAGCTATTATTGGTGGAGGAAGAGCTTAAAGTCGCACCAACAGCTTAGGGTATATGTCGTCTCTCCAGCTATTATTGGTGGAGGAAGAGCTTAAAGTCGCACCAACAGCTTAGGGCATATGTCATCTCTCCAGCTATTATTAGTGGAGAAAGAGCTTATAGTCGCGCCAACAGCTTAGGGCATATGTCGTCTCTCCAGCTATTATTGGTGGAGGAAGAGCTTAAAGTCGCGCCAACAGCTTAGGGTATATGACGTCTCTCCAGCTATTATTGGCGGAGGAAGAGCTTAAAGTCGCACCAACAGCTTAGGGCATATGTCGTCTCTCCAGCTATTATTGGTGGAGGAAGAGCTTAAAGTCGAGCCAACAGCTTAGGGCATATGTCGTCTCTCCAGCTATTATTGGTGGAGGTAGAGCTTAAAGTCGCACCAACAGCTTAGGGCATATGTCGTCTCTCCAGCTATTATTGGTGGAGGAAGAGCTTAAAGTCGCACCAACAGCTTAGGGCATATGTCGTCTCTCCAGCTATTATTGGTGGAGGAAGAGCTTAAAGTCGCACCAACAGCTTAGGGCATATGTCGTCTCTCCAGCTATTATTGGTGGAGGAAGAGCTTAAAGTCGCGCCAACAGCTTAGGGCATATGTCGTCTCTCCAGCTATTATTGGTGGAGGAAGAGCTTAAAGTCGCACCAATAGATTATGGCATATGTCGTCTCTCCAGCTATTATTGGTGGAGGAAGAGCTTAAAGTCGCACCAACAGCTTAGGGCATATGTCGTCTCTCCAGCTATTATTGGTGGAGGAAGAGCTTAAAGTCGCACCAACAGCTTAGGGCATATGTCGTCTCTCCAGCTATTATTGGTGGAGGTAGAACTTAAAGTCGCACCAACAGCTTAGGGCATACGTCGTCTCTCCAGCTATTATTGGTGGAGGAAGAGCTTAAAGTCGCGCCAACAGCTTAGGGCATATGTCGTCTCTCCAGCTATTATTGGTGGAGGAAGAGCTTAAAGTCGCACCAGCAGCTTAGGGCATATGTCGTCTTTCCAGCTATTATTGGTGGAGGAAGAGCTTAAAGTCGCGCCAACAGCTTAGGGCATATGTCGTCTCTCCATGCAGCTATTATTGGCGGAGGAAAAGCTTAAAGTCGCGCCAACAGCTTAGGGCATATGTCGTCTCTCCAGCTATTATTGGTGGAGGAAGAGCTTAAAGTCGCGCCAACAGCTTAGGGCATATGTCGTCTCTCCAGCTATTATTGGTGGAGGAAGAGCTTAAAGTCGCACCAACAGCTTAGGGTATATGTCGTCTCTCCATGCAGCTATTATTGGCGGAGGAAGAGCTTAAAGTCGCGCCAACAGCTTAGGGCATATGTCGTCTCTCCAGCTATTATTGGTGGAGGAAGAGCTTAAAGTCGCACCAACAGCTTAGGGTATATGTCGTCTCTCCAGCTATTATTGGTGGAGGAAGAGCTTAAAGTCGCGCCAACAGCTTAGGGCATATGTCGTCTCTCCAGCTATTATTGGTGGAGGAAGAGCTTAAAGTCGTGCCAACAGCTTAGGGCATATGTCGTCTCTCCAGCTATTATTGGCGGAGGAAGAGCTTAAAGTCGCACCAACAGCTTAGGGCATATGTCGTCTCTCAAGCTATTATTGGTGGAGGAAGAGCTTAAAGTCGCGCCAACAGCTTAGGGTATATGACGTCTCTCCAGCTATTATTGGCGGAGGAAGAGCTTAAAGTCGCACCAACAGCTTAGGGCATATGTCGTCCCTACAGCTAGTGTTGGTGGAGGTAGAGCTTAAAGTCGCACCAACAGCTTAGGGCATATGTCGTCTCTCCAGCTAGTATTGGTGGAGGAAGAGCTTAAAGTCGCACCAACAGCTTAGGGCATATGTCGTCTCTCCAGCTAGTATTGGTGGAGGAAGAGCTTAAAGTCGCACCAGCAGCTTAGGGCATATGTCGTCTTTCCAGCTATTATTGGTGGAGGAAGAGCTTAAAGTCGCGCCAACAGCTTAGGGCATATGTCGTCTCTCCAGCTATTATTGGTGGAGGAAGAGCTTAAAGTCGCACCAACAGCTTAGGGCATATGTCGTCTCTCCAGCTATTATTGGTGGAGGAAGAGCTTAAAGTCGCACCAACAGCTTAGGGCATATGTCGTCTCTCCAGCTATTATTGGTGGAGGAAGAGCTTAAAGTCGCGCCAACAGCTTAGGGCATATGTCATCTCTCCAGCTATTATTAGTGGAGAAAGAGCTTAAAGTCGCGCCAACAGCTTAGGGTATATGACGTCTCTCCAGCTATTATTGGCGGAGGAAGAGCTTAAAATCGAGCCAACAGCTTAGGGCATATGTCGTCTCTCCAGCTATTATTGGTGGAGGTAGAGCTTAAAGTCGCACCAACAGCTTAGGGCATATGTCGTCTCTCCAGCTATTATTGGTGGAGGAAGAGCTTAAAGTCGCACCAACAGCTTAGGGCATATGTCGTCTCTCCAGCTATTATTGGCGGAGGAAGAGCTTAAAGTCGCACCAACAGCTTAGGGCATATGTCGTCTCTCCAGCTATTATTGGTGGAGGAAGAGCTTAAAGTCGAGCCAACAGCTTAGGGCATATGTCGTCTCTCCAGCTATTATTGGTGGAGGTAGAGCTTAAAGTCGCACCAACAGCTTAGGGCATATGTCGTCTCTCCAGCTATTATTGGTGGAGGAAGAGCTTAAAGTCGCACCAACAGCTTAGGGCATATGTCGTCTCTCCAGCTATTATTGGTGGAGGAAGAGCTTAAAGTCGCACCAACAGCTTAGGGCATATGTCGTCTCTCCAGCTATTATTGGTGGAGGAAGAGCTTAAAGTCGCGCCAACAGCTTAGGGCATATGTCGTCTCTCCAGCTATTATTGGTGGAGGAAGAGCTTAAAGTCGCACCAACAGCTTAGGGCATATGTCGTCTCTCCAGCTATTATTGGTGGAGGAAGAGCTTAAAGTCGCACCAACAGCTTAGGGCATATGTCGTCTCTCCAGCTATTATTGGTGGAGGAAGAGCTTAAAGTCGCACCAACAGCTTAGGGCATATGTCGTCTCTCCAGCTATTATTGGTGGAGGAAGAGCTTAAAGTCGCACCAACAGCTTAGGGCATATGTCGTCTCTCCAGCTATTATTGGTGGAGGAAGAGCTTAAAGTCGCACCAACAGCTTAGGGCATATGTCGTCTCTCCAGCTATTATTGGTGGAGGAAGAGCTTAAAGTCGCGCCAACAGCTTAGGGCATATGTCGTCTCTCAGCTATTATTGGTGGAGGAAGAGCTTAAAGTCGCACCAACAGCTTAGGGCATATGTCGTCTCTCCAGCTATTATTGGTGGAGGAAGAGCTTAAAGTCGCGCCAACAGCTTAGGGCATATGTCGTCTCTCCAGCTATTATTGGTGGAGGAAGAGCTTAAAGTCGCACCAACAGCTTAGGGCATATGTCGTCTCTCCAGCTATTATTGGTGGAGGAAGAGCTTAAAGTCGCACCAACAGCTTAGGGCATATGTCGTCTCTCCAGCTATTATTGGTGGAGGAAGAGCTTAAAGTCGCACCAACAGCTTAGGGCATATGTCGTCTCTCCAGCTATTATTGGTGGAGGAAGAGCTTAAAGTCGCACCAACAGCTTAGGGCATATGTCGTCTCTCCAGCTATTATTGGTGGAGGAAGAGCTTAAAGTCGCGCCAACAGCTTAGGGCATATGTCGTCTCTCCAGCTATTATTGGTGGAGGAAGAGCTTAAAGTCGCGCCAACAGCTTAGGGCATATGTCGTCTCTCCAGCTATTATTGGTGGAGGAAGAGCTTAAAGTCGCGCCAACAGCTTAGGGCATATGTCGTCTCTCCAGCTATTATTGGTGGAGGAAGAGCTTAAAGTCGCACCAACAGCTTAGGGCATATGTCGTCTCTCCAGCTATTATTGGTGGAGGAAGAGCTTAAAGTCGCACCAACAGCTTAGGCATATGTCGTCTCTCCAGCTATTATTGGTGGAGGAAGAGCTTAAAGTCGCACCAACAGCTTAGGGCATATGTCATCTCTCCAGCTATTATTAGTGGAGGAAGAGCTTAAAGTCGCACCAACAGCTTAGGGCATATGTCGTCTCTCCAGCTATTATTGGTGGAGGAAGAGCTTAAAGTCGCACCGACAGCTTAGGGCATATGTCATCTCTCCAGCTATTATTAATGGAGGAAGAGCTTAAAGTCGCACCGACAGCTTAGGGCATATGTCGTCTCTCCAGCTATTATTGGTGGAGGAAGAGCTTAAAGTCGCACCGACAGCTTAGGGCATATGTCATCTCTCCAGCTATTATTAATGGAGGAAGAGCTTAAAGTCGCACCGACAGCTTAGGGCATATGTCGTCTCTCCAGCTATTATTGGTGGAGGAAGAGCTTAAAGTCGCACCGACAGCTTAGGGCATATGTCATCTCTCCAGCTATTATTAATGGAGGAAGAGCTTAAAGTCGCACCGACAGCTTAGGGCATATGTCGTCTCTCCAGCTATTATTGGCGGAGGAAGGCCCCGTGTGCCCATCCGAGCGTACTTTAGGCAGGAACGGGTACCCGGGTAGAATCACCGACCGTCTATAAACAAACTCAATACTTATTTGAAAGTTCTGAATTTAAAGTAGAGGATTTTACGTTGCATCTAGAAACAATAGAAGGAAAAGATTTTATAAAAGCTATTTTTAGCTTATTGCATGATTCCATTATGTATGTTGTATGTATGTATGTGTTTTATGTTTTGCAATAAATAGTGTTTAAACTTAGACAAGCATCATTTCCCTGGTAATCCAGGGTTCGCAGGTTCGATCCCCCGTCTGACCCTAATAAAATTAACAGTCTTTCAGATGGGACGTTAAACCGAGGTCTCGTGTCGGTGCTTTACACCGTGCACGTAAAAGAACCAGAGGAGACTCTGGAATGGGTCTCTGTCTATCATTGCACTATCCTTCAAAATCTAAAATGACTAATCTCTTCAGGAGGCGTCGCTCATATGGGCAACCAGTAGCGACGATAAATAAACGTAAAACACACACAAACATCACATATCACATGTTCGTCCGCAGTTATACATTGGTGCATGTTCTACCATGCATGGCTACAGCACGGGCCGGAAATTGCAATAGCGCAGTGGTAAGCGCGTTCGCTTCAGATACGAAATACCCGGGGTTCGAGCTCCGCTGGAGCCGTTATGATTGTGCCTTAATGCAAGGCATTTACCTGCCACAATACCGCCTCTTCTCTCTCACTCGTGGCGACAGATTCCATCAGGAATGAGGTCTCGGGCGTGATTTATAGAAGTTGTAAGAACTTGTTTTGCAAACGAGCTAAAATAAATTTGTATTATAAACTTCACTACGGGCCCGTGTAGTGTTCGATACTGACCATGCAATAGAAGCAGCAGACATCGTCAACATGAGTAGGATATCGCATCCGGCTCTCTCCCTCTCTCTCTCTCTCTCTCTCTCTCTCTCTTCTCTCTCTCTCTCTCTTCCTCTCTCTTTTCTTTTCTCTTCCTCTCTCTCTCTCTCTTCTCTCTCTTCTCTTTCTCTCTCTCTTCTCTCTCTCTCTCTCTCTTCCTCTCTCTCTCTCTCTCTTTCTCTCTCTTCTCTCTCTTCTCTTCCTCTCTCTACTTCTTCTCTTTCCTTCTTCTTCTCTTTCTCTCTATCTTCTCTCTTTCTCTTCTTCTCTTCTCTTTCTCCTTCTTCTCTCTCTCTCTCGTTCTTTTCTCTCTCTCCTCTCTCTTCTCCTCGTCTCTCTCTCTCTCTTCTCCTTCCTCTCTTTTTCACTCTCCTCTTCGCTTCTCTCTCTCTTCTCCTCTTCTCTCTCTTCTCTCTCTCTTCTCTCTCTTCTCTCTCTCCCTCTCCCTCTCTCCCTCTCTCTCTCTCTATCTATCTATCTCTCTCGCTCGTACCTAGAGTTGCTCTATGTAACCATAAACAGTTGAAAGGCCGTAATACCACATCGGTATATATGTCTCACCGTATTTATAACCGCATTATGGAACATATACATGGAATTTGACTTACATTAATTCAATATTTATATTATTACCTTAGATTATGGTTCAAGTTTAGTGTTATGTTGTAAATAACTCAACAACAATATAATTAGTTTAAGCAATATTTATTCAAGCATTAGACATAACACATGTACAAGAACTGCAACAATTTAGTTAGAATTATGGAACAGGTTACATAGTAATGTAATAGTAACAATATGTACCAACTTGATATCCAGCCTGGGCGTCTGGCGCCGGGTGTTCTTCTACCTGGATGATGATTGAGTTTATTTATCCTCGCCTCCGGCGAACCATATGGGCGAGCGTACTAAGAAGATTAGTTCTCCAAATGTTTCTAAGATGATTATTCTTCTATGGTGCTTATGAAGACATCCTCAGGTGGTTCCTTCTTTCCGTGCCAGGGTGACAAGGCCTGGTATGTACGTGGTCCTTTAGAGGGCCAGCCTCCTCACTGTTGGTCACCCAGCAGCAGCATTTATACGGATCTGGCAGTTAGACATCTGGTCGTCGATTGTCACTCAGGGGAGCGTGGATGCCACGACCGTTGCCGCTCCCTCAGGTCCGCCGTCTCGTCTATCCGCCGGAGAAGTAGGAGGAGAAAGATCGAAGAAGCCAGCGAAGATATAGTGCGCATTTCAAACACTATCTAGAAGAGACGGCGGATCTGTCCTAATGTGCCATAGCCGTGGGTCCACATGCTGGCGAGCCTCCCCCTTCGCAAGATCGACGACCAGAAGATCCCAGAATCCTACGCTGCTGCTGCGGGGTGTGCCCCGGTCACGACGTACACGTCGTGAGGAGATCGACCGGGTATTCTACCTGGAAATACCAATGGATGTTATATCACACCCGTACATAACACTTGATCACTGATTGGATGGGGACTCAGAATAGGTAGTTATTACCATCCAAATGAGGCCCTCAACATATATACAAATCAAATGATAGGTGAAAACTGCATATTGGAATTATATAGTAATGTTAAAGCTGAACAGTAGAGAAACTATATATAATATGTTATGGAATATGATGATATATGCATTTGTCTAACAGTAGAAAAGGGAGAATGAGACAATTAATGACAATAAATCTATATAACAATGTGCATATATGACTATGGGGTATCTTGAAAATAAGTATCAAATCAGCCATTCACAGAATCTAGTAACTATAGCAACGGTAATGCTCAAACGTGCTAAAGACTGTGTACACTATCATCTGAAGTAATACTAGTAGAAATATGTGATTAGTTTGCATTGTTATTGTTCCACCTTAGTTCATACACATTTATGTTAGCTCGATTGCGAAACAAGTTATTTCAACTTATATAAATCACTCTCGAGACCTCATTCCTGATGGAATCCATCACCACGAGGGAGAGAGAAGAGGCAACGTGGAATTTAAATGCCTTGCCTAAGGGCACAATCGTAACGGCTCCAGTGGGGCTCGAACTCCGGAACTTTCGCACCTGAAGCGAACGCTCATCCACTGTGCTATCACGACCTCCACCTTAAGTAGGGAATTTTGAACTGTCCATTTCTTTGGAATCCTCTGTTTTTATTGTTGTTCCCTAACCAGATGTTGCGGTATGATCAATGTGAGCGTATCAAAATCTTGTTAATTACTTGATAACACAGTTTTACAGTAAATTATCCATTGGATATTCCGTAGGATATCTGTCGAGATTTAATAGTTTAATCATTTTAAGACGAGAATATGGTTGGAAACTGATAGTATGTTGTCGTATGGAAACCAGGATGAAAACAGGGAACCAATCAGAAAGACCTATCCGCCATAATGAGTATGCAGGGGCGGTAACTGGCCAATGTCTCTCGTTGCAATATTTCTTATATTCAGTTTCACACTTGTGGAATTCCATCCCTTGTCACATCAAAACAGTACATTCTGTTTCACTCTTCAGCGCTTTGCATATCAGGTGGTGCAAAGAACAGACCGTTTTGTTGTGCTATTTGCTGTTTTAATGTGTTGACTGTCTCATGGTAGATTGACTTAATTATTCAAATGAGTTCTCTCGTTACATAAAGTCGGTTGATGAGCCGCCAGATAGTTAAATAATGGTTACCGGTTCCCTATCAGCCTGGTGTCTGGCCTGCGATGATAGGATTAGGGAAGTATTGATGTTCATAAGAGGTGTCTCATAATTACAGACGGATCTGTAGTCCAGTGGTAGCACGCTGGACTAGTAATCCAAGGATCGCAGGTTCGATCCCCTGTCTGGCCCTAATAATTCAGATGGGACGTTAAGCCGAGGTCTCGTGTCGGTGCTTTACACAGTGCACGTAAAAGAACCAAAGGAGACTCTGGAATGGGTCTCTGTCTGTATCATTGCACTATCCTCCAAAAATCTACATTGACTACTATCTTCAGGAGACGTCGCTCATAATTATGGGCAACCGGTAGCGACGATAAATAAACGTAAAACACACGAAGTGTCTCATACGTCAGAAATGGCTGGCCCTTTGCAATGGCGATACCACTATTATATACAAACACTTTCCTTTACTTTTTATATACATATTTACAATGCTAATAATTATTTACGGTAGTGCATCATTCAGTATATCAGTCTGTAACTATGGCGTATTATAGCATTTATCGAATAATCAAAGATTCAATTCTCCACAGAGTAACTCAATTAGATGCCGGGAAATGGTCGTGTTGCAATCTACAGTTTGACGTAATTGCTTATAATGGGGGCCAATTAACGTATAGTAACCAGGGCCAATAGTTACCATTAAATAGACGATGCTCGAATGCATAGACTCGTTGCTCACATTTTATCGGTTTTTTGTCACCTCATACTCCATTGAGTGATTTCTTCAGATCCTATTTAAAATTTATAAATACATTAAAGAACATCTATTCATCGCTTTTATAAACATTTGAAAGCATAATCCATTATTGTTGGAGATTTAGTCGTGGCTTTAAAGCACAAACGTTGGGAAGATCTTCACATGTTACGCCGATAGCCGAGAACACAGGCATTAAATAGTTCTCTTTGAATTTTATTATTTACCTAAGTAATTAAATTTCAGTGAAAGTTCGACATAGTTAACTTGTTCTTGTTGTTGCTATAGGGCGTGTCCCGCCATTGATTATAACTTTATATTAACACGCGAGCTGTTCTTCACTGGATACGTTAATCTGTTTTCTTTAAAAAACCCTTGTTTAAATGTATATTAAATGGTTGCGATTGATTTTAGGGTCAATAGGTCAGAAGTAAATCATCGCTGATCATAAATCACTAACCTGGTTGCACAATAGTTTAAGCGAAAGATAATATTTGAAGCAGTGTTCGAGGACAATGACAGATCTAAGTGTTTAATGTGATATTTGGTTTGTAAGCCGTGCGTGGACGAATACTACAAGTGTCTCGTGTGTTTGAATTACACAGTCATGTTTCTAATGTTGCTAGCAACTGATGGTTCTGGTACATATTTGTGATTCGCGATCTCGATATTATGGGCGACATCTATTTATTTGTTTAGATCAGCGGAATATTATAATACTTATTTGATTTTTAAAAAATATATGATTTGCATAGTACATATATATTTTTAATTCTAATGGTGAGGAGTTTTAGCAAAATGACGACTCGTGGGTGGAATGTTGAATAATTATGTCAGTTTTGACTTTGAACATGCCTCCAAAAGAGAGACTGTTTGGTAACCATGGAAACAAACTGCGCGTGGAAGGAGCCTCTGTTAATAAAAGGCATAAACCGAAACTTGACCCGGTTCCAGAAACGCCGTCAAGAAGGAAGAAGCTAAAACGGCTTCAAAGGTTTAATATTACAGAAACCAACACTCGGATTTTAACCTTACTTAAGGTACGGGCTATTGCATGTTTCTATTCTCAATGTACGGGCTATTGCATGTTTCTATTCTCAATGTACGGGCTATTGCATGTTTCTATTCTCAATGTACGGGCTATTGCATGTTTCTATTCTCAATGTACGGGCTATTGCATGTTTCTATTCTCAATGTACGGGCTATTGCATGTTTCTATTCTCAATGTACGGGCTATTGCATGTTTCCATTCTCAATGTACGGGCTATTGCATGTTTCTATTCTCAATGTACGGGCTATTGCATGTTTCTATTCTCAATGTACGGGCTATTGCATGTTTCTATTCTCAATGTACGGGCTATTGCATGTTTCTATTCTCAATGTACGGGCTATTGCATGTTTCTAAGCTTAAGGTACGGACTAGTGCATGTTTCTTTGCTTACATGTACGGACTATTGTAGGTTTCTTTGCTTGCATGTATGGACTATTGTAGGTTTCTTTGCTTGCATGTACGGACTATTGCATGTTTCTTTGCTTACATGTACGGACTATTGCAGGTTTCTGTGCTTACATGTACGGTCTATTGTAGGTTTCTTTGCTTGCATGTACGGACTATTGCATGTTTCTTTGCTTGCATGTACGAACTATTGCATGTTTCTTTGCTTGCATGTACGGTCTATTGTAGGTTTCTTTGCTTACATGTACGGACTATTGCAGGTTTCTTTGCTTGCATGTACGGTCTATTGTAGGTTTCTTTGCTTGCATGTACGGTCTATTGTAGGTTTCTTTGCTTGCATGTACGGTCTATTGTAGGTTTCTTTGCTTACATGTACGGACTATTGCAGGTTTCTTTGCTTGCATGTACGAACTATTGCATGTTTCTTTGCTTGCATGTACGGACTATTGCAGGTTTCTTTGCTTGCATGTACGCACTATTGCGGGTTTCTTTGCTTGCATGTACGGACTATTGTAGGTTTCTTTACTTACATGTACGGACTACTGCAGGTTTCTTTGCTTACATGTACGGGTAATCAGGCTTCGTTACTTGTGGTACGGACTATTATATGTTTCTTTTCTGTGACTTTAAACCGAGATCTCGTGTCGGTGATGTACACCATGCACGTAAAACAACCAGAGGAGACTGTGGAATGGGTCTCTGTCATTGCCATATCATCCTAAATCGAAAATGACTTATCTCTTCATGAGGCGTCGCTCATATGGGCAACCGGTAGCGACGTTAAATAAACACAAAACACACATGTGACTTGATTTCGAGAACAATTCGCATCACTCCTGTTTTGCACCATAATATGAAACTTGTAATGCCCTTACAATGTATGTTTGTCTCTTTAAACTGAACGTGTTCCTAGAGAATACTTGTATCTCTGTGTGATTTATACACCCGGTTGTGAAGCAGACACAGCTTGTATATAGTATTTAGCTATGTCAAGTTGATTTATTTCAAACTTTCAATGACACTCTCGGAGTTGATGAAAGTAATTAAGGGCCTATATCAATACGGATTATTGGATTTTATGGTTGTAGAATAGAGTGTCTAAAGTCATTAAATGCAAGGATGTCACAATCTATATCGAATAATTAGATCTGACTTGAATAAATATGTCTCACTTGGGTATATAGGTCTTACGACTTGAATATATTGATATATATCGATATATCTACTAGAAACAACGTTCTTTCTTTCATGTTGCTGTCAACTGAATTTGGATTAAAATGACCAATATATTGTATGCTTTATAATGGTAAATGTATACTAGAGGACATAGAAAACGCACACCTACAGTATATACTAGAGGACATAGAAAACGCACACCTACATTATATACTAGACGACATAGAAAACGTACACCTACATTATATACTAGAGGACATAGAAAACGCACACCTACACTATATACTAGAGGACATAGAAAACGCACACCTACATTATATACTAGAGGACATAGAAAACGCACACCTACATTATATACTAGAGGACATAGAAAACGCACACCTACATTATATACTAGAGGACATAGAAAACGCACACCTACATTATATACTAGAGGACATAGAAAACGCACACCTACATTATATACTAGAGGACATAGAAAACGCACACCTACATTATATACTAGAGGACATAGAAAACGCACACCTACATTATATACTAGAGGACATAGAAAACGCACACCTACATTATATACTAGACGACATAGAAAACGCACACCTACATTATATACTAGACGACATAGAAAACGTACACCTACATTATATACTAGACGACATAGAAAACGTACACCTACATTATATACTAGCCGACATAGAAAACGTACACCTACATTATATACTAGACGACATAGAAAACGTACACCTACATTATATACTAGTGGACATAGAAAATGCACACCTACATTATATACTAGAGGACATAGAAAACGCACACCTACATTATATACTAGAGGACATAGAAAACGCACACCTACATTATATACTAGAGGACATAGAAAACGTACACCTACATTATATACTAGACGACATAGAAAACGTACACCTACATTATATACTAGACGACATAGAAAACGTACACCTACATTATATACTAGACGACATAGAAAACGTACACCTACATTATATACTAGACGACATAGAAAACGTACACCTACATTATATACTAGACGACATAGAAAACGTACACCTACATTATATACTAGTGGACATAGAAAACGCACACCTACATTATATACTAGAGGACATAGAAAACGCACACCTACATTATATACTAGACGACATAGAAAACGTACACCTACATTATATACTAGAGGACATAGAAAACGTACACCTACATTATATACTAGACGACATAGAAAACGCACACCTACATTATATACTAGACGACATAGAAAACGCACACCTACATTATATACTAGACGACATAGAAAACGCACACCTACATTATATACTAGACGACATAGAAAACGTACACCTACATTATATACTAGAGGACATAGAAAACGCACACCTACATTATATACTAGTGGACATAGAAAACGCACACCTACATTATATACTAGACGACATAGAAAACTTACACCTACATTATATACTTGAGGACATAGAAAACGCACACCTACATTATATACTAGACGACATAGAAAACGTACACCTACATTATATACTAGACGACATAGAAAACGTACACCTACATTATATACTAGACGACATAGAAAACGTACACCTACATTATATACTAGACGACATAGAAAACGTACACCTACATTATAAACTAGAGGACATAGAAAACGCACACCTACATTATATGATTATTATTACATGACAACGAAATACGAACGATTCCACCAAACATATATCACATCTTTATTACAAAACAGAAACTAAACAACTAAAATATATTCTAAAATGTTTAAAATCACGTTATTTATATTGTCACTTTATTATTTAATATTGTATTTATTTATGCATATTTGTATTTAGGTTTCTTCTTTCGTACCTGTAACTAACACAATATATATTACGCAGCATAGCCGCTCTCTAAAATAATAATACAAATGTAGTTGCTATAAATAGAATGCCCGAGAGATCAAAGACAATGTAACTGCTGTAATAAATTAAACATAGAAGATGAATATCATTGTATATGTATATGCTAATGCTGTATTCATTTACTCAAAAAGTTGATGCATGAATATTACCATTCTAAGCCATCAATTTATAATAAGTATTTAGAATTGCTAAAGTCAACTGATACGAATGTGTTATGTAACTTGTCTAAATATGTTAAAGAAGCAATATCTTTTAGAAACATTTTGCTGAATAACCAAATGCTATATGTTCACCCTCTTTACCGTACGTAATCAGTAATATATTGATATAAACTGTCTTGCTAAACTGATCGAAATTATATGAATACTGCTATCTATTGCTATGTATCGTACACATATCTCATGACCAATAATTATGTATAATATAGTGTATGCTTTATACGATGTACTGTGTACAAGTCTTGTAAATAAACATCTGTTCTGTTGTAAATATTTATAGGAGACTGCGTCGCATCATTATAATATAAGCATGTCACATATTTGACAATGTAAACAACGACAATGTATGGTACAATATGCGCAAAAATAAGCTAACGAGTACGTTGTTAATCGTGAAATTACGATACGACTAAAATAAAAATGAACAAGAAAAACTATTAAATATAAAATGTAATAGAAGGACGATTGAAAACTCAATCTGCATAATACACACTCGGATAGTGTATATAGATTAAAAAGTGCATACTTTAGTAATTAAATACTTAAATGTTGACAATAACATTTTTTTTTTTTTTTAGTTTACGTTTATTTATCGTCGCTACCGGTTGCCCATATGAGCGACGCCTCCTGAAGAGATTAGTTATTTTAGATTTTGGAGGATAGTGCATGATACAGACAGAGACCCATTCCAGAATCTCCTCTGGTTCTTTTACGTGCACGGTGTAAAGCACCGACACGAGACCTCGGTTTAACGTCCCATCTGAAAGACTGTTAATTTTATTAGGGTCAGACGGGGGATCGAACCTGCGATCCCTGGATTACCAGTCCAGCGTGTTACCACTGGACTACATATCCGTCTGTAATAACATAAAACCCTGTCCAACATAATAGTATATGCCACATCCCTGCTGGAACACTCGCGAATCATATGGGAACCAATTATTGTTGTTGCAAAATTTCAACTATGTAAATAGATTGACCTGGCCATTTCTAGTTTCCATCTCAAGCCTGTATTTCTATGCGCACATCAGTGAAAGCTTGGAACTAGTTCCCCTGAACACAAATGGACAATTTTAATACCTATAATACGAATACATAGCAGTAATTCTTATCACAAGAATTCCCATTCGTCCAGAAAAAAAGAGCCTATATTTTTCATGAATGCGTAACGGATGTATAGGAAAAGCAATGGTTGTATTATCTTGTCGAACCCATGACTGTATTAATAAAGTGAACGAACGTTGCCATTCAAGTGACATGTTTATTTCTGATATAAAAGTCCTACTAGAGAGCAGTGATAACACTGACAGGAACATACCATCGACACTTTACATAGTCCGCGCAAACACCAAGGTGTAGGGTTACATGGTAAATGCATTATGTTATACCGATGTAAGTATACACCATAAGCTTCTCAATTTAGATTAAATTACAAAATGCCTATAGCCCGCTTGGTCATTGTCCTACGGCCACTATTATTCAAAGACGTATCTTCTGAAGACGCCTTGCCAATGAGAGACATCAGTCAGTTACTGCTCCTGAATACTCCCTAAAAGTAGATAGGTCCTATTAAATGTTTTCCTCTGTTTTTATCGTTGCTTCCTTTGCACAACATGCTAACATTTTATTCTACTATCGCTTCTTGTGATTATTAAATTACTATATCTCGAAAGATCTCATACAGTATACATGTATACAATGGGTACTTATTTGTAAAACAATGTTATCAGTTAATTAACACGATTTTAATAAAATGGCATTTATCATACCGCAACATTTGGTTAGGGAACAACAGTAAAAACAAAGGATTCTAACTAAAAGGACCTATTCACATTTTGGAATAAATCAGAAAGGGAGGTAATAGAGATGTCTCTGATTGTGATGAAACTTGGTATGTGGTATCGTTGTAAACGGTACGGATTCATACTTTGCTAAAATAGTTCCGCTTCTCACCAATGCAACCTGGGTTCGATACTCGGACAGGGAAATACGGTGGTCGCCAGATCGAACAGGATAGGTTTTCTCCGGGTAATCCGGTTTCCTCCCACACGAATGACCACATTTAACGTTTCATCCGCGCCAACAAGAGTGATTGATATAAATTGTTAGAACTTGCTTCGCAATCGTTGTAAAATAAATAAAGTTTAAACAAAACAAAAAATAGTTCCGATATGATTTCAAATTTTACCAACACGACAACCATCTTGGTAATCTATTTTTTTGACTTTTCACCCCGAAGAGTATTGTCAATTTTGATGGAGCACTGAACTCATTCATGATGCCAGCCACTCATTGGACATCTATGTTCGAGTTCTCCACCTGGCCGCTTGATAAAGATCGATGAACCATGACACGAAGCACCGGGGCAATGAGAGATATCTCTAATGTTCTATTACCTCCCTTGTCAGATAAAGTCTGATTTATTCCAAAATGTGAATAGGTCCTTTTAGTTAGAATCCTTTGTTTTTACTGTTGTTCCCTAACCAGATGTTGCGGTATGATAATTGTGATTTTATCCAAATCGTGTTAATTAACTGATAACATTCTTCTACAAATAAGTACCCATTGCATATACTGTATGCGATCTGTCGAGATATAGTATTTTAATAATTATAAGAAGCGATAGTGGAATAAAATTGCTAGCATGTTGTGCAAAGGAAACAACGATAAAAACAGAGGAAAACACGTAATAGGACCTATCTACTTTTAGGGAGTATTCAGGGGCAGTAACTGACCGATGTCTCTCATTGGTACATAGAATAATGGGAAACAGTTATGAATCGAAATACCACTGCGGACATTTTGTTAATATATTTTCGACTCATTCGGCGGAACTTGTATAATTGCATCTGGAATGGAGGCTAATGGTGCTGGTCCGAAATTCAATATGGCCGTCATGCCTGGTAGCCATCTTGAATTTTTGTTATATAAATCATCTTCCCTAACCGTTGTGTGATTTGACTGGAAACATTCATTGTGGCATCGTGATGAATATTGTTCACATGTGTGCCACTGTCATCTTTCTCCACCCACCGGTCAGGGGTATCTCGAGCACAACTTCATACAGCCCAAAACAACCGACATAGTATTGCTAAATGAGTTCTCTCGATAAATAAAGTCTTTATTATTAGAGTCTACATCCGCTATGTCAAAGTCGATTATGTCGAATTATCCGGTTATCTCGAAGTATGATCAAAGTCCCGTTTCAGACACTATCATTTTACAAATAACTGGCTCTATTGATATCGAATTTCGTTACGTCAAACTTCGATTATGTCGAAGTATTTTGTTCGGTCCGACGGAATTCGACATAGCGGATGTAGACTGTATTATTATTATCAAATGAAAAAATTGAAAGTGAATGTCCCCACCCCAAAATATATAAAGAAGGTAAAAAGCAACGAGAAGGTTCCACAGACGGATCTGTAGTCCAGTGGTAACACGCTGGACGGGTAATCCAGGGATCGCAGGTTCGATCGCCCGTCTGAGCCTAATACAATTAACAGTCTTTCAGATGGGACGTTAAACCTGGGTCTCGTGTCGGTGCTTTACACTGTGCATGTAAAAGAACCAGAGGAGACTCTGGAATGGGTCTCTGTATGTATCATTGCACTATCCTCCAACAATCTAAAATGACTAATATCTTCAGGAGGCGTCGCTCATATGGGCAACCGGTAGCGACGATAAATAAACGTAAAACACACACGAGAAGGTTACATAATATACCTGTGAATTTTGAATTTTAGTATTTCAATAAGAACTAAAAATACGTTGAGAATGAATTGCGTTGACCTGACCCGAATCTGCTGAATGGCTGTATATTTAACAGTGTGACTCCATACACATACTCGGTTTTTTAATTAATGATATATTTTGATATTTGGATTATATTGAAAACCTAATTAAAGATATATTGATTGATTGTTAAAGTGTATGCAAGCCTGTCTACGATGATTAAAATTGGAAAACATGGTGGAAAATAAAACGACTTCTATTGAAACGAAATTGATTAGGTAGAAATCCAATTTCATGCGATTATTGTTACAGAAAGTGTGCACGTCGTGACATGTCGTGACGATGGTTTTGCTGATGTATGTTGTTAAAGCGCAGGCGTTTGTCTTCTCGACAATAACTATATGATTCAAATAATATTACGGCACAACATCCAAATCCCGTTAGTGTTATAACCTGTATGCATTTCCTGTGTGTGTTTTACGTTTATTTATCGTCGCTACCGGTTGCCCATATGAGCGACGCCTCCTGAAGAGATTAGTCCTCTTAGATATGTGGAGGATAGTGCAATGATACAGACAGAGACACATTCCAGAGTCTCCTCTGGTTCTTTTACGTGCACGGTGTACAGCATGACACGATACCTCGGTTTAAAGTCCCATCTGAAAGACTGTTAATGGTATTATGGTCAGACGGGGGATCGAACCTGCGATCCCTAGATGACCAGTATATCGTGTTAACCGCTTGACTACGTATCCCTCTGCATTTCTTCCTTTTGTAATAATGCTTTCATCTGTTATTCTCTCAACATATCTAGTAGAATTGATCCAAATTTTTCAAAATATAACTGATTGAATTTCAACTCGTGTGGTTAAATATCGATACAAAACCTGTTTGGTAAGAGAAATGACTGTATTAAAACCAATCAATTTTAAATATAGGTGTTTTTGATTTTGCGTACATTTTGATTACTCTAGTATGTAGATTTTGAATTTGATATTGACATAGTTTGTCGAAGTTTTCAGTTCAAATAGTACGAAAGCAAACTGAAAGTTAGCTGTAATTGAATAGTGTTTGAAATAAGTTTAATGCAAATATGACTGACATTTCAAAACACATAGAAACAGGACCATTTTATTTCCGGACTAATCATCCGTATGTATTACACATAGCAACTAATTCATGGTGACAATACTTCACTGTTTGAGTGTGAATGTTGAAGGGATGGTTATGATAGCTATACAAGGAAGTTACAAGCTGCGCTCACATTTATTATATACATTCAATGTCCCTGCACTGTTAACTACTGCAACGTACCGCCCTAATACTTCCTATACCAGACCCTGCACTGTTAACTACTGCAATGTGCCGCCCTTATACTTCCTATACCAGACCCTGCAATGTTAACTACTGCAATGTGCCGCCCTTATACTTCCTATACGAGACCATGCACTGTTAACTACTGCAATGTGCCGCCCTTATACTTCCTATACGAGACCATGCACTGTTAACTACTGCAATGTGCCGCCCTTATACTTCCTATACGAGACCCTGCAATATTAACTACTACAATGTGCCGCCCTTATACTTCCTATACGAGACCCTGCAATGTTAACTACTGCAATGTGCCGCCCTTATACTTACCATACGAGACCCTGCAATGTTAACTACTGCAATGTGCCACCGCTATACTTCCTCTACGAGACCCTGCAATATTAACTACTGCCATGTGCCGCGCTTATACTTACTATACGAGACCCTGCAATGTTAACTACTGCAATGTGCCGCCCCTATACATCCTATACCAGACCCTGCAATGTGCCACCCTTATACTTCCTATACGAGAACCTGCAATGTAAACTACTGCAATGTTCCACCCTATACTTCCTATACCAGACCCTGCAATGTGCCGCCCTTATACTTCCTATACCAGACCCTGCAATGTGCCACCCTTATACTTCCTATACCAGACCCTGCAATGTTAACTACTGCAATGTGCCACCCTTATGCTTCATATCCGAGACCCTGCAATGTTAACTACTGCAATGTTCCGCCCTTATACTTCCTATACGAGACCCTGCACTGTTAACTACTGCCATGTGCCGCCCTTATACTTCCTATACGAGACCCTGCAATGTTAACTACTGCAATGTGCCGCCCTTATACTTCCTATGCGAGACCCTGCAATGTTAACTACTGTAATGTGCCGCCCTTATACTTCATATCCGAGACCCTGCAATGTTAACTACCGCAATGTGCCGCCCTTATACTTCCTATACGAGACCCTGCAATGTTAACTACTGCAATGTGCCACCCTTATACTTCCTATACCAGACCCTGCAATGTTAACTACTGCAATGTGCCACCCTTATACTTCATATCCGAGACCCTGCAATGCTAACTACTGCAATGTGCCGCCCCTATACTTCCTATACCAGACCCTGCAATGTGCCACCCTAATACTTCCTATACGAGAACCTGCAATGTAAACTACTGCAATGTTCCACCCTATACTTCCTATACCAGACCCTGCAATGTGCCGCCCTATACTTCCTATACCAGACCCTGCAATGTGCCGCCCTTATACTTCCTATACCAGACCCTGCAATGTGCCGCCCTTATACTTCCTATACCAGACCCTGCAATGTGCCGCCCTATACTTCCTATACCAGACCCTGCAATGTGCCGCCCTTATACTTCCTATACCAGACCCTGCAATGTTCCACCCTATACTTTCTATACCAGACCCTGCAATGTGCCGCCCTTATACTTCCTATACCAGACCCTGCAATGTGCCACCCTTATACTTCCTATACCAGACCCTGCAATGTTCCACCCTATACTTCCTATACCAGACCCTGCAATGTGCCGCCCTTATACTTCCTATACGAGACCCTGCAATGTAAACTACTGCAATGTGCCGCTACTATACTTCCTATACGAGACCCTGCAATGTTAACTACTGCAAGGTACCGCCCATATACTTCCTATACGAGACCCTGCAATGTTAACTACTGCAATGTTCCGCCCTTATACTTCATATCCGAGACAGGGCAATGTTAACTACTGCAATGTGCCGCCCTTATACTTCCTATGCCAGACCCTGCAATGTTAACTACTGCAATGTGCAGCCCTTATACTTCCTATACGAGACCCTACAATGTTACCTACTGCAATGTGCCGCCCTTATACTTCCTATACGAGACCCTGCAATGTTAACTACTGCAATGTGCCGCCCTTATACTTCCTATACGAGACCCTGCAATGTTACCTGCAATGTGCCGCACTTATACTTCCAATACGAGACCCTGCAATGTTAACTACTGCAATGTGCCGCCCTTATACTTCCTATACGAGACCCTGCAATGTTAACTACTGCAATGTGCCGCCCTTATACTTCCTATACGAGACCCTGCAATGTTAACTACTGCAATGTGCCGCCCTTATACTTCCTATACGAGACCCTGCAATGTTAACTACTGCAATGTGCCGCCCTTATACTTCCTATACGAGACCCTGCAATGTTAACTACTGCAATGTGCCGCCCTTATACTTCCTATACGAGACCCTGCAATGTTAACTACTGCAATGTGCCGCCCTTATACTTCCTATACGAGACCCTGCAATGTTAACTACTGCAATGTGCCGCCCTTATACTTCCTATACGAGACCCTGCAATGTTAACTACTGCAATGTGCCGCCCTTATACTTCCTATACCAGACCCTGCAATGTTAACTACTGCAATGTGCCGCCCTTATACTTCCTATACGAGACCCTGCAATGTTAACTACTGCAATGTGCCGCCCTTATACTTCCTATACGAGACCCTGCAATGTTAACTACTGCAATGTGCCGCTCTTATACTTCCTATACCAGACCCTGCAATGTAAACTACTGCAATGTGCCGCCCTTATACTTCCTATACGAGACCCTGCAATGTTAGCTACTGCAATGTGCCGCCCTTATACTTCCTATACGAGACCCTGCAATGTTAACTACTGCAATGTGCCGCCCTTATACTTCCTATACCAGACCCTGCAATGTTAACTATTGCAATGTGCCGCCCTTATACTTCCTATACGAGACCCTGCAATGTTAACTACTGCAATGTGCCGCCCTTATACTTCCTATACGAGACCCGGCAATGCTAACTACTGCAATGTGCCGCCCTTATACTGCCTATACGAGACCCTGCAATGTTAACTACTGCAATGTGCCGCCCTTATACTTCCTATACCAGACCCTGCAATGTTAACTACTGCAATGTGCCGCCCTTATGCTTCCTATACGAGACCCTGCAATGTTAACTACTGCAATGTGCCGCCCTTATACTTCCTATACGAGACCCTGCAATGTTAACTACTGCAATGTGCGGCGCTTATACTTCCTATACCAGACCCTGCAATGTTAACTACTGCAATGTGCCGCCCTTATACTTCCTATGCGAGTCCCTGCAATGTTAACTACTGCAATGTGCCACCCTTATACTTCCTATACGAGACCCTGCAATGTTAACTACTGCAAAGTGCCGCCCTTATACTTCCTATACGAGTCCCTGCAATGTTAACTACTGCAATGTGCGGCGCTTATACTTCCTATACCAGACCCTGCAATGTAAACTACTGCAATGTGCCGCCCTTATACTTCCTATACGAGACCCTGCAATGTTAACTACTGCAATGTACCGCCCTTATACTTCCTATACGAGACCCTGCAATGTTAACTACTGCAATGTACCGCTCTTATACTTCCTATACCAGACCTTGCAATGTAAACTACTGCAATGTGCCGCCATTATACTTCCTATACGAGACCATGTAATGTTAGCTACTGCAATGTGCCGCCCTTATACTTCCTATACGAGACCCTGCAATGTTAACTACTGCAATGTGCGGCGCTTATACTTCCTATACCAGACCCTGCAATGTTAACTATTGCAATGTGCCGCCCTTATACTTCCTATACGAGACCCTGCAATGTTACCTACTGCAATGTGCCACACTTATACTTCCAATACGAGACCCTGCAATGTTAACTATTGCAATGTGCCGCCCTTATACTTCCTATACGAGACCCTGCAATGTTAACTACTGCAATGTGCCGCCCTTATACTTCCTATACGAGACCCTGCAATGCTAACTACTGCAATGTGCCGCCCTTATACTGCCTATACGAGACCCTGCAATGTTAACTACTGCAATGTGCCGCCCTTATACTTCCTATACCAGACCCTGCAATGTTAACTACTGCAATGTGCCGCCCTTATGCTTCCTATACGAGACCCTGCAATGTTAACTACTGCAATGTGCCACACTTATACTTCCAATACGAGACCCTGCAATGTTAACTATTGCAATGTGCCGCCCTTATACTTCCTATACGAGACCCTGCAATGTTAACTACTGCAATGTGCCGCCCTTATACTTCCTATACGAGACCCTGCAATGTTAACTACTGCAATGTGCCGCCCTTATACTTCCTATACCAGACCCTGCAATGTTAACTACTGCAATGTGCCACCCTTATGCTTCCTATACGAGACCCTGCAATGTTAACTACTGCAATGTGCGGCGCTTATACTTCCTATACCAGACCCTGCAATGTTAACTACTGCAATGTGCCGCCCTTATACTTCCTATACCAGACCCTGCAATGTTAACTACTGCAATGTGCCGCCCTTATACTTCCTATACGAGACCCTGCAATGTTAACTACTGCAATGTGCCACCCTTATACTTCCTATACGAGACCCTGCAATGTTAACTATTGCAATGTGCCGCCCTTATACTTCCTATACGAGACCCTGCAATGTTAACTACTGCAATGTGCCGCCCTTATACTTCCTATACGAGACCCGGCAATGCTAACTACTGCAATGTGCCGCCCTTATACTTCCTATACCAGACCCTGCAATGTTAACTACTGCAATGTGCCGCCCTTATGCTTCCTATACGAGACCCTGCAATGTTAACTACTGCAATGTGCCACACTTATACTTCCAATACGAGACCCTGCAATGTTAACTATTGCAATGTGCCGCCCTTATACTTCCTATACGAGACCCTGCAATGTTAACTACTGCAATGTGCCGCCCTTATACTTCCTATACGAGACCCTGCAATGTTAACTACTGCAATGTGCCGCCCTTATACTTCCTATACCAGACCCTGCAATGTTAACTACTGCAATGTGCCGCCCTTATGCTTCCTATACGAGACCCTGCAATGTTAACTACTGCAATGTGCCACCCTTATACTTCCTATACGAGACCCTGCAATGTTAACTATTGCAATGTGCCGCCCTTATACTTCCTATACGAGACCCTGCAATGTTAACTACTGCAATGTGCCGCCCTTATACTTCCTATACGAGTCCCTGCAATGTTAACTACTGCAATGTGCCGCCCTTATACTTCCTATACGAGACCCTGCAATGTTAACTACTGCAATGTGCGGCGCTTATACTTCCTATACCAGACCCTGCAATGTAAACTACTGCAATGTGCCGCCCTTATACTTCCTATACGAGACCCTGCAATGTTAACTACTGCAATGTACCGCCCTTATACTTCCTATACGAGACCCTGCAATGTTAACTACTGCAATGTACCGCTCTTATACTTCCTATACCAGACCCTGCAATGTAAACTACTGCAATGTGCCGCCCTTATACTTCCTATACGAGACCCTGCAATGTTAACTACTGCAATGTGCCGCCCTTATACTTCCTATACGAGACCCTGCAATGTTAACTACTGCAATGTGCCGCCCTTATACTTCCTATACCAGACCCTGCAATGTTAACTACTGCAATGTGCCGCCCTTATACTTCCTATACGAGACCCTGCAATGTTAACTACTGCAATGTGCCGCCCTTATACTTCCTATACGAGACCCTGCAATGTTAACTACTGCAATGTGCGCCCTTATACTTCCTATACGAGACCCTGCAATGTTAACTACTGCAATGTGCCGCCCTTATACTTCCTATACGAGACCCTGCAATGTTAACTACTGCAATGTGCCGCCCTTATACTTCCTATACGAGACCCTGCAATGTTAACTACTGCAATGTGCCGCCCTTATACTTCCTATACGAGACCCTGCAATGTTAACTACTGCAATGTGCCGCCCTTATACTTCCTATACGAGACCCTGCAATGTTAACTACTGCAATGTGCCGCCCTTATACTTCCTATACGAGACCCTGCAATGTTAACTACTGCAATGTGCCGCCCTTATACTTCCTATACGAGACCCTGCAATGTTAACTACTGCAATGTGCCGCCCTTATACTTCCTATACGAGACCCTGCAATGTTAACTACTGCAATGTGCCGCCCTTATACTTCCTATACGAGACCCTGCAATGTTAACTACTGCAATGTGCCGCCCTTATACTTCCTATACGAGACCCTGCAATGTTAACTACTGCAATGTGCCGCCCTTATACTTCCTATACGAGACCCTGCAATGTTAACTACTGCAATGTGCCGCCCTTATACTTCCTATACGAGACCCTGCAATGTTAACTACTGCAATGTGCCGCCCTTATACTTCCTATACGAGACCCTGCAATGTTAACTACTGCAATGTGCCGCCCTTATACTTCCTATACCAGACCCTGCAATGTTAACTACTGCAATGTGCCGCCCTTATACTTCCTATACGAGACCCTGCAATGTTAACTACTGCAATGTGCCACACTTATACTTCCAATACGAGACCCTGCAATGTTAACTATTGCAATGTGCCGCCCTTATACTTCCTATACGAGACCCTGCAATGTTAACTACTGCAATGTGCCGCCCTTATACTTCCTATACGAGACCCTGCAATGTTAACTACTGCAATGTGCCGCCCTTATACTTCCTATACGAGACCCTGCAATGTTAACTACTGCAATGTGCCGCCCTTATACTTCCTATACCAGACCCTGCAATGTTAACTACTGCAATGTGCCGCCCTTATACTTCCTATACGAGACCCTGCAATGTTAACTACTGCAATGTGCCGCCCTTATACTTCCTATACGAGACCCTGCAATGTTAACTACTGCAATGTGCCGCCCTTATACTTCCTATACGAGACCCTGCAATGTTAACTACTGCAATGTGCCGCCCTTATACTTCCTATACGAGACCCTGCAATGTTAACTACTGCAATGTGCCGCCCTTATACTTCCTATACGAGACCCTGCAATGTTAACTACTGCAATGTGCCGCCCTTATACTTCCTATACGAGACCCTGCAATGTTAACTACTGCAATGTGCCGCCCTTATACTTCCTATACGAGACCCTGCAATGTTAACTACTGCAATGTGCCGCCCTTATACTTCCTATACGAGACCCTGCAATGTTAACTACTGCAATGTGCCGCCCTTATACTTCCTATACGAGACCCTGCAATGTTAACTACTGCAATGTGCGGCGCTTATACTTCCTATACCAGACCCTGCAATGTTAACTACTGCAATGTGCCGCCCTTATACTTCCTATACCAGACCCTGCAATGTTAACTATTGCAATGTGCCGCCCTTATACTTCCTATACGAGACCCTGCAATGTTAACTACTGCAATGTGCCACACTTATACTTCCAATACGAGACCCTGCAATGTTAACTATTGCAATGTGCCGCCCTTATACTTCCTATACGAGACCCTGCAATGTTAACTACTGCAATGTGCCGCCCTTATACTTCCTATACGAGACCCTGCAATGTTAACTACTGCAATGTGCCGCCCTTATACTTCCTATACGAGACCCTGCAATGTTAACTACTGCAATGTGCCGCCCTTATACTTCCTATACCAGACCCTGCAATGTTAACTACTGCAATGTGCCGCCCTTATACTTCCTATACGAGACCCTGCAATGTTAACTACTGCAATGTGCCGCCCTTATACTTCCTATACGAGACCCTGCAATGTTAACTACTGCAATGTGCCGCCCTTATACTTCCTATACGAGACCCTGCAATGTTAACTACTGCAATGTGCCGCCCTTATACTTCCTATACGAGACCCTGCAATGTTAACTACTGCAATGTGCCGCCCTTATACTTCCTATACGAGACCCTGCAATGTTAACTACTGCAATGTGCCGCCCTTATACTTCCTATACCAGACCCTGCAATGTTAACTACTGCAATGTGCCGCCCTTATACTTCCTATACGAGACCCTGCAATGTTAACTACTGCAATGTGCCGCCCTTATACTTCCTATACGAGACCCTGCAATGTTAACTACTGCAATGTGCCGCCCTTATACTTCCTATACGAGACCCTGCAATGTTAACTACTGCAATGTGCCGCCCTTATACTTCCTATACGAGACCCTGCAATGTTAACTACTGCAATGTGCCGCCCTTATACTTCCTATACGAGACCCTGCAATGTTAACTACTGCAATGTGCCGCCCTTATACTTCCTATACGAGACCCTGCAATGTTAACTACTGCAATGTGCGGCGCTTATACTTCCTATACCAGACCCTGCAATGTTAACTACTGCAATGTGCCGCCCTTATACTTCCTATACGAGACCCTGCAATGTTAACTACTGCAATGTGCCACCCTTATTCTTCCTATTCGAGACCCTGCAATGTTAACTACTGCAAAGTGCCGCCCTTATACTTCCTATACGAGTCCCTGCAATGTTAACTACTGCAATGTGCCGCCCTTATACTTCCTATACGAGACCCTGCAATGTTAACTACTGCAATGTGCGGCGCTTATACTTCCTATACCAGACCCTGCAATGTTAACTACTGCAATGTGCCGCCCTTATACTTCCTATGCGAGTCCCTGCAATGTTAACTACTGCAATGTGCCACCCTTATTCTTCCTATTCGAGACCCTGCAATGTTAACTACTGCAAAATGCCGCCCTTATACTTCATATACGAGTCCCTGCAATGTTAACTACTGCAATGTGCCGCCCTTATACTTCCTATACGAGACCCTGCAATGTTAACTACTGCAATGTGCGGCGCTTATACTTCCTATACCAGACCCTGCAATGTTAACTACTGCAATGTGCCGCCCTTATACTTCCTATACGAGACCCTGCAATGTTAACTACTGCAATGTGCCGCCCTTATACTTCCTATACGAGACCCTGCAATGTTAACTACTGCAATGTGCCGCCCTTATACTTCCTATACGAGACCCTGCAATGTTAACTACTGCAATGTGCCGCCCTTATACTTCCTATACGAGACCCTGCAATGTTAACTACTGCAATGTGCCGCCCTTATACTTCCTATACGAGACCCTGCAATGTTAACTACTGCAATGTGCGGCGCTTATACTTCCTATACCAGACCCTGCAATGTTAACTACTGCAATGTGCCGCCCTTATACTTCCTATACCAGACCCTGCAATGTTAACTACTGCAATGTGCCGCCCTTATACTTCCTATACGAGACCCTGCAATGTTAACTACTGCAATGTGCCGCACTTATACTTCCTATACGAGACCCTGCAATGTTAACTACTGCAATGTGCCGCCCTTATACTTCCTATACGAGACCCTGCAATGTTAACTACTGCAATGTGCCGCCCTTATACTTCCTATACGAGACCCTGCAATGTTAACTACTGCAATGTGCCGCCCTTATACTTCCTATACGAGACCCTGCAATGTTAACTACTGCAATGTGCCGCCCTTATACTTCCTATACCAGACCCTGCAATGTTAACTACTGCAATGTGCCGCCCTTATACTTCCTATACGAGACCCTGCAATGTTAACTACTGCAATGTGCCGCCCTTATACTTCCTATACGAGACCCTGCAATGTTAACTACTGCAATGTACCGCTCTTATACTTCCTATACCAGACCCTGCAATGTAAACTACTGCAATGTGCCGCCCTTATACTTCCTATACGAGACCATGTAATGTTAGCTACTGCAATGTGCCGCCCTTATACTTCCTATACGAGACCCTGCAATGTTAACTACTGCAATGTGCCGCCCTTATACTTCCTATACCAGACCCTGCAATGTTAACTATTGCAATGTGCCGCCCTTATACTTCCTATACGAGACCCTGCAATGTTACCTACTGCAATGTGCCACACTTGTACTTCCAATACGAGACCCTGCAATGTTAACTATTGCAATGTGCCGCCCTTATACTTCCTATACGAGACCCTGCAATGTTAACTACTGCAATGTGCCGCCCTTATACTTCCTATACGAGACCCGGCAATGCTAACTACTGCAATGTGCCGCCCTTATACTTCCTATACGAGACCCTGCAATGTTAACTACTGCAATGTGCCGCCCTTATACTTCCTATACCAGACCCTGCAATGTTAACTACTGCAATGTGCCGCCCTTATACTTCCTATACGAGACCCTGCAATGTTAACTACTGCAATGTGCCACACTTATACTTCCAATACGAGACCCTGCAATGTTAACTATTGCAATGTGCCGCCCTTATACTTCCTATACGAGACCCTGCAATGTTAACTACTGCAATGTGCCGCCCTTATACTTCCTATACGAGACCCTGCAATGTTAACTACTGCAATGTGCCGCCCTTATACTTCCTATACGAGACCCTGCAATGTTAACTACTGCAATGTGCCGCCCTTATACTTCCTATACGAGACCCTGCAATGTTAACTACTGCAATGTGCCGCCCTTATACTTCCTATACGAGACCCTGCAATGTTAACTACTGCAATGTGCCGCCCTTATACTTCCTATACGAGACCCTGCAATGTTAACTACTGCAATGTGCCGCCCTTATA
>CM026402.1:19712664-19778293 GCA_014843695.1 Archivesica marissinica
ATAGTGAGAGAGAACCCAGGATAAGATAATATTATAGTGAGAGAACCCAGGATAAGATAATATTATAGTGAGAGAGAACCCAGGATAAGATAATATTATAGTGAGAGAGAACCCAGGATAAGATAATATTATAGTGAGAGAGAACCCAGGATAAGATATTATAGTGAGAGAGAACCCAGGATAAGATAATATTATAGTGAGAGAGAACCCAGGATAAGATAATATTATAGTGAGAGAACCCAGGATAAGATAATATTATAGTGAGAGAGAACCCAGGATAAGATAATATTATAGTGAGAGAGAACCCAGGATAAGATAATATTATAGTGAGAGAGAACCCAGGATAAGATATTATAGTGAGAGAGAACCCAGGATAAGATAATATAGTGAGAGAGAACCCAGGATAAGATATTATAGTGAGAGAGAACCCAGGATAAGATAATATTATAGTGAGAGAGAACCCAGGATAAGATAATATTATAGTGAGAGAGAACCCAGGATAAGATAATATATAGTGAGAGAGAACCCAGGATAAGATAATATTATAGTGAGAGAGAACCAGGATAAGATATATTATAGTGAGAGAGAACCCAGGATAGATAATATTATAGTGAGAGAGAACCCAGGATAAGATAATATATAGTGAGAGAGAACCCAGATAAGATAATATTTAGTGAGAGAACCCAGGATAAGAATATTATAGTGAGAGAGAACCAGGATAAGATAATATTATAGAGAGAGAACCCAGGATAAGATAATATTATAGTGAGAGAGAACCCAGGATAAGATAATATTATAGTGAGAGAGAACCCAGGATAAGATATTATAGTGAGAGAGAACCCAGGATAAGATAATATTATAGTGAGAGAGAACCAGGATAAGATTATTATAGTGAGAGAGAACCCAGGATAAGATTTAGTGAGAGAGAACCCAGGATAAGATAATATAGTGAGAGAGAACCCAGGATAAGATAATATTATAGTGAGAGAGAACCCAGGATAAGATAATATTATAGTGAGAGAGAACCCAGGATAAGATAATATTATAGTGAGAGAGAACCCAGGATAAGATAATATTATAGTGAGAGAGAACCCAGGATAAGATAATATTAAGTGAGAGAGAACCCAGGATAAGATAATATTATAGTGAGAGAGAACCCAGGATAAGATAATATTATAGTGAGAGAGAACCCAGGATAAGATAATATTATAGTGAGAGAGAACCCAGGATAAGATATTATTATAGTGAGAGAGAACCCAGGATAAGATAATATTATAGTGAGAGAGAACCCAGGATAAGATAATATTATAGTGAGAGAGAACCCAGGATAAGATAATATTATAGTGAGAGAGAACCCAGGATAAGATAATATTATAGTGAGAGAGAACCCAGGATAAGATATTATTATACTTATGAAATAGTGACTCTGTATAGTAGAGGAAGACTCCAGGCCTCGAAGTTATAATACTTTTCTCAAATCTCAAAAAATTGAGCTCCAGTGATTTGATTGATTCTGAGATTGGTTGAGCTTGAGATTGGAGAACAAGTTTTATAACCTCTAGACCAGGTGTTCCACCACGCCTTGGGTTGATATATGGGTATATCCCTGTGCACAAACACTTGTTCCAGACATGGGTATATCCCTGTGTACAAACACTTGTTCCAGACCTGGGTATATCCCTGTGTACAAACACTTGTTCCAGACATGGGTATATCCCTGTGTGCAAACACTTGTTCCAGACATGGGTATATCCCTGTGTACAAACACTTGTTCCAGACCTGGGTATATCCCTGTGTACAAACACTTGTTCCAGACCTGGGTATATCCCTGTGTACAAACACTTGTTCCAGACATGGGTATATCCCTGTGTACAAACACTTGTTCCAGTCATGGGTATATCCCTGTGTACAAACACTTGTTCCAGACATGGGTATATCTCTGTGTACAAACACTTGTTCCAGACATGGGTATATCCCTGTGTACAAACACTTGTTCCAGACATGAGTATATCCCTGTGTGCAAACACTTGTTCCAGACATGGGTATATCCCTGTGCACAAACACTTGTTCCAGACATGGGTATATCCCTGTGCACAAACACTTGTTCCAGACATGGATATATCCCTGTGTACAAACACTTGTTCCAGACATGGGTATATCACTGTGTGCAACAGACATGGATATATCACTGTGTGCAAACACTTGTTCCAGACATGGATATATCCCTGTGCACACACACTTGTTCCAGACATGGGTATATCACTGTGTGCAACAGACATGGATATATCACTGTGTGCAAACACTTGTTCCAGACATGGGTATATCACTGTGTGCAAACACTTGTTCCAGACATGGGTATATCACTGTGTGCAACAGACATGGATATATCCCTGTGCACACACACTTGTTCCAGACATGGATATATCACTGTGTGCAAACACTTGTTCCAGACATGAGTATATCCCTGTGCACAAACACTTGTTCCAGTCATGGGTATATCCCTGTGTACAAACACTTGTTCCAGACATGGGTATATCCCTGTGCACAAACACTTGTTCCAGACATGGGTATATCCCTGTGCACAAACACTTGTTCCAGACATGGGTATATCTCTGTGCACAAACACTTGTTCCAGACATGGATATATTCCTGTGTACAAACACTTGTTCCTGACATGGGTATATCCCTATGTACAAACACTTGTTCCAGACATGGGTATATCCCTGTGTACAAACACTTGTTCCAGACATTGGTATATCCCTGTGCACAAACACTTGTTCCAGACATGGGTATATCCCTGTGTACAAACACTTGTTCCAGACATGGGTATATCACTGTGTGCAACAGACATGGATATATCACTGTGTGCAAACACTTGTTCCAGACATGGATAGATCCCTGTGCACACACACTTGTTCCAGACATGGGTATATCACTGTGTACAACAGACATGGATATATCACTGTGTGCAAACACTTGTTCCAGACATGGGTATATCCCTGTGCACAAACACTTGTTCCAGACATGGATATATCACTGTGTGCAAACACTTGTTCCAGACATGGGTATATCCCTGTGCACAAACACTTGATCCAGACATGGGTATATCCCTGTGTACAAACACTTATTCCAGACATGGGTATATCCCTGTGTGCAAACACTTGTTCCAGACATGGATATATCACTGTGTACAAACACTTGTTCCAGACATGGGTATATCACTGTGTGCAAACACTTGTTCCAGACATGGATATATCACTGTGTACAAACACTTGTTCCAGACATGGGTATATCCCTGTGTGCAAACACATGTTCCATACATGATTATATCCCTGTGCACAAACACTTGTTCCAGACATGGATATATCCCTGTGCACAAACACTTGTTCCAGACATGGGTATATCCCTGTGCACAAACACTTGTTCCAGACATGGGTATATCCCTGTGTACAAACACTTGTTCCAGACATGGGTATATCCCTGTGTGCAAACACTTGTTCCAGACATGAGTATATCCCTGTGCACAAACACTTGTTCCAGACATGAGTATATCCCTGTGTGCAAACACTTGTTCCAGACATGAGTATATCCCTGTGTACAAACACTTGTTCCAGACATGAGTATATCCCTGTGTGCAAACACTTGTTCCAGACATGGGTATATCCCTGTGTGCAAACACTTGTTCCAGACATGGGTATATCCCTGTGTACAAACACTTGTTCCAGACATGGATATATCCCTGTGCACAAACACTTGTTCCAGACATGAGTATATCCCTAGCCTTAAGCTTTCACATGTCACACAATGTGTTCTGACTACAGTATGCGAGTAGTTTACTCTAAATCAAATCTTCTACTTTCAGGTTCATACTTTGCTGTGAATGCGTCCTATTCTCACCAGTACACTGATCTGCGTCGCCCTCACGGCACTCTCCGGTCATCCATGACCTTCCCTCAACCGATGTCCATGACTCTGCCAACAGCACCATCACTGCTGTTTCCACCAGCTGTGAACTTTGGGCAGCCATTGAATGCAATGGTCACTGGCACTGGAGCTGTATCAGCCAATCAATTCAGACCAATGAATCTTTCCCATAATGCAACAGCTGCTGTATGTCAGGTAGCGGGAATTAGCATATCACTGACTGGGTTGCAATCCCAGTCCGGATTGCAGCCACAGACTGGATTACATTTACAGACTGGATTACAATCACAAACTGGATTATGTTCACAGACTGGGTTACAACCCCAGACTGGATTACATTTACAGACTGGATTACAATCACAGACTGGATTATCTTCACAGACTGGGTTACAACCCCAGACTGGATTACATTTACAGACTGGATTACAATCACAGACTGGATTATCTTCACAGACTGGGTTACAGTCACAGACTGGTCTACACTCCCAAACTGGTCTACAATCCCCAACTGGTTTGCAATCCCTGACTTCTCAACATATGCAAAGCACAAATAGTTGTTTACAGTCTAGTTCTAATCAATTTGGTTCCAGTTCTTCTGGGGGTCTGTCAAATGCACAGCAGAGTACCAGCGGATCAGCTAGTACCAGCAATTTGTTGTGGCCGCCAATTATCAGCATGACATCTGATTTTGGTGGTCAAAAGAGACTACCTCTCCGAGCCAGGAGAAAGAATATATGTTCAGGAAAGGCATTGCCAAAACCGGTTGCAATTCGCAATATTTCAGGCCTTGCATCTACGGCTTTAGGTACAAACTTAGATACACCGGCAGAAATAGAGAAACCAAAGGCCCGTGTGTTCTTTGCCCGTGTATTAGTAGGTAAATACACGACTGGTAATCCGAAGTTGAGGAAGCCGCCCCCACTTTATTCCAACAGTGATCAGTTTGGAAAGTGCTACGATTCGTGTGTGGACAGTGAAGCGAGCCCGAAGATCTTTGTAGTATTTGATAGTACCCAAGCTTACCCTGAGTACCTGCTTGAATACACATACGGCGGAGAAAAGCTGTTTTATGATTAACTTGTGTTGAATATGTAAATAGAATTGTTAAATATTCACGCTGTATAATTTTAAGCCGATTTGTCTTTCCACAAACAGTTACTGGTAACACAAATAAGCTGCAAAGAGCTGGGAATAGAAAGCCCAAGTGTGAATAAAATGCTACATAATATCTTAAAGTTGTATTCCTGTTAAAGAAACATACAGTGTACACGGGACACTCGCATAGTGTACATGGGACACTCACATACAGTGTACACGGGACACTCGCATAGTGTACATGGGACACTCACATACAGTGTACACGGGACACTCGCATAGTGTACATGGGACACTCACATACAGTGTACACGGGACACTCGCATAGTGTACATGGGACACTCACATACAGTGTACACGGGACACTCGCATAGTGTACATGGGACACTCACATACAGTGTACACGGGACACTCGCATAGTGTACATGGGACACTCACATACAGTGTACACGGGACACTCGCATAGTGTACATGGGACACTCACATACAGTGTACACGGGACACTCGCATAGTGTACATGGGACACTCACATACAGTGTACACGGGACACTCGCATAGTGTACATGGGACACTCACATACAGTGTACACGGGACACTCGCATAGTGTACATGGGACACTCACATACAGTGTACACGGGACACTCGCATAGTGTACATGGGACACTCACATACAGTGTACACGGGACACTCACATACAGTGTACGCGGGACACTCGCATAGTGTACATGGGACACTCACATACAGTGTACGCGGGACACTCGTATAGTGTACATGGGACACTCACATACAGTGTACACGGGACACTCACATACAGTGTACGCGGGACACTCACATACAGTGTACACGGGACACTCACATACAGTGTACATGGGACACTCACATACAGTGTACACGGGACACTCACATACAGTGTACAAGGACACTAACTACAGTGTACACGGACACTCACATACAGTGTCAAGGGACACTCACATACAGTGTACGCGGGAAACTCACATACAGTGTACGCAGGACACTCACATACAGTGTACACGGGACACTCACATACAGTGTACACGGGACACTCACATACAGTGTACGCGGGACACTCACATACAGTGTACATGGGACACTCACATACAGTGTAGATGGGACACTCACATACAGTGTACATGGGACACTCACATACAGTGTACGCGGGACACTCACATACAGTGTACACGGGACACTCACATACAGTGTACACGGGACACTTGCATACAGTGTACATGGGACACTCACATACAGTGTAGGCGGGACACTCACATACAGTGTACATGGGACACTCACATACAGTGTAGGTGGGACACTCACATACAGTGTACATGGGACACTCACATACAGTGTACATGGGAACTCACATACAGTGTACGCGGGACACTCACATACAGTGTACATGGGACACTCACATACAGTGTACACGGGACACTCACATACAGTGTACACGGGACACTCACATACAGTGTACGCGGGACACTCATATACAGTGTACATTCACATACAGTGTACGTGGGACACTCACATACAGTGTACGCGGGACACTCACATACAGTGTACATGGGACACTCACATACAGTGTACACGGGACACTCACATACAGTGTACGCGGGACACTTGCATACAGTGTACACGGGACACTCACATACAGTGTAGGCGGGACACTCGTGCTTTGGACGACTTAAATATTGAGTAAATATGTCAAATCAGAAGCATATTGTACTTTTTAAAACTATTTATCGTTCCGTTGACCCGTAAAGAATGGCGGCCAATTATAAAGTTTTATCAACATTGCAGTGCCTCGCTTTCGATTCAAGTACGTCATTAATTAAGTCACGTGCTAATAGGCCTATTATTAGGATTAATGCGAGTCAATAATTTCACGGACAATCCGTCCAGTTTCCCCAGGCGTTGATATGATTAGAAACTCAATACGGCCCAATTAATAGTCTCGGTGTTAAAAATATATTTATTTGACTGACCAGGCAAAATATATCGACGCCTGTTCCCAGGCTACTGAAGCGTGACAAACGGAAAAAATATCCTAAAGTACATAAATGTTAAAACGGTTTGATTTCTTTTTTTCTGCAAAACTTGGGGTAGTAGCAAATACATCTTTATGGTAGCAATCCGTTTTAAAAATTGTTACAGTTATCTTGCACAGGAATATAACTTTAAAATAGGGGGGGGGGGAATTGTATTCAGTTTTATTTATGTTTTATATGTTGCCCAATACAGGTGTGGCCTCCGTGGTCCAGTGGTAGAGCATCGGATTTGGAATCGATCGGTCCCGGGTTCGATACTCAGTCAAGCCACGTATGTAGTGTCATTGAGCAAAGCACCTCACACACATTGCTTAGTACTGGTTAACCACTTAGGTCGGCTAAGCCTGCCCAGGAAAACATGTCTACGTCCCCGCAAGAGGTTTGACATTAATGGAACATACATACAATATATGGAAAATGAGAAATGGTGGGGTTTAGGCTAAGCATTTATTTAAATTAGGGAGAAGTTAAGTTGTAAGGTGTTTGTTGACTCGGAAATCTCCCTCTATGTATATTACATTATATATGAAAAACGCTCCCCCCCGAGCTGAAAATAGGGAGAAGCAGGACAGCTAAGGGAGGAAGACTAGTTCTCCCAAAATCTCCCATCCAGCTTGAGCCATAGAAGTACGTAGGTACGTGCAAGTATTACAGTAAAAATGAGTAGCAATTTATAAATCTTGGTCCAGTTTCCGTGTGATCATTTATTACTTATTTATTCCAAGCATGAACAAGTTATTGATGACAACATATGTCTGTAATTTTATAGTTTATGCAAATTACTTTTGTATTGATTTGTGAAACAAATTCTTACAACATTAATTGAATCGCTATCAAAAACATCACTTGTGATTGAATCCATCGCCAATAAGAAGGGATACCGTAGATAGATTTCTTTATTTATAGAGGGTGACCTAATTAGTTCTGAACTAATCTTCCGTAGGGTTCTCAAATTTCATTGAAATGAGGCAATACGGACTGTGTCTTGCCTAAGGAGGCTACCGCCGTTGAAGGTTGTACTCTTGTTGCGCTTGGTTTAACAGGGACATAATTATATAACATGGATAGACTATAGTCAAAACTGTCTTGAGCAGCCAGCCAATGAAATGACAGAAAATGATTGCTTAGCACAGATGGCTGCTTAATAGAGGGCAAATAAAACCACATATACGCTTTCATCCGAGCCAACGAGCGTGATTAATATAAGTTATTAAAACTTGCTTCGCAATCGTTGTAAAATAAATAAAATTAAAAAAATAAAACAATTTATTGTGAATCTGGAAACTGGCTGCTTAATACAGGTTGGCTGTTTAATGGAACCACTAACACAGGTTTCACTGTACATATAACAGGGTTGTAAATCTTATACTCTGTACAGGTTGGCTGCTTAACTCTTTTCAGCATCAAATAAATTCAGAGCATGTGCAAACAACATAGATCCAGATCAGATCAACGGTGGTGTAACGCCGTGTCTGATCTGGATCTATGCTGTTTGCTATTCGTACAGGTGCTTCAGCTCCACTGTCTAAAGAGCAATCGGCATACATCCTGATCAGACGGCATGTTCTGTTCGCTTTATGCGACATTGGTGGTAATAGAGTTAATGGAGGTAACAACAGTTTCCAGATTCCCAATATGTAGCACAGGTAGCTGCTTAATAGAAGGCAAATAAAACAACATATTGGGAATCTGGAAACTGGCTGCTTAATACAGGTTGGCTGTTTAATGGAGGTAACCACTAACACAGGTTTCACTGTACACATAGCAGGGCTGTAAATCTTATATATGTTGTACAGGTTGGCTGTTTATTGGAGGTAACCACTAACACAGGTTTCACTGTGTACATAGCAGGGCTGTAAATCTTATATGTTGTACAGGTTGGCTGTTTAATGGAGGTAACCACTAACACAGGTTTCACTGTACACATAGCAGGGCTGTAAATCTTATATATGTTGTACAGGTTGGCTGTTTATTGGAGGTAACCACTAACACAGGTTTCACTGTGTACATAGCAGGGCTGTAAATCTTATATGTTGTACAGGTTGGCTGTTTAATGGAGGTAACCACTAACACAGGTTTCACTGTACACATAGCAGGGCTGTAAATCTTATATATGTTGTACAGGTTGGCTGTTTATTGGAGGTAACCACTAACACAGGTTTCACTGTGTACATAGCAGGGCTGTAAATCTTATATGTTGTACACGTTGGCTGTTTAATGGAGGTAACCACTACCACAGGTTTCACTGTACATATAGCAGGGCTGTAAATCTTATATATGTTGTACAGGTTGGCTGTTTATTGGAGGTAACCACTAACACAGGTTTCACTGTGTACATAGCAGGGCTGTAAATCTTATATGTTATACAGGTTGGCTGTTTAATGGAGGTAACCACTAACACGTGTTAGGTTTCACTGTACATATAGCAGGGCTGTAAATCTTATATGTTGTACAGGTTGGCTGTTTAATGGAGGTAACCACTAACACAGGTTTCACTGTACATATAGCAGGGCTGTAAATCTTATATATGTTGTACAGGTTGGCTGTTTAATGGAGGTAACCACTAACACAGGTTTCACTGTATACATAGCAGGGCTGTAAATCTAACGTAATGGATTTCCTGTCTTTTTATGATCAAATTTCTGAAAAATAAATATCAGATAAATTTGGTCTTCTAAGTTGTTTAGAAAAATAGAAAAGATATTTTTCCACTTTTTAGCTGACAGCAATTCTCATTTTCAGTATTTTGGCAGATTTCCTCTCTGCACAATTTACGATTCCCAGCCCTTAGGCGTAGGAACGTAACAAGTATCACAGCTATTTTGTGTGCTGTGTATTTTGCTTGTAAGTTATACATAGAATAATCGTGAAACAATTTCTAATTTGACATTTAGATCATTTTGTCATTGTACTATGCTACGTTTATAGTCACTATTCTATTGATTTAGTGGAGATTGTAGACTTAAGTATGGGGGGATAATAAAGTATGTTCTAAATGTGGCTATTGTATGATAAAAATTATATACAGTCAAACCTGTGTTAGTGGTCACCTCCATTAAGCAGCCAACCTGTATTAAGCATCCAGTTGCCCGATTCCCAATTTGTTGATTTATTATACATTTGACCTCTATTAAGCAGCCACCTGTGCTAAGCAGCCACTTTCTGTGATTCCCTTGTCTGGCTGTTTAAGACAGGTTTGACTGTATAACAAACAAATAAATGTATTTGAGAACGAGATTTGTTTGGTTTAAGCAGTATTTATTTGCAAAACATTAAACCACATGTAACATGCAACGATATACATAATACAAAGGATCAAGCAGGAAGTTTGCCAAACGGACACAAGATTTTGTTAGAATAGGGGATGGTTCAAATACATGTCTCTCGGGTTTTTATAACACTCTTTTATGGAAAGGACAACATTAAATTAATGGCCCACGTTTACACACCGGTGACATATTATGACTTTGAAGATTGATTTGTTAAATTTATCACCATCTTGCATGCAAAATGGCCAGCTTCAGGAGAATTGGCCCCCTTCAAAATGTCTTTGAAGTGATATACATGTACAGTCAAACCTGTGTTAAACAGCCAGCTAAGGGAATCACAGCAAGTGGCTTTTTAGCACAGGTGGCTGCTTAATAGAGGGAATTGTATAATAAAACAACATATTGGGAATCTGTAAACTGGCTGCTTAATACAGGTTGGCTGCTTAATTGAAGTGACCACTAATACAGGTCTGATGCTATGTATACAGTTAAACCTGTCTTAAGCAGCCAGCCAAGTGAATGACAGAAAGTGGCTGCTTAGCACAGGTAGCTGCTTAATAGAGATCAAATGTATAATAAAACAACAAATTGGGAATCTGGAAACTGGCTGCTTAATACAGGTTGGCTGCTTAATAGAGGTGACCACTAACACAGGTTTAACTGTATTTTTATGAAAATAGAAAAATTCCTGAATGAAGAAAGATAAAAACTGTTTTACAAGAACTGGTGATGAAAGATATTAATTGGTATTGAAAGATGGTGTGTATTTATAAACTTGTGGTGTAGAACATGTTTGTTTAAACTTGTATTAATACACATGATATAATGTTTGTATAAACTTGTATTAATACACATGATGTAATGTTTGTATATCACCTTTTAGAGAAAGTTAGAATGTTAAGTGAAGTTCTTACTTTATATATATTCTGTTGTTGATTGGCGTTATGTATGGCTGTCCTATTAGCGCAGTGGTTAGCGCGCTCACTTCTCACCAATGCAACCCAGGTTCGATCCTCGGAACGGGAAGTAAGTGAGATGGTACGTTGGTCGCCAGATTGGACAAGTGGGTTTTCTCCCTATACTCCAGTTTCCTCCCACACGAATGACCACATATACGCTTTCATCCGCGCCAATGAGAGTGATTAATATAAGTTGTTAAAACTTGCTTCGCAATCGTTGTAAAATAAATAAAGTTTGAATTAATGACGCTGTTGGTAAACAACATTATTATTATTTATAAATTGTATCAAATTCAAGTGTATATTCTAGAATACCATAAACAGTTACCATTTAGTTATTATGCGTAAACTGCATTTGCAAATGTGCAAATTTCTTTGTAGATCAGCTTCAGTCTACATCAAATTGTACTGTCTGGGTTTTACGAAAAGGTCCTTTCATAAATCGGACATAGCGGTGAAATAGAGGATATTTGTTGGGTTTTTTTTTTCAGTGTATGATCAAATTCTATTTCACATATATATAAATAGAACATGCTGCATCCTTGCGATAAATGCCACTAAAAACTCTCTCGTTTAACCCTTTCCTTCATGGAGATTTAGGTTAATATACTATTATATCTCCATACAAACGACAGCCATTTAGCTATTATGCAGTGGATAAGTAGTTGCCATATCTATCGCACCCCCATAGATATTACTGGGACTACATGAGATTTAGGTTAATATACTATTATATCTCCATACAAACGACAGCCATTTAGCTATCATGCAGTGGATAAGTAGTCGCCATATCTATCCCATCTCCATAGATATTACTGGGACTACATGAGATTTAGGTTAATATACTATTATATCTCCATACAAACGACAGCCATTTAGCTATCATGCAGTGGATAAGTATCTATCGCCATATCTATCCAACCTCCACAGATATTACTGGGAATACATGAGATTCTGGTCTTTATTATGAACATTGGTTTGGCTACTACATTGTTAATGTATGTCGTAATGGTAATGGCGTCTAGAGGTGCTTCCATGAGGGAAAGGGTTACACTTTAGACAACGTCATAAACATCGTGGACTGCCCCGAGTGAGTGTAATTGCTGAAGCTTGAAACCATAGGCATAAAGCTGTTTATTAGTGTAAGATAGGAATTTGTATTTCCGGCCAACGCCACTCGTGGAAATACATATTTCGGCGATCGCTTGATGAAATAAACCCCTATCCTACGCTAATAAACACAAATCTTTTTCCTCTATGATTTCCAATGATTTTGGCTAATATAATAGTTGTTATCAAATTTAATTCATTTTAACTGCCCCTGTTGGGAGCCTCATTTCACTACATTCCACAACCACACAACCAATTGTGTTAGTGTGAACATCCGTCATAAGAAATAGTTCCGGTATAATTTTCAAGTTAGTTTCTATTTGCTATCAAAATTAAAAACCACAAACAAAACAAATTCATTAGATTATACTACTTAAAATTAACTGTTGATGAATAATCAGAAAATAGCACCATTAAACTAAATACTCACTCATCCAGAATTGTGATGAAATTACTTGGTATATATGGATGGGAATCAAGCAAAAAAAAAAATTTGAAAAAAAAGTTTAAATCTTTTTTTTGTTGGAACTTTATTTATGTCCGTTTGTTTTTATTTGATTCAATATAACGATTTGCTTAGACAATTATTTTATTTACATTATAAACCATGGAAAAGCTGATAAACAAACTCATTAATTATTATTGTGTATCGGTGTATTTTTGTAATGGAATAAAGTCAACCAGATATCTCATTTAGCTGTTTCATTCAAAAAGGAGAGAAAAAACCATTATCGTAGCAAAGTGCCCTTGACTTATGGAAGGAATCAGCTGAACAATTAGTATTTTTGAGCCAAAATTTGACACTCGACTTATGACTGGTAATACTAGTATAAGATATAGTAAATATATGTACAGTCAAACCTGTCTTAAGCAGCCAGCCAAGGCTGAAGGGATTCACAGAAAGTGGCTGCTTAGCACAGATGGCTGCTTAATAGAGGTTAAATGTATAATAAAACAACATATTGGGAATCTAGAAAATGACTGCTTAATACAGGTTGGCTGCTTAATGGAGGTGACCACTAACACAGGTGTGACTATATGGACAAAATTGTAATGTTGTTGATTTTGTTCTCTTCCGTCTCTGTGGCAAGTGGTTACGGTGTCCGCCTACGGAGCCAGATGTCAGGGGTTCATTCTGATATGGCCGGTTGTTGAACCGCCAGCTAGTTAAATAATGGTTACCGATTGCCTATCAGCCAGGCTCCTGGCTTTCAAGAACAGGATTCGGGAAGTACTGATGTCCATAAGAGGTGTCTCATAAGTTAGAAATGGCTGGCCATTTCAATCGGGGTGACACTATAATACACAAACTCTTTACTTTACTTATACTGAAATAAGATACATGTTTTAACTTTCAGGAAATGACCTGATAAAGTTGTGTATATTGTGTTTATTTATATATATATATTAGGCTATACCTTGTATTCTGCTGTTAAGTATATGATATTATAATACAAGTGGACCCATTGGTGTGCTCCTCTGGCCAGCAGCTAATAATTAAAACACCTGAGAACCCAAGGCTATTAATAATAGATTAGATTTAAATATAGTTCCATGTTTTGTTATCTCAAAGCAAGTGGAAATTTTTGTAGCAAATTAAAAATATTGTTGAAAAACCTAAATTATTGTAGCAAATTAAAAAGATTGTTGAAAAACTAAATTATTGTAGCAAATTAAAAATATTGTTGCAAAACCTAAATTATTGTAGCAAATTAAAAATATCGTTGAAAAACTAAATTATTGTAGCAAATTAAAAATATTGTTGAAAAACTAAATTATTGTAGCAAATTAAAAATATTGTTGAAAAACTAAATTATTGTAGCAAATTAAAAATATTGTTGAAAAACTAAACGCAAATTAAAAATATTGTTGAAAAACTAAATTATTGTAGCAAATTAAAAATATTATTGAAGAACTAAATTAGTGTAGCAAATTAAAAATATCGTAGCAAAACTCCGCCCCTCTTATAATTACGCATTTCAATTTCAAGGCTCTTGTGTTTTTATATTAACTATGCACAATTTCTTATATGCTTTGGGGTAAAGTGTTTTTAATATTACATGTCCTGCCATTCATTAAAAATATGTAATTTAGATTTATGGATTGCCTACATAAAACCTAATTATTTTTAACTGTTTTGTTTTGTAAAGATTTGATGAGTGATGAAGTTGTTAAAGCTTGTTTCGCAATCGTTATTAAGTTTAAACTTTTTTAGATTTGATGATGCTGCAAATAGATTATAATGTGAAATCTATTTGTATATTATAGGAATGAATTTATTGAAACTAGATATTTAATCATCTTGACCAGAGATATATCACATGCAGTGTGTGATATATCTCTATATCATGTGTAGTATGTGATATATCTCTGTATCACATGTAGTATGTGATATATCTCTGTATCACATGTAGTATGTGATATATCTCTGTATCACATGTAGTGTGTGATATATCTCTGTATCACATGTAGTGTGTGATATATCTCTGTATCACATGTAGTATGTGATATATCTCTGTATCACATGTAGTGTGTGATATATCTCTGTATCACATGTAGTATGTGATATATCTCTGTATCACATGTAGTGTGTGATATATCTCTGTATCACATGTAGTGTGTGATATATCTCTATATCATGTGTAGTATGTGATCTATCTCTGTATCACATGCAGTGTGTGATATATCTCTATATCATGTGTAGTATGTGATCTATCTCTGTATCACATGCAGTGTGTGATATATCTCTATATCACATGCAGTGTGTGATATATCTCTATATCATGTGTAGTATGTGATCTATCTCTGTATCACATGTAGTGTGTGATATATCTCTGTATCACATGTAGTGTGTGATATATCTCTATATCATGTGTAGTATGTGATCTATCTCTGTATCACATGTAGTGTGTGCTATATCTCTGTATCACATGCAGTGTGTGATATATCTCTATATCACATGCAGTGTGTGATATATCTCTATATCATGTGCAGTGTGTGATATATCTCTGTATCACATGTAGTGTGTGATATATCTCTATATCACATGTAGTGTGTGATATATCTCTGTATCACATGTAGTGTGTGATATATCTCTGTATCACATGTAGTGTGTGATATATCTCTGTATCACATGTAGTGTGTGATATATCTCTGTATCACATGTAGTGTGTGATATATCTCTATATCACATGCAGTGTGTGATATATCTCTATACCACATGCAGTGTGTGATATAGCTCTATATCATGTGTAGTATGTGATCTATCTCTGTATCACATGTAGTGTGTGATATATCTCTATATCATGTGTAGTATGTGATCTATCTCTGTATCACATGTAGTGTGTGCTATATCTCTGTATCACATGCAGTGTGTGATATATCTCTATATCACATGCAGTGTGTGATATATCTCTATATCATGTGCAGTGTGTGATATATCTCTGTATCACATGTAGTGTGTGATATATCTCTATATCGCATGCAGTGTGTGATATATCTCTATATCACATCTCTATATCACATGCAGTGTGTGATATATCTCTATATCATGTGTAGTATGTGATCTATCTCTGTATCACATGTAGTGTGTGATATATCTCTATATCATGTGTAGTATGTGATCTATCTCTGTATCACATGTAGTGTGTGATATATCTCTATATCACATGTAGTGTGTGATATATCTCTGTATCACATGTAGTGTGTGATATATCTCTATATCACATGTAGTGTGTGATATATCTCTATATCATGTGTAGTATGTGATCTATCTCTATATCATGTGTAGTATGTGATCTATCTCTGTATCACATGTAGTGTGTGATATATCTCTGTATCACATGTAGTGTGTGATATAGAGATATATCACATGTAGTGTGTGATATATCTCTATATCACATGTAGTATGTGATATATCTCTGTATCACATGTAGTGTGTGATATATCTCTGTAATCACATGTAGTGTGTGATATATCTCTATGTCACATGTAGTGTGTGATATATCTGTGTATCACATGTAGTGTGTGATATATCTCTATATCACATGTAGTGTGTGCTATATCTCTATATCACATGTAGTGTGTGATATATCTCTGTATCACATGTAGTGTGTGCTATATCTCTGTATCACATGTAGTATGTGATATATCTCTATATCACATGTAGTGTGTGATATATCTCTGTATCACATGTAGTGTGTGCTATATCTCTATATCACATGTAGTGTGTGATATATCTCTGTATCACATGTAGTGTGTGATATATCTCTGTATCACATGTAGTGTGTGATATATCTCTGTATCACATGTAGTGTGTGATATATCTCTGTATCACGTGTAGTATGTAATATATCTCTATATCACATGTAGTGTGTGATATATCTCTATATCACATGTAGTGTGTGATATATCTCTGTATCACATGTAGTGTGTGATATATCTCTATATCACATGTAGTATATGATATATCTCTATATCACATGTAGTGTGTGATATATCTCTATATCACATGTAGTGTGCGATATATCTCTGTATCACATGTAGTGTGTGATATATCTCTGTCACATTTAGTATGTGATATATCTCTGGTCGAACATAATTCCTATTATCTGCGTAGTTTATACAAATTTATATTAGCTCGTTTGCGAAACAAGTTCTTACAACTTAAATCACTCCCGAGACCTCATTCCTGATGGAATCCATCGCCACTAGGGAGAAGAGGAAATGTGGAATTTAATCGTAACGGCACAATCGTAACGGCTACAGCTGGGAGCAAACTCCGGGCCTTTCTCACCTAAAGCGACTTCCACTGCGTGCTCACCTACCAGCAACAATCACATTGTTTTATTCACATTAATTTATGTTGTAATGCTGTATGGATGAACTATCTGATTGGATTTCATGTTTGATAAATAGTTTCAAATAGTTTCAAATAGTTCAGTTTTTTATTTATTTTTCAAATACGGTAGTGTTTGGACGTTCTGCTACCATTAATAATTTAGGACCTAATTGATTTGTTTGTTGCGGTCTGTGTTAACTATATACATGTAGCTGTTTAGAATTGTTTTTAATTAATTTATATTAGGGATGGCAACGAATGTTCGAATATTCGTTCGAATGTCCGAATATTCGAATATTAAACTCATATTAAAAAATAAATTCAAATCAAATTTTAATCAATTGCAGTTAAATCATAACTTAAAAGGATATATATGTTTGTTTAAATTTCAATCAATTAAGTTTCGAAAACAAAGAATGACCCAATGCGTGCCCGAAGGTGCGAAATGTCATCGCGATTTGGCTCCAAATAACAAAGGAGGGTGATGACATGTTGTTCACACCTTACCAGGGGTCACTAATTGATTAATGCAGTCTATTTGACGGGACACAAACTGAGAAGCATTTGTTTTACAGGTACTAACTGTAGTGGAAATTGAAAGTTGGAGAAATTTGCGAATATTCGAATATTCGTTCGGAAGATCATCCGAATATTCGAATATCACAATCACCATTCGTTGCCATCCCTAATTTATATATATCAATTTGTCAAGCAGATTACAAAAATATAATGCATTACATAAATAGTAATAATTGGTATGAATGTAAATGTGATTGAAAATATATATATGACAACAATACAATAATTGTGTATTTGATTTTACAAACGCGTTATTTGCGTTCTAATGCACAAGATATTTCATATACAGACTATACAGTACATTGAGAATTGTTGTTGTGCCAATTGGACAGATTATCTTGTGTATGAAATGAATGCACGGTGCTTTCAAAGTAGATTGATAGGGTTTATCCACAAACAGTCAATCAAATATTTGTATTACAGGTAAGTGAGGTTGTTAGCGTTCTAGCTGTTTTAGACAATTTGTCATTTCATGTTAGGTATAGATGTTGTGTGTAAAAATGACTTTAACCCATTCAACACCAAGTAACTGACATGGACTGGTACCCATTCAACACCAAGTAACTGACATGGACTGGTACCCATTCAACACCAAGTAACTGACATGGACTGGTGCATGATATTAACCCATTCAACACCAAGTAACTGACATGGACTGGTGCATGATATTAACCCATTCAACACCAAGTAACTGACATGGACTGGTGCCTGTATTAACCCATTCAACACCAAGTAACTAACATGAACTGGTGCATGATATTTTTAGACCAATAAATTAATAAGAAAATTACATTTGAACCAGCTCATTTATGAAAATGGGTAATTTTGTCTAAAAATGGTAATATTACTGGCAAAAAGTGCAGATCCTGATGAGACTGCTCGTCTGGATGTACACCTTTTGTAAGCCTATTTAGAGGTCTGTACTGTTTAAAGGGTTATACTTTCTGTATGTGTAATAAAAGTTACCTGACTTTAGTTTATACAAATTTATTTTAGCTCGATTGCGAAACAAGTTCTTTCAACTTATATAAATCGCTCTCGAGACCTCATTCCTGATGGAATCCATCGCCACGAGGGAGAGAAGAGGCAACGTGGAATTTAAATGCCTTGCCTAAGGACACAATCGTAACGGCTCCAGCGGGGCTCGAACTCCGGACCTTTCGCACCTGAAGCGAACGCGCATCCACTGCGCTATCACGACTTCCTGACTTTCAATGAATATATTATTAACACATACATTATAAAAACATATACAATGTACAAAGTACCTGTATGCAATCGTATACAGTATTGGAATATTCCAACGGTTTTAATACTTTACTTTGAAAGCACAGTAGATATATTCATAAAATTGACCAGTGTACATTCAAAATGAAAAGGCATGGCTTTGTAGAAAACATGCATTGTTACAGTATGTCTAAGTTTTACCAGTGTTTTTGTTAGTAAATTATTATAAAATGTGTGATGTGAAGTTGTGAATGGGTGATGTGAAGTTGGTGAATGGGTGATGTGAAGTTGTGAATGGGTGATGTGAAGTTGTGAATGGGTGATGTGAAGTTGTGAATGGGTGATGTGAAATTGGTGAATGGGTGATGTGAAGTTGTGAATGGGTGATGTGAAGTTGGTGAATGGGTGATGTGAAGTTGGTGAATGGGTGATGTGAAGTTGGTGAATGGGTGATGTGAAGTTGGTGAATGGGTGATGTGAAGTTTTATACTCTATATCCAATTCTTCAATTTTACGAAGACGTCTACGATTATTTGTTGTGTGTGATTGAATAAAATTATGGTTAATGATATACATACATATATATATATATATATCACATTCCTGTTCCTTAGTTTACAGTGACAGGGGGTGTCCCAGAATATATATATCTTGGTTTTAAAATGTGATAAATTCAGTAAAATGAAACAAACAGGAACTATCTACCTGTATATATATGTTCATACACTACTTGAACATCAGTTTTATATTCCAAAATATCTTGAGAGCAGTGTGTGGGCGCAGCACCATCTTGTTGTAATCTGAAACTATCAGATGCAGCTTTGCAGACCGTGTAATGCAAAATAGGCCATATCCGAAAATCACATTGTGTCAAGCAAGCGATTCAACAAATACTAACCTCGACTCAATGTCTCTAAGATGCTGCATAAAATATCAGTTACCGTACATACTCACCTATAAGGCGACCCTCCCCAACGTTGGCCCTGAAATCTGTCGGTTTTGGCATGCACTCTCGTATAAGATGGGTCGAGAATATGGACACCAGAATAAATTGCATGTTTGGCCAGTGCAAATTGAAGAGATGTTCAGCGTCAGGGTGATTTTTTTCTTCTCTAAATCGTAATTATGGATACCATTTAACACATTTTCACTTATAAGACGGGGACGCCACTTCGAGTCCATAATCTGGTGTTATAGGCAAAGTCATATTTCAATATCGTATTAACAGTTATTTTAATTGCAAATACTTTCCTATCAGAATGTCGACGAATTTTCAGATTAACTCTCGTTTCTTGGCCATAAAATTATGTTTATATCTTCTGTCACAATCCCGTTATAATTTTAAAAACTTTAACTAATATTCGAATTTGCTTTTCTTGATGCAGTATTGCCAATCTTCTTTGCACTGTAATTGGAGAATTGCCCAGTTCATAAAACAGTTACACAATCTCTGCGTAGTGAGGCTTCAGTAATGTTACTATGATCTTTGGTAGCTTTGGGTAGTATATGTTAACCACGATCTCGGGTATCATTGTTCTTTAAATGGACAAAACTGATTTCAGTTATCTCTTGATATACATGCTACTCCGATAGTTATGTTGCAACCAGAATTATCATAACATATATTATGAGACACCCTGTATATATGCACTGCTTAGGAATGTTTTTACAGAGTGTACTACTTATGTAGCTAGTAATAATGTGGCTAGCAAATAATGTGGACATGTGGCTAGCAAATAATGCTGGCATGTGGCTAGCAATAATGTGGACATGTGACTAGCAAATAATGCTGGCATGTGGCTAGCAATAATGTGGACATGTGGCTAGCAAATAATGCTGGCATGTGGCTAGCACATAATGTGGAGAGGTGGCTAGCAAATAATGCTGGCAAGCAAATAATGCTGGCATGTGGCTAGCAATAATGTGGACATGTGGCTAGCAAATAATGCTGGCATGTGGCTAGCAAATAATGCTGGCATGTGGCTAGCAAATAATGCTGGCATGTGGCTAGCAAATAATGTGGGCATAATGTGGCTAGCAATAATGTGGCCAAACCCGATTCTGTTTGAATGCAACTCAAAATGTACGTCTATGGTAGATTTCTGACCTTATACTGAAAAGCAGTAGTGGGTTAATAAACATTTTATGGCGAAGCGACTAGTGTTAATTAGTAATGAATGGCTACCAGTATTGCATGAGTGAGCAATGAATGGCTACCAGTATTGCACGAGTGAGCAATGAATGGCTACCAGTATTGCATGAGTGAGCAATGAATGGCTACCAGTATTGCACGAGTGAGCAATGAATGGCTACCAGTATTGCATGAGTGAGCAATGAATGGCTACCAGTATTGCACAAGCGAGTTAAACTTAGCAGCACACAGTACTATTTGTGCAGCATGATGTCCATTTATCTGGCTACCCCCTCCCCAACCCAGTCATCAGTTCTGCGATGAATATAAGATCACTTTCAGAGTTTCCATGAAACCTTTCGAGTGGTCAGAAATGGTTGCAATATGTGTCCGATTCACATCTTAACCTATCTCATCATTAGGCATCGTAGCGCCAATTCGAAATTTGGCTTATGTCTATATATATATATATGTCTAATTAATTATGTACTAGTGGATGATTAGCTGTGAGGGATATGTGTAGTTGTGTACTTCAGTACAGACTATTTGTTGGTATATTATACGTATTATGTAATGGTATAATGCTGTATACTTCAGTACAGACTGTTGGTATACGATACGTATTATGTAATGGTATAATGGTGTATACTTCAGTACAGACTGTTGGTATATGATACGTATTATGTAATGCTGTATACTTCAGTACAGACTGTTGGTATACGATACGTATTATGTAATGGTATAATGCTGTATACTTCAGTACAGACTGTTGGTATACGATACGTATTATGTAATGCTGTATACTTCAGTACAGACTGTTGGTATATGATACGTATTATGTAATGCTGTATACTTCAGTACAGACTTGGTATACGATACGTATTATGTAATGGTATAATGCTGTATACTTCAGTACAGACTGTTGGTATATGATACGTATTATGTAATGCTGTATACTTCAGTACAGACTGTTGGTATACGATACGTATTATGTAATGGTATAATGCTGTATACTTCAGTACAGACTGTTGGTATACGATACGTATTATGTAATGGTATAATGCTGTATACTTCAGTACAGACTGTTGGTATACGATACGTATTATGTAATGGTATAATGCTGTATACTTCAGTACAGACTGTTGGTATATGATACGTATTATGTAATGGTATAATGCTGTATACTTCAGTACAGACTGTTGGTATACGATACGTATTATGCTGTATACTTCAGTACAGACTGTTGGTATATGATACGTATTATGTAATGCTGTATACTTCAGTACAGACTGTTGGTATACGATACGTATTATGTAATGGTATAATGCTGTATACTTCAGTACAGACTGTTGGTATATGATACGTATTATGTATACTTCAGTACAGACTGTTGGTATATGATACGTATTATGTAATGCTGTATACTTCAGTACAGACTGTTGGTATACGATACGTATTATGTAATGGTATAATGCTGTATACTTCAGTACAGACTGTTGGTATATGATACGTATTATGTAATGGTATAATGCTTGTTTTTTAGATGTGTTATTGTTGTTACTCGATATATTTAACATTCTTGTGTAAAAAAAAATAAAACACAAACTTGCAATTTCAGTTTTGTCATTTTTTAACTCTAGATTTTAATACCCATATACGCATAGGTCATGAATTGCTCCGAAGTTACTCACAACTCTAAATCCAGTGTATGGGAACAGACGGAAACAACCCTCAGCTCCATAAGATTATTGTACAACCACCTACATCTCCAACAGACGGATCGAAACCCCAACAGACAGATCTAAACCCAAACAGATGGATCGAAACCCCAACAGACAGATCGAAACCCCAACAGACAGATCAAAACCCCAACAGACAGATCGAAACCCCAACAGACAGATCGAAACCCCAACAGACAGATCGAAACCCCAACAGACAGATCAAAACCCCAACAGACAGATCGAAACCCAAACAGATGGATCGAAACCCCAACAGACAGATCGAAACCCCAACAGACAGATCGAAACCCCAACAGACAGATCGAAACCCAACAGACAGATCGAAACCCCAACAGACAGATCGAAACCCCAACAGACAGATGGAAACCCCAACAGACAGATCCAAACCCAAACAGATGGATCCAAACCCCAACAGACAGATCGAAACCCCAACAGACGGATCGAAACCCAAACAGACAGATCGAAACCCAAACAGACAGATCGAAACCCCAACAGACAGATCGAAACCCCAACAGACAGATCGAAACCCCAACAGACAGATCGAAACCCCAACAGACAGATCAAAACCCCAACAGACAGATCAAAACCCAAACAGATGGAAACCCCAACAGACAGATCCAAACCCAAACAGATGGATCCAAACCCCAACAGACAGATCGAAACCCCAACAGACGGATCGAAACCCCAACAGACAGATCAAAACCCCAACAGATGGATCCAAACCCCAACAGATAGATCCAAACCCAAACAGATGGATCCAAACTCAAACAGATAGATCCAAACCCAAACAGATATATCCAAACCCAAACAGATAGATCCAAACCCAAACAGATAGATCCAAACCCCAACAGATAGATCGAAAACCATCTTGTAATGACAACATTGCAAGAATGAGCAACAGATAGATCATCTTGTAATGACCACATGGCAAGAATGAACAACATAGATTGTAAACCATCTTGTAATGACCACATTGTAAGAATGAACAACCTACAGTTCCATAGCTCCACAACTATCTTGTAATGACCACATTTTAGGAAGATGTACGAGGCTGTAGAAACGCAGATGTACGGGGCTGTAGAAACGCAGATTTACGAGGGTGTAGAAATGCAGATGTACGAGGCTGTAGAAACGCAGATTTACGAGGCTGTAGAAACGCAGATGTACGAGGCTGTAGAAACGCAGATGTACAAGGCTGTAGAAACGCAGATGTACGAGGCTGTAGAAACGCACATGTACGAGGCTGTAGAAACGCACATGTACGAGGCTGTAGAAACGCACATAGAAGATGTACGAGGCTGTAGAAACGCAGATGTAAGAGGCTGTAGAAACGCAGTTGTACGAGGCTGTAGAAACGCAGATGTACGAGGCTGTAGAAACGCAGATGTACGAGGCTGTAGAAACGCAGATGTACGAGGCTGTAGAAACGCAGATGTACGAGGCTGTAGAAACGCAGATGTACGAGGCTGTAGAAACGCAGATGTACGAGGCTGTAGAAACGCAGATGTACGAGGCTGTAGAAACGCACATAGAAGATGTACGAGGCTGTAGAAACGCACATAGAAGATGTACGAGGCTGTAGAAACGCACATAGAAGATGTACGAGGCTGTAGAAACGCACATAGAAGATGTACGAGGCTGTAGAAACGCACATAGAAGATGTACGAGGCTGTAGAAACGCAGATGTACGAGGCTGTAGAAACGCACATAGAAGATCTACGAGTCTGTAGAAACGCACATAGAAGATGTACGAGTCTGTAGAAACGCACATAGAAGATGTACGAGGCTGTAGAAACGCACATAGAAGATGTACGAGGCTGTAGAAACGCACATAGAAGATGTACGAGGCTGTAGAAACGCAGATGTACGAGGCTGTAGAAACGCACATAGAAGATGTACGAGTCTGTAGAAAAGCACATAGAAGATGTACGAGGCTGTAGAAACGCACATAGAAGATGTACGAGGCTGTAGAAACGCACACAGAAGATGTACGTGGCTGTAGAAACGCACACAGAAGATGTACGTGGCTGTAGAAACGCACACAGAAGATGTACATGGCTGTAGAAATACATGCATATTTCTAGTGTCCAATTCAAGAACAACTAAATTCATGTACAATGGATTTAATTTCAGAAATGCAAAATTTAATTTTCAAGTGATATATATGCAAACCCAAATAATAGTTACGCTCCACGAGCTGCAATTGTGAGAAATATTCTATCCAGCATGGATAAAGTAACGTACCCAACTAGCCATGGATAAACATATCCTAGTTAAATATATACCAGGGTTCATTCTAGGTCATAGTTTCTGGGAGAAGTGCGATTGCACTCTTACATTAAATCGAGTTATTTAATAAATTTGAACAAAATAGGGTTAAAAGTCCCTAATTTGACCCTTTTGAATACGAGTGCGTTATAATGGGCCAGTGTATCTTGAATTATTTTTTTAGGAGAAGTGGATTCCCTTGGGCAGCTAGTTCGCCCCGTCGCCCTCTTGAACGAGCCTCAATATAATAGTTGTAGTTTTCTTTCTATACATATATAGACATTTCATTAGGAAAATAATTATTTTCAACGATTTGAGCACATTGTACGGGAATATTCGGAAGTACTGCGCATAAATTACGTTACTTATATATTAAGACATCTCTAACATTAATGAAATACGTGAACGTCTCTTACTGTCTTCTATAACGCTGTAACGACTTCATTCTTACTAGAATACCAATAGGTACATGTGTAATATATAAAACACTGTTGAGGTATATTAAAGTTTGAACAATACTTACTATGGTATTATGCTATATATGTGTTATCTGTCAATGTTACTAATACGCGCTACATCTCGTCGGCTCAAAATTTAAAAAAATTAAATTATGCGAAGGTGCAAGGGAGACAACAAATCAATATATTTTAAATACTTCAGAAAATGAAGTGGTCTCCCTTGCACAAAACTATTTAGATATAAAACTACTTAAACTGGAATTTTAATAAGACCTTGATTTTAGTAAACACTTACAGTAAAACCACAGCGCTCTAAATATTCTATGAATACGAAGTAACACTGAATTTTCTCACTAATGAAACCAATGAATTTTCGCACAAACATTTTTGTAACGTACCGACTGGTACCTACAATTGTCAGGAATTTTGTATTTTATTATTAATCTGATTTTAATTGCAACACAAGAACGCCTGGTCATTGGAGCTATTTACGACAAACTTACTCCAATTAAAGAATTTTTTCTGCATTCAAACCTTCAGTATAACTATCGCAGTAAAGCATGATTTTTTTTACATTAACGCCAGGAAATAAATATATTACATACGACCACAATTAACAAAATATTAAAGGAACTTCAGGAATAATAATAATAAAAAGGATTCTTGTAAAGATATTAGCACATATTAAAGTATATAGATATTTAGTGAATTGTATATAAAACAACATGCATACTTCACAATACAAATACAAACATGACGCTATACTAGTATAACACAGCTTAAACATGATGCTATACTAGTATAACACAGCTTAACCCTTTCAACACCACAGACCTCTGAATAGGCTTACAAAAAGTATAGATCCTGATCCTTTTTTTTTTGCCAGTAATATTACTATCTTTAGATGGAAATTACCCATTTTCATAAATGAACTGGTCCAAATGTAATGTTCTTATTAATTTATTGGTCTAAAAATATCCTGCCCCAGTTCATGTTAGTTACTTGGTGTTGAATGGGTTAGTCGGTAGATATTTAGTAAACTGCATATAAAAAACAATCGTACTGCACCAAAGAAACGCATACAAAAGAAACAAAATCAAAACAATACAAATACGGTCCCCTACAATGTTTCCGATGAGCTGGTTTCAGTAACTTAACGAGAAATACCATTACATAATTCCAACATAGTTTGATCTACATCTAACCAATTCTACAGTTTTTATCTGGAAAGAATGCACCAAACAAACTAAAGTATTACTATAAAATTGGCGGCGTTAAAAGTCGAGGAAATGCTATCTGTAAATCGTACTCGAGGGACGGTAAAACAACGTCATTGATGACAAGTTTGACCGGTTCTCTGGTGGTGCCTTGAGAACCGGTCAAACTAAACTTTAACCAAAATAGCATGGTGGCAGATGAAATGGTGGCCGTTAGTTTAGTTCTATTTGGAGGTTGACTTTGACGGTCAGTTGTATATAGGGAAATAAGTTTACATAGTTTACATTGTATAAAATTAATTTGTTAATGTGCAGATATTGAACATTTTACTTTCAAATTTGAAAAAATGACAAGAAATGGAAACATAAGGCAGTTACGCGTTTAATACATGTAATAAATTCATCAAATTGCTTTAAATCTGAATGTACAACATCTTCCAAACACTTCTACAGCTTTTAAAAGCTGAAAAGGAAAAAATGCCTCGAGTAAAAAATCTGTTAATAAAACACCCATCGGAACTACAGGAGACCTAGAAACAAACATCCGCCCTCAGACTCTAAATAACATCCCCCCTCGTCCCTCCCAGAGGACACGCATACCACATCCCCCTCCTCCCTCCCAGAGGACACGCATACCACATCCTCAACAACATGTGTGCACCTACCTGGTGCATCCAGACACAAAATGTGAAAAATAACAAGAAGGCCACAACCCTGGCACCAAGATCTACCCACTATGCAACGATACTTGTACAATATTTTGGGACATACAGATATGCACACAACCCTGGCACCAAGATCTACCCACTATGCAACGATACTTGTACAATATTTTGGGACATACAGATATGCATATCCATAGTCCTCGTATGCACCTTTTTTTTCAGTGGGCTGCACAAAAATATTAAAAACAAATATTAAGCATTACCGACTGTAAACAGATGTATCCGCATGTCAAAAACTAGTATAAATTTTGATCACTCTAGCATTCTCTTTATACAAATGTGACGAGATTTCTCAAAAGTGGACCTATTGGATGAAATTTTCAAAAATGTTAAAAATGTTTTTTTCTTCCAGAATTATGTTTTTCAGTCATTTCCTTAAGTGATTTTCAACATTTAAGGTAATTTCGTTTTTATTTGTTCTAAAATTGAATTTTAAACTAACATGTATAGCGTGAACGTTACAGTTTTCGATTGCGTGTCGTGACTTCCACCAAGTGGGTCCCTCGCGATGATTAGATTGGTTTATCTTGTACAAAATTATGCGGAATTCTCGAGTTCCATGTATATATTTATCCGCTAAATGGAATATATACCAGACACTAATACATCTACATTTAGAGTATCGATAGAATGCACAAGCTGCATAAATCTTCAGGTAGATTGCTATTTGAACAAGCTTTAACCAGACGATTTTTAAAAAGGTCTTTGGTTTCCAATTACAAGAAAATTGGATAAAATGAAAGTACAGGTCCACCTAGGGTAGCTTTTAACTTTCATATTACAAATATCACTAACAAACAACATAACACATAAACAATCTACTAAACAAGAATTTCATTCAATAAAACAATCACTTTTTCTACAAATACAAAGATGCATACAAATTACAATTCTGTATATGTAAAGGAAGTTAAGTGTTTAAATCTGCAATAAAATGGCGTCCTTTTATTGCATTTTTGTAGTTGTGCAACGTTATTTACGCACCCTAAAATAAGTTATTTACGCACCCTAAAATATGTTATTTACGCACCCTAAAATATACACCAACTATTTTTGCACTTTAGATATTTTGGTCATGTTAGAATCGAAATATTTGTATTTGAGTAATTAATAGTCGAATAAAACATGGTTCGTCGTTTCGAGCGCCGGAATGAACCACGTAGGTCGTAGGCCTGAATCGTTGATTCCCTACACGTCGGAACTCCAAACCATGTTTTATTTGCCACTAAATCACTGAAAGACAAAATATTATTTCTAAAGTGAATTATACCTAGATAGGGGAAAATGTTCATTTTTTACGATTCGACAGTCAGACAATGTGAAATTTCATTATAGTACTCCCACACATGGATGGCAATAACAGAATACGACAGTAAGCAGTAAAACCACAATAGCTGGACTAGGATGTGATCTATCAATCATTCATTGCGTAATCATCATCATGACAACTAATTAATATATACTAAAAGAAATCCCTAATATTATTAAGCCCCTAATATTATTAAGCCCATTATTATTAACTCTTTGCACAATAGCGATTAATACAACGGTCAAATATGTCCGCAATTTAATCAGAATTCTATTATAACGAATTTTCTAATGAAATTCCATGACCAAATTTCATCAAATATGTCAGCAATTTATTTAGAATTGTATTATAACGAATTTTCTAATGAAATTCCATGACCAAATTTCATCAAATATGTCCGCAATTTAATCAGAATTGTATTATAACGAATTTTCTAATGAAATTCCATGACCAAATTTCATCAAATATGTCCGCAATTTAATCAGAATTGTATTATAACGAATTTTCTAATGAAATTCCATGACCAAATTTCATCAAATATGTCAGCAATTTATTTAGAATTGTATTATAACGAATTTTCTAATGAAATTCCATGACCAAATTTCATCAAATATGTCCGCAATTTAATCAGAATTGTATTATAACGAATTTTCTAATGAAATTCCATGACCAAATTTCATCAAATATGTCCGCAATTTAATCAGAATTGTATCATAACGAATTTTCTAATGAAATTCCATGACCAAATTTCATCAAATATGTCCGCAATTTAATCAGAATTGTATCATAACGAATTTTCTAATGAAATTCCATGACCAAATTTCATCAAATATGTCCGCAATTTAATCAGAATTGTATTATAACGAATTTTCTAATGAAATTCCATGACCAAATTTCATCAAATATGTCCGCAATTTAATCAGAATTGTATTATAACGAATTTTCTAATGAAATTCCATGACCAAATTTCATCAAATATGTCCGCAATTTAATCAGAATTGTATTATAACGAATTTTCTAATGAAATTCCATGACCAAATTTCATCAAATATGTCCGCAATTTAATCAGAATTCTATTATAACGAATTTTCTAATGAAATTCCATGACCAAATTTCATCAAATATGTCCGCAATTTAATCAGAATTGTATTATAACGAATTTTCTAATGAAATTCCATGACCAAATTTCATCAAATATGTCCGCAATTTAATCAGAATTGTATTATAACGAATTTTCTAATGAAATTCCATGACCAAATTTCATCAAATATGTCAGCAATTTATTTAGAATTGTATTATAACGAATTTTCTAATGAAATTCCATGACCAAATTTCATCAAATATGTCCGTAATTTATTTAGAATTGTATTATAACGAATTTTCTAAGCTTTCAATTGCACATTAACACATTAATGAATTGCTGTCTGCTATAATTATTTGGACTATTTATAGCCTTTATTTTACCCAGCATGCAAAGAGTTAATAATGTCCTCATATCCATGCATATAAATAACTCCAGTTATACAAGGACTTGTTTAGTGTTCCCATCTTTATAAAACCAGACATTGGTAGGAGGATATATACATGTACTAAGTGCAACAATCCCCCTCCTACCTATCTGATAAGAGACCACGGCTTGCTCTGAGGGTTATAAAACTTTTCTCTGATCTCAAACTCCAGTCTCGTGGTTCTGATTGGTTCAACCAAGAGAAAATCTTGTGACAAATCACTTGAGCTTGTTAGTTTATAACCATGTGCCAGGTGATTTTGTGACTCAAAATTGTTTAAAAAATCACATGGTTTCTTCACAAATTGTGAATTAGATATGTGGATGGCAGTGAAACATTTTGGAGTATTGGGGCACTGCAATTACTATTTTCACATCCAGCACTCTTTAGCGACTTTTATTTCCCCCATAGGTTGTAAGGCAGGGAGATGCAGTGTAATATTGTATTACAGCCAATGTAGGGAAATGATATATAATTGCAAGGGAGATAATACTTAAAAATCAAATTGCCTCCCTATTTTTATCATTGGTCACAAATGCCAAAGACATTTAACGAATGCCAAAGACATTTAACAAATGCCATTAACAAATGCCAAAGACATTTAACAAATGCCATTAACAAATGCCAAAGACATTTAACAAATCCTAAAGACATTTAACTATATATTTCACTTCACAATGAGGCTGCAAGAGTAGATAGAACTACATGGGTAGATAGAACATACTTTAGTATTACAAATCTCCAGGGTAGAAAAGGAATTAAAGTTCAAACCAGCTGTTCTTAGATGGGAAAACTAAACATGTCAGATAGATTATGCAGATTGTCGATGTTCTTGAAATTGGACCCGTTGATTTACAATCTAGCTCCACGATACAGTCAACTCGACTCTGTTTTCTTCACAAGATTCTCAGCAAGCTTGTCGAGGAATTCAAACGTGTTTAAGTAATCCGTGCGCTTTACGCTGGAAAAAAATATATGAATACAGTCAAACCCGTGTTAGTAATGGTCACCTCCATTAAGCAGCGAGTTTCCAGATTCCCACCCAATATGTTGTTGTATTATACATTTGACCTCTATTAAAGAGCCATCTGTGCTAAGCAGCCACTGTCTGTGATTCCGTTGGCTTTCTGCTTAACACAGATTTGACTGTATATACTTCAAACATAGTCTAGGAATTACACGGTTATATTACAATTACAGCACAGAAGATCTTTTTCAAGCCACATTATGTATTTTGGGAAAATGAAACCTGGAATATTTAACCCTTTCAACACTAAGACCTCTAAATAGGCTTATAAAGAGTGTAGATCCATCTGCACTTTGCCAGTAATATTACTATCTTTAGACAAAATTACCCATTTTGAAAAATGAACTGGTCCAAATAGTTATGTTATATATATATATACACGTTATATTTCGGGTTTTACGCCTGCATCAGCACCATTCTGGGCTATATCGCCGGCGGGCAGTTTACCTAAGACCTTTCCTGGGCAGGCTCCAGCGGTTAACCAGTACTTGGGTGCAACTTTTTCATATAAATGTGGGGCTCGAATCCGTGACCATCAGTGATAGGTTACAGTGGTATACAAGTCAGCGACCTTAACCACTCGACCACGGAGGCGGACACGGTCCAAATGGTAATTTTCTTATTAATTTATTGGTCTAAAAAATATCATGCACCAGTCCACGTCAGTTACTTGGCATTGAATGGGTTAGTTTATACAAATTTATTTTAGCTCGATTGCGAAACAAGTTATTTCAACTTATATAAATCACTCTCGAGACCTCATTCCTGATGGAATCCATCGCCACGAGGGAGAGAGAAGAGGCAACATGGAATTTAAATGCCTTGCCTAAGGGCACAATCTTAACGGCTCCAGTGGAGCTCGAACTCCGAATGGGTTAACTCATCTATTAACCATCATTCACACAAAGTTATTGATTTGCTCGCTATCATTGGTGGAGGAAACTCCCAAATGCCCCTCCTTCAGTGGCAGCCAGGTAGAACCATCAACCTTGCTTCATTCACTTTAAAAAATGCGACACCAAGTGTGATTCGAACCTACAGCAGTGAGGGGCAAGTGGGTTGAATGAAGTCAACGACCGTAACCACTCGGTGGGCACTACAAAGTTATTGACGATTTTGTAAATACTAATAATCAATATAGGCAGATACTCGATGGCGGCCTCCTCCTAACTGGAGGTTATGCCTAGTAGTGCTCACACTGCAGGAATGAGGTCTCGAGAGTGATTTATATAAGTTGAAATAACTTGTTTCGCAATCGAGCTAAAATAAATTGCCATGAGGGAGTGAGAAGAGGCAATATGGAATTTGCCATGAGGGATAGAGAAGAGGCAATGTGGAATTTGCCACGAGGGATAGAGAAGAGGCAATGTGGAATTTGCCACGAGGGATAGAGAAGAGGCAATGTGGAATTTGCCACGAGGGATAGAGAAGAGGCAATGTGGAAATTGCCACGAGGGATAGAGAAGAGGCAATGTGGAATTTGCCACGAGGGATAGAGAAGAGGCAATGTGGAAATTGCCACGAGGGATAGAGAAGAGGCAATGTGGAAATTGCCACGAGGGATAGAGAAGAGGCAATGTGGAAATTGCCATGAGAGAGAAGAGGCAATGTGGAAATTGCCATGAGGGATAGAGAAGAGGCAATATGGAATTTGCCATGAGGGATAAAGAGGCAATGTGGAAATTGCCATGAGGGAGAGAGAAGAGGCAATGTGGAATTTGCCATGAGGGATAGAGAAGAGGCAATATGGAATTTGTCATGAGGGATAGAGAAGAGAAATTATGGAATTTGCCATGAGGGATAGAGAAGAGGAAATATGGAATTTGCCATGAGGGATAGAGAAGTGGCAATATGGAATTTAAGCGCCTTGTCTAATAAAGGTACAATCATAATGGATACAGCTGGGCGTGATCTCCTGTACTTTTCACAACTGAAGCAAACATGCTACCATGACTTCAGATTAATAATGACATTAATTTGATATACCATACTCGTCGGTAGAAGTTATACTCTCTAATTATCAGACATTTTATATCAAATAGTCAACTTACTTCGCCATTCCTTTCACACAAATAGCCAAATCCTTGGTCATGTGACCCGCTTCAATCGTGTCTACACAGACGGCTTCCAGATCAGAGGCAAACTTTGCAAGGGCTTCATTGTCGTCTAGTTTAGCTCTGTGTTGAAGTCCTCGGGTCCAAGCAAATATAGAAGCTGCAAGCATTTAAAAATATCAAATGAAGTTGGTACATAAATTAGCAGGGCTCATTGTAGAGGGCGACATGGGCGAAATAGTCACCCTAGGTCGTCCCAAGGACCACCGACTTCACCACCTAGGGGCCCCACTTCTCCCTACTAATTCATTAGTTTTCATACACAGGCATTATTATTCAAATGTTGTAATTAATGGTCATATGTATTTTAACCCTATTTTGCAGAAATTTATTTAACTATTTAAGGACGCAACCGCGCGCTTTCTCACTTCTCCCAAAAGACCTAACCTAGAACGAGGCCTAAATTAGCCCATTCAGAATACTTAATTAACAATGTAAATTAGCTCCCAGAAGTTGCAGTTTCTGAATAGACTGCAAAATAGTCCTTACAAGATATGCAAAGCCTGTCGAAAACGCTATCACAATGGAGAACGGCTACCGTATGTTACCGTATGTGTCTACATACTACATAGATGTAGCTGCCATCTACCACACACTAGCTGCCATCTACCACACACTAGCTGCCATCTACCACACACTAGCTGCCATCTACCACACACTAGCTGCCATCTACCACACACTAGCTGCCATCTACCACACACTAGCTGCCATCTACCACACACTAGCTGCCATCTACCACACACTAGCTGCCATCTACCACACACTAGCTGCCATCTACCACACACTAGCTGCCATCTACCACACACTAGCCGCCATCTACCACACACTAGCTGCCATCTACCACACACTAGCTGCCATCTACCACACACTAGCTGCCATCTACCACACACTAGCCGCCATCTACCACACACTAGCCGCCATCTACCATACACTAGCCGTCATCTACAACACACTATCAATTTACTTAATGAATAGGAACTCTATATACGATGGGTATATGCGACAGTCCATATAGAATTGTTAAGTAGAATTGGCAATGGCATCGACGGGCGATTCTACCTGGGACAGGGTTAAAGATAATCGATACAATGTTGAGCTCGAGATAACTATGTACTGCAAACATTCACAGACTGCTGTAAGCACATGTTTCGTCGTGTTGCGCATAGATTGTACAGTTTGGGATTTCGCTACAAGTACAAGTGTACTGCCAATCGAGTAAATCACAGTATGAATCTATAATTCTATAGCTGGTTTAAGTATTCAATGTAACGTACATTGCCAATTAATTACGGTACTGTCCAAATTCCAAAACAATTTAATATCTAGGACAACTGATTATCCTAGTCTATTTTGAGATAATTAACACGATGCAAGCCGTCGATCAAGCCCGTGATAATCCGATCAGCCAATCACCGATCGATAAAGCGACACACCTTCAGCAACTGTAAGCGTTATCAAACAGCCGCCATTTTCCTCGACAACTTGTCGCGATTATCGGCGTCTAGAAAATTCTGATCATATGACTAGTGGGAGGAGCCATTGTAAATTCTGATCATGCGATTAGTGGGAGGAGCCATCATAAATTCTGATCATGCGACTAGTGGGAGGAGCCATCGTAAATTCTGATCATGTGACTAGTGGGAGGAGCCATCGTAAATTCTGATCATGTGACTAGTGGGAGGAGCCATAGTCTCCTCAGCATCATGTTAATTGACATAATTCAAGTGATATTATAATTCCATATTCCACTGGTTTAATTTAAGTTTTATTTACGATTGCGAAGCAAGTTTTAACAACTTATATTAATCACTCTCGTTGGCGCGGATGAAAGCGTAATTGTGGTCATTTGTGTGTGAGGAAACTGGAGTACCCGGAGAAAACCCACCTGTCAGATCTGGTGACCACCTCACATACTTCCCGGTCTGAGGATCGAACCCGGGTTGCATTGGTGAGAAGCGAGCGCGCTAACCACTGCGGCTAATCGGACAGCCATTCCACTGGTAAAGAATGATACAAGTGAAAGTGATTTGGTTTTATAGCTAACATTTGCAAAAACAGTAAAGTTATGCTAGATGACCAGTACACATACAACAACTGGCAATACACTTGTATGCGGGCATCATGAATACTACTCGTGTATTTACCTATGGGGTTTGTCGACGTTTCCTTCTTCTGCTGGTGCATTCTAAAATGGCGGGTAACAGTTCCGTGGGCGGCCTCAGACTCGATAGTTTTACCATCGGGACAAATCAGAACACTAGTCATCATGCCCAGTGAACCAAACCCTGCAATATGTATTCTTATACGATGAATAAGGGTCATAGGTTATATTTCGGGTTTTACGCCTGCATTCGGTCTATATCGCCTGTGGGCAGTTTACTTAACAACACCTTTCCTGTGCAGGCTCCAGCGGTTAACCAGTACTTGGGTGCACCAACCTCCGTAAGAAACTGCCAACTTTTTCATATAAATGAGACGCGGCTTGAGCGGGGCTCGAACCCGTGACCATAGGTTACAGTGGTATGCAAGTCAGCGACCGTAACCACTCGACCACGGAGGCTGACGAATAAGGGTCATAATGTACAGTCAAACCTGTGTTAGTGGTCACCTCTATTAAGCAGCCAACCTATATTAAATGTCCCTCTTGTATAGTTTGAAAATGGCATGTACGGTCAAACCTGTGTTAGTGGTCACTTCATTAAGCAGTCATTGTGTATTAAGCAGCCAGTTTCCAGATCCTCAATATGTTTTATTATACATTTGACCTCTATTAAGCAGCCATCTGTGCTAAGCAGCCACTTTCTGTGATTCCCTTGACTGGCTGCTTATGACAGGTTTCACTGTATACCATATACCAATAGTATATTGCTAAACACATTTTTTACAATAGATTTTTGGCAGTGTAACTAACATAGAAGAAATATATTATCTGTAACCCGCAAGAATTGACCGCTTAGCAGAGGTGGCTGCTTGGTAGCTTAGTTTACACAAATTTACAGGTTTAGCTTCTCTTGCCTAAAGTTGATACCGAGTCCTCGCCATAAATACACTTAGCCGTACCACAAAGTTGTCAGAGTAGTTTTATAATAAGAAAAATCTCCATTGTTACATGTAAATTTACAATAAGAAAAATCGCGATTGTTACATATACATTTACATGTAGCAATTATAAATTTACAAGTTTGTGAGTGAGTGAGCGAGTTAGTTGAGTATTTGGTTTAACAGCGCTTCAGCACAGTTCAGGCTATATCGCGCCAGGTTTAAGTATATTGTGTACAAGATAGTTATAACAAGAGTTAAAAATATATGTAGATAAAATATAAGTTTGTTATTCATACTCTACATACCGAGGTGGTTTTGTAACGTTGCACTGACCTTGAGCAACCGAGTCCGACTGCACATCCCCGTCGTAGTTCTTACACGCCCAGACGAAGCCACCCTCGGACTTCATGGCATACGCTACCATGTCGTCGATGAGCCGATGTTCATACCAGATGTTCTTTGCCTCGTACTTCTCCTTGAAGTCCTTTTCGTATATCTCCTGGAAGATGTCCTTGAACCGACCATCGTACTTCTTCAATATCGTGTTCTTTGTACTGAAATATACAGGGATAAGCAAACAGTCGATGAATTATTCCATAGCACGACAAACTGCCAGAAAACAAATAATGATCGTTCAATTTTTTTTTATTACGATAATCACCGATGAAATGCAGATCAACAACATAAGCATGAAAATAGCCAAAAGTGCCCAAACATTTTTGTTAAAAAATGAAAAATGCTGTGGAAGTGTATTGAAAGCCTCAACTTATCCATCTGTAGTTTCTATTAACCCATTCAACACCAAGCAATTGACATGGACTGGTGCATGATATTTTCAGACCAATAAATTAAGAAAATTACATTTGGACCAGTTCATTTATCAAAATGGGTAATTTTGTCTAAAAATAGTTATTATTACTGGCAAAAAGTGCAGATCCTGATGAGACACCTGGCTCATCTTAAAGGTATGTAGTGTTGAAATGGTCAACTATGCTAGATCTGTGATCGATCACAAAGCAATGAACAATTTTATTAAGCATATTTAGCAACGAGTAAGTAACAAATTTAGTTTAGGATTAATTTGGTAAACTAAGTTTGGTACCTGGTAAGCGATTGTTACAAGCTATCCACCGATACAGATGGTAATAAATATTCTATAATAAAATGGACGGCTGTTGAGCACGTTTTAAGAACGACTATCCCGTCCTTTCCGGTTCAAATATTTACCACTTTTATCATGTAATGCATACCACTCACAGCCAGACCCAAGAATATTTAAAATACATTAGACAACATTGCAAATTGGTCATACCCCCAAATTCGCCATCTAAATAGAATAGTTATTATGACCAGAGGTATATCTTGGTTATTATTACCCAAGGTTAATAGTTTTTATTATTATTACCCTTGAGGTAAGTCTCTATTATTACCTGAGGTACAACACCCATTCCTTCTGTAGTGCATACTCAAATGAACAGTAAGCAAACTCTCGAATACTCTGAAATAATTCAATTAATAAAAGACTTGTGAAGTACCTCCATATCAGATTGGTTAAGATCATTTACTTCTAACTACTTGCATCCTCACTGCCGTAAGTTCGAATCCCAAGGAGCGAGTAAAATGCTCTTGTGCATGGAATGTATCCGACGACTTGCAGAAGGTTTGCGGTTCTATCCAGGTGGCATTATGTGGAAGAAATACTGACATATGCATCTGTGGCATTCATCCAATTAATTATTATGCATCTGTGGCCTTCATCCAATTAATTATTATGCATCTGTGGCCTTCATCAAATTAATATGCATCTGTGGCCTTCATCCAATTAATTATTATGCATCTGTGGCATTCATCCAATTAATTATTAAACAAAGGAGTGAAGCAGGTAAGCAGAAAACACAGCCATCATTAGGTGTGCATAACTTTGTCTATTTACTCCTTTTGATGCAAGGTTTCCGAGGAATAAATGAAGCCCAATACGACACCAAACATCACTACAGTTTTCCGATATTCAATTATGAAGCAGACTATTGAATAGAATGGAACAAGTTGAATGATAATAGAAACAAATTTACGGCGCAATGCACTCCCTCGTCGGATCGCATGTACGACGCAATGCACTCCTTCGTCGTCGGATCGCATGTACGACGCAATGCACTCCTTCGTCGTCGGATCGCATGTACGACGCAATGCACTCCTTCGTCGTCGGATCGCATGTACGACGCAATGCACTCCTTCGTCGTCGGATCGCATGTACGACGCAATGCACTCCTTCGTCGTCGGATCGCATGTACGACGCAATGCACTCCTTCGTCGTCGGATCGCATGTACGACGCAATGCACTCCTTCGTCGTCGGATCGCATGTACGACGCAATGCACTCCTTCGTCGTCGGATCGCATGTACGACGCAATGCACTCCTTCGTCGTCGGATCGCATGTACGACGCAATGCACTCCTTCGTCGTCGGATCGCATGTACGACGCAATGCACTCCTTCGTCGTCGGATCGCATGTACGACGCAATGCACTCCTTCGTCGTCGGATCGCATGTACGACGCAATGCACTCCTTCGTCGTCGGATCGCATGTACGACGCAATGCACTCCGTCGTCGGATCGCATGTACTATAACTCCTCTATACCAGTCTGACACGGATGACTGGGTTCGGTACAATAACATCTTTTCTTTTTCACATAAGATATCTTGGCTCGATTGCAAAGTCTTGAGACCAAGTACTGTGAGATTATAAACGGTTAAATTGGTGGTACAGGTGCAGTAGTTCTATAGACTGGTACATCAGTGTTATAGAAGGTACAGTGTGTAGTTATAAGCTATAACGGGTCTAAGAAACTGGGTTCCAAGAATGGACATCTTTCTTAAACTGCACACTAACACAACCAATCAGGACATTGCAATTTTTCTGGTCTCAATATTTCAATACTGAAAGTCTCGCGTCGAGTCAAATATTACAAGATCGTGACCATTTTTTTTTTTTTGGTGAAGACGACTTTTCTCATGATACAAATTATTACAAATTAACAATTATATAATATACAATATTACAAATTAACAATTATATAATATGCAATATTACAAATTAACAATTATATAATATACAGTCTACATCTGTTATGTCGAATTCCGTCAGACAGAACAAAATACTTGGACATAACCGAAGTTTGACTAAACGAAATTCGATATAAACGGAGCCAGTTATATGTACAATAAGTGTCTGAAACGCGACTTTGATCCGAGAATTCGACATAACCGACTTTGACATAATGGTTGTAGACTGTACATAACTATGTATATCTAAGTTATATAACAAATTCGTACTCTAATAATGTTGCAAAGATAATCTTAGACCAATGAAGTTACTAGTTTCCTGTCCAAATATTCTTGCAATAAAAAGATCATGTTTACCTCAAATATTCTTGCAATAAAGAGATCATGTTTACCTCATCTGTGTTGTACATTGCTAGAGCAACTCCACCAGTTCCCTCAAACTGAAACACCGTGTACTCCATTGGGGAACCGCCATCTTCAGGTGTAAACTTTATCTCCAGTTTGCCAGACCCAGGAACAAGAAAGTCGGTGGCTTTGTACTAGAATACAGTAATGGATCAGCTTTGTGCTAGAATACAGTAATGGATCAGCTTTGTGCTAGAATACAGTAACGCAACGCAACGGCGTTGTGCTAGAATACAGTAACGCAACGGCGTTGTGCTAGAATACAGTAACGCAACGGCGTTGTGCTAGAATACAGTAACGCAACGGCGTTGTGCTAGAATACAGTAACGCAACGGCGTTGTGCTAGAATACAGTAACGCAACGGCGTTGTGCTAGAATACAGTAACGCAACGGCGTTGTGCTAGAATACAGTAACGCAACGGCGTTGTGCTAGAATACAGTAACGCAACGGCTTTGTGCTAGAATACAGTAACGCAACGGCGTTGTGCTAGAATACAGTAACGCAACGGCTTTGTGCTAGAATACAGTAACGCAACGGCTTTGTGCTAGAATACAGTAACGACGGCTTTGTGCTAGAATACAGTAACGCAACGGCTTTGTGCTAGAATACAGTAACGCAACGGCTTTGTGCTAGAATACAGTAACGGACTCTGTGCTAGAATACAGTAACGACTCTGTGCTAGAATACAGTAACGCACTCTGTGCTAGAATACAGTAACGACTCTGTGCTAGAATACAGTAACGACTCTGTGCAGAATACAGTAACGACTCTGTGCTAGAATACAGTAACGACTCTGTGCTAGAATACAGTAACGACTCTGTGCTAGAATACAGTAACGACTCTGTGCTAGAATACAGTAACGACTCTGTGCTAGAATACAGTAACGACTCTGTGCTAGAATACAGTAACGACTCTGTGCTAGAATACAGTAACGACTCTGTGCTAGAATACAGTAACGACTCTGTGCTAGAATACAGTAACGACTCTGTGCTAGAATACAGTAACGACTCTGTGCTAGAATACAGTAACGACTCTGTGCTAGAATACAGTAACGACTCTGTGCTAGAATACAGTAACGACTCTGTGCTAGAATACAGTAACGACTCTGTGCTAGAATACAGTAACGACTCTGTGCTAGAATACAGAACGACTCTGTGCTAGAATACAGTAACGACTCTGGCTAGAATACAGTAACGACTCTGTGCTAGAATACAGTAACGACTCTGTGCTAGAATACAGTAACGACTCTGTGCTAGAATACAGTAACGACTCTGTGCTAGAATACAGTAACGACTCTGTGCTAGAATACAGTAACGACTCTGGCTAGAATACAGTAACGACTCTGTGCTAGAATACAGTAACGACTCTGTGCTAGAATACAGTAACGACTCTGTGCTAGAATACAGTAACGACTCTGTGCTAGAATACAGTAACGACTCTGTGCTAGAATACAGTAACGACTCTGTGCTAGAATACAGTAACGACTCTGTGCTAGAATACAGTAACGACTCTGTGCTAGAATACAGTAACGACTCTGTGCTAGAATACAGTAACGACTCTGTGCTAGAATACAGTAACGACTCTGTGCTAGAATACAGTAACGACTCTGTGCTAGAATACAGTAAGACTCCTCGTACAGAACGACTCCCTAGAATACCTAACGACCTGTGCTAGCAAAGACCTCTGTGCTAGAATACAGTAACGACTCTGTGCTACAGTAACGAATAGAATACAGTAACGACTCTGTGCTAGAATACAGTAACGACTCAGTGCTAGAATACAGTAACAGACTCTGCTAGAATACAGTAACGACTCTGTGCTAGAATACAGTACGACTCTGTGCTAGAATACAGTAACGACTCTGTGCTAGAATACAGTAACGACTCTGTGCTAGAATACAGTAACGACTCTGTGCTAGAATACAGTAACGACTCTGTGCTAGAATACAGTAACGACTCTGTGCTAGAATACAGTAACGACTCTGTGCTAGAATACAGTAACGACTCTGTGCTAGAATACAGTAACGACTCTGTGCTAGAATACAGTAACGACTCTGTGCTAGAATACAGTAACGACTCTGTGCTAGAATACAGTAACGACTCTGTGCTAGAATACAGTAACGACTCTGTGCTAGAATACAGTAACGACTCTGTGCTAGAATACAGTAACGACTCTGTGCTAGAATACAGTAACGACTCTGTGCTAGAATACAGTAACGACTCTGTGCTAGAATACAGTAACGACTCTGTGCTAGAATACAGTAACGACTCTGTGCTAGAATACAGTAACGACTCTGTGCTAGAATACAGTAACGACTCTGTGCTAGAATACAGTAACGACTCTGTGCTAGAATACAGTAACGACTCTGTGCTAGAATACAGTAACGACTCTGTGCTAGAATACAGTAACGACTCTGTGCTAGAATACACAGTAACGACTCTGTGCTAGAATACAGTAACGACTCTGTGCTAGAATACAGTAACGACTCTGTGCTAGAATACAGTAACGACTCTGTGCTAGAATACAGTAACGACTCTGTGCTAGAATACAGTAACGACTCTGTGCTAGAATACAGTAACGACTCTGTGCTAGAATACAGTAACGACTCTGTGCTAGAATACAGTAACGACTCTGTGCTAGAATACAGTAACGACTCTGTGCTAGAATACAGTAACGACTCTGTGCTAGAATACAGTAACGACTCTGTGCTAGAATACAGTAACGACTCTGTGCTAGAATACAGTAACGACTCTGTGCTAGAATACAGTAACGACTCTGTGCTAGAATACAGTAACGACTCTGTGCTAGAATACAGTAACGACTCTGTGCTAGAATACAGTAACGACTCTGTGCTAGAATACAGTAACGACTCTGTGCTAGAATACAGTAACGACTCTGTGCTAGAATACAGTAACGACTCTGTGCTAGAATACAGTAACGACTCTGTGCTAGAATACAGTAACGACTCTGTGCTAGAATACAGTAACGACTCTGTGCTAGAATACAGTAACGACTCTGTGCTAGAATACAGTAACGACTCTGTGCTAGAATACAGTAACGACTCTGTGCTAGAATACAGTAACGACTCTGTGCTAGAATACAGTAACGACTCTGTGCTAGAATACAGTAACGACTCTGTGCTAGAATACAGTAACGACTCTGTGCTAGAATACAGTAACGACTCTGTGCTAGAATACAGTAACGACTCTGTGCTAGAATACAGTAACGACTCTGTGCTAGAATACAGTAACGACTCTGTGCTAGAATACAGTAATGGCAAACTAGTCTAAGCATTCATTGCGTAATGAAACTAGACAGGCAACATTAGCCATTAACTGTATTATCAGGATTCATGAATTTTAGCGATTGTTTCTGCATCGTCGAAAATGAAAACTCTTATTTGCACGTGCATGCACGGTTCGACATGTCCCTGGTTTTATTCTGTTCAATGTGTCTTGCTCGTACTGACATTGTTGTCAAATGAACGAAAATGCTTCAAACTTGTGTAAAATTATTTTTACATTTTGGATTAGTACAGCCAATAATCACGATAAGGCGATTGACAAGCTTGCTTCAGCCGATTTACCTATCCGAGAATGCAATGCACAGTAAACATGACATTTTACTTCATAGCCATCGATTAGACTCCGGTTCGATAAAACCACAACAACATAAGTTAGCGGAATACCTGGTCGCCGTAAGCATGACGGCCAATGACGATACTCTTAGTCCAGCCTGGAACCAGACGAGGAATGTTCTTACAAATGATAGCTTCTCGAAACACAGTTCCTCGTAAAATATTTCTGATGGTACCATTTGGAGACTTCCACATCTGCTTCAGCTTAAACTCTGAAAATATGGCAGTCGATGATAGAGACGCAGTCGATGATAGAGACGCAGTCAATGATAGAGACGCAGTCGATGATAGAGACGCAGTCGATGATAGAGACGCAGTCGATGATAGAGACGCAGTCGATGATAGAGACGCAGTCGATGATAGAGACGCAGTCGATGATAGAGACGCAGTCGATGATAGAGATGCAGTCGATGATAGAGACGCAGTCGATGATAGAGACGCAGTCAATGATAGAGACGCAGTCGATGATAGAGACGCAGTCGATGATAGAGACACAGTCGATGAGAGACGCAGTCGATGATAGAGACGCAGTCAATGATGGAGACGCAGTCGATGATGGAGACGCCATCAATGATGGAGACGCCGTCAATGATGGAGACGTTACACATATGGCAGTCAATGATAAGAATGAATGAATGAATGGTGTTTTACGGCGCATCGACATCTAAGGTCATGTAGCGCGCATTAAAGTTATGTTTATTGTCGAGTGTATTTAATAAAATTCTATATAAGTATATGCATTACGTAAAAATTAATACTAAGAAGTTATAAAGATGTAAGATTAATTACAGGTAATATATGAATGAATGATTACTACAAAGGCATGATTAACAATTGATATCACAGCTTTCAATGATAAGAGATTACATATATGGCAGTCAATGATGATAGAGACGAAGTCGATGAGAGAGACGCAGTCGATGATGGAGATGCAGTCAATGATGGAGATGCAGTCAATGATGGAGATGCAGTCAATGATGGAGATGCAGTCAATGATGGAGATGCAGTCAATGATGGAGACGCAGTCAATGATGGAGACGCAGTCAATGATGGAGACGCAGTCAATGATAGAGATGCAGTCGATGATAGAGACTATACACATATGGCAGTCAATGATGGAGACGTTACACATATGGCAGTCAATGATGAGATTACACATATGGCAGTCAATGATTGACATATTACACCACAATTCAAAAAACAAATATTGGCGCTAAATTTTGTGAATTGGCGAAAATATTTGGTGCAATTTAAAAAAAAAAATTTATTGTCTTTTTCGGCACATGTTTCGTCTCAAATATATGGCTTCAAATATTTATTTGTGAACTATATGGCTCTTAGTTGGCTCCAAGTTTTTTTAATTGGCTCCAGTATTTTTCATTTGGCGACAGAAGTGGCACAGACAAACATTCAAACAGAGGGAACCCTGCAATTGCATTATCTAGCCATACCCAGAGTCCTTGGAATTCGGACTAACCAATGAATTACAAGCAACCCAAATACTGACTAGCAAATAAATCTGCAACAGTGAGAAAATACTTACATGTATACATCCTAGAAGATTCAAGATGCACACAAAATGGAATGAGGGGGGGGGGTTCAAAGGTGAACATTTAGCATCTTGGTAAATCACAGTAGCTTAGAAATTACTGTACACAATTAATTTAGCATTTCTCATTAATACTGCAAGTATGTAATTAATGACTTCTTCGCAATACAAAACTATTCCAATGTTCATATATTTAGGATTGTATAACAGCTGCAAGTGTATTTAACGCAAATTTATGCATTACGACTGCGACGCTACTGTCGTGGAATATACCATATACAGTCTGCATCCGATATCTCTAATTCCGTCTGACTGAACAAAATACTTTTGACATTACCAAAGTTTTGTCTTGGAACGAAATTCGATATAAAAGCAGTAATATGTAAAATGATAAGTGTCTGAAACGGGACTTTGATCCGACTTTGAGATAACCGGAGAATTCGACATTACCGACTTTAACTTGACGGATGTAGACTGTACATCATTATAGACTTGAATAGAATAGAATAACAGTTACACATTCTCACCTTCAACCCTGTTCTCGTCTGGAGTAATTGTCGCACATTTGATGCCAACATTGTATTTCCGTACAGCGTTGGCTGCATCAACTGTCACTGAAATACACAAAATCAATGTTTATTAACTTGAATTTTGTCGATTACGCAACAAGTTCTTACATCTTTCAAGACTAATCTCTATAGAGAACTCATTCCCAGTGGAATCCATAAGCATAAGGGAGAGTTATGTTGTATTTCGGGTGTTACGCCTGCATCAGCACCATTTTGGGCTCTATCGCCGACGGGCAGTTTACCCAACACCTTTCCTGGGAAGGTCCAGCGGTTAACCAGTACTTGAGTGCACTAACCCCCGTAAGAAACTGCCATCTTTTTCATATAAATGAGACATGGTCTGAGCAGGGCTCGAACCCGTGACCATCAATGATGATAGGTTACAGTGGTATACAAGTCAGCGACCGTAACCACTCGACCACATAGCCGGACCGCATGAGGGAGAGAGGAGAGGCAATGTGGATTAGGCATCTTACCCAAGGAGATCACCACAGTGGTTCTGGTACGACTTAACTCGCATCTCTATTACGAGACGGACACCGCATCCATCACCGTCGAGGTAAACATTTTTATCCTACCTTCATGGTTAATAATGGTAACAAACGACCGGTGATAAACTTTGCTGTATTAGTCGGTGTCTAATAAACTTTGCTGTATTAGTCGGTGTCTAATAAACTTTGCTGTATTAGTCGGTGTCTAGTAAACTTTGCTGTATTAGTCGGTGTCTAGTAAACTTTGCTGTATTAGTCGGTGTCTAGTAAACTTTGCTGTATTAGTCGGTGTCTAGTAAACTTTGCTGTATTAGTCGGTGTCTAGTAAACTTTGCTGTATTAGTCGGTGTCTAGTAAACTTTGCTGTATTAGTCGGTGTCTAGTAAACTTTGCTGTATTAGTCGGTGTCTAGTAAACTTTGCTGTATTAGTCGGTGTCTAGTAAACTTTGCTGTATTAGTCGGTGTCTAGTAAACTTTGCTGTATTAGTCGGTGTCTAGTAAACTTTGCTGTATTAGTCGGTGTCTAATAAACTTTGCTGTATTAGTCGGTGTCTAGTAAACTTTGCTGTATTAGTCGGTGTCTAATAAACTTTGCTGTATTAGTCGGTGTCTAGTAAACTTTGCTGTATTAGTCGGTGTCTAGTAAACTTTGCTGTATTAGTCGGTGTCTAGTAAACTTTGCTGTATTAGTCGGTGTCTAGTAAACTTTGCTGTATTAGTCGGTGTCTAGTAAACTTTGCTGTATTAGTCGGTGTCTAGTAAACTTTGCTGTATTAGTCGGTGTCTAGTAAACTTTGCTGTATTAGTCGGTGTCTAGTAAACTTTGCTGTATTAGTCGGTGTCTAGTAAACTTTGCTGTATTAGTCGGTGTCTAATAAACTTTGCTGTATTAGTCGGTGTCTAATAAACTTTGCTGTATTAGTCGGTGTCTAGTAAACTTTGCTGTATTAGTCGGGTCTAGTCGGTGTCTAGTAAACTTTGCTGTATTAGTCGGTGTCTAGTAAACTTTGCTGTATTAGTCGGTGTCTAGTAAACTTTGCTGTATTAGTCGGTGTCTAGTAAACTTTGCTGTATTAGTCGGTGTCTAGTAAACTTTGCTGTATTAGTCGGTCTAGTAAACTTTGCTGTATTAGTCGGTGTCTAGTAAACTTTGCTGTATTAGTCGGTGTCTAGTAAACTTTGCTGTATTAGTCGGTGTCTAGTAAACTTTGCTGTATTAGTCGGTGTCTAGTAAACTTTGCTGTATTAGTCGGTGTCTAGTAAACTTTGCTGTATTAGTCGGTGTCTAGTAAACTTTGCTGTATTAGTCGGTGTCTAGTAAACTTTGCTGTATTAGTCGGTGTCTAGTAAACTTTGCTGTATTAGTCGGTGTCTAGTAAACTTTGCTGTATTAGTCGGTGTCTAGTAAACTTTGCTGTATTAGTCGGTGTCTAGTAAACTTTGCTGTATTAGTCGGTGTCTAGTAAACTAGTAAACTTGCTGTATTAGTCGGTGTCTAGTAAACTTTGCTGTATTAGTCGGTGTCTAGTAAACTTTGCTGTATTAGTCGGTGTCTAGTAAACTTTGCTGTATTAGTCGGTGTCTAGTAAACTTTGCTGTATTAGTCGGTGTCTAGTAAACTTTGCTGTATTAGTCGGTGTCTAGTAAACTTTGCTGTATTAGTCGGTGTCTAGTAAACTTTGCTGTATTAGTCGGTGTCTAGTAAACTTTGCTGTATTAGTCGGTGTCTAATAAACTTTGCTGTATTAGTCGGTGTCTAATAAACTTTGCTGTATTAGTCGGTGTCTAAAAACTTTGCTGTATTAGTCGGTGTCTAATAAACTTTGCTGTATTAGTCGGTGTCTAGTAAACTTTGCTGTATTAGTCGGTGTCTAGTAAACTTTGCTGTATTAGTCGGTGTCTAATAAACTTTGCTGTATTAGTCGGTGTCTAATAAACTTTGCTGTATTAGTCGGTGTCTAATAAACTTTGCTGTATTAGTCGGTGTCTAGTAAACTTTGCTGTATTAGTCGGTGTCTATAAACTTTGCTGTATTAGTCGGTGTCTATAAACTTTGCGTATTAGTCGGTGTCTAAAACCAACAAAACCAACAAAACCAACGTAAACTTTGCTGTATTAGTCGGTGTCTAGTAAACTTTGCTGTATTAGTCGGTGTCTAATAAACTTTGCTGTATTAGTCGGTGTCTAATAAACTTTGCTGTATTAGTCGGTGTCTAATAAACTTTGCTGTATTAGTCGGTGTCTAATAAACTTTGCTGTATTAGTCGGTGTCTAATAACTTTGCTGTATTAGTCGGTGTCTAGTAAACTTTGCTGTATTAGTCGGTGTCTAGTAAACTTTGCTGTTTAGTCGGTGTGTAAACTTTGCTGTATTAGTCGGTGTCTAGTAAACTTTGCTGTATTAGTCGGTGTCTAGTAAACTTTGCTGTTAGTCGGTGTCTAGTAAACTTTGCTGTATTAGTCGGTGTCTAGTAAACTTTGCTGTATTAGTCGGTGTCTAGTAAACTTTGCTGTATTAGTCGGTGTCTAGTAAACTTTGCTGTATTAGTCGGTGTCTAGTAAACTTGCTGTATTAGTCGGTGTCTAGTAAACTTTGCTGTATTAGTCGGTGTCTATAACTTTGCTGTATTAGTCGGTGTCTAATAAACTTGCTGTATTAGTCGGTGTCTAATAAACTTTGCTGTATTAGTCGGTGTCTAATAAACTTTGCTGTATTAGTCGGTGTCTAATAAACTTTGCTGTATTAGTCGGTGTCTAGTAAACTTTGCTGTATTAGTCGGTGTCTAGTAAACTTTGCTGTATTAGTCGGTGTCTAGTAAACTTTGCTGTATTAGTCGGTGTCTAGTAAACTTTGCTGTATTAGTCGGTGTCTAGTAAACTGCAAAAACTTGCTGTATTAGTCGGTCTAGTAAACTTTGCTGTATTAGTCGGTGTCTAGTAAACTTTGCTGTATTAGTCGGTGTCTAGTAAACTTGCTGTATTAGTCGGTGTCTAGTAAACTTTGCTGTATTAGTCGGTGTCTAGTAAACTTTGCTGTATTAGTCGGTGTCTAATAAACTTTGCTGTATTAGTCGGTGTCTAATAAACCAACCAATTTGCTGTATTAGTCGGTGTCTAGTAAACTTTGCTGTATTAGTCGGTGTCTAGTAAACTTTGCTGTATTAGTCGGTGTCTAGTAAACTTTGCTGTATTAGTCGGTTCTAATAAACTTTGCTGTATTAGTCGGTGTCTAATAAACTTTGCTGTATTAGTCGGTGTCTAATAAACTTTGCTGTATTAGTCGGTGTCTAGTAAACTTTGCTGTATAAACCAACCAAAACCAACCAAAAACCAACCAAAAACCAACCTAGTCGGTGTCTAGTAAACTTTGCTGTATTAGTCGGTGTCTAATAAACTTTGCTGTATTAGTCGGTGTCTAATAAACTTTGCTGTATTAGTCGGTGTCTAATAAACTTTGCTGTATACTTGCTGTATTAGTCGGTGTCTAATAAACTTTGCTGTATTAGTCGGTGTCTAATAAACTTTGCTGTATTAGTCGGTGTCTAATAAACTTTGCTGTATTAGTCGGTGTCTAATAAACTTTGCTGTATTAGTCGGTGTCTAGTAAACTTTGCTGTATTAGTCGGTGTCTAATAAACTTTGCTGTATTAGTCGGTGTCAAAACCAAACCAACCCAACCACCAACCATAAACTTTGCTGTATTAGTCGGTGTCTAAAACTTTGCTGTATTAGTCGGTGTCTAAAAACTTTGCTGTATTAGTCGGTGTCTAATAAACTTGCTGTAAGTCGGTGTCTAATAAACTTTGCTGTATTAGTCGGTGTCTAATAAACTTTGCTGTATTAGTCGGTGTCTAATAAACTTTGCTGTATTAGTCGGTGTCTAATAAACTTTGCTGTATTAGTCGGTGTCTAGTAAACTTTGCTGTATTAGTCGGTGTCTAGTAAACTTTGCTGTATTAGTCGGTGTCTAGTAAACTTTGCTGTATTAGTCGGTGTCTAGTAAACTTTGCTGTATTAGTCGGTGTCTAGTAAACTTTGCTGTATTAGTCGGTGTCTAGTAAACTTTGCTGTATTAGTCGGGTCTATAAACTTTGCTGTATTAGTCGGTGTCTAGTAAACTTTGCTGTATTAGTCGGTGTCTAATAAACTTTGCTGTATTAGTCGGTGTCTAATAAACTTTGCTGTATTAGTCGGTGTCTAATAAACTTTGCTGTATTAGTCGGTGTCTAATAAACGTTGCTGTATTAGTCGGTGTCTAATAAACGTTGCTGTATTAGTCGGTGTCTAATAAACGTTGCTGTATTAGTCGGTGTCTAATAAACTTTGCTGTATTAGTCGGTGTCTAATAAACTTTGCTGTATTAGTCGGTGTCTAATAAACTTTGCTGTATTAGTCGGTGTCTAATAAACTTTGCTGTATTAGTCGGTGTCTAATAAACTTTGCTGTATTAGTCGGTGTCTAATAAACTTTGCTGTATTAGTCGGTGTCTAATAAACTTTGCTGTATTAGTCGGTGTCTAGTAAACTTTGCTGTATTAGTCGGTGTCTAGTAAACTTTGCTGTATTAGTCGGTGTCTAATAAACTTTGCTGTATTAGTCGGTGTCTAGTAAACTTTGCTGTATTAGTCGGTGTCTAATAAACTTTGCTGTATTAGTCGGTGTCTAATAAACTTTGCTGTATTAGTCGGTGTCTAATAAACTTTGCTGTATTAGTCGGTGTCTAATAAACTTTGCTGTATTAGTCGGTGTCTAATAAACTTTGCTGTATTAGTCGGTGTCTAATAAACTTTGCTGTATTAGTCGGTGTCTAATAAACTTTGCTGTATTAGTCGGTGTCTAATAAACTTTGCTGTATTAGTCGGTGTCTAATAAACTTTGCTGTATTAGTCGGTGTCTAATAAACTTTGCTGTATTAGTCGGTGTCTAATAAACTTTGCTGTATTAGTCGGTGTCTAGTAAACTTTGCTGTATTAGTCGGTGTCTAATAAACTTTGCTGTATTAGTCGGTGTCTAATAAACTTTGCTGTATTAGTCGGTGTCTAATAAACTTTGCTGTATTAGTCGGTGTCTAATAAACTTTGCTGTATTAGTTGGTGTCTAATAAACTTTGCTGTATTAGTCGGTGTCTAATAAACTTTGCTGTATTAGTCGGTGTCTAATAAACCTTTCGCGACGTCCTAACGCTGATTGTATGACGTCATATCTTCACAGATGGTATGATAAACTTCAGGTCATGAATATTCGGTAATCTTTCCTCTCTAAAACTTCTTTTTTATCGAAAGACAGGATAAATAGAATATTAGGTTACTGTCTTATAAATTTTATATCATTAGGCTCAGCTTGTATATTTTCTCCAACTCGTCTAATAAATTAAAATTTATAAGACGGTAACCCAATATTCTCTATATCTGTCTATGTGGAGCACTAGTGAATAGGCACACTGTGCACGTATATCAGCTAAACCCCAGCAATAGTGTCCAGGTTGTTTACGTGAAAATATCAGTTATGAGAGACAAACGAATTATTGTTAAGTGTTGCATGCATAGTTTTGACTGAAACATATCTAGGTAAGCATTTCTATGAGATTGTAGAGCGTTGTGACTGCGTATTGCATGTAAATATCAGCTAAATCTAAGGGATGAAATTGATCTTGCAAAAGGTCACGGCTAACATTTACATGTCAATGTAGAAGCACAGGTTATTATGTGTATTATGTATCAGTTGAATGTATCAGGAGATGTAGATATTATCCAAGCATCTTCAACATTGATAAACATTCACATGCCGATATAAAGGGCTGCCGAATTGTGTGCGAATATATCAACATAGGCAAGATGGCATTACCTTGAACATGAAATGGATCGGTCAAGGTCTGACCTTGAACATGAAATGGATCGGTCAAGGTGTGACCTTGAACATGAAATGGATCAGTCAAGGTGTGACCTTGAACATGAAATGGATCGGTCAAGGTGTGACCTTGAACATGAAATGGATCAGTCAAGGTGTGACCTTGAACATGAAATGGATCAGTAAAGGTGTGACCTTGAACATGAAATGGATCAGTCAAGGTGTGACCTTGAACATGAAATGGATCAGTCAAGGTGTGACCTTGAACATGAAATGGATCAGTCAAGGTCTGACCTTGAACATGAAATGGATCAGTCCAGGTCTGACCTTGAACATGAAATGGATCAGTCCAGGTCTGACCTTGAACATGAAATGGATCAGTCAAGGTCTGACCTTGAACATGAAATGGATCAGTCAAGGTCTGACCTTGAACATGAAATGGATCAGTCAAGGTCTGACCTTGAACATGAAATGGATCAGTCAAGGTCTGACCTTGATCATGAAATGGATCAGTCAAGGTCAACATGTATTTATATATGAATGTGATGCACTGGTGTATTGGAGTATTATTATGTACAACCATCAGCTGACTTGAGTAATAGTACGGACACGCGCCGACTAATTCACGACAGTAATTTGTTTTGCTACGTTTTCTAACACTTATTGTGTAGTCTTATGTACGAATCTGATTTTAATTTTCTACAATAATCAGGTTACCTTGATCATCGGTAGCATCCCTATTCTCAATACCAAGGTCGTATGTGTGAAGTTCAAGGTCTACGAATGGAAGAATCAGCTTCTGCTTAATCAAGTCCCACAACACCCTGAAACAAACCACCATTGTGTCCACACAACATCTAATAAAACATTGTACAATAGTTATATTATATCTGAATAATATTCTAAGGAACTTCATCTTAATTTTTCTAATATTCTTTGATAGACACGTTAGAACAGCTTAGTGGCAACCATCTTGTATTTCATCAAACTTTCCTGAGCAATTGGGAGATGTCTAAAATATATTTTCAAGATGGCCACCATGGCAGCCATCTTGGTTATTGGATCAAGACAATTCTGACCATGTTTCACATGTCGAGATAAGTCATAAGTATTGTTCGATAGTGCATGAAATGTACGAGAATGATTCTGGATCTTGCCTGCACGAAGTAAAGAATCAACACAAGACCTACATGTACGAGATTGGTCATTTTAGAATGATGTAGCGAGGCATCGAACCTACAACCTCTGGTTTACCAATAAAGCAGGCTACTGCTACTCCACTGACCAACTTGTGGCGTGCAACTTGTGCTGTGCTATTTGTTGTGCCAGCACCAGGATTTCAACCTTTCTGTCGGCAACCCTGCGATGTTAACCCCAATTCTATCAACATGATTAACAGACACTTCAGCCCCTGTAACGGGTGCATCGCTCCGTCTCAAAAGGTATGGCATGCACAAGTTACATTGAACCCAATTCCGAGTGACCTTTGATGGCCTAGTTTGACCATGCCCTTACAGGTCTGGGTGGTGCATGCGACATACCTTACAGGCCTGGGTGGTGCATGCGACATACCTTACAGGCCTGGGTGGTGCATGCGACGTACCTTACAGGCCTGGGTGGTGCATGCGACGTACCTTACAGGCCTGGGTGGTGCATGCGACGTACCTTACAGGCCTGGGTGGTGCATGCAACATACCTTACAGGCCTGGGTGGTGCATGCGACATACCTTACAGGCCTGGGTGGTGCATGCGACATACCTTACAGGCCTGGGTGGTGCATGCGACATACCTTACAGGCCTGGGTGGTGCATGCGACATACCTTACAGGCCTGGGTGGTGCATGCGACATACCTTACAGGCCTGGGTGGTGCATGCGACATACCTTACAGGCCTGGGTGGTGCATGCGACATACCTTACAGGCCTGGGTGGTGCATGCGACATACCTTACAGGCCTGGGTGGTGCATGCGACATACCTTACAGGCCTGGGTGGTGCATGCGACATACCTTACAGGCCTGGGTGGTGCATGCGACATTCCTTACAGGCCTGGGTGGTGCATGCGACATACCTTACAGGCCTGGGTGGTGCATGCGACATACCTTACAGGCCTGGGTGGTGCATGCGACATACCTTACAGGCCTGGGTGGTGCATGCGACATACCTTACAGGCCTAGGTGGTGCATGCGACATACCTTACAGGCCTGGGTGGTGCATGCGACATACCTTACAGGCCTGGGTGGTGCATGCGACGTACCTTACAGGCCTGGGTTGTACATTTAACATCAACTCAAATGTGGTGAACATCGTTACATGAAAATGGTCCGATATGGAACAGGCATGAAAATGGTCCGATATGGAACAGGCATGAAAATGGTCCGATATGGAACAGGCATGAAAATGGTCCAATATGGAACAGGCATGAAAATGGTCCGATATGGAACAGGCATGAAAATGGGACAAATGTCTGCACAACATTTTTTCCCTACGTTTTTCTTTAACTTTTCATTCTTCTAATATGTTCAATTTTCTTAACAAAATGCCTACATCCCCGTGGGGGTGGGGGTGTGTCATACTCGTAGGACGATAGAATATACAAGTGGCGTCCGTGGTCCAATGGTAGATAGTCAGGCCACGTATGTAGTGTCATTGAGCAAGGCACCTCGCACACATTGCTTAGTACTGGTTAACTGCTATGGTCGGCTAAGCATGGCCAGGAAAACATGGCTAGGTCCCCGCAAGGGGTTTGACATTAATGGAACATACATACATACCAAATGCATGAAAATCAATTATCTATAATCTGCATTGAACTGTTTAATATTGTAGTCCCCTCTTATTCAATGTGGTCACAATGCATAGATAAACCGTCATAAATATATATATTCAGATGAGCAGAAATCACTAAATAAAAAAAGGTTCGAAATATATTGCGGCCGAATTACGTTTGGGTCGAATTACGTTCGAGTCGAATTGTCAATGTGCCGAAATGTCTCTCAAGAGTTAGTCCGTTAGCGTTTCGTTTCCGCGTCCTGGGTAAAAATATACTGCAATGCATGTGTGGACCCCAGTGGGGATGTGCGTCAGTATACATGCAGTAGTGCTTCTGAACATGTACCTTCAAAAACGCTGAAATGGCATGTTCATTCCTAACGATCAGCTGATGCGGGGGATGGGGTCATAAAATGGTATCGGCTGCAAAACACAGGTGTTCTGATGCTCTTTACGCTTATTATAGTGTAATAACATACTGAAATATATGCCTGGATTTAATTGCATTCAAAAGGTGTGGACCGACATTAGGACTTCATCAGAGTTCATGTTTAAAAGTAGTTATTTTTACAAGTTGGCATTGACATATATGATATCAATTACCTTGTCATTTCGTCGCCTTGCATTTCCACAACTGCACCACCTACAATAGATAAATTGTGGCCATTACTTCAGGGAACACACGTCTACAAAACGACAATACAAACTGTAGCAACAAATGGAATTAAACTTACCCTTTATTTTTCCCATGTTTGCGAGCAAAAGTTTGTGTCAACCGGCAACTTCAAGACTCGAATGTGAAAGATAGATTTGTGACCTTTAATTCCCCATTTTGATTGGTAGATTTTCAGGTCACGGATTACTCGAGCGTAAAAAATAACACGTCATAGGGGATATTCCAATATTGAACGAGTTTGAGCGAAGACGATAGTAACAAGTACATAGTGCAAGTGTTGACTTGTTAACTGTCGGACTCTGGAATGGGTCTCGGTCTGTATCATTGCACAATCCTCCAACAATCTAAAATGACTAATCTCTTCAGGAGGCGTCGCTCATATGGGCAACCGGTAGCGACGATAAATAAACGTAAAACACATTTAACGACATTGCGAGTATACTCTATGCAGAGTGACGCAATCACTATAGATGATGATGATGATGATGATGATGATGATGACGATGATGATGATGATGATGATGATTAACGAATATATATATATTGTGCATCACCCTCTCGAGTATTATGCTATACCACAGGAACCAAGAAACATATATCTCATACTAGGATCCCTCTAGTATATGGCACCAACACCCCTGTACATCTATTCAAGAACATAGATACCTTTTAATGAATCTGTATATTGTGCATCACCCTCTCGAGTATTATGCTATACCACAGGAACCAAGATACATATATCTCATACTAGCTAGGGTCCCTCTAGTATATGGCACCAACACCCCTGTACATCTATTCAAGAACATAGATACCTTTTAGTTTATACAAATTTATTTTACCTCGATTGCGAAACAAGTTCTTTCAACTTATATTAATCACTCTCGAGACCTCATTCCTGATGGAATCCATCGCCACGAAGGAGAGAGAAGAGGCAATGTGGAATTTAAATGCCTTGCCTAAGGGCACAATCGTAACAGCTCTAGCGGGGCTCGAACTCCGGACCTTTCGCACCTGAAACTAACGCACATCCACTGCGCTATCACGACTTCCACGATACCTTTTAATGAATCTATATATATTGTGTAGCACTCTCTCGAGTATTATGTTATACCACAGGAACCAAGAAACATATATATCATACTAGCTAGGATCCCTCTAGTATATGGCACCAAAACCCATTGAATCTATTCAAGAACATAGAGAACTGACTCATAACTTTCAATGACTTTACTTGCAGCTTAGCCTGGGTTCCAGCCTGTCGATTGTTCACCCAATTTACTTCTGGTAAAATTGATATTATTAGAACGGCCCAATTAATGATCTCGGTATTAAAATATATTTATATGACTGACCAGACAATATATATATAGTCAGTCATATAAATATATTTTAATTTTCTACTTAAGTTTGTCACGAACATGTCCAATGTCTAAAAGTTAAGTACATATAAGGTACATTCAGGTGGCTGAATATTCAAAACCCTATATATCTATCTTCTGATAGATATCAATCAAAATATCGTTGTCTATCCTATGACCCCCCTTCTCTGTTATAAAACTATACAGACAAATAAACAAAGCTTAGTGCTTCCTGGATATGCATACATGATGATATATTACAGTACTTTGTTTAATGTTCCGTCTGATGGTCACGGGTTCGAGCCCCGCTCAGACCGTGTCTCATTTATATGAAAAAGTTGGCAGTTTCTTACGGAGGTTGGTGCACCAAGTACTGGTTAACCGCTGGAGCCTGCCCAGGAAAGGTGTTGTTAGGTAAACTGCCCATTGCTCAAATGGGAAACCGGTAGCGACGTTAAATAAACTTAAATTTTTAAAAAAATAATAAAAAAAGGTTCCGTGGTTAACTCAGACAGGGAAAGTCATCACAGTGGGTAAATGTTTCTTTTCGTTATTGTCATGTGTTGTATTATATATACGTGTAAAATGAATCGAGCAATATAATTTGATTAAACATAACTCATTATGAAAGAGTGACGCATACATATATGATGTATACGTGTATACAGCTGCCCTTGGTGATCTTTATCAGTGTTGAATCGTCGTTAGCGGTCGAACTGGCACATTAGAAGTCCATCTAGCACATATGAAGGTCAACACTGAAGAGTCGTACCCGACTATAATAGTCAGACCCCGGTATTGAAATATATCCATGGATAGGCCACCATTATAATATAGATATATGTGTACAGTGCCATTATATGTTCCCCAAAATTACTTTGGCACACGTGACTATTTAAAGGAATAGTTTACTTTTTTACATCCAAAACTATTGACTCAAATAGGCCTACACTAAGTTTAGAAATTCTTTAGCATATACCTAGAATATATTTCACGTATTTCCATTGTTATATATATTCTCCTGCCTATTGTATATCAATCAATTGATAGGGAGAAGAACTATATACGTTTTCTTTCGTTCTAATCCCTTTCAGTCTACTGCTGTTAAAATGATATGTAAACTGTTCATTTCTAGATTACATGTACAAACACTGAAGTAAATAATGTTTAAGCTAAATGACTCTATTTTTCAACAGACTGACCTTTGAGTCACAAGAAAATGGAAAATGTCAATAGGGTTGACCGATTGGTTTGTTTTATTTCCCATTAAAGACACCCACTCCTACTCTGAAGATAAGTTGGTGGTGAATGTTGCACTGACACCTGCATTTATAGTTCATATGTTGTTTATTTTTCACCAAATATTATGCAAAAATTCTACAATATTTCAAAATGCAACTCATATATTATATTTTAATTTTTAGAAGTCACTTCCATTATTGATGACAATATCTATATATACTTTTTTTTATCTATCTATCATCGATATTTTACAGCACCCTCTCTACATAGATACTGTTCTGCTATAATGAATGAATATGAGAATTCATTTTTATATTAATGGAGTCTGGATTTTGCACTTTAAGAGCAATATATAAGCTGTTGATACACAGTGATTAATTGATATAAGTCATACATGCAACTATACACATTAACAAATGTATGAAGGCACTCTTGTATCTGGCTATCGTCCCATTAAAGATGTCAGACTGACATCGTCATACATTTGTTTATGTTCAGTCTTCATGATTATAGGCTATCCTTACACATACAATCAGTCATATTTATTCAAGGATTCATATTTTACCACATTCTTGGAGGCTGCCTGCTACCCCCCCCCCCCCCGCTATGGCCCATGCTCCCTGAGTTCAGGCTGAGTGTTATGGGCCCACGGAACCCGTAATCCGGTCCCTGACAGCCTCAAACTCTTCCAAAATATTGACAACAGTGGCTGCTGTGGGTAGCAGCTACCAACTTAATGAATGAATCGCTGGCTGATAGTTTCCATCGGGGTATGAACTACAGTGGGTGTGTTTAGCGAAATGCCTCCATGCTAACTTTGAATACGCCCAATGTAGTTCATGCCCCGGTGGAATCTATTAACCCGTAATTCATTATTTATATTCACACTTTAATTATTAATCGAAAGGTTATCAAAGAAACGCTGCCCAACACTGCGACTGTGAGAGGCTAGAGACGGCAGAATTGGCATCAATTTTGTAGACTCGCGGCCTTCCGCTTGTTCTGCGACACGGTTTGATTGGAGAATTTAGCCTATTGCAACGTCTACAAGATAATAGACAGATATGTAGTCCAGTGGTACCACGCTGGACTGGTAATCCAGAGATCGCAGGTTCGATCGCCCGTCTGACCCTAATAAAATGAACAATCTTTCAAATGGGATGTTAAACCGAGGTCTCGTGTCGGGGCTGTACACCGTGCACGTAAAAGAACCAGAGGAGACTCTGGAATGGGTCTCTGTCTGTATTATTGCACTATCCTCCAAAAATCTAAAATGACTACTCTCTTCAGGAGGCGTCGCTCATATGGGCAACCGGTAGCGACGATAAATAAACGTAAAACACACACACATCTAGAGGTTAGTGGACGTACGGTTCAAGCGCTGTGCACAGAGGTAACGCAGATGAATCCACCATACGGTGTTCGGATCAGTCTTCTGGGAATCATTCGGTCGATATGTCTGATATGGTACTATATATACTGCCTATTGCATATGCTACGGTTTATATATTGTTAATTAAGGGTCTTGGTTTTATCAGTGTTTATTTAGTGGTGGTGAGTATAATTATAGATCGTTCAGCAGTGCCACGATAGTGACTGGTTAATGGCAAGGTATCGATGATTGAGCTTATTTACACTCGTCGCCGTCGAAACATGTGGGCGAACCTACTATTGACGTTTAGTTAGCGCTAATGTTTTATAAACTAAGAACTATTCAGACACTGGATTCATTCAATGCCGTTCTTAACACTATCAAAATTAAAATGGATAATATATTATTTTACTATGGGAAAAGAAGATCCCAGATTCTATATACATGTATACGGCTTAGAACGAAATGTAGTTCTTTTCCTAAGGAATCACCACTATGCAGATGTCATTCCATATAAGATCATTTCCATTTCTTCTTTCAATGCCATTTCTAAGATCAACTCCGTAAAACTCTCTTTAAAAGTTGTCCCCAATTTGTAGTGTCAACTTAAACACACTCATTCTCAGTGACAAGTATACACGAATACATTATTGGAAGTGAAAGGTTCTGAGATGGATTGTTTCTAAAATGTTCACATGACGGATTCCAATGAGAGTGCTGTCGTTATTGACATAACAACCAGTCTTAGTCAACTAACTTCTCGTTAAATTAATCTCTTCTTCTTCTCGTGCTCCGATTTGATAGTTTATGTTCTTGTACTTTCTTCAAATATTCCTTAAAATGTTAACCATTTTCTTTTTAACATCCAAAACTAATTACACATTAATACCATACATTGTGATGCACATAATAAGTTGACACATATTTTCATTGTTAAATATATTATTCTCCTGCCAATTGTATACCAATTGATAGGGAGCAGAACTATATAAGTATAAATATGGGGAGGGCCGTAAATAATGTTGTTAAAATTTGTGGCCCAACCCATTTGCTTCAACATTTATTGACAATTATTGTGCACAACAATGGCATAAATCGTATACACTATGCATAATTATACAAGTGTGTTCATTTGTCTTGTTCTGTATGCCTACATTGTATATATAGAATGAATGCAATAAAATATGATTAAACTAACTATATAAGTTTTCTTTCGTTCTAATCCCTTTCAGTCTACTGTTGTTAATTAATAGGTAAAATGTGCATTACTTGTTTACATGTAAAAAATAATGAAATAATTAATGCTTAAAGGGATGTGTTGCAGCTTCTGCAGACATGTTTGCAAATTGAGAATTTCTTCAAGCTTTGTATATTGTTAGTTTGAACTATTTGGATGCAAATAAAAACATAAACATGAGATGTCACCGACTTCGTTTTTGTAATACATGGACTAATACATATGGTGGTTTCGTGCAGTTTGTGCATAATCATAAATAAGGTGTAAACATGTAAACATTATCAAATAAATCAAATGTTTGATGAATATACATTATGCTGCTTGAATGAGTTTATTGCAAAACTTTATATATTCTTAATCAAATTTTTTAAATTTTATTTGCAATTGTTCAGTAAATAAATAAAGTAAATAAACTGTTTTAGTACATCTCGGAAACACTAAATTTACACATTTTTATGAAACTATATCACTGTTTTTGAAAATTGCTTCCATTCTAAAACCCAGAAACGTGCGAAACGTTCTATATGCTATGTTTCGAGTGTGACAAACATACACCATAGGAAGATAGAATGCGGGGGTCACCGACCTAGTCTTAGCACAAAGTTCACGTTTTTTATGCCTCAAACCCCCACAATTGTCATTATTTTCATTATTTTCATGAAAAAATACCATTATCAAAATTGGCAACATATCTATACAATATCATCTATTCAAAGTGACCATGTACATTGTATGTATGAGTATAACATCGTAATGAAAGAAATTGATGTCTTATCAACCGAGCTTTAGTCAATATCCGAAAATGAACATCCGGACACTGTGACTTTATCCTGTTCCGATTCGCTTCTTGAATCTGCTGGAGAATCCTATGTTGTAGGTGTACTGTACCACCGCGCCATTCTGCTAGCCTAACCATTTCTTTTTAATTTACTTTTCGCAGATGTAAGGGTATATTTCTATCATTTCAATCTAATGTATGGTAGACAATTGATAAATCCTTGAGTACCTTACCAATGAAAATGCAAATGTCAGATAGAGATAGACAAACCGGCTAGCGTGCTCTGTATGCATAAATAGTGTAGGCCTATATTATAATGTGAATAGCAGTTGACGCCATCTGACTGACTACCAATGTGGTCATGTTTATATTTCACATTGACTTTTCCCATCTGATTTCTGTAAATTTGGAAGTCGTCTAGACCAGTCGAATTCGTCTAGACTAGACCTACTTCCGTCATCTGTACTCTCGTCTATGGTCCAGTGTAATCACGTAATATCGAGCTTGTCAACAACTTATTAATTGCAAATGTTATACGGTATCCTGTAAAGTTAGAACATCCGCTCGGAAGCGACCAGAATAAGAAATGTGAAACTCAGACAAATTGCTTCCCCAACTTGTCTTAAGCAGCGTAAGCTGATTCCTCGGGGGATGCAAATGGTATTATTCCATTTCAAATAACTCTTAATTGGGACGGTTCTATCGCTGTTATAATAGCAGAGGTCAATTCGACACAGCTGGTCCGTTACTGCGTTCTAACAATTGTATAATTGTATTATTTCACTGTCTATGGCGGATTTAAGTCAGCTTAAGTTGTGTTTCCTCTCCATCCCCCCTCCACACAATTACAATTTACATATTATTCATACGAATAATATTGTGTATTTGCAGTTTTCTTCTTACAAGTTACCCTCCCACATATCATAACAGCCTTGCTTTTGAAACTGATCGTTTCAATGATATTGATATATATATATATATATATACAATGTAGATAGAATATGTCAGCTATGTAATACGAATGCTGTTGAAACTGACTACCATTTATTACTGACATGTCAAAAATACTCAAAAAACTACGTATACCCAAAGACCGAACGAAAAAAGGTGTAATACTCTCATGTCGTCTAAGAAACAACTTATTGTTGAATGTCGATTTGCTAAATAAACGCCAGCCTTGACCTTTCTGTATTGAAAATCTTATATATATTAATTACGCCATGTGCAGTTAGCACCGTTTCTATGTAATACACGAAGAACCGTACAACATTTCTACGAACATTAGCTCTGTTACAATGCAAACGTATTAATGTGGGACGTTTGTATGATATGCTGCACGTGTATTTTTTCTCTCACGCAAATGGAAAGGGTTACATCATGAATTGTGACGATCTGGGTTTCTGAAATAGTAGACATAAAACAATTTCTTCCTTCCGATTTACTCAGCAAATTTGGCTCTTTCCTTTTCCCGTGCAAGAGCACGATATTTCCGTATATAATTATGCGAGTGTACCGTTTTTACTGCCAGCGTTTTTAATAAAACGTGCTTCTAAAAGCATTATGATTTGTAAAAAGACTCGCATGAACCTAGGCGAAATAAAATGATATGTTTTTCAACAATGTTCAAATAGATCTTAGTGTTAGAAAGAGTGGATTTTTATCTGCAAAGCTTCAGTAATACCGCTTTTTTTAACGAATACACAAACTTGTAAGATAGGAACGTATTCGGAATGTGTGACATTTGAACAGGATTATAACCTATATACATATATTCATCGTGATAATAACATGCAACCAATATATATGTATACGAAATTATATGATGTGTGTCTCTGGTGCTGATTTGGGTCTGATATTCCGACCTACTGTGTGACTTTTGTGCTTTGTACTATCGTATTATCGAGCCAAATATTTGACCCTACCTTACTGAACCACACACTACTATCTTATTATCGAGCCAAATATTTGACCCTACCTTACTGAACCACACACTACTATCTTATTATCGAGCCAAATATTTGACCCTACCTTACTGAACCACACACTACTATCTTATTATCGAGCCAAATATATGACACTACCTTACTGAACCACACACTACTATCTTATTATCGAGCCAAATATATGACACTACCTTACTGAACCACACACTACTATCTTATTATCGAGCCAAATATATGACACTATCTTGCTGAACCACACAATACTATCTTATTATCGAGCCAAATATTTGACACTACCTTGCTGAACCACACAACATTATATGCTAACCTCATCACCCTATCTTGCCGAGCCGCACCAAACCCATTCTGAACCCCACAACATTAAAAACTAAGCCAATGGCATAACCCCAACCCTACGCGCACTATACAACTTTATCTAGAATTGATTGACTCTGATGATGTTGAGTCTAAGAAGAATTGGAACAGAATATTCAAAACATAGTACAGTGCACAATACGTTTTTATTAATATAACATTTTCAGTTGGGTTTCTTTTGAAGTGATATATTTTATACCCTGTCTTTAAGCATTAACCTTTAGAGACGTAGGCAAACTTCAATTCTCTGAAAGAAATGAGTCATTTATGTGTAATCTGAACCGAAGTATAGAGTGGGCAAAATTGCCAGCAGTTCTATTCTGTGTCTATTCTTGCTATCTTTTGTCATGTACAGCGATAACACATCTTTTAAATGTCTGCATGGACTTGTCTGCCAGGCATTTATAGGTAATGTCCTTCCCATAAAGAGCTCCACAACCCTCGCATGTCTCTACGAATGCTGACATGGTGAATCCGCTTGGGACGTTTCTGTAAAAAAAACAAGAGATTGCGTTTCAATTTATTTTCTATCTTAAGGTTCTGTCACACATACACGTCATCGTATTACGTTCGTATCACGACAGAGAAGCGTGAATAATTTGTGGGAAAACGCCGACTTATTGATATTATGAACTCAATACGAACGTTACTCGAACCGACAACTTGGAGGCTGACGGGAGCAACTTCGATAGAACGTGCATATGTGAGGATGGTCCCACGCTGTGGCTCTAGTTACCTCCACTGACGATACCATCACATATAAGGAATGTTAATGACTTAGTAATAACGTTCACGTCTTGGACTAATGCGAGGACAGCACTTCTCTGCCAAGCCCTCGTATATGTTTACGTTCGGACGCAATGGACGCCATTCGTACTTATAATTTGACTATAAGTCATAAAACATTGTCATGACGTGAGACATAGACACATAGAATGCCAGTGAACGGATACAGGACGGGATATAACTTGGCATAGACACATTAAGATCTCTAATACATAGCATGCAAGCCAATGGCGAGACTGCCAGTGAACGGGTAAAGGACGGGATATAACTTGGCATATACACATTAAGATCTCTAATACATAGCACGCAAGCCAATGACGAGACTGCCAGTGAACGGGTAAAGGACGGGATATAACTTGGCATATACACATTAAGATCTCTAATACATAGCATGCAAACCAATGACGAGACTGCCAGTGAACGGGTAATGGACGGGATATAACTTGGCATATACACATTAAGATCTCTAATACATAGCATGCAAGCCAGTTCAATTTTTAAGAACTTAAATAGCGTCCAAGGAACGCAATGCTATTAAATACTCAATAATCAGGTACTGTCCTGTTAATCTTAATACAGATAGGTCATCTTAATTGGGTTCCTCTGTTTTTATCTGTCACAGGTGGTGTTTTTATATGTATGTGTTTATATGACGGATGCGGCGTTCCATAGTTAACGCAGTTTCAATCGTCACCGATTCACACTCGAGTGAACAGACAACGACAAGACATGAAGTCATCCGTATATACGACGCATGCGCTATTGAAACTGCGTTAACTATGGAACGCCGCATCCGGATGCGGCGTTCCATAGTTAACGCAGTTTCAATAGCGCATGCGTCGTATATACACATACATATAAAAACACCACCTGTGACATATCTATGCTTTCTTTGCAAAACATGCTATCTATGTTCATCCACTTTCTCATCT
>CM026402.1:19779293-19819905 GCA_014843695.1 Archivesica marissinica
GGATGAGTGTGCCAGTAAAGCCGTCCCCTCATGGATGAGTGTGCCAGTAAAGCCGCCCCCCTCATGGATGAGTGTGCCAGTAAAGCCGTCTCCCCCCATGGATGAGTGTGCCAGTAAAGCCGTCCCCCCCATGGATGAGTGTGCCAGTAAAGCCGCCCCCCCCCCATGGATGAGTGTGCCAGTAAAGCCGTCCCCCCACATGGATGAGTGTGCCAGTAAAGCCGTCCCCCCAATGCACTAAAGCCGCCCCCAATAAAAAACATATAACCCATACCCCATGAGTGTGCCAGCAATTGTGCCCCAATCGGACAGTAAAGCCTCCCCCCCTGATGACATTTTACGCCTTCACGACCCCCCCCCCATGGATGAGTGTGCCAGTAAAGCCGTCCCCCTCATGGATGATTTGCCCAGTCCGCCCCCCCCATGGATGAGTTGTGTTCCAGTATAAGCCGTCCCCCCAGCGATGAGTGGGCCAGTAAAGCGTCCCCCAGTACATGGGCTAACCGTCAATTATAATAATGGATATCATGAAAGACAGAAAGTGTCTCGGACAAGTGTGTCGGACAGTAAGTGTCTCGGACAGTAAGTGTCTCGGACAGTAAGTGTCTCGGACAGTAAGTGTGTCGGACAGTAAGTGTGTCGGACAGTAAGTGTGTCGGACAGTAAGTGTCTCGGACAGTAAGTGTCTCGGACAGTAAGTGTGTCGGACAGTAAGTGTGTCGGACAGTAAGTGTGTCGGACAGTAAGTGTGTCGGACAGTAAGTGTGTCGGACAGTAAGTGTGTCGGACAGTAAGTGTGTCGGACAGTAAGTGTGTCGGACAGTAAGTGTCTCGGACAGTAAGTGTCTCGGACAGTAAGTGTCTCGGACAGTAAGTGTCTCGGACAGTAAGTGTCTCGGACAGTAAGTGTCTCGGACAGTAAGTCGGACAGTAAGTGTGTCGGACAGTAAGTGTGTCGGACAGTAAGTGTGTCGGACAGTAAGTGTGTCGGACAGTAAGTGTGCTCGGACAGTAAGTGTGCACAAATCGGACAGTAAGTGTGTCGGACAGTAAGTGTGTCGGACAGTAAGTGTGTCGGACAGTAAGTGTATCGGACAGTAAGTGTGTCGGACAGTAAGTGTGTCGGACAGTAAGTGTGTCGCACAGTAAGTGTGTCGGACAGTAAGTGTGTCGGACAGTAAGTGTGTCGGACAGTAAGTGTCTCGGACAGTAAGTGTGTCGGACAGTAAGTGTGTCGTTAGCACACTAATCATTGCATTAGACAGTAAGTGTGTCGGACAGTAAGTGTGTCGTTAGCACACTAATCATTGCATTATACAGTAAGTGTGTCGGACAGTAAGTGTGTCGTTAGCACACTAATCATTGCATTAGACAGTAAGTGTCTCGGAGAGTAAGTGTGTCGTTAGCACACTAATCATTGCATTAGACAGTAAGTGTCTCGGACAGTAAGTGTGTCTTTAGCACACTAATCATTGCATTAGACAGTAAGTGTGTCGTTAGCACACTAATCATTGCATTAGACAGTAAGTGTGTCGTTAGCACACTAATCATTGCATTAGACAGTAAGTGTCTCGTTAGCACACTAATCATTGCATTGGACAGTAAGTGTGTCGGACAGTAAGTGTGTCGTTAGCACACTAATCATTGCATTAGACAGTAAGTGTGTCGGACAGTAAGTGTGTCGTTAGCACACTAATCATTGCATTAGACAGTAAGTGTCTCGGACAGTAAGTGTGTCGTTAGCACACTAATCATTGCATTAGACAGTAAGTGTGTCGTTAGCACACTAATCATTGCATTAGACAGTAAGTGTGTCGTTAGCACACTAATCATTGCATTAGACAGTAAGTGTCTCGTTAGCACACTAATCATTGCATTGGACAGTAAGTGTCTCGTTAGCACACTAATCATTGCATTAGACAGTAAGTGTCTCGTTAGCACACTAATCATTGCATTAGACAGTAAGTGTGTCGGACAGTAAGTGTCTCGTAAGCACACTAATCATTGCATTAGACAGTAAGTGTCTCGTTAGCACACTAATCATTGCATTAGACAGTAAGTGTGTCGGACAGTAAGTGTGCCGTTAGCACACTAATCATTGCATTAGACAGTAAGTGTGTCGTTAGCACACTAATCATTGCATTAGACAGTAAGTGTGTCGTTAGCACACTAATCATTGCATTAGACAGTAAGTGTGTCGTTAGCACACTAATCATTGCATTAGACAGTAAGTGTGTCGTTAGCACACTAATCATTGCATTAGACAGTAAGTGTGTCGTTAGCACACTAATCATTGCATTAGACAGTAAGTGTGTCGGACCATAAGTGTCTCGTTAGCACACTAATCATTGCATTAGACAGTAAGTGTGTCGGACAGTAAGTGTGTCGTTAGCACACTAATCATTGCATTAGACAGTAAGTGTGTCGGACAGTAAGTGTGTCGTTAGCACACTAATCATTGCATTAGACAGTAAGTGTGTCGGACAGTAAGTGTCTCGTTAGCACACTAATCATTGCATTAGACAGTAAGTGTGTCGGACAGTAAGTGTGTCGTTAGCACACTAATCATTGCATTAGACAGTAAGTGTGTCGGACAGTAAGTGTGTCGTTAGCACACTAATCATTGCATTAGACAGTAAGTGTGTCGGACAGTAAGTGTGTCGTTAGCACACTAATCATTGCATTAGACAGTAAGTGTGTCGGACAGTAAGTGTGTCGTTAGCACACTAATCATTGCATTAGACAGTAAGTGTGTCGGACAGTAAGTGTGTCGTTAGCACACTAATCATTGCATTAGACAGTAAGTGTGTCGGACAGTAAGTGTGTCGTTAGCACACTAATCATTGCATTAGACAGTAAGTGTGTCGGACAGTAAGTGTGTCGTTAGCACACTAATCATTGCATTAGACAGTAAGTGTGTCGGACAGTAAGTGTCTCGTTAGCACACTAATCATTGCATTAGACAGTAAGTGTGTCGGACAGTAAGTGTGTCGTTAGCACACTAATCATTGCATTAGACAGTAAGTGTGTTGGACAGTAAGTGTCTCGTTAGCACACTAATCATTGCATTAGACAGTAAGTGTGTCGGACAGTAAGTGTCTCGTTAGCACACTAATCATTGCATTATCACCATTATCACGTGTACCATAGGAGTAATTTAGCAACTCGCATTCTTAGACTTAACTTGTTATATACATGTACTTAACAAGAAAAACGACTACACATAAATATGTAATAGATGGACGATTGAACATTCACTCTGCATAATACACACTCGGATAGTGTATTGAGTGACTGTATATAAATTATACAGTGCATACTTTAGTAATTAAATGCAAACATGTTGATAATAAAATGAAACCCTGTCCAGCATACTAAATGTAGTATATACCACATCCCTGCTGGAACATCCGCGAATCATATGGGAACCAATTATTGTTGCAGAATTTCAACTGCGTAAATAGATTCACATGGCCATTTCTGGATTCCAGTTCAAGCCTGTATTTCCATGCTCACATCAGTAAAAGCTTGGAACTAGTTCCCTGAAAACATTTGGACAAATGTAATACCTACAATACGAATACATAGCAGTAATTCCTATCACATAAATTCCCATTCGTCCAGAAAATATTCCTGAAGTCAAAAATCTAAATCTCAAAACCCATTTACCGTATGTTACATTTGAGACTATTATTACGACATTACAATGATGATCAAGTACTATTGAGAATACGTGTAAAAAAGACGCGCTTTATATAGCATAGCATTATAAAGCAATTTACATTTGTAATGATGGTTGGTCTATAGAGGGTAGCGGGATAGAGCGAAGGCATTGGAGTTTCTGTTCGTTACTTCTATTTTCGTCTCTTTGTGGTAGTTTTAATCTATTAGTTTATGTAGTCTCTTTTTACCGCAACATGGAACAATTTGTTCAGAGACTTGTAGAACATGAGTAACTAGCTTGAAAGACAAATTCTGTGTTAACTTGTGTTGTTGTTTGCCATATTGTTGTTGTTTATTTTTTCTTTCAATTATATAACTGTAGTATGATCCCTGTATCGAGGGAATCGCATGTAGTTTATACAAATTTATTTTAGCTCGATTGCGAAACAAGTTTTTATAACTTATATTAAGCACTCTCGAGACCTCATTCCTGATGGAATCCATCGCCACGAGGGAAGAGGCAACGTGGAATTTAAATGCCTTGCCTAAGGACACAATCGTAACGGCTCCAGCGGGGCTCGAACTCCGGGCCTTTCGCACGTGAAGCGAACGCGCTACCACTGAGCTATCACGACTTCCACTTCGCATGTAAGACGTTCATAACAATATGCGCATCATTAATGGTAAATGATGCTAGTCTTTGCCACACTAACGATAAATTGCTAATTATATACGAATACAATATATATATCTAACTACTAGTGAGCGACAGGAGTGCCGTAAATGTGGACGAGTCTCTGTAAGCCGTTCTAAACACCAACGCATGCGCACATATAGCTACTTGACGGAGAGCTTACGAATGGAAAATAATAATTATTATATACCATTTTTATTGAGCGCTCTTATCATATAAAAATTACACGTTCAAAAGCGCTTTACATAAACATGTAACATAACACACATATAGCAATGAAAATCAAAATAGTACAAAATGTAGAATGCAGGGTTAAAAGCATGTGATACAAGTAGGGAAAAAATTATATAATTACGCTCCTGAATTGACATTTCTTTGTAATTGTATGCAATACTAAACGCTTGATATTGTCGATTAGCGATAATAAATTTAACTAAGATTAGTCTACAAATAAATATGCATAGGCACACATGTGAGATATAACGGTAAATCTGTACCATAAATCTCGTTATTCGGGATACACATGTTGTATTACGCATGCATGTCGACCCTGTTATATATTATTCTATAATATGTTACCTCAAGAATTTGGGCCCATCGAGAACACGAGAAACCACTATATAGTGTACGTATATTCTGTGTCATAATAGAGCAAATAAAATATATGATTAAGCTAAATTAAACGTTCCCGTAAAAACATGCTATCTATTGGTCAAAACAGCATGCTCAAATTGAAGAAATAAATTGTTATGGCAGACTCAACATTCATATATGCCGGTGCAATGTAGAGAGCATCATCGCAATGGTATCGACACCTCCACGGTGTTCCCGGCGATATTAACAATTCCAATTTCAATATATATCATTTGGCACAAACATACACTATGTGTGTGCTTTACGTTTAATCATCGTCGCTACCGGTTGTATGAGCGACGCCTCCTGAAGAGATTAGTCATTTTAGATTTATTGGAGGATCGTGCAATGATACAGAAAGAGAGAGAGAGAGAGAGAGAGAGAGAGAGACCCATTCCAGAGTCTCCTCTGGTTCTTTTACGTGCACGGTGTACAGCACCGACACGAGACCTCGGTTTAAAGTCCCACCTGAAATACTGTTAATTGTATTAGGGTCAGACGGGGGATCGAACCTGCGATCCCCGGACTACCAGTCCAGGGTGTTACCACTGGTCTACAGATCCGTCTATAACATACAATATAATATGTGCGTGTGTTTTACGTTGATTTAGAGGATATTGCAATGATATATATATATATATACATAGAGAGAGAGAGACCCATTCCAGAGTCTCCTCTGATTCTTTTATGTGCACGGTGTACAGCACCGACACGATCCCCGGACTACCAGTCCAGCGTGGTACCACTGAACTACAGATCCGTCTATCCGTCTGTAACATACAATATGTTTATATTCATACAATTCATATATGCGTCACAGTGCCCAAGATGGCCACCAACAATGATATATGCTAACATATTAGTAACTTCAACATTTCTTGTCCGATTTTCATCTGAAAGGAAATCAAAGAATATACGTACTAGTTCCGGAAAGATTAAGATTGATCAATACGTAATATAGCGTTACGTATGTACAGTGGAATTCCTAATGAGGCCTGTTAAATACACTCACTAACGCACAGCTAGTTTTCTGGTAGGCATAGTTTGGTAATTGGAAGGGAATACCATTAGGACAACGGTAAGGTACATTTTGTAGCTCTAGTATAGATGACGAGTTTCACTATATTTTAAAACACTGTCGTGACGTCATACCTTTATGCTTACAGTTCATTATTATTAATATTGGAGCCTGCCCAGGAGAGGTGTTGTTAGGTAAACTGCCCGTCGCTCAAATGGGAAACCGGTAGCGACGTTAAATTAAAAAAAGTATATCCTATGCTTAGAATGTCCTTGATTGTTAATATGAGAAGACAGTACATATAACACCAACTAATTTAGATTTACAAATACTTAAATTGCTCTACGAATGATTGTTTAAGACTTATGAATTTGTTTGAACATCGAGTATTTACTTGAGAATAAAACTTTAATTCAAACTTTATTTATTTTACAACGATTGCGAAGCAAGTTCTAGCAACTTATATTAATCACTCTCATTGGCGCGGATGAAAGCGTAAATGTGGTCATTCGTGTGGGAGGAAACCGGAGTACCCGGAGAAAACCCACCTGTCCGATCTGGCGACCACCGTACCATTTCACATACTTCCCGGTCCGAGGATTGAACCCGGGGTGCTTTGGTGAGAAGCGAGCGCGCTAACCAAGTGCTGCGCTAATCGGACAGAGAATTAAACAGCATGCATTGTCCGCGAACATCGCTAACTAGTTTCTAGGTTTACACTATTCATAATTTGTCGAGATATCGCGATGTCCTATATTGCTTGGTATTGTGGAGTGGTGTTAAAGCAGCATTACATTGTATGATCAGCAAATGATCTTCAATGTAGCATAAGTTAACCCATTCAACACCAAGTAACTGACATGGACTGGTCCATGATATTTTTAGACCAATAAATTAATAACAAAATTACATTTGGATCAGTTCATTTATCAAAATGGGTAAAAAATTTCTAAAAATAGTTATATTACTTGAAAAAAGTGCAGATCCGGATGAGACGGCTCGTCACGAGCCGTCTCATCTGGATCTACACTATTTTGTAAGCCAATTTAGAGGTATGTGGTGTTGAAAGGGTAATTAAAGCAGCATTACATCGTATGAGATCAAAGATATTTGAAAAATTCAAATTTTACGTATGGGTAGCAATGCTGCTACACATTCTAACATTATACTTTGTATGCTTATGTTCATTTGGTAAACAGTGTTTTTTTTGCGATAAAACAAACTCGAAACCGAAAGGGACTTTCCGAGTCGATCGGTCACGCACTTGTTTACAACCGGAACGCATCGTCCGCACTTGTTTACATTCGGAATGCATCGTCCCCATTTGTCCCACGTTGTCTTTTTAATTAAATTACTTGATGTTGATTCATACCTCTGTTAGCTGAGTCTGTTAGGGACATTTCTACATCCTCGCGAGGGGTTCGACATTAGAGGAAGATAGATAGATAGTATTTCATGTTCAAAATATATACGTTGTTTTCTACATCCTCTGTTGTTTCACGCATGCGCGCTGTGCGTGTTTTTATTTCGTGTGTTGATCAACAAATTCGCGTATACGACGGTTTAAATTTATTGGCATTTTATCGTTTCTGACTACATCGATTTTTGTAAACACACACACATTAGTATTAATATTTTACCCAAAACATCCTTTATTACGATGTAATGCTGCTTTAAGTAAATGCATTTCTTTCTTTTTTTGGTGATGTGTTGATACATTTCCACACAAAACACACTGCCTGCAGACACAATAATGTGCTTCCAGCCGACAGTAATGTATTATCATTAGAGGAGGAAGCAACTCTAGCATCCAGTGTTAGTAATTACATGTATTATCTCCAGCTTCTATCTATTTAGCCATTTCGTGACAGGACATATATATCCCGATGTAGATATACACCCAGAATGTACGAGCATACCACTTTTAGGGCAATAATTACGGCACAGAGACGCCAGAGAGTATTTTCAACGGTAAAATATTGTGAGGTGATGATGCAATCCGGACGAAAAAAACTATCATTACGTCATCAGATCAGACAAATCAAGATGGCGTGTCAGTTTAACACCAGACGAGGATATAGCATTAGCTTGTGATGTAGATCTATGTCATTGTTGTGACGTTTTCAAATACAAAAACTATATCGTGACGTCGTTATGCAACGGAGATGGAGTAGCTAGCATACTTACAATTTTCACATCGCGGCATTTTATATAACGGTCTGTTTAAATACATACGCGACATAGTACGTAAAAATGTTTGTAGATTCTACAATCAGGGCCGTAGTCAGATCTCAAAAAAAGAGGTGGCGAAAAATTGAACATTCAAATCGCAACTAAAGAGTCCTCCCCCAATGGTCATAACCGACACCATTTACGCTTTCATCCGCGCCAACGAGAGTGATTAATATAAGTTGTTAAAACTTGCTTCGCAATCGTTGTAAAATAAATAAAGTTTAAAAAAAAGAGTAACGGCACAAAATGCTCCCCAATATTTCTATGTAGGTGACATACTTGTAGTTCATTAAAGCAGCATTTATTCAATAAAAACATTTCTCCACCACCCTACTGTCAATGTGGTCTTAGTTTAAACATGTTTTATTTCAAACAATGTAACATATATACAGATAGCAATTACATTACAATATAATATTTTATGTTTTGAAAAAGGATTAGATCCGAAAGCTAGATTAGCTTATAAAGGTCTTCTCCTTCGAAACTCGTTTGCTGTAAAATTGGCGGTAAAATAATTTGCTTGAAATGTTTAACAATACAAGATTCATAAATGTGGTCTTCCTGAGAGTAATCATCATTTCTTCTTTGCATATTTATTAGTATGACATGAGAGTGTATATACAGTGAAACCTGTGTTAAGCAGCCTGCCAAGGGAATCACAGAAAGTGGCTGCTTAGTACAGGTGGCTGCTTAATAGAGGTCAAATGTATAATAAACAATGTATTGGGAATCTGGAAACTGGCTGCTTAATACAGGTTGGCTGCTTAATGGAGGTGACCACTAACACAGGTTTCACTGTATTAGCAACAACTTCCAAACATTGTACCATGACACCATATACCATATAACACGGAGACCGGAATCTTAGTGATGATTTCAGCGCAAGCATATTCGAAGCATTCCAAAACTACATTCGGGAAAGCAGACGATTGTCTGAACATCTGTTCATTATAATGTTGCATGCTTGCTCCTACCATTAAATAACCCGAATGAATATATCATGTTAATTCCCTCTTCTATCATTCCCCCATTTCTACTGAGTCAATCTCAATGTCAACGTTCTCTATTAGGCCTAATTACAATATGTACTTCATTCATCTTATTTGTCTCTAAATATATTTTATGTTCTAATTTACAGTTCATGATTAAAACACATACAGTCTACATCGGTTATCTCAAAGTCGGTTAAAATGTTATTTTGTTTTCCATCTCCAATTCAATATTACCATAACCAATTGTGGTTCTATCTTAATATCTATTTCGAAATTAATATCCTTTTCTCACATTCCGAAACTATCCAGTTACTCACTACATACATTCTACATCCGCTATGTCAAAGTCGGTTAATTCGAATTATCCGGTTATCTCGAAGTCGGATCAAAATTCCGTTTAAGACACTATCATTTTACATATAACTGGTTTTACGTTTATATAGAATTTCGTTACGTTAAACTTCGGTTATGTCGAAGTATTTTGTTCGGTCCGACGGAATTCGACATAACGGATGTAGACTGTACTAATCAGTTTTCCAAATTGAAATGAATAGCTTTGACAATATTACAGCGCTGTCCTAGCGTAACTACAATCCTGTCCTAGCGTAACTACAATCCTGTCCTAGCGTAACTACAACCAATAAGTACCATATTTTAGCAGAAGATACGGGCCTGGCAAATGGTATTTAGCTCTTCCTGTCGGTAGCCTGATTTCCACTTATGTTAGTGTGAACGTCCGTAATAAGAAATAGTTCCAGTATAATGTTCAAGTTAGTTTCTGTTTGCTGTCAAAATTAAAAACTACATACCAAACAAATTATTTTGCATAGCCTATATAATTTGATATAATTAACTGTTTGTCAGAAAATAGCTAAAATACAAAAGTACATCCAACAGCGGAGGAATATGAAATTCAGGAAGTGGCAGAGAAAATACCACCTTTCACAGTTTCAAAGCGGTGTAAGATGGTTTTTACTTTCACTGAGAACACTCTATCATTCATTGGACTGTATAACAGAATTGATGATCGATGTATACAACCTCAAATATAAATAAATGCCTTCTGAATTACTTCAGACCGCCATAACAAAGCATTCCCCAGACGGGGGATACACAATCATGTACACTTTTGAAGTATTGATGTCCACGACAAAAATGCCGCCAAAGTAGTCTCACTTTAGTATATGAAACACCTAAACATCGGCTTAAAAAGTTTGGTATAGTGGATTGTCAGGACATACTTTAGAATCTTTAATAATACAGTGTAACAGGATGCCGTATCTGGTATTACTGTAAGCCGGAACAATGGATAGGATGCCGTATCGGGTACTACTGTAAGCCGGAACAATGGATAGGATGCCGTATCAGGTACTACTGTAAACCGGAACAATGGATAGGATGCCGTATCAGGTACTACTGTAAACCGGAACAATGGATAGGATGCCGTATCAGGTACTACTGTAAACCGGAACAATGGATAGGATGCCGTATCAGGTACTACTGTAAACCGAAACAATGGATAGGATGCCGTATCAGGTACTACTGTAACCGGAACAATGGATAGGATGCCGTATCAGGTACTACTGTAAACCGGAACAATGGATAGGATGCCGTATCGTACTACTGTAACCGAACAATGGATAGGATGCCGTATCAGGTACTACTGTAAACCGGAACAATGGATAGGATGCCGTATCAGGTACTACTGTAAACCGGAACAATGGATAGGATGCCGTATCAGGTACTACTGTAAACCGGAACAATGGATAGGATGCCGTATCAGGTATTACTGTAAGCCGGAACAATGGATAGGATGCCGTATCAGGTACTACTGTAAGCCGGAACAATGGATAGGATGCCGTATCAGGTACTACTGTAAGCCGGAACAATGGATAGGATGCCGTATCAGGTATTACTGTAAGCCGGAACAATGGATAGGATGCCGTATCGGGTATTACTGTAAACCGGAACAATGGATAGGATGCCGTATCAGGTATTACTGTAAGCCGGAACAATGGATAGGATGCCGTATCGGGTATTACTGTAAACCGGAACAATGGATAGGATGCCGTATCAGGTATTACTGTAAGCCGGAACAATGGATAGGATGCCGTATCGGGTACTACTGTAAGCCGGAACAATGGATAGGATGCCGTATCAGGTATTACTGTAAGCCGGAACAATGGATAGGATGCCGTATCGGGTACTACTGTAAGCCGGAACAATGGATAGGATGCCGTATCGGGTATTACTGTAAACCGGAACAATGGATAGGATGCCGTATCATGTATTACTGTAAACCGGAACAATGGATAGGATGCCGTATCGGGTATTACTGTAATGGATAGGATGTCGTATTGGGTACTGCTGTAAACTGGAACAATGGATAGGATGCCGTACCATGTACAACGGGGAATGCATGAACATGCATGAACATGCATAGAATAGTGAACATTGATTGTATTGTTCTAAGTTTTCCATTTTCCCACAAGTGGAAATTTTGAATTCAGTTCAAAGTTCAACTAATACGATTAAGCACCCTAGTCTTCATCCACCAATACTAGCTGGAGAGGCGCAATATGACAGAAACTGTACATAGATACATTAAGCTTCAATAGCACGATATCCAAACCAATCTTTTGAGACCATCTTCTACTTTACATCTATAGCATCTCAGAGTTCAGAAAGTCGTTTGTCTACCGTGACACTACTATCTGGAATGCTTTATCAAACAATATTAAAAATGCTCCATCAGTCAGTCAATTTAAGTCATTTTACTTGTATAATATCTTTAAATAAATATATATTGAACCACCGACGATGAATGTAATATTCTGTATTCAATGACGTTGTTTTTTTTATACAAATTTATTTTAGCTCGATTGCGAAACAAGTTATTTCAACTTATATAAATCACTCTCGAGACCTCATTCCTGATAGAATCCATCGCCACGAGGGAGAGAAGAGGCAATGTGGAATTTAAATGCCTTGCCTAAGGGCACAATCGTAACGGCTCCAGTGGTGCTCGAACTCCGGACCATTCGCACTTGAAGCGAACGCGCATCCACTGATCCAATGACGTTGTTAAAACTAGTATGTATATTGAACATATGTGTATTGTGTGTATATATGTTGCAAATGAATCTTTATGATTGAAGTGTATTGGCTTCATCAAAACAATATAATGTAGTATAGTACATAATATATAGTATATATAATAGTTGAAACTTTATTTATTTTACAACGATTGCGAAGCAAGTTCTAACAACTTATATTAACCACTCTTGTTGGCGCGGATGAAAGCGTATATGTGGTTCATTCGTGTGGTAGGAAACCGGAGTACCCGGAGAAAAGCCACCTGTCCGATCTGGCGACCATCGTACCATCTCACTTACATCCCGGTCCGAGGATCGAACCCGAGTTACATTGGCGAGAGCGAGCGAGCTAACCACTGCGCTAATCGGACAGCCAATATATAATACTTGCTAGCTCTATAACACTTGTATGATTAAAAATCCAATACGATCATTATTCTTATTATTAATTATTAATTATTATTATTATTAATAATAATAATAATAATAATAATAATTGTTATATTATTAATTATTATAATTATTATTATTATTAATAATAATAATTGTTATATTATTATATTATTTTTATTATTTATTATTATTATTATTATTATATAACAACACAAAAATAACAATAAAATACAAACAAAAAACAAACAAAAACTAGTGGGATTATTCTAATGGCGTAAGTAGCCATATTATAGAATTGCACTATACATATATATATGACGTGGGTGTTGTACGTTCTGGTTAATGTAGTATATACGTGCTACTGTGCAAGGGATGATCCTCGCAAAACAAGCCTAATAAAAAGAGATAAGAATTCCATTCCATCGAGCTGTTTAAATATGAATACCATTGTGATACAGTACTGGAGAGATATATAACACCACAGTTCTATTTGCTGATAGACTTAATAATAGCATCTAACGATGACTTTTGTTCTATAATTGGCAGTAGTAACTAAGAGTCATTATTTTTCCATGGCGTTTCTCGGACTGTCAATTACGCCGAGCATGCGACTGTGTCTCGCTGATTTATGGGTATAAAAATGAAATCTATGACAATTATACGACCCTTCTACAGTAGTGTCACAGTGAATTTGAGAGAGGTAAGACCTATCTTATATTTCTAACGCACTATTTGTGTTCTCTTATTAATTTATTAAAATGAAATTTCAGTAATTTACTTATTTACTTTTTATTATTATTATTAATAATAGCTAAACATAATATTGAATGTTTATCCATAAGCACATTGTATTGCTATTTTATTATACAAAATAGGGGGAAAGGGAAACTTTAATAAAATCGTAAATTTATGTAACTTTTATGGCGTTTTATCATCAATTGAAAGATAATTTAGCATACTTGTTCCCGATCAAACATACTATGGAAACAAGTTGGATAAACCCCTAGTAACGTTTATTTGCATGGGAGACGAGGCCATGGGTTCGGGGCAGGGCGTGGTATAGGGGAGCATCAGTTGGAATCATGAGTCATTTGTATCAATCTATATCACTTTTTATATTTATAGATTTGTCTTTTTTCTCCATCCATTTTCTCCATTTGGTTCGGTTTTATTTTCATCCTATTTTTGTATAATATGTTCTGGAAATTTAGTTTAATCAAACGTTAGCTAGACTTTCTGGTGCGGGCCGTTATCTAATGTTATCAAAACTTGTGACCCAAACCATTTGCATTTTTATACTATGTATTGTATCGTTCTATGCATAACATTAAAGCGAAATTACATCGCAAAGAGCAAATAAAATGCATTTGTTCACGTATAAATGCATTGCTACTACAAATTCTTCCGAATACATTCCAACACTAACATTGAATCAATAAACAGAGTTTTTGTGGATTGAAAGTATGATTTCATATAACGGTCATCCATGCTCCTGACTTAACATTTGTTATCGGAGTAAATACTAAACGCGAGATAATGTCGTTTAGAGATAATTTAACTAAGAATAATCTACAAATAGGCACACATGTGAGATATAACGGTAAATCTGTACCATAAATCGTGTTATTCAGGATACACTAGTTGTATTACGCATGGATGTTTACATTACTTTGTATGTCAACAAACGTATACGACGTTTGTGTATTAAATGAAATTTGAGGCAAATATTTCGGGGGAAATTGTATCATATAATAGGAAAATACATTCTGCCTTTCAATTTGCCTTTTCACTGATGTAGTGTCGCTTTAACTATTGATTTGCAATACAATATGATTGAACTAAGTAAATTCAATGTAAATTATTGCCTTTTTTTTCGAAATAGAAAATGTTGTTAACAGTTTGCATGCACATTGCTATTCAGTCAAATCTTCCTTCAAAAGGTCTATGCAATTCTGGGGGCCCCAGTGGCCGAGTGGTTAGGTTAGCTGACTTCAAATCACTTACCACCGCTGTAAGTTCGAATCCCACTGGGGTATCGAACTATTTCATGCGAGGAAGCGATCCAGCTAGCTTGCGGTAGGTCGGTGGTTCTGCATACTGCTTATGCAATGCTATCTGACATATTCAGCATACTAAATGATAAAGGTGATCGATTAGCTCAGTGGTTAGCGCACTCGCTTCTCACCAATGCAACCCGGGTTCGATCCTCGGACCGAGAAGTATGTGAGATGGTACGGTAATCATCATATCGGGCGGACGGGTGTGTTATCTCCGGGCACTCCGGTTTCCTCCCACACGAATGACAACATTTACGCTTTCACCCGCGCCAACGAGAGTGATTAATATAAGTTGTTAAAACTTGTTTCGCAATCATTGTAAAATAAATAAAGCTTAAATAAAAATAAATAAAAAAGGTGATCATGCAATGTAATCATCGACAATGTATATTGAACAAAATACTGATCGTTGAAAATGGGCACTAATCTGCAAAACGAAAATAACGCTACAAAAACTAATGTCATTGATTTAGATCAGCTCAGAATTAATCTTAGTTCAAACACTTATACATCATATGAGAATATAAATACTATATACTGCCACCAAAAAGAAACTGTGTACGTGCCTTAGATGGAAATTTTATATTCTTTATAGAAATATAATATAGGCACATTTGGTAGCAGAAATCTGCGAAATATTGGGTAAATTAGTGTGAAGGATTATTTTCTTCCCTCATGATAGTAAAATCCATAATTTTAATTAACACTCAATATAAAAGTGCACCTGTTTTTTTTATTGTGTTAGTATAGTATGTTGTTTTTTACGTTTATTTATCGTCGCTACCGGTTGCCCATATGAGCGACGCCTCCTGAAGAGATTAGTCATTTTAGATTTTTGGAGGATAGTGCAATGATACAGAGAGAGACACATTCCAGAGTATCCTCTGGTTCTTTTACGTGCACGGTGTAAAGCACCGACACGAGACCTCGGTTTAACGTCCCATCTGAAAGACTGTTAATTGTATTAAGGTCAGACGGGGGATCGAACCTGCGATCCCTGGATTATCAGTCCAGCGTGTTACCACTGGACTACAGATCCGTCTGTGTTTTATACATTTATGTATATAATGTCAACAACCAATCACAAAAGATTACATAATCTTGCCAAATATATTACAGGAGCAATTGAATTACGTGAACATACCCTGGCAATGCTAACTGTTCCGTAATTTATAATATTTTGTGTAATTGTTTTGTTGTCTGTATAAATTACAAGTTATACACGCTTATATGCTTATATATTTATTTAGTTACCATATTACAACTATTATTTGTTAATGGCAAAAAGCATACATGTATATACATGTATATATATATTGCTGATTTGCTTTGAAATGTTGAACTATATTTTCTACTTGTATGATACTTTCTGATAGCTTGATGATACGTTTTTAAAAAGCCCAAGAGTACAACATATGCATGCTATAAACAAATAGTGATTTAACAAATAAAGAAGAAGAAGTGGTTTATTTAGACGTATGCATATAGTACATACAGTCAAACCTGTGTGTGTGTTTTACGTTTATTTATCGTCGCAACCGGTTGCCCATATGAGCGACGCCTCCTGAAGAGATTAGTCATTTTAGATGTTGGATGATAGTGCATGATACAGAGAGAGAGACCCATTCCAGAGTCTCCTCTGGTTCTTTTACGTGCACGGTGTAAAGTACCGACACGAGACCTCGGTTTAACGTCCCATCTGAAAGACTGTTAATTTTATTAGGGTCAGACGGGGGGTCGAACCTGCGATCTCTGGATTACCAGTCCAGCATGTTACCACTGGACTACAGATCCGTCTGTGAGATATGTATGCATGGGCGGTCTTATGTAGTAATATTGTCTCAAGCACTTTTATAACTGTATATAGAATTATACATTATGTATTACGTATTTATTTTGCAAACTAAACTACATGTAATTCGTAATTACCATTTCAAATTATATGTGTGGCAGTCCGATGCTTTAAAGAGAAAGATAAGTGTGTATATTTAACAATCAATTACGGATTAAGTTGTCTCCGTTACGCAATGAATTTGTTTTTCAGTTTACACATTCCGTTTACACATTCCGGTTACAGATTCCGTTTACACATTCCGTTTACATATTCCGTTTACACATTCCGTTTACACATTCCGGTTACATATTCCGTTTACACATTCCGTTTACACATTCCGTTTACACATTTCATTTACACATTTCGTTTACAGTTTCCGTTTACATATTCCGTTTACATATTCCGTTTACACATTCAGTGTACATATTCCGTTTACCTATTCCGTTTACTAAATCCGTTTACGATTTAAATGTTTCAAAACGTAGATGTGTGCATTTTTCAGATGAAGAACAACATGAACATAGCGATGTTATCCATGCTGCTCGTAGGATCCTTGCTATTATCAAACAGTGTTGCCGATGATGCATTTGCAAACTATGTCCGCAGGTAGGTTCAAATTGTATGTAACGTTGTTACTTTTGCAAGAGGTCCAGTGTTAATTTATTTTTTATTAAAATACTGCATAACCAAAAAGCCATCCTCATAAATCTCCGTAGAAATAGGTTTGACAAGTTTTAAAAAGACTCCGTATCTAGACTCTCGTATTTAATACTAAACAGCTTAATGAGCAGACACTGGCTTGGTAAATATCCATTATATATAGCTATTTCCATTATAATTGTATGCAAATACATACATTTAATTAACCTTGTATCTTACACAATACGTATACTTTCAAGAAACGTAGTGTTTGTTTATTTAAGTGTCACCCCTATTTAAAGGGCCAGCCATTTCTGACTTATGAGACACCTCTTTTTTATGAACATCAGTACTTCCCGAATCCTATGCTTGTGTGCCAGACGTCAGGCTGGTAGGCAATCGGTAACCATTATTTAACTAGCTGGCGGCTCACCAACCGGCCATATCAGAACGAACCCCTGACGAGATTCGAACCTTCGACCTCCCGCTCCGTAGGTGGACGCCTTAACCACTGGGCTACGGAGACAGTATGTAACACTGGTAGTGCTGTTTCCTGGAAATGATGTGATTTCATAAACATATTCTGAGTAGCCATTGATATTATGCTGATATTATGTAATATGTGCTATAGTATATGATGCTTTTGCAGTTCATTATATGTATGAACCTAAATTGTTGAATAAAGTTGAAAGTTGAAAAAAAGAAATTTTACAACGCAGCATAATTATATATGTTACATGTATTTACTATTAGTTTATACAAATTTATTTTAGCTCGATTGCGAAACAAGTTCTTGCAACTTACATTAATCACTCTCGAGACCTCATTCCTGATGGACTCCATCGCCACGAGGGAGAGAGAAGAGGCAACGTGGAATTAAATGCCTTGCCTAAGGGCACAATCGTAACGGCTCCAATTATTAATTACACAATACATCCTATGCATTGTGTAATGGAGATATGTACAGTTAATGAGACAATGCTGGGCTTTCTATTACCTCCCTTGACAGATAAAGTCCGATTTATTCCTAAATGTATATTGGTCTTGCTAGTTGGAATCCTCTGTTTTTACTGTTTAGCCAAATGTTGTGGCATGTTTAATGTGATTTTATGTCAAGTCAAGTCAAAGTTTTTATTGGCATAAACATGTACATGTCCATCACCAAGAAACATGTTTGGCGGTTACGTACAAAGTTACAGAAAAGCATGATATTATATAAGGTTTGAGTAAGCATAGTATTAGCATTTACGAAATATATTGTTTGTTTAACAATATAGTTGGTATTCAGTGTCTCACACATAATATTTTACAAATACACGTAGTAACATTCATTTAGTTAATTAATATCATTTCTTTTACTTGTTGCTAAATAAATATATTTAGCTAAATTGACAAGTTTGCTTTTTGGTGTTGAATTCATGAGTGTTTTAAACTTATTAATGGTTGGCCATGAACAATAATATCTAGGTAAATATATATTTCTTATATCATTATAATAAGGACAAACTAATAAGAAATGATATTCTGATTCTACTTGATGCATATTACATTTTGAGCACTCTCTATATACACTTATATTTCTTTCAATGTTTCGAAATCTTCCTTCTTCTATTGCCAATTTATGGGCTGAACATCGAAATCTAGATAATGCAGTCCGATGTTTCATATTATCAACACAACTTAAATATTTTTCTTGCGTGAATTCAGTCTTTATATTATCTTTATCTTAGTTCAATGATACTAAGTTTTTACAGTGAATCCATTGTAGATACTGTAGGACATAATTATGTCAGGATTTAGTCATTTAATAATTACCTGTATATTAAAGATGAGAAAGTGGATGAACATAGATAGCATGTTTTGCAAAGAAAGCATAGATATGTCACATGTGGTGTTTTTATATGTATGTGTTTATATGACGGATGCGGCGTTCCATAGTTAACGCAGTTTCAATAGCGCATGCGTCGTATATACGGATGACTTCATGTCTTGTCGTTGTCTGTTCACTCGAGTGTGAATCGGTGACGATTGAAACTGCGTTAACTATGGAACGCCGCATCCGTCATATAAACACATACATATAAAAACACCACCTGTGACAGATAAAAACAGAGGAACCCAATTAAGATGACCTATCTGTATTAAGATTAACAGGACAGTACCTGATTATTGAGTATTTAATAGCATTGCGTTCCTTGGACGCTATTTAAGTTCTTAAAAATTGAACTGGCTTGCATGCTATGTATTAGAGATCTTAATGTGTATATGCCAAGTTATATCCCGTCCATTACCCGTTCACTGGCAGTCTCGTCATTGGTTTGCATGCTATGTATTAGAGATCTTAATGTGTATATGCCAAGTTATATCCCGTCCTTTACCCGTTCACTGGCAGTCTCGTCATTGGCTTGCGTGCTATGTATTAGAGATCTTAATGTGTATATGCCAAGTTATATCCCGTCCTTTACCCGTTCACTGGCAGTCTCGCCATTGGCTTGCATGCTATGTATTAGAGATCTTAATGTGTCTATGCCAAGTTATATCCCGTCCTGTATCCGTTCACTGGCATTCTATGTGTCTATGTCTCACGTCATGACAATGTTTTATGACTTATAGTCAAATTATAAGTACGAATGGCGTCCATTGCGTCCGAACGTAAACATATACGAGGGCTTGGCAGAGAAGTGCTGTCCTCGCATTAGTCCAAGACGTGAACGTTATTACTAAGTCATTAACATTCCTTATATGTGATGGTATCGTCAGTGGAGGTAACTAGAGCCACAGCGTGGGACCATCCTCACATATGCACGTTCTATCGAAGTTGCTCCCGTCAGCCTCCAAGTTGTCGGTTCGAGTAACGTTCGTATTGAGTTCATAATATCAATAAGTCGGCGTTTTCCCACAAATTATTCACGCTTCTCTGTCGTGATACGAACGTAATACGATGACGTGTATGTGTGACAGAACCTTAAGATAGAAAATAAATTGAAACGCAATCTCTTGTTTTTTTTACAGAAACGTCCCAAGCGGATTCACCATGTCAGCATTCGTAGAGACATGCGAGGGTTGTGGAGCTCTTTATGGGAAGGACATTACCTATAAATGCCTGGCAGACAAGTCCATGCAGACATTTAAAAGATGTGTTATCGCTGTACATGACAAAAGATAGCAAGAATAGACACAGAATAGAACTGCTGGCAATTTTGCCCACTCTATACTTCGGTTCAGATTACACATAAATGACTCATTTCTTTCAGAGAATTGAAGTTTGCCTACGTCTCTAAAGGTTAATGCTTAAAGACAGGGTATAAAATATATCACTTCAAAAGAAACCCAACTGAAAATGTTATATTAATAAAAACGTATTGTGCACTGTACTATGTTTTGAATATTCTGTTCCAATTCTTCTTAGACTCAACATCATCAGAGTCAATCAATTCTAGATAAAGTTGTATAGTGCGCGTAGGGTTGGGGTTATGCCATTGGCTTAGTTTTTAATGTTGTGGGGTTCAGAATGGGTTTGGTGCGGCTCGGCAAGATAGGGTGATGAGGTTAGCATATAATGTTGTGTGGTTCAGCAAGGTAGTGTCAAATATTTGGCTCGATAATAAGATAGTATTGTGTGGTTCAGCAAGATAGTGTCATATATTTGGCTCGATAATAAGATAGTAGTGTGTGGTTCAGTAAGGTAGTGTCATATATTTGGCTCGATAATAAGATAGTAGTGTGTGGTTCAGTAAGGTAGTGTCATATATTTGGCTCGATAATAAGATAGTAGTGTGTGGTTCAGTAAGGTAGGGTCAAATATTTGGCTCGATAATAAGATAGTAGTGTGTGGTTCAGTAAGGTAGGGTCAACTATTTGGCTCGATAATAAGATAGTAGTGTGTGGTTCAGTAAGGTAGGGTCAAATATTTGGCTCGATAATACGATAGTACAAAGCACAAAAGTCACACAGTAGGTCGGAATATCAGACCCAAATCAGCACCAGAGACACACATCATATAATTTCGTATACATATATATTGGTTGCATGTTATTATCACGATGAATATATGTATATAGGTTATAATCCTGTTCAAATGTCACACATTCCGAATACGTTCCTATCTTACAAGTTTGTGTATTCGTTAAAAAAAGCGGTATTACTGAAGCTTTGCAGATAAAAATCCACTCTTTCTAACACTAAGATCTATTTGAACATTGTTGAAAAACATATCATTTTATTTCGCCTAGGTTCATGCGAGTCTTTTTACAAATCATAATGCTTTTAGAAGCACGTTTTATTAAAAACGCTGGCAGTAAAAACGGTACACTCGCATAATTATATACGGAAATATCGTGCTCTTGCACGGGAAAAGGAAAGAGCCAAATTTGCTGAGTAAATCGGAAGGAAGAAATTGTTTTATGTCTACTATTTCAGAAACCCAGATCGTCACAATTCATGATGTAACCCTTTCCATTTGCGTGAGAGAAAAAATACACGTGCAGCATATCATACAAACGTCCCACATTAATACGTTTGCATTGTAACAGAGCTAATGTTCGTAGAAATGTTGTACGGTTCTTCGTGTATTACATAGAAACGGTGCTAACTGCACATGGCGTAATTAATATATATAAGATTTTCAATACAGAAAGGTCAAGGCTGGCGTTTATTTAGCAAATCGACATTCAACAATAAGTTGTTTCTTAGACGACATGAGAGTATTACACCTTTTTTCGTTCGGTCTTTGGGTATACGTAGTTTTTTGAGTATTTTTGACATGTCAGTAATAAATGGTAGTCAGTTTCAACAGCATTCGTATTACATAGCTGACATATTCTATCTACATTGTATATATATATATATATATATCAATATCATTGAAACGATCAGTTTCAAAAGCAAGGCTGTTATGATATGTGGGAGGGTAACTTGTAAGAAGAAAACTGCAAATACACAATATTATTCGTATGAATAATATGTAAATTGTAATTGTGTGGAGGGGGGATGGAGAGGAAACACAACTTAAGCTGACTTAAATCCGCCATAGACAGTGAAATAATACAATTATACAATTGTTAGAACGCAGTAACGGACCAGCTGTGTCGAATTGACCTCTGCTATTATAACAGCGATAGAACCGTCCCAATTAAGAGTTATTTGAAATGGAATAATACCATTTGCATCCCCCGAGGAATCAGCTTACGCTGCTTAAGACAAGTTGGGGAAGCAATTTGTCTGAGTTTCACATTTCTTATTCTGGTCGCTTCCGAGCGGATGTTCTAACTTTACAGGATACCGTATAACATTTGCAATTAATAAGTTGTTGACAAGCTCGATATTACGTGATTACACTGGACCATAGACGAGAGTACAGATGACGGAAGTAGGTCTAGTCTAGACGAATTCGACTGGTCTAGACGACTTCCAAATTTACAGAAATCAGATGGGAAAAGTCAATGTGAAATATAAACATGACCACATTGGTAGTCAGTCAGATGGCGTCAACTGCTATTCACATTATAATATAGGCCTACACTATTTATGCATACAGAGCACGCTAGCCGGTTTGTCTATCTCTATCTGACATTTGCATTTTCATTGGTAAGGTACTCAAGGATTTATCAATTGTCTACCATACATTAGATTGAAATGATAGAAATATACCCTTACATCTGCGAAAAGTAAATTAAAAAGAAATGGTTAGGCTAGCAGAATGGCGCGGTGGTACAGTACACCTACAACATAGGATTCTCCAGCAGATTCAAGAAGCGAATCGGAACAGGATAAAGTCACAGTGTCCGGATGTTCATTTTCGGATATTGACTAAAGCTCGGTTGATAAGACATCAATTTCTTTCATTACGATGTTATACTCATACATACAATGTACATGGTCACTTTGAATAGATGATATTGTATAGATATGTTGCCAATTTTGATAATGGTATTTTTTCATGAAAATAATGAAAATAATGACAATTGTGGGGGTTTGAGGCATAAAAAACGTGAACTTTGTGCTAAGACTAGGTCGGTGACCCCCGCATTCTATCTTCCTATGGTGTATGTTTGTCACACTCGAAACATAGCATATAGAACGTTTCGCACGTTTCTGGGTTTTAGAATGGAAGCAATTTTCAAAAACAGTGATATAGTTTCATAAAAATGTGTAAATTTAGTGTTTCCGAGATGTACTAAAACAGTTTATTTACTTTATTTATTTACTGAACAATTGCAAATAAAATTTAAAAAATTTGATTAAGAATATATAAAGTTTTGCAATAAACTCATTCAAGCAGCATAATGTATATTCATCAAACATTTGATTTATTTGATAATGTTTACATGTTTACACCTTATTTATGATTATGCACAAACTGCACGAAACCACCATATGTATTAGTCCATGTATTACAAAAACGAAGTCGGTGACATCTCATGTTTATGTTTTTATTTGCATCCAAATAGTTCAAACTAACAATATACAAAGCTTGAAGAAATTCTCAATTTGCAAACATGTCTGCAGAAGCTGCAACACATCCCTTTAAGCATTAATTATTTCATTATTTTTTACATGTAAACAAGTAATGCACATTTTACCTATTAATTAACAACAGTAGACTGAAAGGGATTAGAACGAAAGAAAACTTATATAGTTAGTTTAATCATATTTTATTGCATTCATTCTATATATACAATGTAGGCATACAGAACAAGACAAATGAACACACTTGTATAATTATGCATAGTGTATACGATTTATGCCATTGTTGTGCACAATAATTGTCAATAAATGTTGAAGCAAATGGGTTGGGCCACAAATTTTAACAACATTATTTACGGCCCTCCCCATATTTATACTTATATAGTTCTGCTCCCTATCAATTGGTATACAATTGGCAGGAGAATAATATATTTAACAATGAAAATATGTGTCAACTTATTATGTGCATCACAATGTATGGTATTAATGTGTAATTAGTTTTGGATGTTAAAAAGAAAATGGTTAACATTTTAAGGAATATTTGAAGAAAGTACAAGAACATAAACTATCAAATCGGAGCACGAGAAGAAGAAGAGATTAATTTAACGAGAAGTTAGTTGACTAAGACTGGTTGTTATGTCAATAACGACAGCACTCTCATTGGAATCCGTCATGTGAACATTTTAGAAACAATCCATCTCAGAACCTTTCACTTCCAATAATGTATTCGTGTATACTTGTCACTGAGAATGAGTGTGTTTAAGTTGACACTACAAATTGGGGACAACTTTTAAAGAGAGTTTTACGGAGTTGATCTTAGAAATGGCATTGAAAGAAGAAATGGAAATGATCTTATATGGAATGACATCTGCATAGTGGTGATTCCTTAGGAAAAGAACTACATTTCGTTCTAAGCCGTATACATGTATATAGAATCTGGGATCTTCTTTTCCCATAGTAAAATAATATATTATCCATTTTAATTTTGATAGTGTTAAGAACGGCATTGAATGAATCCAGTGTCTGAATAGTTCTTAGTTTATAAAACATTAGCGCTAACTAAACGTCAATAGTAGGTTCGCCCACATGTTTCGACGGCGACGAGTGTAAATAAGCTCAATCATCGATACCTTGCCATTAACCAGTCACTATCGTGGCACTGCTGAACGATCTATAATTATACTCACCACCACTAAATAAACACTGATAAAACCAAGACCCTTAATTAACAATATATAAACCGTAGCATATGCAATAGGCAGTATATATAGTACCATATCAGACATATCGACCGAATGATTCCCAGAAGACTGATCCGAACACCGTATGGTGGATTCATCTGCGTTACCTCTGTGCACAGCGCTTGAACCGTACGTCCACTAACCTCTAGATGTGTGTGTGTTTTACGTTTATTTATCGTCGCTACCGGTTGCCCATATGAGCGACGCCTCCTGAAGAGAGTAGTCATTTTAGATTTTTGGAGGATAGTGCAATAATACAGACAGAGACCCATTCCAGAGTCTCCTCTGGTTCTTTTACGTGCACGGTGTACAGCCCCGACACGAGACCTCGGTTTAACATCCCATTTGAAAGATTGTTCATTTTATTAGGGTCAGACGGGCGATCGAACCTGCGATCTCTGGATTACCAGTCCAGCGTGGTACCACTGGACTACATATCTGTCTATTATCTTGTAGACGTTGCAATAGGCTAAATTCTCCAATCAAACCGTGTCGCAGAACAAGCGGAAGGCCGCGAGTCTACAAAATTGATGCCAATTCTGCCGTCTCTAGCCTCTCACAGTCGCAGTGTTGGGCAGCGTTTCTTTGATAACCTTTCGATTAATAATTAAAGTGTGAATATAAATAATGAATTACGGGTTAATAGATTCCACCGGGGCATGAACTACATTGGGCGTATTCAAAGTTAGCATGGAGGCATTTCGCTAAACACACCCACTGTAGTTCATACCCCGATGGAAACTATCAGCCAGCGATTCATTCATTAAGTTGGTAGCTGCTACCCACAGCAGCCACTGTTGTCAATATTTTGGAAGAGTTTGAGGCTGTCAGGGACCGGATTACGGGTTCCGTGGGCCCATAACACTCAGCCTGAACTCAGGGAGCATGGGCCATAGCGGGGGGGGGGGGGGTAGCAGGCAGCCTCCAAGAATGTGGTAAAATATGAATCCTTGAATAAATATGACTGATTGTATGTGTAAGGATAGCCTATAATCATGAAGACTGAACATAAACAAATGTATGACGATGTCAGTCTGACATCTTTAATGGGACGATAGCCAGATACAAGAGTGCCTTCATACATTTGTTAATGTGTATAGTTGCATGTATGACTTATATCAATTAATCACTGTGTATCAACAGCTTATATATTGCTCTTAAAGTGCAAAATCCAGACTCCATTAATATAAAAATGAATTCTCATATTCATTCATTATAGCAGAACAGTATCTATGTAGAGAGGGTGCTGTAAAATATCGATGATAGATAGATAAAAAAAAGTATATATAGATATTGTCATCAATAATGGAAGTGACTTCTAAAAATTAAAATATAATATATGAGTTGCATTTTGAAATATTGTAGAATTTTTGCATAATATTTGGTGAAAAATAAACAACATATGAACTATAAATGCAGGTGTCAGTGCAACATTCACCACCAACTTATCTTCAGAGTAGGAGTGGGTGTCTTTAATGGGAAATAAAACAAACCAATCGGTCAACCCTATTGACATTTTCCATTTTCTTGTGACTCAAAGGTCAGTCTGTTGAAAAATAGAGTCATTTAGCTTAAACATTATTTACTTCAGTGTTTGTACATGTAATCTAGAAATGAACAGTTTACATATCATTTTAACAGCAGTAGACTGAAAGGGATTAGAACGAAAGAAAACGTATATAGTTCTTCTCCCTATCAATTGATTGATATACAATAGGCAGGAGAATATATATAACAATGGAAATACGTGAAATATATTCTAGGTATATGCTAAAGAATTTCTAAACTTAGTGTAGGCCTATTTGAGTCAATAGTTTTGGATGTAAAAAAGTAAACTATTCCTTTAAATAGTCACGTGTGCCAAAGTAATTTTGGGGAACATATAATGGCACTGTACACATATATCTATATTATAATGGTGGCCTATCCATGGATATATTTCAATACCGGGGTCTGACTATTATAGTCGGGTACGACTCTTCAGTGTTGACCTTCATATGTGCTAGATGGACTTCTAATGTGCCAGTTCGACCGCTAACGACGATTCAACACTGATAAAGATCACCAAGGGCAGCTGTATACACGTATACATCATATATGTATGCGTCACTCTTTCATAATGAGTTATGTTTAATCAAATTATATTGCTCGATTCATTTTACACGTATATATAATACAACACATGACAATAACGAAAAGAAACATTTACCCACTGTGATGACTTTCCCTGTCTGAGTTAACCACGGAACCTTTTTTTATTATTTTTTTAAAAATTTAAGTTTATTTAACGTCGCTACCGGTTTCCCATTTGAGCAATGGGCAGTTTACCTAACAACACCTTTCCTGGGCAGGCTCCAGCGGTTAACCAGTACTTGGTGCACCAACCTCCGTAAGAAACTGCCAACTTTTTCATATAAATGAGACACGGTCTGAGCGGGGCTCGAACCCGTGACCATCAGACGGAACATTAAACAAAGTACTGTAATATATCATCATGTATGCATATCCAGGAAGCACTAAGCTTTGTTTATTTGTCTGTATAGTTTTATAACAGAGAAGGGGGGTCATAGGATAGACAACGATATTTTGATTGATATCTATCAGAAGATAGATATATAGGGTTTTGAATATTCAGCCACCTGAATGTACCTTATATGTACTTAACTTTTAGACATTGGACATGTTCGTGACAAACTTAAGTAGAAAATTAAAATATATTTATATGACTGACTATATATATATTGTCTGGTCAGTCATATAAATATATTTTAATACCGAGATCATTAATTGGGCCGTTCTAATAATATCAATTTTACCAGAAGTAAATTGGGTGAACAATCGACAGGCTGGAACCCAGGCTAAGCTGCAAGTAAAGTCATTGAAAGTTATGAGTCAGTTCTCTATGTTCTTGAATAGATTCAATGGGTTTTGGTGCCATATACTAGAGGGATCCTAGCTAGTATGATATATATGTTTCTTGGTTCCTGTGGTATAACATAATACTCGAGAGAGTGCTACACAATATATATAGATTCATTAAAAGGTATCGTGGAAGTCGTGATAGCGCAGTGGATGTGCGTTAGTTTCAGGTGCGAAAGGTCCGGAGTTCGAGCCCCGCTAGAGCTGTTACGATTGTGCCCTTAGGCAAGGCATTTAAATTCCACATTGCCTCTTCTCTCTCCTTCGTGGCGATGGATTCCATCAGGAATGAGGTCTCGAGAGTGATTAATATAAGTTGAAAGAACTTGTTTCGCAATCGAGGTAAAATAAATTTGTATAAACTAAAAGGTATCTATGTTCTTGAATAGATGTACAGGGGTGTTGGTGCCATATACTAGAGGGACCCTAGCTAGTATGAGATATATGTATCTTGGTTCCTGTGGTATAGCATAATACTCGAGAGGGTGATGCACAATATACAGATTCATTAAAAGGTATCTATGTTCTTGAATAGATGTACAGGGGTGTTGGTGCCATATACTAGAGGGATCCTAGTATGAGATATATGTTTCTTGGTTCCTGTGGTATAGCATAATACTCGAGAGGGTGATGCACAATATATATATATTCGTTAATCATCATCATCATCATCATCATCGTCATCATCATCATCATCATCATCATCATCATCTATAGTGATTGCGTCACTCTGCATAGAGTATACTCGCAATGTCGTTAAATGTGTTTTACGTTTATTTATCGTCGCTACCGGTTGCCCATATGAGCGACGCCTCCTGAAGAGATTAGTCATTTTAGATTGTTGGAGGATTGTGCAATGATACAGACCGAGACCCATTCCAGAGTCCGACAGTTAACAAGTCAACACTTGCACTATGTACTTGTTACTATCGTCTTCGCTCAAACTCGTTCAATATTGGAATATCCCCTATGACGTGTTATTTTTTACGCTCGAGTAATCCGTGACCTGAAAATCTACCAATCAAAATGGGGAATTAAAGGTCACAAATCTATCTTTCACATTCGAGTCTTGAAGTTGCCGGTTGACACAAACTTTTGCTCGCAAACATGGGAAAAATAAAGGGTAAGTTTAATTCCATTTGTTGCTACAGTTTGTATTGTCGTTTTGTAGACGTGTGTTCCCTGAAGTAATGGCCACAATTTATCTATTGTAGGTGGTGCAGTTGTGGAAATGCAAGGCGACGAAATGACAAGGTAATTGATATCATATATGTCAATGCCAACTTGTAAAAATAACTACTTTTAAACATGAACTCTGATGAAGTCCTAATGTCGGTCCACACCTTTTGAATGCAATTAAATCCAGGCATATATTTCAGTATGTTATTACACTATAATAAGCGTAAAGAGCATCAGAACACCTGTGTTTTGCAGCCGATACCATTTTATGACCCCATCCCCCGCATCAGCTGATCGTTAGGAATGAACATGCCATTTCAGCGTTTTTGAAGGTACATGTTCAGAAGCACTACTGCATGTATACTGACGCACATCCCCACTGGGGTCCACACATGCATTGCAGTATATTTTTACCCAGGACGCGGAAACGAAACGCTAACGGACTAACTCTTGAGAGACATTTCGGCACATTGACAATTCGACTCGAACGTAATTCGACCCAAACGTAATTCGGCCGCAATATATTTCGAACCTTTTTTTATTTAGTGATTTCTGCTCATCTGAATATATATATTTATGACGGTTTATCTATGCATTGTGACCACATTGAATAAGAGGGGACTACAATATTAAACAGTTCAATGCAGATTATAGATAATTGATTTTCATGCATTTGGTATGTATGTATGTTCCATTAATGTCAAACCCCTTGCGGGGACCTAGCCATGTTTTCCTGGCCATGCTTAGCCGACCATAGCAGTTAACCAGTACTAAGCAATGTGTGCGAGGTGCCTTGCTCAATGACACTACATACGTGGCCTGACTATCTACCATTGGACCACGGACGCCACTTGTATATTCTATCGTCCTACGAGTATGACACACCCCCACCCCCACGGGGATGTAGGCATTTTGTTAAGAAAATTGAACATATTAGAAGAATGAAAAGTTAAAGAAAAACGTAGGGAAAAAATGTTGTGCAGACATTTGTCCCATTTTCATGCCTGTTCCATATCGGACCATTTTCATGCCTGTTCCATATTGGACCATTTTCATGCCTGTTCCATATCGGACCATTTTCATGCCTGTTCCATATCGGACCATTTTCATGCCTGTTCCATATCGGACCATTTTCATGTAACGATGTTCACCACATTTGAGTTGATGTTAAATGTACAACCCAGGCCTGTAAGGTACGTCGCATGCACCACCCAGGCCTGTAAGGTATGTCGCATGCACCACCCAGGCCTGTAAGGTATGTCGCATGCACCACCTAGGCCTGTAAGGTATGTCGCATGCACCACCCAGGCCTGTAAGGTATGTCGCATGCACCACCCAGGCTGTAAGGTATGTCGCATGCACCACCCAGGCCTGTAAGTATGTCGCATGCACCACCCAGGCCTGTAAGGAATGTCGCATGCACCACCCAGGCCTGTAAGGTATGTCGCATGCACCACCCAGGCCTGTAAGGTATGTCGCATGCACCACCCAGGCCTGTAGGTATGTCGCATGCACCAACCCAGGCCTGTAAAGGTATGTCGCATGCACCACCCAGGCCTGTAAGGTATGTCGCATGCACCACCCAGGCCTGTAAGGTATGTCGCATGCACCACCCAGGCCTGTAAGGTATGTCGCATGCACCACCCAGGCCTGTAAGGTATGTCGCATGCACCACCCAGGCCTGTAAGGTATGTCGCATGCACCACCCAGGCCTGTAAGGTATGTCGCATGCACCACCCAGGCCTGTAAGGTATGTCGCATGCACCACCCAGGCCTGTAAGGTATGTTGCATGCACCACCCAGGCCTGTAAGGTACGTCGCATGCACCACCCAGGCCTGTAAGGTACGTCGCATGCACCACCCAGGCCTGTAAGGTACGTCGCATGCACCACCCAGGCCTGTAAGGTATGTCGCATGCACCACCCAGGCCTGTAAGGTATGTCGCATGCACCACCCAGACCTGTAAGGGCATGGTCAAACTAGGCCATCAAAGGTCACTCGGAATTGGGTTCAATGTAACTTGTGCATGCCATACCTTTTGAGACGGAGCGATGCACCCGTTACAGGGGCTGAAGTGTCTGTTAATCATGTTGATAGAATTGGGGTTAACATCGCAGGGTTGCCGACAGAAAGGTTGAAATCCTGGTGCTGGCACAACAAATAGCACAGCACAAGTTGCACGCCACAAGTTGGTCAGTGGAGTAGCAGTAGCCTGCTTTATTGGTAAACCAGAGGTTGTAGGTTCGATGCCTCGCTACATCATTCTAAAATGACCAATCTCGTACATGTAGGTCTTGTGTTGATTCTTTACTTCGTGCAGGCAAGATCCAGAATCATTCTCGTACATTTCATGCACTATCGAACAATACTTATGACTTATCTCGACATATGAAACATGGTCAGAATTGTCTTGATCCAATAACCAAGATGGCTGCCATGGTGGCCATCTTGAAAATATATTTTAGACATCTCCCAATTGCTCAGGAAAGTTTGATGAAATACAAGATGGTTGCCACTAAGCTGTTCTAACGTGTCTATCAAAGAATATTAGAAAAATTAAGATGAAGTTCCTTAGAATATTATTCAGATATAATATAACTATTGTACAATGTTTTATTAGATGTTGTGTGGACACAATGGTGGTTTGTTTCAGGGTGTTGTGGGACTTGATTAAGCAGAAGCTGATTCTTCCATTCGTAGACCTTGAACTTCACACATACGACCTTGGTATTGAGAATAGGGATGCTACCGATGATCAAGGTAACCTGATTATTGTAGAAAATTAAAATCAGATTCGTACATAAGACTACACAATAAGTGTTAGAAAACGTAGCAAAACAAATTACTGTCGTGAATTAGTCGGCGCGTGTCCGTACTATTACTCAAGTCAGCTGATGGTTGTACATAATAATACTCCAATACACCAGTGCATCACATTCATATATAAATACATGTTGACCTTGACTGATCCATTTCATGATCAAGGTCAGACCTTGACTGATCCATTTCATGTTCAAGGTCAGACCTTGACTGATCCATTTCATGTTCAAGGTCAGACCTTGACTGATCCATTTCATGTTCAAGGTCAGACCTTGACTGATCCATTTCATGTTCAAGGTCAGACCTGGACTGATCCATTTCATGTTCAAGGTCAGACCTGGACTGATCCATTTCATGTTCAAGGTCAGACCTTGACTGATCCATTTCATGTTCAAGGTCAGACCTTGACTGATCCATTTCATGTTCAAGGTCACACCTTGACTGATCCATTTCATGTTCAAGGTCACACCTTGACTGATCCATTTCATGTTCAAGGTCACACCTTTACTGATCCATTTCATGTTCAAGGTCACACCTTGACTGATCCATTTCATGTTCAAGGTCACACCTTGACCGATCCATTTCATGTTCAAGGTCACACCTTGACTGATCCATTTCATGTTCAAGGTCACACCTTGACCGATCCATTTCATGTTCAAGGTCAGACCTTGACCGATCCATTTCATGTTCAAGGTCAATGCCATCTTGCCTATGTTGATATATTCGCACACAATTCGGCAGCCCTTTATATCGGCATGTGAATGTTTATCAATGTTGAAGATGCTTGGATAATATCTACATCTCCTGATACATTCAACTGATACATAATACACATAATAACCTGTGCTTCTACATTGACATGTAAATGTTAGCCGTGACCTTTTGCAAGATCAATTTCATCCCTTAGATTTAGCTGATATTTACATGCAATACGCAGTCACAACGCTCTACAATCTCATAGAAATGCTTACCTAGATATGTTTCAGTCAAAACTATGCATGCAACACTTAACAATAATTCGTTTGTCTCTCATAACTGATATTTTCACGTAAACAACCTGGACACTATTGCTGGGGTTTAGCTGATATACGTGCACAGTGTGCCTATTCACTAGTGCTCCACATAGACAGATATAGAGAATATTGGGTTACCGTCTTATAAATTTTAATTTATTAGACGAGTTGGAGAAAATATACAAGCTGAGCCTAATGATATAAAATTTATAAGACAGTAACCTAATATTCTATTTATCCTGTCTTTCGATAAAAAAGAAGTTTTAGAGAGGAAAGATTACCGAATATTCATGACCTGAAGTTTATCATACCATCTGTGAAGATATGACGTCATACAATCAGCGTTAGGACGTCGCGAAAGGTTTATTAGACACCGACTAATACAGCAAAGTTTATTAGACACCGACTAATACAGCAAAGTTTATTAGACACCAACTAATACAGCAAAGTTTATTAGACACCGACTAATACAGCAAAGTTTATTAGACACCGACTAATACAGCAAAGTTTATTAGACACCGACTAATACAGCAAAGTTTATTAGACACCGACTAATACAGCAAAGTTTATTAGACACCGACTAATACAGCAAAGTTTATTAGACACCGACTAATACAGCAAAGTTTATTAGACACCGACTAATACAGCAAAGTTTATTAGACACCGACTAATACAGCAAAGTTTATTAGACACCGACTAATACAGCAAAGTTTATTAGACACCGACTAATACAGCAAAGTTTATTAGACACCGACTAATACAGCAAAGTTTATTAGACACCGACTAATACAGCAAAGTTTATTAGACACCGACTAATACAGCAAAGTTTATTAGACACCGACTAATACAGCAAAGTTTACTAGACACCGACTAATACAGCAAAGTTTATTAGACACCGACTAATACAGCAAAGTTTACTAGACACCGACTAATACAGCAAAGTTTATTAGACACCGACTAATACAGCAAAGTTTATTAGACACCGACTAATACAGCAAAGTTTACTAGACACCGACTAATACAGCAAAGTTTACTAGACACCGACTAATACAGCAAAGTTTACTAGACACCGACTAATACAGCAAAGTTTACTAGACACCGACTAATACAGCAAAGTTTATTAGACACCGACTAATACAGCAAAGTTTATTAGACACCGACTAATACAGCAAAGTTTATTAGACACCGACTAATACAGCAAAGTTTATTAGACACCGACTAATACAGCAAAGTTTATTAGACACCGACTAATACAGCAAAGTTTATTAGACACCGACTAATACAGCAAAGTTTATTAGACACCGACTAATACAGCAAAGTTTATTAGACACCGACTAATACAGCAAAGTTTATTAGACACCGACTAATACAGCAAAGTTTAATAGACACCGACTAATACAGCAAAGTTTACTAGACACCGACTAATACAGCAAAGTTTACTAGACACCGACTAATACAGCAAAGTTTACTAGACACCGACTAATACAGCAAAGTTTACTAGACACCGACTAATACAGCAAAGTTTACTAGACACCGACTAATACAGCAAAGTTTAATAGACACCGACTAATACAGCAAAGTTTACTAGACACCGACTAATACAGCAAAGTTTACTAGACACCGACTAATACAGCAAAGTTTACTAGACACCGACTAATACAGCAAAGTTTACTAGACACCGACTAATACAGCAAAGTTTATTAGACACCGACTATACAGCAAAGTTTATAGACACCGACTAATACAGCAAAGTTTATTAGACACCGACTAATACAGCAAAGTTTATTAGACACCGACTAATACAGCAAAGTTTATTAGACACCGACTAATACAGCAAAGTTTATTAGACACCGACTAATACAGCAAAGTTTATTAGACACCGACTAATACAGCAAAGTTTACTAGACACCGACTAATACAGCAAAGTTTACTAGACACCGACTAATACAGCAAAGTTTACTAGACACCGACTAATACAGCAAAGTTTACTACCGACTAATACAGCAAAGTTTACTAGACACCGACTAATAAGCAAAGTTTACTAGACACCGACTAATACAGCAAAGTTTATTAGACACCGACTAATACAGCAAAGTTTACTAGACACCGACTAATACAGCAAAGTTTATTAGACACCGACTAATACAGCAAAGTTTATTAGACACCGACTAATACAGCAAAGTTTATTAGACACCGACTATACAGCAAAGTTTATTAGACACCGACTAATACAGCAAAGTTTATTAGACACCGACTAATACAGCAAAGTTTATTAGACACCGACTAATACAGCAAAGTTTATTAGACACCGACTAATACAGCAAAGTTTATTAGACACCGACTAATACAGCAAAGTTTATTAGACACCGACTAATACAGCAAAGTTTATTAGACACCGACTAATACAGCAAAGTTTATTAGACACCGACTAATACAGCAAAGTTTATTAGACACCGACTAATACAGCAAAGTTTAATAGACACCGACTAATACAGCAAAGTTTACTAGACACCGACTAATACAGCAAAGTTTACTAGACACCGACTAATACAGCAAAGTTTACTAGACACCGACTAATACAGCAAAGTTTACTAGACACCGACTAATACAGCAAAGTTTACTAGACACCGACTAATACAGCAAAGTTTACTAGACACCGACTAATACAGCAAAGTTTACTAGACACCGACTAATACAGCAAAGTTTACTAGACACCGACTAATACAGCAAAGTTTACTAGACACCGACTAATACAGCAAAGTTTACTAGACACCGACTAATACAGCAAAGTTTACTAGACACCGACTAATACAGCAAAGTTTACTAGACACCGACTAATACAGCAAAGTTTACTAGACACCGACTAATACAGCAAAGTTTACTAGACACCGACTAATACAGCAAAGTTTATTAGACACCGACTAATACAGCAAAGTTTACTAGACAACAGCACTAATACAGCAAAGTTTATCACCGGTCGTTTGTTACCATTATTAACCATGAAGGTAGGATAAAAATGTTTACCTCGACGGTGATGGATGCGGTGTCCGTCTCGTAATAGAGATGCGAGTTAAGTCGTACCAGAACCACTGTGGTGATCTCCTTGGGTAAGATGCCTAATCCACATTGCCTCTCCTCTCTCCCTCATGCGGTCCGGCTATGTGGTCGAGTGGTTACGGTCGCTGACTTGTATACCACTGTAACCTATCATCATTGATGGTCACGGGTTCGAGCCCTGCTCAGACCATGTCTCATTTATATGAAAAAGATGGCAGTTTCTTACGGGGGTTAGTGCACCCAAGTACTGGTTAACCGCTGGACCTTCCCAGGAAAGGTGTTGGGTAAACTGCCCGTCGGCGATAGAGCCCAAAATGGTGCTGATGCAGGCGTAACACCCGAAATACAACATAACTCTCCCTCATGCTTATGGATTCCACTGGGAATGAGTTCTCTATAGAGATTAGTCTTGAAAGATGTAAGAACTTGTTGCGTAATCGACAAAATTCAAGTTAATAAACATTGATTTTGTGTATTTCAGTGACAGTTGATGCAGCCAACGCTGTACGGAAATACAATGTTGGCATCAAATGTGCGACAATTACTCCAGACGAGAACAGGGTTGAAGGTGAGAATGTGTAACTGTTATTCTATTCTATTCAAGTCTATAATGATGTACAGTCTACATCCGTCAAGTTAAAGTCGGTAATGTCGAATTCTCCAGTTATCTCAAAGTCGGATCAAAGTCCCGTTTCAGACACTTATCATTTTACATATTACTGCTTTTATATCGAATTTCGTTCCAAGACAAAACTTTGGTAATGTCAAAAGTATTTTGTTCAGTCAGACGGAATTAGAGATATCGGATGCAGACTGTATATGGTATATTCCACGACAGTAGCGTCGCAGTCGTAATGCATAAATTTGCGTTAAATACACTTGCAGCTGTTATACAATCCTAAATATATGAACATTGGAATAGTTTTGTATTGCGAAGAAGTCATTAATTACATACTTGCAGTATTAATGAGAAATGCTAAATTAATTGTGTACAGTAATTTCTAAGCTACTGTGATTTACCAAGATGCTAAATGTTCACCTTTGAACCCCCCCCCCCTCATTCCATTTTGTGTGCATCTTGAATCTTCTAGGATGTATACATGTAAGTATTTTCTCACTGTTGCAGATTTATTTGCTAGTCAGTATTTGGGTTGCTTGTAATTCATTGGTTAGTCCGAATTCCAAGGACTCTGGGTATGGCTAGATAATGCAATTGCAGGGTTCCCTCTGTTTGAATGTTTGTCTGTGCCACTTCTGTCGCCAAATGAAAAATACTGGAGCCAATTAAAAAAACTTGGAGCCAACTAAGAGCCATATAGTTCACAAATAAATATTTGAAGCCATATATTTGAGACGAAACATGTGCCGAAAAAGACAATAAATTTTTTTTTTTAAATTGCACCAAATATTTTCGCCAATTCACAAAATTTAGCGCCAATATTTGTTTTTTGAATTGTGGTGTAATATGTCAATCATTGACTGCCATATGTGTAATCTCATCATTGACTGCCATATGTGTAACGTCTCCATCATTGACTGCCATATGTGTATAGTCTCTATCATCGACTGCATCTCTATCATTGACTGCGTCTCCATCATTGACTGCGTCTCCATCATTGACTGCGTCTCCATCATTGACTGCATCTCCATCATTGACTGCATCTCCATCATTGACTGCATCTCCATCATTGACTGCATCTCCATCATTGACTGCATCTCCATCATCGACTGCGTCTCTCTCATCGACTTCGTCTCTATCATCATTGACTGCCATATATGTAATCTCTTATCATTGAAAGCTGTGATATCAATTGTTAATCATGCCTTTGTAGTAATCATTCATTCATATATTACCTGTAATTAATCTTACATCTTTATAACTTCTTAGTATTAATTTTTACGTAATGCATATACTTATATAGAATTTTATTAAATACACTCGACAATAAACATAACTTTAATGCGCGCTACATGACCTTAGATGTCGATGCGCCGTAAAACACCATTCATTCATTCATTCTTATCATTGACTGCCATATGTGTAACGTCTCCATCATTGACGGCGTCTCCATCATTGATGGCGTCTCCATCATCGACTGCGTCTCCATCATTGACTGCGTCTCTATCATCGACTGCGTCTCTCATCGACTGTGTCTCTATCATCGACTGCGTCTCTATCATCGACTGCGTCTCTATCATTGACTGCGTCTCTATCATCGACTGCGTCTCTATCATCGACTGCATCTCTATCATCGACTGCGTCTCTATCATCGACTGCGTCTCTATCATCGACTGCGTCTCTATCATCGACTGCGTCTCTATCATCGACTGCGTCTCTATCATCGACTGCGTCTCTATCATCGACTGCGTCTCTATCATTGACTGCGTCTCTATCATCGACTGCGTCTCTATCATCGACTGCCATATTTTCAGAGTTTAAGCTGAAGCAGATGTGGAAGTCTCCAAATGGTACCATCAGAAATATTTTACGAGGAACTGTGTTTCGAGAAGCTATCATTTGTAAGAACATTCCTCGTCTGGTTCCAGGCTGGACTAAGAGTATCGTCATTGGCCGTCATGCTTACGGCGACCAGGTATTCCGCTAACTTATGTTGTTGTGGTTTTATCGAACCGGAGTCTAATCGATGGCTATGAAGTAAAATGTCATGTTTACTGTGCATTGCACAACAAAAACCAAACCCAAACACACAAAAAAACCCCAAAACATTCTCGGATAGGTAAATCGGCTGAAGCAAGCTTGTCAATCGCCTTATCGTGATTATTGGCTGTACTAATCCAAAATGTAAAAATAATTTTACACAAGTTTGAAGCATTTTCGTTCATTTGACAACAATGTCAGTACGAGCAAGACACATTGAACAGAATAAAACAAGGGACATGTCGAACCGTGCATGCACGTGCAAATAAGAGTTTTCATTTTCGACGATGCAGAAACAATCGCTAAAATTCATGAATCCTGATAATACAGTTAATGGCTAATGTTGCCCGTCTAGTTTCATTACGCAATGAATGCTTAGACTAGTTTGCCAACACAACAAACTTACTGTATTCTAGCACAGAGTCGTTACTGTATTCTAGCACAGAGTCGTTACTGTATTCTAGCACAGAGTCGTTACTGTATTCTAGCACAGAGTCGTTACTGTATTCTAGCACAGAGTCGTTACTGTATTCTAGCACAGAGTCGTTACTGTATTCTAGCACAGAGTCGTTACTGTATATCTGCACAGAGTCGTTACTGTATTCTAGCCACAGAGTCGTTTATGTATTCAGCACAGAGTCGTCTGTATTCTAGCACCGGAGTCGTACTGTATTCTAGCACAGAGTCGTTACTGTATTCTAGCACAGAGTCGTTACTGTATTCTAGCACAGAGTCGTTACTGTATTCTAGCACAGAGTCGTTACTGTATTCTAGCACAGAGTCGTTACTGTATTCTAGCACAGAGTCGTTACTGTATTCTAGCACAGAGTCGTTACTGTATTCTAGCACAGAGTCGTTTTACGGTGATTCTAGCACAGAGGGTCGTACTGATTCTAGCACAGAGTGTACTGTATTCTAGACAGAGGTCGTTTACTTATTCTAGCACAGAGTCCGTTACGGTATTCTAGCACAGAGTCGTTACGTTATTCTAGCACAGCGCCCCAGCGGCTGGGGGCAAAAGAAATTCACTGCTGCCTGGCTGGTGTGCAGGTTGGGTAAAACTCCCACGAAACCAGCCGACCGCGTTCCACCAAAAACATATTCTAAAATTTAAATTCAAATACATATCCTAAAACTAAATAAAGTCTTGAAAAATAAATATACCACAGAACTGAAATGTAAAACGCGTTAGAAAATATAAAAATATAACCATTAAAACTGAGAAATTAAATACAAAAAAAAAAACTTTCTAAGTTATTAAACTTATGTTTAAAATATCGTAATACTATACTGTTAGGATTTCAAACACACGAACAATAAAACTAAACAAAAACAAATGAACAAAACAAACGAACAAAACAAACTAGGTTTAACAAAAATATAAATAAATGATTTTAAATAAATTAAATCTCTTTAGGTAAATATTTTTCCCTTCCCAAACCCTGCATGTATGTCTTTTCTCTCTATCCTTGCTATATCATATATTAACAATGCTCATTTGTTTACCATTTGTGCCTGTGGGTAGCGCACGGGACGAAGATTGTAACATTCATCTGTATTTAATACCATTTGTGTTGTGTACGTTTCACATTTTCTATTCTCGTATCACTATGCACAATTTATACAAAATTGGGAACAAATTTTATCCCACTGTTTGATTATTTGAAATATTTTTCACACGGAATATCCACGTAACATCTTCCAAATAGTTCAGTACTCCAATGTATCATCTAACCGTACTCCAATGTATCATCTAACTAGTAGTATGTTTAGGCCTTCACCTAGCTTACGAAACATTTTGAAACAAATCGATTAACCCCTTGTCTGTAGGGATACAATATATAGATCATTTTACGTCTGTGATGGTTGGGGTGAAATCCCCTGATAAAACAGACGCCACCAGTTTGCCGTAGGTGGCGACCCGTAAACCGGAAATAGGGATTCTGGTAGTTGAGGGGGCTCAGGGATCTCCAGCTCCTAACACACTACTTCGACCCTGGCTTCGGATA
>CM026402.1:19820905-19902460 GCA_014843695.1 Archivesica marissinica
GAAATGTCTCCAATGAATCATCGCTTACAAGAGTCACATAGAAAGCCATCATATAGCAATTTACCATTTATTTTGGTGATGGTAAAATATACCCCCAGAGAACTGCTCAACAATACTAGCCAAATATTTTTGTCTTTAGATTCATCCCCCCATCCTAGCTGACCGATAGATACCAGCGCGACCAGATAAATAAGCCCAATCTGGGCCGCGAACACATATATTTCAACCTTTAGACTTGGCTATATTTCCTACACTTGGCGACCCCTCGGATATTGCCGCGGTTGAGATAGTTTCGATATTCCCAAGTGTTACTCCAGGCGTAGAAGGGGTCTCCATTTTGAGCGACGTCGCCTCCGCGGAAGTGTTTTAAGGGGGAGGGGAGAGATGGATTACCCATATTTTTTATCTTTTCTTATCTTTCACGACCTGCACCTCAGACAAATAAAAAGACCCATATATCTTCTCCCCTGTAAGGTCCTCTATCTTTACCGTAACTGGGTTAGTCTTATTAAGCCTATATATTTTAAACAATTCAGTAGTCCAATTTGGTAAATATCCCTTATCAAACGTTTTCTTAGATTTGTTTATTCCAAATCGTTAACTTTAACAAGGGGTTTATGTGCTTTTTGCGCCCCCTCGTTTAATCTTTCAGCCACTAATTGTTCGTTAGCTATGTTAATGTCCACCGGTTTAAACCCAGTACTACCGTTTACAGTTTTGTTATAACTGTTTACTAAATCTTGTAACACCTTAATATATACCCGAGTCCCCTTATGGGTGAAGTATTTCCACATTTTAGTTTTTAAGCTCCTTTGGTACCGTTCTACTATGCTGGCCTTAGTCTCGGGATTTTCCGTAGTAAAAAAATATATGTTATTTGTTTTTAGATATTTTTGAAAATCTCTGTTTAAAAATTCGGTACCCTTGTCAGTTTGCAGGGCTTTAGGTTTTCTATTCGATTCCTCCAGTATACCGTTAAAATTATCCACCAAGGTTTTAGACGTTTTGTTTTTTAGGGGCCTAACCCAAGCGTATTTCGTGAAAGCGTCTATAACGCATAACAAGTACCTATATTCATTATTCTATTTTTTAATACTTTGTAAATCCGCTAAATCGGCTTGCCACTGCTGATCTATGGACGCTATTATTGTTTTTCGCCGCTGAAATTTCCGTTTAAACGGTTTGTGTAACGAATATACATTTTCTCCGGTTAACCAATCTTTTACCTGTGTCAATTTTAACCGTGGATGCTTCTTTTTAGCTTCTTTATACAATTTATTTAAACTACTATACCCTTCAGGATTCTTTAGGTTATAATAAATTGATTTCAACGTTTTAATAAGCGGACCACCTATGTTTTTTAGGTTCTTCTTTGCCATCGGGTTTCTTTACAAGGGGGGTCCGTTCTTTCCAGGGGTATGTCCAGAGAGCGAATATTCCTCATCCCTGATTTTATGGTCTAATATACCTTTGGGTGTTGTAGTAGGCGTTGCTGGGGAAATTGCAGGGTCTTACTTTCCATAGGAGGCGTACATTTCGGAATATTACTTTCTTTCTAGGCGTATTACCTGTAGCCCCCTCTTCCGTCCCAGGATATTTGTCAAGCCACCTTTTATTACCTATCAACGATTTTGGCACCCCCTCATAGAACATTTTTTAGCTACAGTTTCCCAACCATGCGGTGGTGCTGTTTTTTTAAGTTCCCTGGCGGCATCAGGTACTAAACGCTTTACGTTCACCCCTTTTTGTTCTACACCGTCCATAGTGATAGTCCCTTGATCGTCCCAAGTACAATCCTTAGATTCGTGCATTCTTTCCAACAATTTGCGAGATTTTTCTCTCAACCCCACAGGGATTTCCTCGAGAATATCCCCGAATGACATTTTTTTGTCCGACCTTTTAGAAGAGGGAGGGGCCCCAGCCTGATTAGAAGCTTGTTCTATAATAATCATTATAATTCCTTAAATATTCTGTAAAAAGTCGATTTTTTCATTGGCAGACAAATTGTCGTTATTCAATACTTTAGCAATTTTATCTTGCATTTCGACGGTCTGTACCACTTCGGGTTTAGCAGGTAATTTAGCCCCTTGTCGCCTTAAACGTTGTAAATCTTCCACGTGCTCCTCGGGGACAAAAACCATTGTTTTCATATTTTACTAATGACCGGTTGAACGGCTTTAATTATTAAATCCAATAATTCGGGAGTAACAAGACCGCGTTTTTTATTCATAGATATAATTTTATCTGCTAATTTTCTAATATTCTTACTTGAACGAGCTAACAATGCCTTATGACTATTAGACATCGCCACATTGCCATTTAACACATTTTTACAACATTCGCACAAGCAATTTATAAATTGGGGGGTCCCATGCTTTAACATTTTTTTGTTTGAAACCCCGAGGTGTATTCTTTAATCCAAGTAAACCACCCCCATATTGATTTATCAACGGACGTCTTTTATTGGTGACCTTCATATCGACTATGAGTGGTGTCCTTTAAATTAAACCTTTTTTATAAGTTCTGTAATCCCATCTTTAATCGCCGGGGCCAACATAGACCCGATAATAGTCAGCGGAAGTAATAAACCCCGGCCTTTGATTTCTCCTGAATAACCTACGACGAACTTTATGCCCTCTCCCATGAGGTTTTCTACGCCTATTAATTTTTCTACGTGCCATTCCTGGTGAAGCTCCTTAAAGTGAATGAGTACTTATGTGTTGCGTACATAAATTTATAATCAGGAGCTAATTAAATAATTCCCCAAGGGAATAGTATCTCCCCTATACCTCGCCATATCTGTTTCGGAATAGGAACCTCCCCCCGTGTTGACCTTAAGGGAGAAAATCGAGCTATATTCGGGGGGAAACTGTCGGGGGGAAAAACTGTAAGAGGCGTCGGACTTCAATTTAAAAAGAATTAGTCGCCCCTGTAGCCATATTACTCCCGATTAACTGGGAAAATCGAGGTATATTTGTGGGAAAACTGTTAGAGACGTCGGACCCTTTCCCGCCCCTGTAGCCATATTACTCCCGATTAACTCCCCCCGATTTAAGCGCCGCTTAGGTAAACCAGAAGCCAGCAAATGTGTTTTAGTCTTAGTTATTGAAGGGGTTACCTGATCAGGCATATGAATAGCTCCACCCCCCCTAGAACTTCATTTAACCATGCATTTTTACTCTTAGTTGTAGTTTTGTTACCCTTTGATTTCTTTTTAGCTTTATTAGCCTTTGGAGCATTTTTAGTTTTTTTAGGCTTAGGTTTGGGAGCCCCCGGCGCAGGTTTTATTTTCCCCCATTTAATAAAAGTTCTAATTAATACCCCGCCCAAAAATCCGGACCCCCATATGGTCAGTATTAACCTAGTTTTTTCAACCCGTTTTTTCATAAACTTTTTAGTGTGGCCCGCCAGGGGTATTTGCCCTTTCATAATTTTCTTGGCAGTCACCATAAACCATTTTAATAATTTAGCGAGCCCAAGTTGTATTATATTTTCTCTTATTTCCGGGTCATTTTCTTTAGCCAACGTTGCCAATTGGTGGAATATATCCATTATTTTATGTAGTACCTAGCCCCTGTACCGTGACTATGAGGACATATATCGGGTTTAAGCCTTAAATAGGGCTTAGTCGCCGGATGAAAATCGATTAACAAATCTCGTACGCGTCGGAGGTTGCTTGAGTATAAGCCTGCAATAGCCCCGGTATTTGCGATTGCATAGCGAGAGTTTTAATTTGCCCTTTATCCCTTGAATTTGAAAATAATATGAAATACGCAGAGTTAATACTCATCGTCGGTCGGTGCATATTTGCTCTGTTGAAACAGATATCTGAGTGATGTATACGCATGAGGCGCCCCTATGATGACCCTTTATAGTAAACCACAACACTATTTGTTCTTCTTCCACCCCCTAACATATCGTCAAATATCAACAACGATGCTACGCCCGTGTCGTTAGGTAAATAACTATCGGGGATACCGTCAATAAAAGTTATGAAATCCCCCATTTATCTTTAAGTGCAGTGTACAAACTTTGCGCCATTCTTTATAACACCAATATATTTTTGTATAGTTTGGTCAAATAATAACAAATAATCTCTATGTTTTATAATTTCCCCCACCGTAAAGCTCGTTCCGCTACCACTCGGCCCGGCTATAAAAATATTACATGGGTGCTTAAACGTTGTAGGCTCCATAACTACTTGAACAATAAAGTATAAACTTATATACAGCTACATTATATTTACGTTGTAATGATAAACAGGAAAATAATTTACTGTGCAGTATTTTCCCCCAGCCTCCCGAAACAGGAAGATAATACACTTATCAGTCGACACGCAGACTACATTTTTGTTTTACTGTGCATTATTTTGTCCTCGTTACAAGAGGCTATATAAACAACCCCGCTCACGATCTGTTTAAAAACTAACCTCGATGTGAGCATCATTGGTATGAAAACTTATACAAATATTTCTCCAAACATAATGAATTCTCTTTATGCTTAACGCGATACCGGGAATTAGAGAAGAAGTCGATTACGATAACAAACGCAGGTCTTAGAACTTCCTGGATTATTATTGTTCTCAGATTACGAGAAAGCGTTTGACAGCCTCAATCACGAATTTATATTTGCATGCTTAAAACATTTTAATTTTAGTGAGAATTTCATTAAGTGGATTCGACTTTTTTACTCTAACATAAATAGCGTTGTTATAAACAATGATTATATGTCGGAAGCTTTCCAGATTAAAAGAGGGGTAAGACAAGGATGTCCTCTGTCATCTTCACTTTTTATCATATGCATGGAACTATTATCAAATACAATAGCAAGAGATCCAAATATCCAAGGAATAAACATAAATGGTCAGGAAATAAAACAAACACTATATGCTGACGACGGAACATATACAAACAATGGTAATAAAGCTTCTTTTGAACGTTTGATTTATGTTATAAGTGAATTTGGCAAACTGTCAGGATTGAAATTAAATACATCAAAAACCATTATACTCAGAATAGGATCCTTAAGAAATTCAGATATTCAGATGTGTCAAGATAAGAACTTTATATGGACCTCAAAGAAGGCAAAAACACTTGGAATGTATTTTAGTAATGATAAAGAATTTAATCTTACATCAAATTTGGAACCAAAATTGCAAGAATTTAAAAACTGTTTAAAGCAGTGGCAACATCGTAAGCTTACTTTGATGGGGAAAGTGACAGTTATTAAAACGTTTGCATTACCAAAACTTGTTTATCCATTTACTGTTTTACCGAATCCACCAGCACATATCATTAGTGATATTACAAAATCATTATTTGTATTTATGTGGGACGATAAACCAGAAAAAATCAAGAGAACTACATTATATAAAAATTATGAAAGTGGCGGTTTAAAGTTAACAAACATAACATATTTTTTAAACTCAATAAAAGCTTGTTGGCTTAAGAGAATCTTAGACGACAAAAATAAAGGACTCTGGAAATGTATTTATGCAAAGCAAATAGAGAAATATGGGGGTGAAATGTTACTAGATTGCAATCTGTCTGATAATGATATTCATAACGTCAGTGGTGGTAATTCATTTTTACATGATATTCTAAAGTCATGGTTTAATATTTCTGCACAATTTAGTAATTCTAGTGTTTCTTTTAAACAACATATCATCTGGAATAATTCTGAAATTAAAGTGGAGGGAAACACTGTCTTCTATAGGGATTGGTTCAATAAAGGAATACAATATGTAGATCAATTATTCAATTTTAGGAATGGTAAATACTCAACATTTGATGACATGATAGAGTTATTTAATTTAAATGAAAAGGATTTCTTAACCTATCATAAACTAAAACACAGTATACCACAATCTTACGTAAATAAAATGAACCAACGACTCCTTGCAGAAACAAGAACAGAAACGTTAATTGACAAACTAAAAACCTCAAAAAGCCCCAATCAACTATTATATAAAACACAAATGGACAATTCAGAGATTGAAGGAATTAAATCAGAAAATAAATGGAATATCATACTAGGTAAACAAGATTTTGAATGGAAACGTATTTACTCAGTTCTGTATTTTGCGACAATAGATACGAAGTTAAGAAGTTTTCAATACAAATTCTTGAAGCATATTCTACCGACTAATACACATTTATTAAAATGCAAATTAGTTCCGACAAGTCTTTGTGATTTCTGTAATATGAATGTCGAACATATTGAACATTTGTTTTGGGAATGCCCATGTGTACAACACATGTGGAAACAACTAAGCACATTTCTAAAAACAAAAAATATAGATGTGGATATAAATGTTGAGGTAATTTGTTTTGGTAAAATAAACAACTCAGTAATAAACAATACAATTAATTTCGTAATTATTCTATGTAAATCTTTTATATATAGAATGAAGTGTAGAAAAGAATTGCCACGTTTTGAATGCTTTAAAAGCTATCTAAATATTAGAATTAATTTAGAACGGGAGATTGCTTTACGAACAGACAAATTAGAAAAATACAACTCCAAGTGGGTAGCGTTTATATAATCAATTAATTCCTCTATTTGTGTAATTTGAAAATAAATAAATGGAAACGGTCACCCATATGCTTTTTTCTTTTTCTTCACCCTTCTCTTTTTTGCTTTACAATTTATTTTTCAAACTAGGGATACTTATCCAGAAATAACCCTTTTGTGTATATACATGGAAGGCATACGTCTTATGATATCATTAATGTTGTAACATTGTGTAAATGCTTTTTATGTACATACATGAAAGAAATAAACGGGGTTACTCGAAAAGGGGCCTCAAAATTAAAAAAAAAAAAAAAAAAAACGCAGGTCCGAGCAAATAAGGTAAGCTTTTCACATTAATAAGTTTATTTGGAAAAACAAGGTAAGTCTTTTTAAAAGTCCAACTTTTGCAGCTTCTGTTTTATTCCCTTCTTAAACTGTTCTGCTTGGGTGCATTTGCGTTTAATTTCCCGAACATTTAAGATTTAAGAATGAGTTTAACCACACTGCATGCTCTAGTTTTATACCAAATAAATTCCAACGCTGTGACGACACGACAATTGGCGAGTATATAACATTGAGAAACCTCATTTGCCGATCACATTATCGCACATAAAACATGTCTAAGCAACCAAAAAAATGGTTGATTACTCTGACTCTTCTTCCTCCGAGGAAGAGCCCGTGACATACAAAATCGCCTAGCGGGAGCACAGGCGATCTAGAAAATTTAAAACGACGAGCAAAGTGTATGAATTAACTATAGCCGGTGGGAAGAGATATATCCCCCCGAAGTATTTAATGATGTGGTGGACGATTTAAAGCGTAACAGTGACGTAAATGCGAATGACAAGATCAGATTTTCAATAACTCACCCAACTTTGAAATATGGGGTCCATATTCCATTCGGCACCGCTTCGGAAGTCACTGGGGAAAATATCTTGTCTGAACTATAGAGAGTAGCGCAAAGTAAGTAAAGGTTTAAAATGGAAGAAAAAGGGTTACAATTTGAGATGACCCACACGGAAATGCCTCACGGTAAAGGCCGTGGAATGAAATATATCGACGTGAACATTATGGTTAAGAAAAAAAACAGCTTAGTAGAAATTAGAAATGAAGATTCTATGTGCTTGACTAGGGCGGTATGTGTGGGAATGGTCTATGTAGATAAAAACAGTACCCCCGAATGGAAGCGCCTATGGGGGTCTATGATAAGAGCGGGGAGCCTCGAACAAACGAAAAGAGCCTACCAATTAACAGAAACATGCAATTTACCTGTAGAAGATGGTTGCGGTATAAACGAATTAAAGAAAATTTCGACACATTTACACCCTTACTATTCCTTGAAAGTTTGGGGTCAGCATGGGGGGGGGGTTGATATATGACGGGGGATATGTTGGGAAAACTATACATTTGTATAACTACTATGGCCATTACGACTATGTAAAAAGCATACAAGGGATGAAAGGGAAATATTATTACTGTGAACCGTGCAGTACGTTTTACAGCACCATAGGTAAACACCATTGTAAACATATGTGCGATTGTTACTCTACCTCAAAATGTACCCCGGGGATGACTGTTAAATTCCCGGATTGCTTACGATCGTTCCGAAGCCAACAATGTTTCAACAACCATAAACAGGTTAGAAAGACAAAGAGCATTTGCACCTCCGTTTACATGTGCAAAGTATGCAACCGACAAGTTATTATATATATAGCGTCGAATAAAAGTCACACTTGCCCGGGGAACAGAAAATACAAATACTGTGAACGGTTAGTTGGGGAAGATCATGATTGTTACATACCTTCGTATGAAAATCAAGGGTATGGGAGAGCCATGCACATGTTCTATGATTTCGAATGTAGATTTCTCCCCGACGGTACTCACAAACCAATGTTCTGTATAGCTCACCGCGTATGTGATAGCTGTAAATGTAAACCGTTAAGCGTCGATTGTGAATGCAAAACCATGTATGGAGATAAGCGTGAACACATCTTCTCGGCGGTCAATTGCGTCAAATATATTGCGAATATTATGACAATAATGAGTTGATACAGGGGGTATGCCCGACGGACAAACTTGCAAACGAATTCATAACAGCCCACTATTGTTTCTTTAAAGATTACTCTAAATGTTGCCTCTGTCTCCCCCATATTCACTCAGATGTGATGAAAATCGCAAACTATTGTCATGCATATACCCCTCGAGATATAGATTGGCAATTCGATGAAATGCTAGATTCAGATGACGACCTAGCATATAACCTCAACCATATGAGTATATAATGGTAAGATTAGATAACAATGTTGTATCATAATGGCTCTATTGTTCACTAAGGTAACACGCAGAGCAATTGCTCCGAGTAAAGGCACTAAATATTCTGCATGTTTTGATCTATATGCACCGACCGATGTTATACTTAGTGCACGTAAAACGACGCTAGTATTCACAGATATAGCGATAGCTCTCCCCGAGGGGTGTTACGGTCGTATAGCCCCAATATCTAGTTTGGCCGTGAGTCTATTCACATCGACGCCGGAGTTGTAGACAGGGACTACGACGGTAACGTCGGTGTTGTCCTACACAACTTTGGGGATCAGGACTATCACATAACCGCCGGGGATAGAATTGCGAAGTTGGTGTGCGAACAAATTTTGTATCCGGAAATCGAAGAATGTGACTCGTTATTAGTGACAAATAAGCATAGTTTGACGGGGAAATAAATAGACATATTTTATTACTATTTCAGAGGACCCCGAAGTCGTAAATGCACCCCAAGAACAAGAAGGACCCCAGAGGAAATACTTAAGACGTATTAGGTATGCAAATATTGTGAACAGCTGTTGATAACTTGACAATTTCCAATAAATACATGGCTAGATTATACACCCATTTGAAAGGTTTAGAAAAAGCGATTAACACCTTAACCGAACTAATCGCTGTGGAATGTAGAATATTTATAAAATTCGACAAAGAAAAACGTTCAAGAGAACTCAATCGTTACCCCCGGTGCACCGACAAAGAATTTGAAAAACTGGAAACTCTCCACACCCGTATACAGGAAAGCGAATATTATACTATAACGAAAGTGTCTACGATAAAAACCCGTTTTTTATCCCTTACACCACCGATAAAGGTGGAAAAGGATTTGTAGTTAACGGGAAGTTCCTCGACACCAAGACTATCCAACGAACTCGACGACAAAATATCGATCCTGGAAAACTAACCCTGATGACCCGCTAATATTGGCGATAGCTGATGTTGGACACAAATAATTCATATATTCTATTATTTGTATGAATAAAACATGTATCCCCGACCTGGCATACACTGCCCCGAAAAAAAACTTTTACGTCGTATAAACCGGGGGAAATTATGCATTTTTTTACCTCTTGAATATGATTTTATAGACAACTAGATAGAGACGACCCAGAAACGACACCCTCCATGCCACTACATAGATTTTGTAAAGACCATTATACACATATTGGGTCTTGTGACCCTATAATTAACAAATACAGATTACATCAATTGGATCAGGAAATATACGGGCGTATATGCAAAAACCCTCAAGAATGTCTGACATGCATCAAGATTAAACGTTTAAGGCATTTACATCATGGTTTATTGTGGTGTATTGTATTGTGGGTTTTCGGATGAGGGGGGTGGGATAATGTTTTGAATAAATGTCTGTATGAATACAGGAATAACAAGAAATGACACTAAAATTACTTTTAATAATAACAATAGATACATGTATGTATACGTCAGCATGGTATATAGCATGTTACTGCACATATTTTTCTCCTAACACCTTCAGTGTTGGTTTTGGTACAGATTCAGATTCTCTTATTAATTTCAATTTATCCTCAATGGACAGTTCAACTCTAGGACGCTTAGAAGGAGGCTGAGACATGCTTAGATTTGGGCAGTTACTAAAGAACTAATAACTGATGATGATGATTGAGTTTATTAACCCTCGCCGCCGGTAAACCATATGGGCGAGCAAACTAATAACTTACAAATGTGGAATAAAATATATATAAGCTCAAATTTGTTTGTACGTAATGACTTGTCGGTGGTTCCGTATTTGATCAATAATTATGAAATATAATTATCAATGTTATGCCTTAAATAATGATAGTCTGCCTTTTGTGAAATCCCATTCACATCTAATTAGATCGTATTAAAACTAATTAATCAAACATGAAAAGTGATTAACAAACCTGCAATTGCAAAGGACATAATTAAATAGTATCCAGTCGTAATCCATTTGAAAACAACGTAATTAAAACAAATTTTCAGCATCATTGATTTTTATCACGCCTTTATGTTCTCACAACACCACGTCGGATATGTAAACAATACGGATAAAACACCAATATGCCGACTGATTAATTGACTTGTGAAAACACGGAAGGTGTTATGTTTCAGGTGAGACAAAGGTTGTTTCGGATCCGGATTTTACGCCGCTGGCTGTTCGGTTTTCAGGGGTAATTTGCAATAGAAATGTGCATAAATGGTCCCGAAAACTTGTCCTGTATTCGGAAAAGAGAGGTTCCAGTTTAGAGAGGATTTTTACAATGAACAAAGAAGGGAAAATATCGGGACCGCGAAAATTGTCCGGTTTGGAGGGAATTCCGATTTAGAGGGGTTCCGGTTTTGAGGGGTTTCACTGTATACTTTAACCCTGATTGTCGAAACTTTGTCGTTTACGCAGACCTGTACGGTAAAGTTGATTGGGTACGCAGACCTGTACGGTAAAGTTGATTGGGTTACGCAGACCTGTACGGTAAAGTTGATTGGGTTACGCAGACCTGTACGGTAAAGTTGATTGGGTTACGCAGACCTGTACGGTAAAGTTGATGGGTTACGCAGACCTGTACGGTAAAGTTGATTGGGTTACGCAGACCTGTACGGTAAGTTGATTGGGTTACGCAGACCTGTACGGTAAAGTTGATTGGGTTACGCACCTGTACGGTAAGTTGATTGGTTACGCAGACCTGTACGGTAAAGTTGATTGGTTTACGCAGACCTGTACGGTAAAGTTGATTGGGTTACGCAGACCTGTACGGTAAAGTTGATTGGGTTACGCAGACCTGTACGGTAAAGTTGATTGGGTTACGCAGACCTGTACGGTAAAGTTGATTGGGTTACGCAGACCTGTACGGTAAAGTTGATTGGGTTACGCAGACCTGTACGGTAAAGTTGATTGGGTTACGCAGACCTGTACGGTAAAGTTGATTGGGTTAATGACGCCTCATAAAAATCTATTTGTCTATAAAAAATTATTATTAATGCTTAAACATACTATTACCAAAATAAATATTAATTTTCAGATTCTTTCTTGATAATGACCAACTACGTTGAGTTGTGGGGCGAAGAGTGCGGGATTTGTCTACCGGACGATACACACTTTTACTTTGTAAATGAATGTCGATGTAAACACCTGGTGTGCAAAACCTGCGCTGAAAAACTTAATAAGTGCCCGTACTGTAGACAAATTTATAGAAATCCTATTTATAGAAATCCTACACAGACATATCCCACCGTATCTGCACCATCACCTCCTGTTCTAGTAGTAGGGAGTACTGGAGTATGAGCGATATGCAGACAGAACGTTGGCTCCGTAGCGATATTATCACTTCATAGTGGTGATTCTTGCCCCTATATTATTACCAGAGTCTTTGTTTCTGCGCAGCCCTACCTTCTGTGGTGTCTTACTGGATCACTTCACGTGTCTATATGGCATCGGTTTATACACATTTAGCTCGATTGCGTAACAGGTTCTTACAATTTATATTAATCACTTTTGAGACCTCATTCCTAATGGAATCCATCGCCACGAGGGAGAGAGAAAAGGACACGTGAAATTTAAATGCCTTGCATAAGGGCACAATCTTAACGGCTTCAGCGGGGCTCGAATTCCGGCATTTCGCACCTGAAGCGAATGCGCTACCACTGCGCTATCACGACTTCCACAAAGAGACAATGTGGATTGCAAAAGGACACCAATACCGTTGTTCTGACTGGGTTCGAACCTCTCGGCACAGGCGGACGCCGTATTCATTACACCGCGGGGGCATCTATATGACATCCATGTATAGTGTAGCCGTCGATCATACAGTTTTCAGTACATCAATCCTATTCTATAAATAGCATCCATGGATACATATCTCTTCCACTTTGTTTCCCCGACTGCGAGCTGTTTTATCTATAAATGGCAATTAATGTATAACTTTTAATGCGCCATGTTCTAACTCTACTGGAAAATCAAGTAGAAATTGACATTGTAAGTGTCGGCCGATTATGATTATTCAGTTTTCTAGTAAGGTTATACAGTCAAACCTGTCTTAAGCAGCCAGTCAAGTGAATCATAATAAGTGGCTGCTAAGAGCAGGTGGCTGCTTAATAGAGGTCAAATGTATACTAAAACAAGATATTGGGAATTTGGAAACTGGCTACTTAATACAGGTTGGCTGCTTAATGGAGGTGACCACTAACACAGGTCTTACTGTCATTTTTTAAAATTGGTTTGCATAATGATGATATCATGTTTATACTTTTTACCATAAAATAATACACTATACATGAAAGGGACATGAACTCTGATTAGCGCAGTGGTTAGCGCTCCCGCCTTTATTATGCCAATAACTCTGCATTTTATTTCGATTCCTACGGGGGTGATAATAAGATTGAAAAAGAAATAGAATCGTTTATAAACGGGACGTGTAAAATGTAGGTCGGCAATAGCGAGGGGTTTCAGTCTTGATGATAGTGACGTGTGTTGTATAATTATATTGTTTATTTGTTTTACATGTATTAAGTAACGATTACAACATTAAAATTTTAAATGAGATATTTGACTCCACACAAACCAGGATAAATGACGCGAGTATGTATAAGTGGTTTACAAACAATTTCAATTTTGTTTTAAAATAATATTTTAATGCATTTTTTTCATACAATACATTACATATATACATACAATACTAAGAACAAATCAGAGATTAATATGTAGTTATATGATTGCAGTATACGATACATTTGTTTTGTCAAGGGAAAAAAAGCAAATGGGTTGGGCTACAAGTTATAACAACATTATTTACAGCCCTCACCGTATTACAATCATTGGATACAGAACAATCGGGAAGTGACCGATAGATCTTTATTGTACATGTATGTTTGTATGTTTCATGTATGTTCGTTTCTTAATTTAAAAAATATAAAATATGCTTGCATGCGTCATAATAAAATAATTTTAGCATATATTCATTACTTGTTGGCTATTCACTCTATTCTGAAAAATTATTGAGAAGCTAATCACTTCTACATACATTTCATAATAGTATACAAACCCAAACGGTACACATTCGTAATGTTTCTCTCTATTGAAGGAAACATAGCTTCAGGGAAGAGCACGTTAATATATGCATTAAATATTACCCAGATGAAAGAGGGGGTGATACACCCCCAATGTGTTACCATATCACGGGGCACAAAGAACGAATTGATGAATGGATATTAAAAAGCCCCAACGGGGCGAGTACAACTTGTTTGATTTAACTAGCAAGTTTCCGAAACGTTACGCCTTACCGCTTCAGCTCATGACACAACACACCCACATGAAAACCGTACTGGACTTTAACGACACCTCTGGGGCTATAAACATTACCGAAAGATCTGTCACAACTAACAGAAAAGTGTTTGTATCACTAGCTGCAGAGCATATTTCCGACCTAGACATGTGTCTCTACATGAAACTCGGGGAAAACACCCCCCCAGGGATATATATATGGATACACCCCCTGAAATTTGTATTCAGAGACTTAAAGAACGTGACAGAGTTGGTGAAGAACGTATCGACATAGACTATTTGGTCAAACTTGATAAACTCCATAAGGTCTGGTTGAGCGAGGAAGACAACCCTGTGTTGATTTTGACCCATGGGGGCGACTTTTGTGAACACGTGAGGTTGATCGAACTGTTTATAACGAACCTGACAGATTTGGTGAAGACATATACTATTTTGAACAAAATATGAATACTGACAGTTTTTTCTTTTTTCATTAATCATTTTGATTTTCATCAATACATATTTATATAATGGTTGTACTGTCGCTATTACCCCCGACCGTTATAAGGGGGGTACACCCCCTTAAATTAATTAAGAAACCACTACAACATGTAAATGTACCCCTATAAACTTAAATTTAAGGTTTATTAAATGTATACCTCCCCCTTAACTCACTCAGCTAAATGTACCCCCTTACAGAATATGTACACCCGTATATTTTGTATAAAAACTGAAAAACACCACGTATTTCCCCTTGCAGTCGAAATACTTAACTTTAAGTATGTACCCCTCCATGTATGTTTCCCCATTGACAAGGGTACATGTAAATACTTAACTGTCCATATGTACCCCTTCAATGTATTTTTCCCATTGACAATGTACCCCCGTCGAAAGTGTACCCCCATTAACTACTCACATAATTTCTCAAAAAATACAAAAACTATACACTGCCTGTCATGAAAATGCATTTTTACCAAAAAGAAAAATTAACTATATTAGTTATTGGGACTACATTCGATGCGGATGCACTTCTGCCTATTTACGTATATACAACCAAAAGTATCCAGGACTTTTGTAGATTTATAACTATTCTCGCTAGGAAATATTATATTTTGATTGTATCATTTTACTGGAGCCGATTTGATATTACCACGTGATCGTTTATTGCCCTAATCAACCGGTCCTAACAATTATGCTAATTATAATAATCGGTGCCGGAACATATATATACAGTTGTTATTCGCTCCATCGAGAAGAGGTACAGATTGGTGAGAAGTTAGTGTTGAGTCGAGTGTTAGACAAGAAATAGAAATAGAAGATATTAAATATGATATGGAATATTAATATGCACTGCATAGTACTGCTAGTGATTTGTATTGTAGAGACTCATGTGGCATCTGGTAAGTCAACTTGATCATCATTACGAACTTTAGACCCGCCGAAGGAACGGAGTTATTATTTTTGTCTACGTCTGTTCGTGATTGTGTATGTGTGTCTGTGTGTCTGTGTGTCCGTGTGGCTGTCTATCTGTGGACAGCTATGATAACTCAACCAGTTGTTGATGTATTTGGGTGAAACTGTGTGGATATATAGAGGTGAGGAAGTGGTTGGGTATTTGGGTGAAACTGTGTGGATATATAGAGGTGAGGAAGTGGTTGGGTATTTGGGTGAAACTGTGTGGATATATAGAGGTGAGGAAATGGTTGGGTATTTGGGTGAAACTTTGTGGATGTATAGAGGTGAGGAAGTGGTTGGGTATTTGGGAGAATCGTTCAATGCGTGTGGTCACTCAGGGCGATCAGCGAAATGTGCAACGTATAATATATGTCAACGGGAGTGAGCATTTCGTACATCGTGCTGACCACAGGTATTGACCGATTTCTCCAAAAATGGAATCAATTTCCCCTAGAGCAACGTTCTATATATCCAAACAGTGTCATCAAAATAAATCTACAACTTGCTTGGTTATCCTATCAACAAACAATGTCAACTAGCGGGCGTTTGCCTCTCTATAGTCCTCTGTTCTATTCTATAGTTGAAGTATGTATTCATATGCCAGGATTCGAACAAGTATGACGTGTGTGTTTTACGTTTATTTATCGTCACTACTGGTTGCCCATATGAGCGACGCCTCCTGAAGAGATTAGTCATTTTAAATTTTTGGAGGATAGTGCAATGATACAGATAGAACACCATTCTAGAGTATCCTCTGGTTCTTTTACGTGCACGATGTAAAGCACCGACACGAGACATCGGTTTAAAGTCCCATCTGAAAGACGTTAAATTTTATTAGGGTCAGACGGGGGATCGAACCTCGATCCCTGTATTACCAGTCCAACGTGTTAACCACTGGATTACTGGTCATTTGAATCTTTAATAATTAAATCATGCTACATGATGCAGTTGTCAGGAGGTATATCTTCTACTACAATGTCCATGCTACATGATGTAGTTGTCAGGAGGTATAACTCCTACAATGATGTTCATGCTACATGATGCAGTTGTCAGGAGGTATAACTTCTACTACAATGTCCATGCTACATGATGCAGTTGTCAGGAGGTATAACTTCTACTACAATGTCCATGCTACATGATGCAGTTGTCAGGAGGTATAACTTCTACTACAATGTCCATGCTACATGATGCAGTTGTCAGGAGGTATAACTCCTACAATGATGTTCATGCTACATGATGCAGTTGTCAGGAGGTATAGCTTCTACTACAATGTCCATGCCACATGATGCAGTTGTCAGGAGGTATAACTCCTACAATGATGTTCATGCTACATGATGCAGTTGTCAGGAGGTATAACTTCTACTACAATGTCCATGCTACATGATGCAGTTGTCAGGAGGTATAACTTCTACTACAATGTCCATGCTACATAATGCAGTTGTCAGGAGGTATAACTTCTACTACAATGTCCATGCTACATGATGCAGTTGTCAGGAGGTATAACTTCTACTACAATGTCCATGCTACATGATGCAGTTGTCAGGAGGCATAACACCTACTACAATGTCCATGCTACATGATGCAGTTGTCAGGAGGCATAACACCTACTACAATGTCCATGCTACATGATGCAGTTGTCAGGAGGCATAACACCTACTACAATGTCCATGCTACATGATGCAGTTGTCAGGAGGCATAACACCTACTACAATGTCCATGCTACATGATGCAGTTGTCAGGAGGCATAACACCTACTACAATGTCCATGCTACATGATGCAGTTGTCAGGAGGCATAACACCTACTATGTCATGCTACATGATGCAGTTGTCAGGAGGCATAACACCTACTACAATGTCCATGCTACATGATGCAGTTGTCAGGAGGCATAACACCTACTACAATGTCCATGCTACATGATGCAGTTGTCAGGAGGCATAACACCTACTACAATGTCCATGCTACATGATGCAGTTGTCAGGAGGTATAACTCCTACTACACTGTTCATGCTACATGATGCAGTTGCCAGGAGGTATAACTCCTACTATTCTATTCATACTACATGATCCATGTAATAAATTTCATAACACGTTTGAAGTGAACCGGCAGAGGGGTGGGGGAGAGATGAGGTAGTAGTGAGTGGTGATCTCCTTGAACAATGGGTAGGCTGATTCTGCCTGTGAAAACCATTGGCAGCCAATTGCATAGATACGGCCCTTGCAACTCCGGCATATATAGATGTACCCGGTCAACCCGTACCCTAGGCAACTCGACCCTCTACCTCGTCATGTATACATGTAGGATTCATCACTGACTGCTACGCGCTTGGATACATATGTATATCCGGTATATGATATTCTAGTATTATGTATACATGTAGGATTCCTCTATTGACTGCTACGTGCTTGGATACATATGTATATCCGGTATATGATATTCTAGTATTATATATACATGTATACATGTAGGATTCACCACTGACTGCTACGTGGTTGGACAGGCACATCGTTATTCTGGTACAACAAATACGACAGAGAGTGGAATTACCTGCCAGCGTTGGGACAGCCAATCTCCACACGAACATTCCCAAGAATCGGGACACTTTCCGGAAGTTCCTCTATCTAAGGCGCGGAATTACTGTCGAGATCCCGACTATTCAGGTTTGTGTTATTCTGTTCTAAGAAAATACAATGCATACATGATTATAATATATATAGGTACTCGTGTACGACAGAAAACCCGTTCATTATTTTCCAGGGAAAACATATCTCCTGCAAATGATAAAGAAATTCGTTGCCCGGTGGTCCCGAAAACATTGAATTTAAAAGCAATCACCATAATACACGTGCAATGACAGTAGCACACACATGTTAGAATCCCATATGTGTTCCCTTTATTTCAACCCATTGCGGAAACATAGACAAGTTTTCCCGACCTAAGCGGTTAAGCTGTACTAAGAACTATATGCGAGGAGCCTTGAACCATGATACAGCATACACGCCCTTACCGAGCAGAGTATCGAACCCGGAACCCACCCCTTCATTCCAAATACGATGCTCTGTATGGGCCTCATTGTCGATAAAGATAGCCGACTTGTGGAAGTTGTGATAGCGCAGTGGTAGCTCGTTCGCTTCAGGTGTGAAAGGCCTGGAGTTCGAGCCCCGCTGTGGCCGTTACGATTCATTTAAGCCGCCTAATATCTAGTAAATCCGCCCTATTCTGACGCATTATCATTATTTTCAAGACGAGCAGAAAATCACATATGTGTTTATGTGTTCATATCTTATAACTCCATGTTCGAGTTGCAGTGTACTTTTATGCTGTAGGCTTAGCCTGGTTTCCAGTCTGTCGATTTGTAAAGTGGGCCGTGTTCCGAATGTTCGACCTATTGCAGGCTGTATAGCCTGGGTTCCAGTCTGTCGAATTTTTACTTTTTTTACTTCTGGCAAAATATTGAAATTATCAGAAACTCAAGATGCCTCAATTAATGGTCTCGATGTTAAAAATCCATTTATATGACTGGCCAGGCAAAATATATCCACGCCTGTTCCCATGCTACTGTATACTATATATGTAATGTTTTGTAAAGTCTGTTTGTACAATAATGATATTTAAATACATATTTGTGGAAGTCGTGATAGCGCAGTGGAAGCGCGTTCTAGGCACGAAATACCCGGAGTTCGAGTCCCTCTAGCCGTTAAGATCGTGCCCTTAGGCAGGCATTTAAGTTCCATGTGCGTTCAGGAATGAGGTCTCGAGAGTGATTAATATAAGTTGTAAGAACTTGTTTCGCAATCGAGCTAATATAAAGTTGTATAAACTAAAGATTACGTACTTACATATTTGTTTTAGGCGCACTATAAGAACGCGCATTCTGTGGAATAGTAACTTATTAAGACATTATGTGATCACCTACATGTATCCAGTAATGATATGATTGTGTACATGGAAAGTTATCTTTCTTAAAAGTTTAAACTTTATTTATTTTACAACGATTGCGAAGCAAGTTCTAACAAGTTAACATCGTTGGTGCGGATGAAAGCGTATATGTGGTCATTCGTGTGGGAGGAAAACAGAGTGCCCGGAGAAAACCCACATGTCCGATCTGGCGACCACCGTACCATCTCACATACTTCCCGGTCCGAGGATCGAACCCGGATTGCATTGGTGAGAAGAGAGCGCGCTAACAACTACGCTAATCGGACAGCCTTCTTTCTTAATATGATATATTAATCAAGATTAATTGGTATATCATCATGTTCTCTGTTCGTTCTTGCTACAGGGCATCCGTGGTGTTACACGACAGACAACTACACTCGCTGGCAGTTTTGCGCTGTTCCGGAATGCGACCAGCCCATAGCGAATACAAGCGTACCTAGAGGTACATCTAAATCATACTAAATACGAGAAATGTTAAATATATTATAATGTTACTATATTACAATGTGCAAAGTAACATTGTGTGTTTTACGTTTATTTATCGTCGCTACCGGTTGCCCATATGAGCGACGCCACCATAAGAGATTAGTCATTTTAGATTTTTGGAGGATAGTACAATGATACAGACAGAGACTCATAATCTCTCATCCAGCGTGTTAACCACTGGACTACAAATCCGTCTTTCAAAACATTAACAACTCGACAACAATCAACTTGATTTCGTGGGACCAGTGATCTACCCCGTCTGTACACAAAGTATCATGTCAGTACAATCAAACCTGTGTTAGTGGTCACCTCCATTAAGCAGCCACCCTGTATTAAGCAGCCAGTTTCCAGATTCCCAATATGTTGTTTTATTATAAAATTTACCTCTATTAAGCAGCCACATGTGCTTAGCAGCCACTTTCTGCGATTCCCTTGACTGGCTGCTTAACACAGGTTTAACTGTACATACACTTATGTATGAGTTCTACTGTTCAGACATTCAACTTTCAATAAATCATAAAGACATTTGATTAAATATTAGCATCCATTTGTATTGGTTTATCCCATAACATTATTAATTGAATATTATCACCCCCGTGTTGTATTGTTGCATCTGTTTAACGTAACTCAAATGACTAAATAAAAGGTACAATGTAACAGTACACGATAGTTATGATAGTGCTTAGCTAGGCTGGAGCCTGGAGCTGGAGCTGGAGCTGTGCCCTTGGGCAAGGCATTTAAAATCAACATGACCTCTTCTTTCTCCCTCCTGGTGATGGATTCCATCAGTAATGAGGTTTCGAGACTGATTAATATAAATTGTAAGAACTTGTTTCGCAATGGAAGTCGTGTTAGCGCAGTAGTAGAGCGTTCGCTTCAGGTGCGAAAGGCCCGGCGTTCGAGCCCCGCTGGAGCCGTTACGAATGTGCCCTTAGGCAACGCGTTTAGATTCCACATTACCTCTTCTCTCTCGTGGTGATGGATTCCATCAGTATTGAGGTCTCAGGACTGATTAATAGAAGTTGTAAGAACTTATTTCGCAATCGAGCTAAAATAAATTTGTATACACTATTAGAGTGGTTGTACCTATGCTCGGCGTATTCCTATGCTCGGCGTATTTGTCCATTTACATCCGTATTTAAACTATTTATATAGTCTAGGCTAATTTCGCTGACAGAGCTGAAGCATGGTCCAATAGCATTCCGTTACGTGATGCAACTGTCACGTGACTGGTCCAGCAGACGAATATAAACAAACAAATCATTGGGAGAATATTTCCACGCAAACTGATATGGTGTATGCGCAATTCATTTAGCTATCCGAATATAAAAAGCTACACCTAACCCGAAACATAGTTTCTATACAATTTCAGACTAAGACCAATAAGTGTTTTTATTTTATTCAATGGTGTACTATATCAAAATAAGATATTCAACATGTTATGCTGTATAAATAAAACATAACAAGTACACCGTGCATAGGTACCCTGACGTCTTGAGTTCCCCATATAAATGTGTGCCGAGTGTGTGTGTATTACGTTTATTTATCGTCGCTACCGGTTGCCCATATGAGCGACGTCTCCTGAAGAGATAAGTTATTTTAGATTTTGGAGGATAGTACATGATACAGACAGAGACCCATTCCAGAGTCTCCTCTGGTTCTGTTACGTGCACGGTGTAAAGCATCGACACGAGACCTCGGTTTAACGTCCCATCTGAAATACAGTTAATTTGATTAGGGTCAGACGGGGGATCGAACCTGTGATGTGTGCTGACCCGACACCGTTGCGATATATATAGAGCAGCAAGGTCACGTGATGAAGCTAAAACTGTCAACAAGAGTTTTTTGAAAGTTGTTTTCGCGATATAAGAAAATAATAATATACGACAAGTGCAATTAACATTTTATACCTGTTATTATATGGGTTTTACGCCGAGCATAGGTTCCACCACTCTATATTTACGTATACAGTAACTGCATGCATCGACATTATACATGTATTCCCTGTGTATGCGCATATTGTTCTATTCACAGCTTGTTATAGTGGCGAGATACGTGAATATAGCGGTTCAGTGAATACAACTGTATCCGGACTGACGTGCCAGCGCTGGGACAGCCAATCCCCGCACAAACACTCCCAGTCAGCAAACGCTCAAAGCTTCCCGGAACGTTCTCTGTGCAAGGCGCGTAACTACTGTCGAGATCCCGACAATACAGGTCTGTTCATAATATAGGTCTGTTCATTATCAATCTACATTTATATATTCCACCAATTTGATACCGCCATTGGTGGCGAGACTACACCAGATACGACAACGAGCTGTGCGTGATGCAACACTGTGTAATATCTATCCTATCTTTATTTTCGTTGAAAACGTATGTTACAACTATGTTAGACATTGTTGATTAGGTGTAACGCTCATACATTACTAAACAAATGTCATCCGCGGTAGTAGTAACGTAATTTGTGAGCCTCCGCGGTTCAATCGATGTGGTGTTCCTCCAACTTAATTGAGATGTTGTGATGTTTAGCCCTGCCAGAATCATGGCGGAGAACGTTAACTCCATATTGGCTGTCCTCTCTCCATCATGTCGATGGTTTCCATGAGGAACAAACAAACAAAACAATACAAACAATACAAAACAAGACAAACAGCCAACAAAACAAATACCGATACCGATAGAACTGGTAATGGTGTTTATTCACCTGTGACGTTACCGCCGTACTATACGAGTTTAACGGTGTTTTGTTGAATGATCAATTTCACTATTACATTCCATGCAATTATTGGTCATTAATCTCACATGTTACGTGTTTTTTGTGCAATTATGTTTATAGATACACGCCAGCGTATCTTTATAACTGCTATTATAATGACTATATATCTCATCTGAATAGAGAATTATTTCAGTGTGCGTTATTTGCTCAAGATATAACATTATACAATGCTTTTATGAATAAGGGATTACCTGTGTACGATAATAGATTTTTGTACTCTGTGAATTATTACAATGATATGGAGAGTTATGATCGTAGTATATTGTATCCAAATTGTTGTATACTGTATCCAACTTATTATCACGTCAGAAATTGTACTGAAGAAAATTCGATCGATAGTTTACCAAATAAGGGAGATAACACGAGTAGAGTAAATTCTAATTCAGAACCAGAGTTATGGTGTAATGAAAATTTCACAGAGCCGGGAGTTTTTAATATGCTTTCATTGAATGTGTGTGGATTAAAATCGAAACTGGGTTGTCCTGAATTTACAAATTTTTTAATGCAATATTGTATAATAGGTTTACAAGAAATTAAATGTGATGATTTAGATTATGTTGATTTACCCGGTTATGATATTTTTATGAGTAATAGAAAAACTATAAATAAGCGCCAGTAGTATAGTGTGAAGTAGCACAGGCCCCAAGCTGAGCAGCGAGCAGCCATGACGTCACAAAATGGCGTAACCAATGATCGTAACCATTCGACCACGGAGGCAATCGAGATAAGATCAGTTTTGACATCTACGGTATCTCCCGAGTCCATTACGTCGGTCTGCGACTGTTTCTAACACCATCGCAGACTTCCAGGACGCGGTGCCAATCGAGATAAGATCAGTTTTAACATCTACGGTCTCTCCCGTGTCCATTGCGTCGTACTGCGACATCATTCAAATGACTAGTTTAATCTTATGTTTCTTTAATATAACTTAATTTTGGTGGAGGTCTTTTGGCGGAAACGCAACCATTTTACCGTAAGTTCGGTGAAGTCATTCCACCTAACGCGCGTACATTAGGGATATTTTGAAACGGAAACTCCGCCATTTTGACCGGAATCGGATATGTCGCCATTTTGACCGGAACCGGATTATGCAGCCATTTTGAACAGGAAAAGGATATGCCGCCATTTTGAACCGGACACGGATATGCCGCCATCTTGGCAGCCATTTTGTGACGTCATGGCTGCTCGCTGCTCAGCTTGGGGCCTGTGCTACTTCACACTACACTACTAGCGCCGCAAACTGGCGGACTTGCTTTACTTGTTAGAAAAGATATTTCAAAACATATCACCATTAGAGAAACAGATAGCAAACTAGTTATATGGTTCACTATTTCCAAAATACTTTGTGAAACAGATGTAATATGTGGTGTGGTTTATATACAACCTGACTACTCAGACTATGCTGCTGAGGACCCTTTCTTAGAATTACAAAATGATGTTAACACGATTTTGGATAAATACGATACAATTTGTTTGGAGATTATAATAGTAGAACTAAATCTTTAGATGATTATATTACACTTGATACTGAATTTTTTGAAAGCCAAAATTTGGATGAACTTTGAATATAATATTGAAATGATCAAGTTTGATGCGGCTCCTAATGTTGATAGGAAACGTGTAAATGGTGACAAAACTGCAAATAACTATGGAAATCAGTTTCTTGATTTTTAAAACTTAATTATCTATACATTTTAAACGGTAGAATAAACATGGATGTCCCAGGCAAAACAACGTGTAAAGGAACAAGTACTGTTGACTACTTTGTCTGCAACTCTAATCTTTTTAAACATGTTATAGATCTACAAGTATTAGACTTTTGCCCCCTATTGTCAGATGTCCATAATCCAGTGGAACTAAGCTTAAACTTTAAGTTATGTAAAATTAGTAATAATGAACACAATAGAGAACATGTTGTAAAACTATGGGATAGAACTAAATCAGATGATTTTATAACGAAACTTGATGTGGCTAAAATACAAAGTATACAAGACGCTATTGAAGATGTTACAGCTGAACGTAATTTTAGCCAGCAAAATGTTGACGATATAGTTAAGGATATATCCTCGTTATTTTTAAAGACATCTAGTGAATCGCTTGGTTATACAAATGTTAAAAATAATCATACCAACAATACTATTAATACATATTCTTGGTTTGGACCAAGGTGTAATAAAGCAAGAAAAAAATTTCACACGGCAAAATATCTTTATAAACTAAGAAAAAATAACGAAACAAAATCTAAAAAGAAATGCAAAAATTTATAAAAGTACATTAAAGCAATTTTACAATAAACATAACAGATCAAATATAAAGAAATTGCGTGAAGTAAAAAGTACAGATCCTAGAAAATATTGGAAAATTTTAAATAAAAAATCAAATAAGCGAGGCGGACCTAACCGATCTCTATAATTTCTTTAAAAATGTAAATTTTGTAAATGACGATAACACTAATGATAATGGTGGAATGGAAAATAACCTAGCAAATGGAAATAACGAGGAGGTAAATGTACCTATAACAGAAAATGAAATAGAATTCGCAATTAAAAACCTGAAAAATAACAAAGCTAGTGGCTAGGAAAAGTTTTTACCTGTATCTTAAATAAAAGAATAACAGACTATGTTGAAAGAAATATTATACTTAATAATACACAAGCAGGATTCAGAAAAGGATTTTCAACAACAGACCATTTATTCGTTTTACAGCACATTATCCAATATCTCAATAAGAACAGAAAAAAGTTGTTTTGCTCCTTTATTGATTTAAAACAAGCATTTGACACTGTGTGGAGAAATGGTGTATGGAAAAAATTAGTAAACGCAAATATAAATGGAAAATGTCTCCAGGTTATTAAAAATATGTATAGTAATATAAAGTCATGTGTCAAAGTAAATTCAAATTTTTCTAACGTTTTCCCGTGTAACATTGGCGTACGTCAAGGCGAAAACTTATCTCCTTTGATGCTTTCATTATTTCTGAATGACTTGGAATCTTTCTTTCAACATAATAGAAATGTACAAGGAATAATAATGGAAAATGAAAGAAATACAAACGAACTTTTCAGTCTTTTAAAAATATTTATTCTGCTTTATGCGGATGATACAGTTATTATTGCTGAATCAGCAAACGATCTACAGGAAGCATTAAATACATACGAACAGTACTGTGAAAACTGGAAGCTCAAAGTTAATACTTCCAAAACAAAAATAGTAGTATTTTCCAAAGGAAGACAGCCTGTCCATAATTTCACATTTAAAAATGAACCCATAGAGGCAGTAAACGAGTACAACTATCTTGGTATATATTTTAATAGAAGTGGATCCTTTTTAAACGGAAAAAAACATATAGCAAATCAAGCTACCAGAGCAATGTATAGTCTTATCAAAAATGCAAATCGCCTTAATCTTCCAATAGATTTACAAATTGAGTTATTTAATAAAACAATTAAGCCAATTTTACTATACGGAGCAGAAATATGGGGATTTGGAAATTTAAATATATTAGAACGAGTACAATTAAATTTTTTAAAACATATACTTAAGTTAAAAAGATCAACCCCTAACTATTTTGTCTATGGAGAAACTGGATGTATGCCCTTGTCACTCGATATTGAAGCAAGAGTTATAGCATTCTGGTCGAAACTCTGTACAAATGATGGAATAGTCCACAAATTATCTACACTTGTTTATAAACAAACACTACTTTCCACAATTGGACTAGATGATGACACATTAAAAAAAATATCCATGGATGTACAATGCTAAAACTATTCTGATAAAATGTGGCCTTGTAAATGTGTGGTTTGACAATATACAAACAAATTTTAATTGGCTTAAACTGGCTGTGAAACAAAAATTAAAAGATCTATTTCTTAATGAGTGGTATTCTAAAATTGATAACTCGAGTAATAGTATGTTTTACAGAGTTTTTAAAAAGGCATTCGGTATCGAACCCTACTTAGCGGAGTTAGGAAATCAACTTTTGTACTATTTTATAAAATTTAGAACTAGAAATCATCGACTACCAATAGAAACTGGAAATTGGCTAAGAACGCCTATAAACCAAAGATTTTGTAACATTTGTCAGGATAAAATTGGCGACGAATTCCATTATTTATTTGAATGTCCGCAATTTAACGACGAAAGGAACAGATTTTTGAAGCCTATATATTACCGTAGACCACACATGTTTAAACTGGAAAATCTAATGTGTACTAAAAATAAGCCAGAATTCATTAAATTATGTAAGTTCGTAAAATGTATTATCCAAAAGGTTAGAATGTAGCGTTCTCCTTTGCTAAGACTGTTAATTTTTATTCAATTGTTTTCGGATATATTTTGATAAAATGTATTTTTGCTCAATATGTCTAAATGTAGTGTAGCCTCGTTTGTATGTTTTGTCAATTGTGAAAACCTCATATTTGCATGTTTATACATGTATAGAGTGAACTTAAAAGAGATGTTCTGTTCTGTTCTGTTCAAACAAAACAGGCAAACAAAACAAACACAACAAACAAAACAAGCAAAACAGCCAACAAAACAAACAAAACAAACAAACAAAGCAAAACAACAAACAAAACAAACAAAACAAGCAAACAAAACAAAACAAGCAAAACAGCCAACAAAACAAACACAACAAACAAAACAAAACAAGAAAAACAGCCAACAAAACAAACAAACAAAACAAGCAAAACAGCCAACAAAACAAAACAAACAAAACAAACAAAACAAACAAAACAAACAAAACAAACAAAACAAACAAATAAACAAAACAAAACAAACAAACTGGAGAGAGTGCACAACATCGAAATCTAGGCAATGATATTTTGTGCTTAACATTGTTCACACAAAATAAATATGTTCGAAATGATCTAATATCTGAAGACCACTGTTGTAAATATTGATACCTCTTTTGAACATCAGTAGTCAATCAGTAACCGTTATTTAATTAGTGTGTGGCTTACCAACCAATCGCCATATCAGAGTGAACCCCTGACGAGGTTAGAACCCTCGACAGCCTTACCCACTTGGCCACTGATACCCGGTTATATTACGTTTTGACAAAATCACTTTTGCAAACATGCTATATTTTATATACATTGTTATCTGAGTTTATATGTTCTTGCTTGCATGGATCAGGCTATCTGTGGTGTTATACAACAGACGTGGACACACGTTTTGAGGGGTGCAATATTCCCCAGTGCCACCAATCAACTACACCCAGCAGTAACACGTCTAGCAATAACAGTAAGTAAGAAATAAATTATATCATAAATACTGTAACAAAACTAGATTTAATATAAACCTAGCATTTAATATGCTAAATAATGATAGAACTATATGCGAATATGCTAAATAATGATAGAACTATGTGAGAATATGCTAAATAATATGCTAAATAATGATAGAACTATGTGAGAATATGCTAAATATGATAAACTATATGAGATATGCTAAATATTGATAGAACTATTGAGAATATGCTAAATATGATAAACTATATGAGATATGCTAAATAATGATAGAACTATTGAAATATGCTAAATATGATAAACTATATGAGATATGCTAAATATGAGAACTATTGAGATATGCTAAATATTGATAAACTATATGAGATATGCTAAATAATGATAGAACTATTGAGAATATGCTAAATATGATAAACTATATGAATATGCTAAATTTGATAGTTGTTGTTGTTTTGATGACTATTGAGTTGCAATATTGATACTAATGAACTAATTGAGAACATTGAGAATATCTAATAGATAAAATTGATATGCTAAATAATGATAGAACTATATGAGAATATGCTAAATATTGATAGAACTATATGAGAATATGCTAAATAATGATAGAACTATATGAGAATATGCTAAATAATGATAGAACTATATGATAATATGCTAAATAATGATAGAACTATATGAATAATATGCTAAATAATGAGTATTGATATGCTAATAATGTAGAACTATATGAGAATATGCTAAATAATGATAGAACTATGTGAGAATATGCTAAATAATGATAGAACTATATGAGAATATGCTAAATATTGATAGAACTATATGAGAATATGCTAAATAATGATAGAACTATATGATAATATGCTAAATAATGATAGAACTATATGAGAATATGCTATAATATGCTAAATAATGATAGAACTATATGAGAATATGCTAAATAATGATAGAACTATATGAGAATATGCTAAATAATGATAGAACTATATGAGAATATGCTAAATAATGATAGAACTATATGAGAATATGCTATAATATGCTAAATAATGATAGAACTATATGAGAATATGCTATGTAATATGCTAAATAATGATAGAACTATATGATAATATGCTAAATAATGATAGAACTATATGAGAATATGCTAAATAATGATAGAACTATATGATAATATGCTAAATAATGATAGAACTATATGAGAATATGCTAAATAATGATAGAACTATTGAATATGTATGATAATATGCTAAATAATGATAGAACTCTATGAGAATATGCTAAATAATGATAGAACTATATGAGAATATGCTAAATAATGATAGAACTATATGAGAATATGCTAAATAATGATAGAACTATATGAGAATATGCTAAATAATGATAGAACTATTTGAAATATGCTATGATAATATGCTAAATAATGATAGAACTATATGAAATTGTATGATAATATGCTAAATAATGATAGAACTCTATGAGAATATGCTAAATAATGATAGAACTATATGATAATATGCTAAATAATGATAGAACTATATGAGAATATGCTAAATAATGATAGAACTATATGAGAATATGCTATGATAATATGCTAAATAATGATAGAACTATATGAGAATATGCTAAATAATGATAGAACTATATGAGAATATGCTAAATAATGATAGAACTATATGATAATATGCTATGATAATATGCTAAATAATGATAGAACTATATGAGAATATGCTAAATAATGATAGAACTATATGATAATATGCTATGATAATATGCTAAATAATGATAGAACTCTATGATAATATGCTATGATAATATGCTAAATAATGATAGAACTATATGAGAATATGCTAAATAATGATAGAACTATATGAGAATATGCTATGACAATATGCTAAATAATGATAGAACTATATGATAATATGCTATGATAATATGCTAAATAATGATAGAACTCTATGAGAATATGCTAAATAATGATAGAACTATATGAGAATATGCTAAATAATGATAGAACTATATGAGAATATGCTATGATAATATGCTAAATAATGATAGAAATATATGAGAATATGCTATGATAATATGCTAAATAATGATAGAACTATATGAGAATATGCTATGATAATATGCTAAATAATGATAGAACTATATGGGAATATGCTATGATAATATGCTAAATAATGATAGAACTCTATGAAAATATGCTAAATAATGATAGAACTATATGAGAATATGCTAAATAATGATAGAACTATTTGATAATATGCTATGATAATATGCTAAATAATGATAGAACTCTATGATAATATGCTATGATAATATGCTAAATAATGATAGAACTCTATGAAAATATGCTAAATAATGATAGAACTATATGAGAATATGCTAAATAATGATAGAACTATTTGATAATATGCTATGATAATATGCTAAATAATGATAGAACTCTATGAGAATATGCTAAATAATGATAGAACTATATGAGAATATGCTATGACAATATGCTAAATAATGATAGAACTATATGATAATATGCTATGATAATATGCTATATAATGATAGAACTCTATGAGAATATGCTAAATAATGATAGAACTATATGAGAATATGCTAAATAATGATAGAACTATATGAGAATATGCTATGATAATATGCTAAATAATGATAGAAATATATGAGAATATGCTATGATAATATGCTAAATAATGATAGAACTATATGAGAATATGCTATGATAATATGCTAAATAATGATAGAACTATATGGGAATATGCTATGATAATATGCTAAATAATGATAGAAATATATGATAATATGCTAAATAATGATAGAAATATATGAGAATATGCTAAATAAAGATAGAACTATATGAGAATATGCTAAATAATGATAGAACTATATGAGAATATGCTAAATAATGATAGAACTATATGAGAATATGCTAAATAATGATAGAACTATATGAGAATATGCTAAATAATGATATAACTATATGAGAATATGCTAAATAATGATAGAACTATATGAGGATATGCTAAATAATGATAGAACTATATGAGAATATGCTATGATAATATGCTAAATAATGATAGAACTATATGAGAATATGCTATGATAATATGCTAAATAATGATAGAACTATATGAGAATATGCTATGATAATATGCTAAATAATGATAGAACTATATGAGAATATGCTATGATAATATGCTAAATAATGATAGAAATATATGAGAATATGCTATGATAATATGCTAAATAATGATAGAACTATATGAGAATATGCTATGATAATATGCTAAATAATGATAGAACTATATGAGAATATGCTATGATAATATGCTAAATAATGATAGAAATATATGATAATATGCTAAATAATGATAGAAATATATGAGAATATGCTAAATAAAGATAGAACTATATGATAATATGCTAAATAATGATAGAACTATATGAGAATATGCTAAATAATGATAGAACTATATGAAATATGCTATGATAATATGCTAAATAATGATAGAACTATATGAGAATATGCTAAATAATGATAGAACTATATGATAATATGCTAAATAATGATAGAACTATATGAAATATGCTAAATAATGATAGAACTATGAGAATATGCTAAATAATGATAGAACTATTGATAATATGCTATGATAATATGCTAAATAATGATAGAACTCTATGATAATATGCTATGATAATATGCTAAATAATGATAGAACTATATGAGAATATGCTAAATAATGATAGAACTATATGAGAATATGCTATGATAATATGCTAAATAATGATAGAACTATATGATATTATGATAATATGCTAAATAATGATAGAACTCTATGAGAATATGCTAAATAATGATAGAACTATATGAGAATATGCTAAATAATGATAGAACTATATGAGAATATGCTATGATAATATGCTAAATAATGATAGAACTATATGAGAATATGCTATGATAATATGCTAAATAATGATAGAACTATATGAGAATATGCTATGATAATATGCTAAATAATGATAGAACTATATGAGAATATGCTTGATAATGTAAATAATGATAGAACTATATGAGAATATGCTATGATAATATGCTAAATAATGATAGAACTATATGATAATATGCTATGATAATATGCTAAATAATGATAGAACTCTATGAGAATATGCTAAATAATGATAGAACTATATGAGAATATGCTAAATAATGATAGAACTATATGATAATATGCTATGATAATATGCTAAATAATGATAGAACTCTATGATAATATGCTATGATAATATGCTAAATAATGATAGAACTATATGAGAATATGCTAAATAATGATAGAACTATATGAGAATATGCTATGATAATATGCTAAATAATGATAGAACTATATGATAATATGCTATGATAATATGCTAAATAATGATAGAACTCTATGAGAATATGCTAAATAATGATAGAACTATATGAGAATATGCTAAATAATGATAGAACTATATGAGAATATGCTATGATAATATGCTAAATAATGATAGAACTATATGAGAATATGCTATGATAATATGCTAAATAATGATAGAACTATATGAGAATATGCTATGATAATATGCTAAATAATGATAGAACTATATGAGAATATGCTATGATAATATGCTAAATAATGATAGAACTCTATGAGAATATGCTAAATAATGATAGAACTATATGAGAATATGCTATTGTGTTTGGTTGCTAAATAATGATAGAACTTATGAAATATGCTATGATAATATGCTAAATAATGATAGAACTTATGAGAATATGCTAAATAATGATAGAACTATATGAGAATATGTTGAATATGCTAAATAATGATAGAACTATATGAGAATATGCTATGATATGAGAATATGCTAAATAATGATAGAACTATATGAGAATATGCTATGATAATATGCTAAATAATGATAGAACTATATGAGAATATGCTATGATAATATGCTAAATAATGATAGAACTATATATATCTATGATAATATGCTAAATAATGATAGAAATATATGAGAATATGCTAAATAAAGATAGAACTATATGAGAATATGCTAAATAATGATAGAACTATATGAGAATATGCTAAATAATGATAGAACTATATGAGAATATGCTAAATAATGATAGAACTATATGAGAATATGCTAAATAATGATAGAACTATATGAGAATATGCTAAATAATGATAGAACTATATGAGGATATGCTAAATAATGAGATTAGTCAGGTGTATAGGTAGTTGTGTACTAGACTGATACAGACAGAGACCCATTCCAGAGTCTCCATTGGTTCTTTTACGTGCACGGCTGCCTCCGTGGCCGAGTGCATGGTTACGGTCGCTGACGTCACAGTTGTAGGTTCGAATCACATTTTGTGTGTATCGAATTCTCGTAAGTGAGAAAACTATCAAGCTCCCCGGAGAGGGGGTCTGTCTTCCGCCAACAATGATAGCTGGAGTATCATCATATAACATATTATGTTGACGAGACTCTAACCCCCACCCTACACCACCCCAATCCACCCGCGCCAGACAGTACCCATATGCTACACATTGGATCCGTTTGAGGTTTATATCTTACTTAAAACACACACTTATATAACACGATCCTACTAATTAAAATTGTTAATTTCGTACATGTTGGCGTAGTATTTAACATAATACTCTGGCCTTTTGACAGCAGTCCAACATTAATAATAATGGACTGCCAATACAAAAGTATGACGTCACGTGTTTTAAATCGGAAGAATGTGTAACAGTGCAATGCCATGTATGCGTGAAAAATGCACATTTTCTTTATCTTGTGATGCTATGTCGATTAAATGAATATTTCACATGGAATATTACAGCTTGTTTTAGCGGTGAATCAACTGTTTATAGCGGCTCTGTGAACACGACAGTATCCGGGCTGACTTGTCAGCGTTGGGACAGCCAATCGCCGCACAAACATTACACATCATCAGAAAGATTCCCGGACGGCTCTCCGTGCAAGGCGCGTAACTACTGCAGAGATCCCGACAATACAGGTGTGATCTTACAAATCTACATTAATTCCAAGCAATAGAATATACTGCAATTACGTCCGTGTGTTGATTTCTGAAGTTCTAATATCGTAGACTATTCTAAGGGACATGCATTTGAAAAACAAGTTTAAACTTTTATTTATTTTACAACGATTGCAAAGCAAGTTCTAACAACTTATATTAATCACTTTCGTTGGCGCCGATGAAAGCGTATATGTGGTCATTTGTGTGGGTGGAAACCGGAGTACCCGGAGAAAACCCACCTGTCCGATCTGGCGACCACCGTACCATCTCATACTTCCCGGTCCGAGTATCGAACCCGGGTTGCAATGGTGAGAGGCGAGCGCGCTAACCACTGCGCTAATAAGACAGCCATTTGAAGAACATACTTTAGTTACCAGTGACACTACCTTAGTTACAAGTGACACTACCTTGGTTACAAGTGGCATTACCTTAGTTACAAGTGACACTACCTTAGTTACAAGTGACACTACTTTAGTTACCAGTGACACTACCTTGGTTACAAGTGGCACTACCTTAGTTACCAGTGACACTACCTTGGTTACAAATGACACTACCTTAGTTACCAGTGACACTACCTTGGTTACAAGTGGCATTACCTTAGTTACCAGTGACACTACCTTAGTTACCAGTGACACTACTTTAGTTACCAGTAACATAACTTTAGACATTAAAACGACACTATACCGTATGGAATGAAACTATTATAACATTTGACATTTTATATACAAGTAGCAATTCTACTACACATTCGTCCATTATGATTTGAATAATAATTTTCAATCAGTAAATTTGTGTCTTTGAATATTTACAAACTGAAAGTGAAAGTACAACATTTCTGAATCCGTTTGCCACGATCTAACCTACGTACACTAGTAACGCCCTCTATCGGCAATCAGAAGACACATCTAAGACAATTGCGCATGCGCGATAAGCATTGTTTACATAGGTTTGTTGATAAACATTTTACGTATACGACGGTGCTATATTTATTTGATTTATTTCCGTTTCTGTGAGAATATTTTATTTTACTTCAAACATAGTGATTGGAAAATATATTCTTCATATAGCTGGCATATTTTACTTAAAACACCCTTTATTCCGATGCAGTGTCGCTTTGAACACACGACTGAGGCACACTGTTTCTATATAAACTTACCTTTTCGAACCCAATACATATCTTCAAGAAGTGAGGAGTATACGTCGGGGTAAAACCTCAACGGGCGAACGATCAGTCGGTCGGTCGCTCACTTACACTGCCCTCGGGCGGGCATATCATTATAGACTCGAATAGACAAAATGTTTTAAAAACATACTCATAGTATGTATTATATATGTATGTGTGGGGTGGTTACACGATACACGATTCAGCATTCAACATTTCAAATAGTGTATGTGTATGTTGATGTTTTATGTGATACAGGGTATCCATGGTGCTATACAACAGACGTGGCCACTCAGCGGGAGGTATGCTTTGCGTGTCACGAAGGCGTAACGATCACAGCTAGCTACACAACTACAACTACACCTAGCTACACAACTACCGATACACCTGGCTCCACAAGTACCGATACAACTGGCTACACAAGTACCGATACAACTGGCTCCACAAGTACCGATACAACTGGCTCCACAAGTACCGATACATCTGGCTCCACAAGTACCGATACAACTGGCTCCACAAGTACAGGTACATCTGGCTCCACAAGTACCGATACAACTGGCTCCACATGTACCGATACAACTGGCTCCACAAGTACAGGATGTACATCTGGCTCCACAAGTACCGATACACCTGGCTCCACAAGTACCGATACAACTGGCTCCACAAGTACAGGTACATCTGGCTCCACAAGTACCGATACACCTGGCTCCACAAGTACCGATACAACTGGCTCCACAAGTACCGATACAACTGACTCCACAAGTACCGATACAACTGGCTCCACAAGTACCGATACAACTGGCTCCACAAGTACCGATACAACTGGCTCCACAAGTACCGATACAACTGACTCCACAAGTACCGATACAACTGGCTCCACAAGTACCGATACAACTGACTCCACAAGTACCGATACAACTGGCTCCACAAGTACCGATACAACTGGCTCCACAAGTACCGATACAACTGGCTCCACAAGTACATCTGGCTCCACAAGTACCGATACAACTGGCTCCACAAGTACAGGTACAACTGGCTACACAAGTACCGATACATCTGGCTCCACAAGTACCGATACAACTGGCTCCACAAGTACCGGTACTGCTGGCTATGGAACTACTGGTACATCTGGCTACACAACTGGCAGTAAATCAGGTATGTACCCCCCTGTATAGCTGTTTCATTGAGTCAGTCTAACTGACATAGAATGCATAGAGCACAAAAATGAAAGTAGCAGCGTTATTTTGTGCAAATATATGATTAAAACCCAAGAGGTGCCATAACAAGGATCTTACACTCATCGTGATTTTATGCAATATTTTAAGAAACTCGTTAAAATATGGTATGAACTCACCACTCATGTAAGCTCCTATATATGTTAGTTTATACAAATTTAGCTTAGCTCGATTGCGAAACAAGTTCTTACAACTTATATTAATCACTCCCGATACCTCATTCCTCATGGAATCCATCGCCACGAGGGAGAGAGAAGAGGCAAAGTGAAATTTAAACGCCTTGCATAAGGGCACAATCGTAACGGCTCCAGCGGGGCTCGAACTCCAGACCTTTCGCACCTGAAGCGAACATACTACCACTGCCATATCACGACTTCCACATATATATTCATTAGTTTAGGTGTAATTATATAATGTCAGGAATAATGTCAGGCATACTGTGAGGAAGTCAATCAACGGTAATGGAAACAAGATTGCATTTCTCTGATTACTAAACAAATGCAGCAATTATTATAATGCAAGCTACTCATAAACTCATAAATAAATGCCAAACAGTACACATTAGATCACGTGCCCTTAACAGCGATATGAACGAATCCAACTGATGGTGTCGAATTGCTTCATGTGAGAAAACGATCCAGCTGGCTTACGGCAGGTCGGTCGAATTGCTTCATGTGAGGAAAATATCCAGCTGACTTACGGCAGGTCGGTCGAATTGCTTCTTGTGAATTATCCAGCTGGCTTACGACAGGTCGGTCGAATTGCTTCTTGTGAACTATCCAGCTGGCTTACGGCAGGTCGGTCGAATTGCTTCTTGTGAACTATCCAGCTAACTTACGGCAGGTCGGTCGAATTGCTTCTTGTGAACTATCCAGCTGACTTACGGCAGGTCGGTCGAATTGCTTCTTGTGAACGATCCAGCTGACTTACGGCAGGTCGGTCGAATTGCTTCTTGTGAACTATCCAGCTGACTTACGGCAGGTCGGTCGAATTGCTTCTTGTGAACGATCCAGCTGGCTTACGGCAGGTCGGTCGAATTGCTTCTTGTGAACGATCCAGCTGACTTATGGCAGGTCGGTTGTTCTATACGGGTGTCCGTTCGTGCCCGATATACTGCTCTGGTGGATACCCGGTGTCTTCCCGAGGTAAAACTACAACCACTAACCAACACCAACACCAACACAACCAATACCACACCAGCACAAGCACCACCACTAACTAACGCCACCAACACAACCAATACCACACCAGCACAAGCACCACCACTAACTAACGCCACCAACTCATCCAATACCACACCAGCACAAGCACCACCACCAACTAACGCCACCAACACAACCAATACCACACCAGCACAAGCACCACCACTAACTAACGCCACCAACACAACCAATACCACACCAGCACAAGCACCACCACCAACTCATCCAATACCACACCAGCACAAGCACCACCACTAACTAACGCCACCAACACAACCAATACCACACCAGCACAAGCACCACCACTAACTAACGCCACCAACACAACCAATACCACACCAGCACAAGCACCACCACTAACTAACTAACGCCACCAACTCATCCAATACCACACCAGCACAAGCACCACCACCAACTAACACCACCAACACATCCAATATCACACCAGCACAAGCACCACCACCAACTAACGCCACCAACTCATCAAATATCACACCAGCACAAGCACCACCACCAACTAACGCCACCAACTCATCCAATACCACACCAGCACAAGCACCACCACCAACTAACACCACCACCAACACAACCAATACCACATCAGCACAAGCACCACCAACTAACACCACCACCAACACAACCAATACCACACCAGCACAAGCATCGCCACCAACTAACACCACCACAACACAACCAATACCACACCAGCACAAGCACCACCACTAACTAACACCACAACACAACCAATACCTCACCAGCACAAGCACCACCACCAACTAACAACAGCACCAACACAACCAATATCACACCAGCACAAGCACCACCACCAACTAACAACAGCACCAACACAACCAATATCACACCAGCACAAGCACCACCACTAACTAACAACGCCACCAACTCATCCAATACCACACCAGCACAAGCACCACCACCAATTAACACCATCAACACAACCAATACCACACCAGCACAAGCACCACCACCAACTAACACCACCACCAACACAACCAATACCACACCAGCACAAGCACCACCACCAACTAACACCACCACAACCAATACCACACCAGCACACGCACCACCACCAACTAACAACACCACAACCAATACCACACCAGCACAAGCACCACCACCAACTAACACCACCACCAACACAACCAATACCACACCAGCACAAGCACCACCACCAACTAACACCACCACAACCAATACCACACCAGCACACGCACCACCACCAACTAACAACACCACAACCAATACCACACCAGCACAAGCACCACCACCAACTAACACCACCACAACCAATACCACACCAGCACAAGCACCACCACCAACTAACACCACAACACAACCAATACCTCACCAGCACAAGCACCACCACCAACTAACACCACCACCAACACAACCAATACCACACCAGCACAAGCACCACCACCAACTAACACCACAACACAACCAATACCTCACCAGCAAAAGCACCACCACCAACTAACACCACCACAACACAACCAATATCACACCAGCACAAGCACCACCACTAACTAACACCACCACAACACAACCAATACCACACCAGCACAAGCACCACCACTAACTAACACCACCACCAACACAACCAATACCACACCAGCACAAGCACCACCACTAACTAACTAACGCCACCAACTCATCCAATACCACACCAGCACAAGCACCACCACCAACTAACACCACCAACACAACCAATACCACACCAGCACAAGCACCACCACCAACTAACACCACAACACAACCAATACCACACCAGCACAAGCACCACCACCAACTAACACCACCAACACAACCAATACCACACCAGCACAAGCACCACCACCAACTAACACCACCACAACACAACCAATACCACACCAGCACAAGCACCACCACTAACTAACAACACCACATCACAACCAATACACACCAGCACAAGCACCACCACTAACACACCACCAACACAACCAATACCACACCAGCACAAGCACCACCACTAACTAACAACACCACAACCAATACCACACCAGCACAAGCACCACCACTAACTAACAACCACAACCAATACCACACCAGCACAAGCCACCACCAACTAACAACACCACAACCAATACCACACCAGCACAAGCACCACCACCAACTAACACCACCACCAACTAACAATACCACACCAGCACAAGCACCACCACCAACTAACACCACCACCAACACAACCAATACCACACCAGCACAAGCACCACCACTAACTAACAACACCACAACCAATACCACACCAGCACAAGCACCACCACTAACTAACACCACCAACACAACCAATACCACACCAGCACAAGCACCACCACTAACTAACAACACCACAACCAATACCACACCAGCACAAGCACCACCACTAACTAACACCACCAACACAACCAATACCACACCAGCACAAGCACCACCACTAACTAACAACACCACAACCAATACCACACCAGCACAAGCACCACCACTAACTAACACCACCAACACAACCAATACCACACCAGCACAAGCACCACCACTAACTAACAACACCACAACCAATACCACACCAGCACAAGCACCACCACTAACTAACACCACCAACACAACCAATACCACACCAGCACAAGCACCACCACTAACTAACAACACCACAACCAATACCACACCAGCACAAGCACCACCACCAACTAACAACACCAACACAACCAATACCACACCAGCACAAGCACCACCACCAACTAACACCACCAACACAACCAATACCACACCAGCACAAGCACCACCACCAACTAACAACACCACAACACAACCAATACCACACCAGCACAAGCACCACCACCAACTAACAACACCACAACACAACCAATACCACACCAGCACAAGCACCACCACTAACTAACAACACCATCCACACCAGCACAAGCACCACCACCAACTAACACACCACAACCAATACCACACCAGCACAAGCACCACCACCAACTAACAACACCATCAACACAACCAATACCACACCAGCACAAGCACCACCACCAACTAACACCACCACCAACTAACAATACCACACCAGCACAAGCACCACCACCAACTAACAACACCACCAACACAACAATACCACACCAGCACAAGCATCGCCACTAACTAACAACACCACAAACCAATACCACACCAGCACAAGCACCACCACCAACTAACAACAGCACCAACACAACCAATACCACACCAGCACAAGCACCACCACCAACTGACAACAGCACCAACACAACCAATACCACACCAGCACAAGCACCACCACCAACTAACACCACCACCAACTAACACCACCACCAACACAACCAATACCACACCAGCACAAGCACCACCACCAACTAACACCACCACCAACACAACCAATACCACATCAGCACAAGCACCACCACCAACTAACACCACCACAGCCAATACCACACCAGCACACGCACCACCACCAACTAACAACACCACAACACAAACAATACCACACCAGCACAAGCACCACCACTAACTAACAACACCACCAGCACAACCAATACCACACCAGCACAAGCACCACCACCAACTAACACCACCACCAACACAACCAATACCACACCAGCACAAGCACCACCACCAACTAACACCACCAACACAACCAATACCACACCAGCACAAGCACTACCACCAACTAACACCACCACAACACAACCAATACCACACCAGCACAAGCACCACCACTAACCAACAACACCACCAACACAACCAATACCACACCAGCACAAGCACCACCACCAACTAACACCACCACCAACACAACCAATACCACACCAGCACAAGCACCACCACCAACTAACACCACCACCAACACAACCAATACCACATCAGCACAAGCACCACCACCAACTAACACCACCACAACCAATACCACACCAGCACACGCACCACCACCAACTAACAACACCACAACACAAACAATACCACACCAGCACAAGCACCACCACTAACTAACAACACCACCAGCACAACCAATACCACACCAGCACAAGCATCGCCACCAATATTAGTAATGTGTGTTGTGTAATGTGACATAAATCGTGGTGCCAATTAGTTCATATTTTAGATTTATATTGATGACGTGTAATTATGCAAAGTAATTTCGAGGCTTACAAACATTCAAGCCATCGGCTCGAGCTATGCATTGCGCATGCGCTACCAGTAATATTTCATCCAGCGTTCAGATTTCTGTTCGCGAAAGGTTCTAGTCAATTCAAACATGTAAATACCTCACTTTCTTGTGCTATTGATTAAATTATTTCATAGAAAATAGTGTTGATCCACGATCACGTGCTTATGCATTTAATCAGATCATTTGCTTAGATGTTTTTGAAGACTTGTCCGGTCAATAGTAACGTTTGACCAGACCACCCACGACCATGGTCCGGTTGCTATGTGCGATTTAGAAAGCACACCGCTACCAGGCTGACTAAAAGCTGACCGTTAGTTGTGTATCTGTCCGTACAGGCCGTCGACGAAAATTATCGGATACGTCACAGTATTAACGCGTGCATATAACTATATATTATCAAGTGAACCAGTGCATCAGTACACAAACTTATAGCAATAATATCATTATATGTTGAAAACCCCTATACATACGTACACGTTCCCATGGGTTATATATATATATATATATACTATTATTGGCGTTGGTTTTAGATTGTTACGAAGGGGATCACAGAACGTACAACGGTACCTGGCATAGTACGCCGACTGGGCGCCAGTGCCAGCGGTGGGAAGTCGTTCCTCTAATATTAATATGTTATTAAAATGATATCACTTTATTTATGTATAATATCAGTGTCTGTAAATGCAGATAAAAACCCATCTCCCCCATGATGTAATAGAATCGACCGACTTCACATACGAAATCACTAAAATCAAAATAGTTCCATATACTTTTCTTATATTTGTTTATTTATAATAGTCCGTTAAGTTTAGGAACATCAATCCATGAGGTGAAATGTTAGTGAGTTGTTATTGGGAAAATATGTTTGGTGTTGGGCGTTGTTGGCAAAAAAATCACTACACAGTAATTGCATACATGTACAATTAAAAAAATAGCACCATTTTACGGCGAACAGAGTAGATCTGGCCTGGACGTGGTGTTTTGCAGCCTGTGATATAATGTTACTGTTGTGTATCTGAATTATATACATGTACCCTCTTGCCCTTTCGGCTTAATGCCTATACTGGGTCTATGGTGTCGAGGTTCGGTTTCATGTCCTGGACTCACTGGGCAAATAAATGGAACAACTAAGTTGACTGTGCATATCGTTTACTGTAGTGTACTATGTTCATTCAAACTGTCATGGACCCGAACCCTGAAACACAATCAGGATTTGTCTAAACATCAATGTTACCATTGAACATAACATTATATTACAGTCTGTTAACAAATCATGTTACAATGTACAAATATTCTTAAAACCTAACAAATGACGGACGGGTTCTTGACCTGTGTCACCAACAATTTCAAGTTGAACAATAAAACCAGGGTGATTCCTCTTTATAAATCTTGATGGCCTTCTCCAATAAGCTTCATAGCTTCAACCGGGGTTCGAACCTCAGAACCTGAGTAGACATCGATAAACGCTGTTATCGATCCGATATATACAATAATACGGATAACCGTTACAATAAGTACACACCATACTAATATCATAACATAATTATATAATGACCCTTACCATCTTGTGGAGATGAGTTTATTTCCACTGGCCACACACACTACACCCTCTCACTGTGACATTATGCTGCGGTTACTGCAAATTAGAATTCAAACAGTGCACAATAGATAGAATGGTGATTGATCTTACTTAGTTAGTATTAATTATTGTTTAGAGTAACTTTATTACACATGACAGAATGTGTAGACACACTAGCCATGTTTGGGTTCGAATCTCACCCACATATAACCACAGTTAAGCTTGATTAATTCTCACCATATTTGATAAATGGATATTCCCTATTACAAGCATTACTTATGACAACAATTCAAACAACAGAATATATTACTAACCAAGTACATCTTGATGTTGCTAAAAACTAGTAAGTTATCTGTCCCGCCATTAAACCTGTCAAACGATATTGTGTTCACTCCGAATATCTCGTGAAAACAAGGGACACAACTCTAATGTCATTATAATACAATTTACCCCAATTTACAAAAAGTGTTAAAATCCACACGGTTACATACATACCAAGGGACACAACAATGCTGCTTCAGCAACACTGTTAGTACATGAGTTACTGTTACTGCACTATATAATAAGCATGTCCCATTGTTATAGTATGCATTGTATTGAAGACTGTCGTTGTACTTGTATCAGGTAGATTAAACTGTAGTAAACTATCAAAGGGTTATTCGTATTGGGTCTCGAACCCTTACTTGGATATACTGACAAGTCAATGACATAACATGGTATCAGAAGTGAACTTACATTAAATTGTAAATTGTGGGAATATGGTTAATGAGGAATAACATTAAATTGTTAATAATGGAATAACATTAAATTGTTATTAAATTGTGTAACATTAAATTGTTATAATTGTGATAAATTGCACATAATGGCTAAATTGTCGCCACCGGATAGTTTCAATTTTGCATCACCAAATCAATGGGATGAATGGAAACAAAGGTTTCTGTATTATAGAACAGCTACAAAATTGCACAAAGATGATGAGGAAATTCAGGTAGCAAGTTTAATTTATACCCGTGGCAAATAAGCTGACAATCTTCTCAAATCGTTTAATTTGAGCGCAGAGGATAAGAAGAAGTTCGATACCGTGCTAAGTAAATTGGATGAACATTTTACGCCAAAACGGAACTATATACATGAACGAGCGAAATTCCACTCGAGGAAGCAAAACCAGGGCGAGGGTGTAGAGTCGTTTATCCGTTCCTTATATGAACTGGCAAACAATTGCAATTTTGCGGAAGAAACAAAGATCGAACTTATTCGAGACAGGATAGTGATAGGAATTTTGGACACTAACTTGTCTGAGAAAATGCAGCTCGAGGCTGATCTTACTCTTGAAAAAGCTGTCACAATGGCCAGGCAGAGCGAACTAATCAAAGGCCACATTAGGCAACAACACGGGAATGGCGTAGACGTTGCTGATGAAGTGCGGCGAGGGGCAGGTGCGAAACTGAAAACAGGTCAGCAGAGAAATTATCGAGGCAACAAAGACCAAAGGGACACACAAAAGCGTTGTACGCGGTGCAATTGGACTCACCCCAAAGACGGGCGTTGTACAGCCATAGGTAAAACCTGTAAAAAGTGTTCAAAACGTGATCATTTTGCTGTTTGCTGCAGAACCAAAGCAGTAAATGAAATCCTCGAAACTGGATTAAATTCAAATAACTCATTTATTGGAATTGTTGAGGATGGAGAAAATGGTTCATGGAACACCAAGTTGAAGGTGAGACATATTTATATCAGTTTCAAGATTGACACTGGTGCAGACGTTACTGTAATTTCGGAAAATGTATTTAAGTCTCTTAAAATACCAAAATTACAGAAAACAAATAGAAAGTTGTTTGGTCCGGGAAACAAACAATTAAATGTTCTGGGCACGTTTACTGAAACGTTATCGAATAAGTCATATATGACAGCAGAACAAATATTCGTAGTACACGGTATACACAGGTGTCTGTTAGGTCGACCTGCGATAACCAGTTTAAGGTTAATTAGCGTAAATACAGTAGATGAAATTTCTCTAGAGTTTGTAAAACGTGAACATCCTAAGTTATTTCACGAGTTAGGACTGCTAGGGGGAGAATACTGTATTTCTCTGAATGACGGCGCAAAGCCATATTCATTAAATGTACCGCGTCGTGTGCCAATTCCATTGCTTCCCAAAGTCAAGCTTCAACTTGAGAAGATGGAAAAGTCCGATGTTATCTTTAGGGTAGACCAACCCACAGAGTGGTGTGCTGGCATGGTGTGTGTACCCAAGTCTAATGGAGAAGTTCGTATATGCGTTGATTTGACTCAGTTAAACAAAAGCGTACGCCGTGAAAACTGTCCTTTACCCATAATAGACCAGAGTCTAGGACGAATGGCAAACGCGACGTATTTTAGCAAGTTAGATGCTACAAGCAGCTTTTGGCAGGTGCAGCTTGCTGAAGAGAGCAAATTGCTCACAACATTCATTACTCCATACGGCAGGTTTGCGTTCAATCGATTACCGTTTGGGTTATCAAGTAGTAGTGAATATTTCCAAAAAAGAATGTCGCAAATACTGGAAGGCATTGAGGGGGTTCTATGTTTAGTTTGTTCTATGTCAGACAGACGATGTACTGATTTACGGACAGACTGAGCATGAGCATGACTCTAGACTTAATACGGTCCTAAACAAGTTAGAGCAAGCTAACTTAACCCTTATAAATGCGAGTTCAAGAAGGCCCAGGTAAAATTTGTTGGTCATATTGTAGGACGAGACGGAATTTCCGCAGATCCTGACAAGGTCAAGGCCATAAAAAACCTAGGGGCTCCCAAAGACATTCATGGGGTTCGTAGTTTCATGGGTGCCATAACACAGATGGGTAAGTTTACACCACTGTTAGCTGAGTACTCAAAACCCATTAGAGACTTATTGAGTACTAAGAATCACTTTCATTGGGGTTCTGACCAACAAGAAGCATTTGAAAAGATCAAACATGTTCTAATAAATGCTCCTGTTTTAGCGTTATATGATCCAAACAAGGACACAGTAGTTAGGACAGATGCATCTAGCTATGCCCTTGGGGTAGTGGTGCTCCAGAAACAAGAAAATGGGGACCTGAAACCTGTTTCATACGCTTCAAGGTCACTGTCACCGACATAACAGAGGTACTCTACAATAGAAAAAGAGGTACAATAGAAAAAGAGGCACTAGGGGTTACATATGGCTGTGAAAAGCATAGTGATATGTTGATTGGAAAAGTATTCCATATTAACACAGACCACAAGCCATTAGTACCATTACTAGGTCAAAAAGATCTTAGTGACCTTCCTTTAAGGATACAAAGGTTTAGACTAAGACTCATGTATTTTTCCTATACAATCTCACATGTCCCTGGGAAAGAATTATTTATGCCTGACCTACTTAGCAGGAATCCTGTTTGTGATGAGTTGACATTTGAGGAGCAACACAATTGTGCTGAGACCGAAATATATGTTGACTGTGTTATCAAACATTTCCCAGCCTCAGATAAAAGGTTACAGCAAATTAAGTCCAAACAAAAGACAGACATTGTGTGTCAAATGTTAATGGAATTTTGCGAACATGGGTGGCCAGCTGTCAAAAGTAAAGGCTGTGAAGTTTCCAAACTATATTGGCCTTTTAGGGGTGAGATAACAATAAACAAAGGTTTACTAATGAAAAATAATAGGTTATTTATCCCTACAGAATTAAGGACAGATGTTTTATCTCATATACACGAAGCCCACCAAGGCATGGTTAAATGCAAGCAACGAGCACAGGACTCTGTTTGGTGGTTAAATAGCGATATTGAAAATCTGGTAAAGTCGTGCGATGTGTGCTCAAAGATGAGAAACGATCGCGCAGAACCGATGATTTCTACTGACTTTCCTACCAGACCGTGGGAGAAGTTGGGTTCTGATTTATTTCATTGGAAAGGCAATACCTATCTTTTAGTAATTTGTTACTATTCTAGGTACATTGAGATAGCGAAGTTAAATGGAACATCTTCGGAAGATGTTATCATACATTTCAAATCGATATTAGCAAGGCACGGTCTCTGTGATGTCATTGTTAGTGACAATGGCCCGCAATACGCGTCGAGTACTTTCAAGCAGTTTACTGATGAATTCGGTATCGAACACAGGACTAGCAGTCCCAGATATCCATTAGGGAATTCAAAGGCTGAACGGGCGGTACAAACAATTAAACGTTTGCTATGCAAATGTACAGACCCTTATGTTGCGCTGCTAAATTATCGTGCTACTCCGTTAGCAAACGGTCATTCTCCTGCAGAACTTCTGTTTGGGAGAAAAATCCAGACAAAACTGCCTACAATGCCGGAAAATCTAATGCCGAAGCATATTGACAGCAAGAAATTGCACCAAACCGAAACTAAAAATCTGTTGTATTCAAAGCAAAATTACGACAGGGCCCGGAAATCACATTCCTTGCCTCTTTTAAAAAAGGGGGATAGCGTATATATTAAAGATGCTAACATAGAAGGAAAAATTATCCAAGAAGCGTCGCGCCCAAGATCATTTGTTGTAGACACGCCTAGATCCACGATAGAACGAAATCGAAGACATTTAGTCAGATTAAATAAAAGAGTTGATTTTAATAAAGATATTGATTTCCCAAACCAAGCAAATGTTAAAAACTCAAATTATACTGACTTTACAGCACCAGTGAAGAGCATTGAAACTGATAAAAATGTGTCTACCCAAAACAATGGTTATATGACACGCTGTGGAAGGTTATCAAAGCCTCCAGATAAACTGGATTTATAATTGGTTCATGATGATAGAATAATTGTTCTAAATATCAAATGTCAGAGAGAGGAAATGTGTTATCACCTATTATAGTATCACCAGACAAATTACAAGTGATATGTTTGACATTCATAGATAAACACATCTGTATACTAAATAGTTTATGTACATTGGTAACAATAATTGCACCTCACATTAATGCTGATGCATGGACGTTTATTAAGTTTAAATAGTTCTTTTTAAGCGTTGAAAAGGGGGTGTTGTGTATCTGAATTATATACATACCAAGGGACACAACAATGCTGCTTCAGCAACACTGTTAGTACATGAGTTACTGTTACTGCACTATATAATAAGCATGTCCCATTGTTATAGTATTCATTGTTTTGAAGACTGTCGTTGTACTTGTATCATGTAGATTAAACTGTAGTAAACTATCAAAGGGTTATTCGTATTGGGTCTCGAACCCGTACTTGGATATACTGACAAGTCAATGACATCACTGTTGACAGAGCAAGACTTCAAGCCAGAATCCTAACAGAAACATTCACACTGCAGAAACATAGAGCCAAATTCTACAAAGAAAGCCCAAACTGCCGCCTTTGCCTACTTGAGCCTGAAGATTCTGCACATATGCTACTCAGATGCCCAGCCCTACAACTAACAAGATGCTCGGCACTTCTACTAGTCTACCAGCGAATACAAGAAATAGGGAACCAACCCCCCAGATCGGAAAATGAACTCTTAGAAATTCTACTAGGATTTTCAAGAGATGCTGGAATATATAAACTGGCCAGCAATGCTTGCTATGCAATTACGCATCTACGCCAATCACTCTATTCAAATCAAGTCTAGTCTATCAAATTGCTAATTTGTGCATTGTCTACTTCATATGTATATATATATATATATATATATATATATATATATTATTTTGTGTTTTTCTATACAAATGGTTACTGTTACAAGTTTATAAGTTTTTATTGTCAGAATATACAACATATTCCTATGTGCTCTTATGAGAGGTGCCTATAAGAGGCAGATTATACAAAGTCAAGTCAAGTTTCCTATTGTTAGTGGTGTTTAAGATTTGACATTTTTGGGGTTGAAATTCGATCAGCCAGTCATTCTTCCATCGTTGGAAATTGTCCAGGGTTTTTTTGTAGAGCGTAAGCATCATTCTCTGATAGAGTACGCAATCGTCTGCAAATAGTCGGGCGATGGATCCTGACGAAATATAATTGGATCATTGGTGTAAAGTAAAACATCAGTTGCCCAAAGACGCTGCCATGTGGAACGCCAGACTGAATCGGTGCCGTGTCCGATGAAGTACCACCGCCTATGTTCACTTGTTGGTCCTCATTGAAGCTGCTGATCCAGCATTGTAGATTGGACAATGCACCATGTACCCCATATAATTATAATTTAGAAAGAGAAAGTAGACGTATGTGGGGTATTTTATCGAATACTTTCAAAATATCCAGCAGTATGACCCTGTTTTACTACCATGTTGTCGACAGTGCTGGCTGGATCCTGGATAGTTAAAACTAGTTGGGTCTCGTGCTTCATGATTGAAGTTATAATATGGCTGGCAGGCTGGCGGTTATGTAGTTACATGCATATGTTTTGCTTCCATCGCCTTATATGAGGATAGGAATTACATTGGCGGCTTTCCAATCATTCGGTATTCATATAGGGGTTGTAAATAGGACCGTAGTTGGGGTTTGCTGGGCCGCAATTTAAACATTCTTCAAATTTATTACGCTTGAATGATTACACATGTAAACAAATACCTAATTCCTGCAAATTTGATTGCCTGCATCGGTTTGGGTGTAACTGGAACCGTCCTATGATGGGGTCCTCAACAAATGTAGACATTCTTATCAATGCGGTAAAATTTACTTTATTTTATGCTCAGTTCAATGGTTCAAGAAACCGGTTTGACAAGTTTTTCCCGAAAGCTATATTTAGAACCTCGGGTTTATTCTTAAACACAAACGACCCAACATAAACAGGGCGACACCGGGTTTGGAACTGTGAAAGGTATGCACATAATTATAATAAACTTATAACAATTATTTGTGAAGTGTCATTAATAATCACGAATACTGTGTTTGATTGGTCTGTAGATCCCATTCATGATTGCTGGTTCATTTGTTTGTCATAGTTTGAAGGATGAACCATAGTCTTAGAGTTAGACATGTAGATATATATATAGATCTATTCCATTGATGGTTCATTTGTTTGTCATAGTTTGAATCATAGACATATATATTCCATTGATGGTTAATTTGTTTGTCATAGTTTGAACCATAGACCTATCTATTCCATTGATGGTTCATTTGTTTGTCATAGTTTGAACCATAGACATATATATTCCATTGATGGTTCATTTGTTTGTCATAGTTTGAACCATAGACATATATATTCCATTGATGGTTCATTTGTTTGTCATAGTTTGAACCATAGACATATATATTCCATTGATGGTTCATTTGGTTATCATAGTTTGAACCATAGACCTATCGATTCCATTGATGGTTCATTTGTTTGTCACAGTTTGGAGGTTTTAAAAGCGCCAGATTATGTAAATTTATGACAATTGTGTACTTTAATGTTTTAAATACATCAAAGTAAAAAAGTCTGATAAATTAGGCCTACGCATTTCAATTATATAAAAATTTATGGATGGAAACGAGCAGCTATTTTGATACTCAAGTACTCGGGACACAGTTCAAGAGTGCTCGGAAACAATCATTCCATGTACTATGGAATATAGTATTCTTGGATCTCAGTTACATCATTGAACAAACTCGGTAAAATTAGCTGTCAGCATGCTATGCACCAAATTTGGAAACAGTCTGACAGAATCACATCACCAAAGTCTACATCAGAATTTAAATACAGTCTAGATCTCCTTCTGAGTTGATACCCCTGATCGCTCGTCTAGTCTACTGTTTGCGGATTGTAAAACTTAGCACAAAAATTAAAATACAGCACACTTTTGTTTACAGTCAAACCTGTCTTAAGCAGCCAGCCAAGGGAATCACTGAAAGTGGCTGCTTAGTACAGGTGGCTGCTTAATAAAGGTCAAATGTACATGTATAGTAAACTAACAATGGTCCGCCTCTGTGGTCGAGTGGTTACGGTTGCTGACTTGTATACCACTGTAACCTATCATCACTGATGGTCACGGGTTCGAGCTATGCTCAGGCCGTGTCTCATTTATATGAAAATGTTTGAGCCCCACTAAGACCATGTCTCATTTATATAAAAAAGTTGGCAGTTTCTTACAGAGGTTGGTGCACCCAAGTACTGGTTAACCACTGGAGCCTGCCCAGGAAAGGTATTGTTAGGTAAACTGCCCGCCGGCGATATAGCCCGAAATGGTGCTGATGCAGGCGTAAAACCCAAAATATGAAATATAAAAGTAAACTAACATATTTGGAATCTTGAAACTGGTTGCTTAATACAGGTTGGCTGCATAATAGAGGTGACCACTAACACAGGTTTGACTGTATGTAAGTTACGTTTACCAAATATTTAATTGTTTGTCAGTCATCCAGCATTATTCTTGACAAAATGCGTCGCGGTCATACCATATACATGTAAATTTGCTGAAAACCTAATTTAGCGGTACTGTAATTTTCAGGTTGGCCAACATAAAGCGAGATGGCGTCCTCACAGTACACATCTACCAAGGTTCTCTTTGTACTTTGTAACTGTTTTTTCTTGGTGAGTATAATACGATAATTATGTTATTCTTGTACAGAAGTGTAATAAGCCAGGGTTTGCGGTACACTCAACAAAATTGCTAATCGGTCACCTGGTATTTAGTAATATTTGGAGCCAATTAGTAGAGTGAGATTCATTAACCCGCTGCACGCTAGCGGCAGATAAAATCACTTTTGCAAACAGCATAGAGCCAGTCGTAATGCCGTGTCTGATCAGGCCCTATGCTGTTTGGTATATGGTTAGTGCAGCTAAAGCATAATTATGTTATTCTTGCACAGAAGTGTAATAATCCAGGGGTTGCAGTACACTCAACAAAATTGCTAATCGGTCACCTGGTGTTTTATAATATTTGGAGCCAATTAATAATCATACAATATAAATATTTTCTTATTGTTATTTAATGCATTTTATCCAAAATGATTATACAGAAAAGCATGCAGAACGATCTGTAATAAAATATAACCAATAAGATGATATGAATATTGATATTATTGGTTTATTAGTTTGCTCCAAATACTGTAAAATGTGTGTTTTACGTTTATTTATCGTCGCTACCGGTTACCCATATGAGCGACGCCTCCTGAAGATATTAGTCATTTTAGATTTTGGAGGATAGTGCAATGATACAGACATAGACCCATTCCAGAGTCTCCTCTGGTTCTTTTACGTGCACGGTGTAAAGCACCGACACGAGACCTCGGTTTAACGTCCCATCTGAAAGACTGTTAATTTTATTAGGGTCAGACGGGGGATCGAACCTGCGATCCCTGGATTACTACCCATACTTTTGACCCAGCTGGGTAAGAGTATCTTTTAAAGGTGTATACCAATATTTTTCACCCAGCTATGTAAGAGTATCTTTTAAATGGGCATACCTATGTTGTTCACCTAATCTGGTCAGAAATTAACATGTCTATAAAATGTACTACTGGTAGGTAGTATTGGTACACCAAATAGGAGTATTTGGATTACCAGTCCAGCGTGTTACCACTGCACTACAGATCCGTGCTCCAAATACTGTAAAACACCAGGCCTGAGTGTTATAAAGCTTTTCTCCAATCTCAAACTCAGTCTCGAGTTTCTGATAGGTTCAGCCAAGGGCAAATAACCAATCAAATTTCTTGAACTAGAGTTTGAGATCTCAGAAAAGTTTTATAACCTCGGGCACTGTCAGGTGACCGGTTTGGAATTTTATTGAGTGTAGAGTTAGATTCATTAACCCGTTGCACGCTAGCGGCAGATAAATTCACTTTTGCAAACATTATAGAGCCAGCCATAACACCGCGTCTGATCAGACCCTATGCTGTTTGCTATTAGGATAGTGCAGCTAAAGCACTTGGCTGAATAGCAAATACCATAGATCCTGATCAGACACGGTGTTACGCCGCAGCTGATCTGGATCTATGTTGTTTGCAAATGTGATTTTGTTTACTCAGCAGGCCAAGGGTTTATGGGCATATATATTATTAATTATATTAATAAATATGAAAGTTTAACCTTGTTGCTGTGATATGCACCTGGATTTCATCAGCTACCCATTCAGGCTTTGGGTTACAATGAACACCCTTACACTAGTAGTTGCCATGGTTACGAAAACTTATTCAATAGATAATCATTTATTTGAATCAGAAAGTACAAGCTGGTTTGCAATGGTTGCCTAAAGATACCATGTTCTAGAAATGTTCTGTGCTGAAATGCATGTTTACATGTTCTAAGGTACCGGTCCTGTATTGGTTGTTTGCCACCATTTACAGTCAGTTACCCTCTGCTGTATGTTTCAGATCTTGGGTGTAGCAATGTGTGTGCCTCTGCTGTATGTCTCAGATCATAGGTGTAGCAATGTGTGTGCCTCTGCTGTATGTTTCAGATCATGGGTGTAGCAATGTGTGTGCCTCTGCTGTATGTTTCAGATCTTGGGTGTAGCAATGTGTGTGCCTCTGCTGTGTGTTTCAGATCTTGGGTGTAGCAATGTGTGTGCCTCTGCTGTATGTTTCAGATCTTGGGTGTAGCAATGTGTGTGCCTCTGCTGTATGTTTCAGATCTTGGGTGTAGCAATGTGTGTGCCTCTGCTGTTTGTTTCAGATCATGGGTGTAGCAATGTGTGTGCCTCTGCTGTGTGTTCCAGATCATGGGTGTAGCAATGTGCATGCCTCTGCTGTTTGTTTCAGATCATGGGTGTAGCCATGTGCATGCCTCTACTATTTGTTTCAGATCTTGGGTGTAGCAATGTGTGTGCCTCTGCTGTTTGTTTCAGATCATGGGTGTAGCCATGTGCATGCCTCTGCTGTTTGTTTCAGATCATGGGTGTAGCCATGTGCATGCCTCTGCTGTTTGTTTCAGATCATGGGTGTAGCCATGTGCATGCCTCTGCTGTTTGTTTCAGATCATGGGTGTAGCCATGTGCATGCCTCTGCTGTTTGTTTCAGATCATGGGTGTAGCCATGTGCATGCCTCTGCTGTTTGTTTCAGATCATGGGTGTAGCCATGTGCATGCCTCTGCTGTTTGTTTCAGATCATGGGTGTAGCAATGTGTATGCCTCTGCTATTTGTTTCAGATCATAGGTGTAGCCATGGTGGTAATTGGGGCGTACCTGCAGATTTCCAGATCTGACTACGTAGATCTGATGTCTAGTGATGAGTTCTTCACAGGAACGGCTCTACTCATATCATCAGGCACTATCGTAGTTGTTGTTTGCTTCTTCGGATTTATCGGCGTTTGGATGCAGAGCCAGTGTGTTATATTAATTGTAGGTACAGTGTACCCTGTGAATAAAGTCCACATATTAGACAAGTGGATATTGTGTAGACATGTTGGCTTTATTCACAGGTTCAATTATTCTATATAAGCGATATATGCAAAAGCACATGTGTATTTATTCACAGTGTATGGAGGTTGTCTTATGTACTGTTTAAATGTAAAACAGTTTAAACTTTATTTATTTTACAACGATTGTAAAACAAGTTTTATCGACTTATATTAATCACTCTTGTTGGCGCGGATGAAAGCGTAAATGTGGTCATTCGTGTGGGAGGAAATTGGAGTACCCGGGGAAACCCACCTGTCTGATCTGGCGACCACCGTACCATCTCACATACTTCCCGGTCCGAGGATCGAACCCTGGTCGCACAACCACAATGTTTAAATGTAATACTTGAAAGTGCATCATTTACTATTCTCACTTCTAGCTAGTACTATGTTACACCATCACTATCTTAACCCTTTCCTACATAGAGATTTAGGTTAATATACTATTATATCTCCATACAAACGACAGCCATTTAGCTATCATGTAGTGGATAAGTAGTTGCCATATCTATCTGACCTCCATAGATATTACTGGGACTACATGAGATTTAGGTTAATATACTATTATATCTCCATACAAACGACAGCCATTTAGCTATCATGCATTGGATAAGTAGTCGCCATATCTATCTGACCTCCATAGATATTACTGGGACTACATAGAGATTTAGGTTAATATACTATTATATCTCCATACAAATGACAGCCATTTAGCTATCAGGCAGTAGATAAGTAGTCACCATATCTATCCCATCTCCATAGATATTAAAGGAACTACATGAGATTATCCAGGGTCTTTCTCCGCCAATAATGCATGGTATCGCCATATGACGTAAACGGTTTATGCGACTTTAAACCCCCAAAAGAAACTTAACACCCGTAAATTTTGTTGATACAATGTCTTGTATAAATAGCTCTGTCAATAAATTGCTACATATATTATTTGATTCACGTTACTGATATGTTGTTTTATGTTTCAGTATTTACTCTGTGTTCTAGTGGTACTTGCTCTAGCAGTCACGGCTGGAATTATTGGCTTTGTGTTCTATGGAGATGTAAGTGTTGCCATGATTATGAAATTAAATCACTCTTGCAATGCATCTTCATATTTGTATAAATGGACTGTCCTAACATTTTTGTAATTTAGACAAAATTCTTAATGATTTGATGATGATGAAGATGGTGTTTGTGTTGTACAATATATCAACTGTCTATCACACAAATAATGTGATTGTCCTGTTCTGTTTGCCACTTTGTTAAATTTTCCATTTTAACTCTTGTTGGCCACCTCTAGATGTCATTACCATTACCACATATATTAACATATTTTTTAATACTCCTATTTGGTGTACCAATACTACCTACCAGTAGTACATTTTATAGACATGTTAATTTCTGACCAGATTAGGTGAACAACATAGGTATGCCCATTTAAAAGATACTCTTACATAGCTGGGTGAAAAATATTGGTATACACCTTTAAAAGATACTCTTACCCAGCTGGGTCAAAAGTATGGGTATACACAGATGGATCTGTAGTCCTGTGGTAAGATGCTGGACTAGTAATCCAGGGATCGCAGGTTCGATCCCTCGTCTGACCATAATAAAATTAACAGTCTTTCAGAGGGGACTTTAAACCAAGGTCTCGACTCAGTGCTGTAAACTGAGCATGTAAAAGAACCAGAGGAGACTCTGGAATGGGTCTCTGTCTGTATCATTGCACTATCCTCCAAAAATCTAAAATGACTAATCTCTTCAGAAGGCGTCGCTCATATGGACAACCGGTAGCGACGATAAATAAACGTAAAACACACACGTATGGGTATACACCTTTTAAAGATATGCTTACCCAGTTGGGTACAAAATATTGGTATACACCTTTAAAAGATACTCTTAACCCAGCTTGGTGAAAAGTATGGGTATACACCTTTAAAAGATACTCTTAACCCAGCTTGGTGAAAAGTATGGGTATACACCTTTGAAGGTTACTCATGGTAATTGTTGCTAATATAGAAGGTCTATGGTTATACCAAGGGACTTGAAAATCTACACGTAATGTTGATTGGTGCACAAGAGTCTAGCCAAGGAACAGGAGTTGATATATTTTGTCTGGTCAGTCATATAAATATATTTTAATACAGAGATCATTACGGTAATTGGGCTGTATTGAGTTTCTGATAATATCAACATTTTGCCAGAAGTAAATTAGTGAAAAATCGACAGACTGGAACCCAGGCTAGCAAGAGTGTTGACCTGCATTGATGAAAACAATATGATTTGTTGTGATAGGTGGCTGAGAGGTTGTCATTCAAATGTGTTCATTCTCAAACATGGACGTACTCGGAATACTTGAGAGATTACATTATCTGAGGTCCCAACTGTACTAGTAGCTATACACAGGTATTGCCAAACAAACCAGAACCTGGTCTAATTTCAATCTCACATTATTTGATTGGTTGATTCTGATATTTGGGCTCAGCTCCACCAATCAGAAAGCTAGAGACAAAGTTTGAGAATTGAGATCAGTTTTATAACCTCCAGACCATGCCATATCGGAAGGAATGGAAGTGCTGTGTCCATCTTTTGTTGTATGTATTGATTCAGTTACAATGTACATAGATTGTAGATTGGATTGTAAAGACACATATGTATAGATACCTTCCATTCCACTTACAGATTGATACAGACTTAAGGGAGAAAATGCTGAAGGGTCTAAGAGATAAAAACAAGCGTACGGAATGGGACAATATACAGACAGCTGTAAGTATACACGTAGAGTTAGAAACAGAACTAATGAATCGGACAATATACAGACAGCTGTAAGTATACACGTAGAGTTAGAAACAGAACTAATGAATGGGACAATATACAAACAGCGGTAAGTATACATGTAGAGTTAGAAACATAACTAATGAATGGGACAATATACAGACAGCTGTAAGTATACACGTAGAGTTAGAAACAGAACTAATGGTGAATTACTGATTGGTTTAAGAGACAGAAACACATGTGATGAATGCAAAGGTATACAAAAACACTGTATCTGAGTAAAGTATAAACTTTATTTATATTACAATGATTGCAAAACAAGCATTAACAACTTATATTAATCACTCTCGTTGGTGCGGATGAAAGAGTATATGTGGTCATTCGTGTGGGAGGAAACCGGAGTACCCGGAGAAAAGCCACCTGTCCGATCTCGCGATCACCGTACCATCTAGCATACTTCCCAGTCCGAGGATCCAGAACTAAGAGGAGGATGGAAATTACTGGATGGCATTAGTCAGAAACAAATGGGATGGTATAGGATGGTATACAAACATCTGTTGATATGCTGGTAGAGTTAGATACTGAACTAACGTGGAATTACTGAAGGTTTGTTTAAGAGAGAGAAACATATGTGATGAATGTTATGGTATTCAAACATTTACAAGTATACTGGTACTGAATGATATAGAACTAAAAGGGAAATAGTTTAAGTAGAGGTTTAAGGAAACCGGAGTACTAGAGAACAAACATGAACATGAATAGGATGGTATGCAAATATCTGTAAGAATACTGGTATAGATTTATGCAGAACTAACAAGGAAATTACAGGAGGGTTGTTTAAGAGATGGATTGAAGCGTGATGAATGGGACAATAATGAATATACAAATACATGTATATACAGTCTACATCCATTATGTCAAAGTCGGTTATGTCGATTTCTCCAGTTATCTCGAAGACGGATCAAAGTCCCGTTTCAGACACTATCATTTTACATATAACTGGATCTGTTTATATCGAATTTCGTTAGGTCAAGCTTCGGTTATGTCGAAGTATTTTGTTCGGTCCGACGGAATTCGACATAACGGATGCAGACTGTATACTTTACTTGTAGAGTTAGATACAGAAGCAACCGGGAATTACTGGAAGGTATAAGTTTCAGAAACATAAGTGATAATTACGAAGGTATACAGAAATATGTAAATATACTGGTAGAGTAGATACAGAACTAATAGGAATTAAGTAAGTAGTAATGGGTACTTTACTACAACTACCATCTCCCTAATATGCCAAAGACTTCTCTGTATTTAAAGTAAGCTCTGAATTTCTTTTTTCAGCAACGTTGTTGTGGTGTGACTAATTACACTGACTGGCATGGCTTGGTAGACCCTGATTACCCCAACAGCCTTCCAGACTCGTGCTGCGATGGTCCGAACTGTGGCAGTCAGGGAGAAATTGTTGCATACGATACAGTGAGTACAGCCGCTAATCGGTGTTAGATGTGACTGCTTGTTGGTAGTGTGTTACTGCTGTTTAGAGCTACTGATGATATGGGGTTGTCCAGCATCTGTCTGCTGTCTGTCTGTCTGTCTGTGCTTTACAGCTGTTTGGAGCTACTGTTCAATTGGGGTGGATCGGCATCTGTCTGCTGTCTGTCTGTCTGTGCTTTACAGCTGTTTGGAGCTACTGTTCAATTGGGGTGGATCGGCATCTGTCTGCTGTCTGTCTGTCTGTGCTTTACAGCTGTTTGGAGCTACTGATGATATGGGGTTGTCCAGCATCTGTCTGCTGTCTGTCTGCCTGTTTGTGCTTTACAGCTGTTTGGAGCTACTGTTCAAATGGGGTGGATCGGCATCTGTCTGCTGCATCTGTCTGCTGCCCCTCTATACACAATTGCTTCAAAGGACATGTTCTCTGGAACTTGGAATATATTGTATATTCTCGGCAATAAGTCAACCTTTTTCTCTCCCAGAAATGTGATGAAAGTTGTACCTCGACCTATGGCTGAGAAACAAGCCAAATTAAATTGGAAAAACAAATGTTAATTTTCTTGAAAGAATTATTTAATCATGTTAACTGTGCTGTAAACTTTGAAAATATATTCAGGAAAGACAACCTATTCAATAGATAATTTATTGGATAGATGATACAGGTCTACCATAACAGTTGTGTGGGTTTTTTATGATTTGTAATTGAATAAAGTCAACCAGATATCTCAAATTGAATAAAGTCAACCATATATCTCAAATTGAATAAAGTCAACCATATATCTCAAATTGAATAAAGTCAACCATATATCTCAAATTGAATAAAGTCAACCATATATCTCAAATTGAATAAAGTCAACCAGATATCTCAAATTGAATAAAGTCAACCTAAATATCTCAAATTGTGATCAGTTTCATTCCAAATGAAAAAACTATTGTCTTATGAATGTCCACAAACTACCCTCGACTTATGGAAGGATCCAGTCCACAAAGTACCCTCGACTTATGGAAGGTTCCAGTCCACAAAGTACCCTCGACTTATGGAAGGATCCAGTCCACAAAGTACCCTCGACTTATGGAAGGTTCCAGTCCACAAAGTTACCTCGACTTATGGAAGGATCCAGTCCACAAAGTACCCTCGACTTATGGAAGGTTCCAGTACACAAAGTACCCTCGACTTATGGAAGGATCCAGTCCACAAAGTACCCTCGACTTATGGAAGGATCCAGTCCACAAAGTACCCTCGACTTATGGAAGGATCCAGTCCACAAAGTACCCTCGACTTATGGAAGGATCCAGTCCACAAAGTACCCTCGACTTATGGAAGGATCCAGTGATTCCAGTCCACAAAGTACCCTCGACTTATGGAAGGATCCAGTCCACAAAGTACCCTCGACTTATGGAAGCATCCAGTCCACAAAGTTACCTCGACTTATGGAAGGATCCAGTCACAAAGTACCTTCGACTTATGGAAGGTTCCAGTCCACAAAGTACCCTCGACTTATGGAAGGATCCAGTCCACAAAGTACCCTCAACTTATGGAAGGTTCCAGTCCACAAAGTACCCTCGACTTATGGAAGGATCCAGTCCACAAAGTACCCTCGACTTATGGAAGGATCCAGTCCACAAAGTACCCTCGACTTATGGAAGGATCCAGTCCACAAAGTACCCTCGACTTATGGAAGGTTCCAGTCCACAAAGTACCCTCGACTTATGGAAGGATCCAGTCCACAAAGTACCCTCGACTTAAAATCAGCTTTTTCAAACCAATATTTGGCAGCGATCGACTTATGGCTGGGAATATATATAAAGGGCAATAAGTAGATGTGCAGATCCATAATCCTACCTCGGTTAATTACTGAATTATGGCCCTTTGAAAATTTATACATATGGTAGAAGAGTTTTTGTACTACGGAGAATATCTCAAAAAGTATAGAAATTTGTCAAATCAAAACTGAATTCCAAATATATTAAAACGACATTACATCGGTGAAAAAAGCAAATTTCTACAGAATGTAATTTCCATTTATGTGGTATTTTATTTTCCAAATATTTGTCACAGAATCTGAGTATTTCAAGTACTAAGCAGGCGTTGTATACAACGTTTGCTGACATAACAAAATAATGTAAATAGGGTCAACACCCATGAGAAATACAACACGTATATCCTGAATAACAACATTTATGGTACACATTTACCTGTATTGTGCAAAACATTCATGTTTTGTCTCTCCTGGAAAGTTGTAAAGATGTAGGTTCAGCATTTTAAATGGAGACCATCAGTATATATCTACTCTTATTCGTAATCGGTGACACTTACAATATTCCTAAGTCGAACCCTATTCGACATATCATATCAATTCATCATATTTGCTTATTATAATTGATATAGATTAGTTGATTGATATAGTTACAGAGCTGTGTCCTTGTTGTTATAATTGATATGCAATGTACTGCCCATGTTACAGGGTGTGTTATAGTTGATATGTAATGTAATGTCCATGTTACAGGGTGTGTTCATATTATAATTGATATGTAACGTACTGTCTGTGTTACAGGGTGTGTTCGTGTTATAATTGATATGTAATGTACTGTCTGTGTTACAGGGTGTGTTTGTGTTATTATTGATATGTAACGTACTGTCTGTGTTACAGGGTGTGTTTGTGTTATAATTGATATGTAACGTACTGTCTGTGTTACAGGGTGTGTTCATGTTATAATTGATATGTAATGTACTGTCTGTGTTACAGGGTGTGTTTGTGTAATTGATTGTAGTGACTTTCTGTGTTACAGGGGTGTTCATGTATAATGATATGCAAATACTGTCTGCTTACAGGGTGTGTTCGTGTTATAATGATATGTAACGTACGTCTGTGTTACAGGGTGTGTCCATGTTATAATTGATATGTAACGTACTGTCCAGTTACAGGGTGTGTCCATGTTATAATTGATATGTAACATACTGTCCATGTTACAGGGTGTGTCCATGTTATAATTGATATGCAATGTACTGTCCATGTTACAGGGTGTGTCCATGTTATAATTGATATGTAACATACTGTCTGTGTTACAGGGTGTGTTTGTGTTATAATTGATATGCAATGTACTGTCTGTGTTACAGGGTGTGTCCATGTTATAATTGATATGTAACGTACTGTCCATGTTACAGGGTGTGTCCATGTTATAATTGATATGTAACATACTGTCCATGTTACAGGGTGTGTCCATGTTATAATTGATATGCAATGTACTGTCCATGTTACAGGGTGTGTCCATGTTATAATTGATATGTAACATACTGTCTGTGTTACAGGGTGTGTTTGTGTTATAATTGATATGCAATGTACTGTCTGTGTTACAGGGTGTGTCCATGTTATAATTGATATGTAACGTACTGTCCATGTTACAGGGTGTGTCCATGTTATAATTGATATGTAACATACTGTCCATGTTACAGGGTGTGTCCATGTTATAATTGATATGCAATGTACTGTCCATGTTACAGGGTGTGTCCATGTTATAATTGATATGTAACATACTGTCTGTGTTACAGGGTGTGTCCGTGTTATAATTGATATGTAACATACTGTCTGTGTTACAGGGGTGCTATGAGAAGGGCAAGGAGTGGATAACGGATAATTTCTACACATTGGGAGCATCTGGTATTGTTCTGGGATTTTTGCAGGTAGATTATACTCCCAATATTTACAAATATTTATTTACGTTTGGCTTAATTATTCAATAGAAAAACTTTATATTTCAGTATGGACCCCTATCCCACTCTGGTGGCGACATATTGTTTTTTGTTAAAGCTCTCTAGTAGACACATATGTTTCTTTAAAGCAGCATTACATCGTATGAAATAAAAGATATTTGAAAAATTCAATTTTTACGTATGGGTAGTAATGCTGCTACACATTCTAACATTATACTTTGTATGCTTATGTTCATTTGGTAAACAGTGTTTTTTTGCGATAAAACAAACTCGAAATCGAAAGTAGGACTTTCCGAGTCGATCCGTCACGCAATTGTTTACAACCGGAACGCATCGTCCACACGTGTTTACATTCAGAATGCATCGTCCCCATTTGTCCCACGTTGTCTTTTTTAATTAAATTACTTGATACATACCTCTGTTAGCTAAGTCTTTAAAGGACATTTCTACATCCCCTCGAGGGGTTCAACATTAGAGGAAGATACCGGTAGATAGTATTTTATGTTCAAAATATATATGCGCGCTGTACATGTTTACATTTCGTGTGTTGATAAACAAATTCGCGTATACGACGGTTTAAATTTATTGGAATTTTATCGTTTCTGAGCAACTATTTCGATTTTTGTAAACACACACACATTAGTATTTATATTTTACCCAAAACATCCTTTATTACGATGTAATGCTGCTTTAAAGGAATTATATGAATTATATAATTAAAAACAGCCTATCTTGAGTTATGTTTATAGCATGTTTGGCCAAGTAAAGAAATGTTTTGTTTAAAAATAAATTTTGTATTATTGAGACTTCAAATACCTGTGGTCCATCAGTCCTGTCTGTCTATGTTTGTGCTCACCAACCGATGGTCTAGCGGTAATCTCTTATTTCCATTACAAATAAGGAAATAACAATTAATGTGTAGCCACACAACCATCAACTTTGACACCTGTACCACCCACAGTTTTATACAGATTGACATTGATCAGTAAATGACGGATCTGTAGTCCAGTGGTTCATACGTTGGATTGGTAATACAGGGATCGCAGGTTCGATCCCCCGTCTGACCCTAATGAAATTAACAGTCTTTCAGATGGGACGTTAAACCGAGGTCTTGTGTCGGTGCTTTACACCGTGCACGTAAAAGAACCAGAGGAGACTCTGGAATGGGTCACTGTCTGTTGCACTATCCTCCAAAAATCTAAAATGACTAATCTCTTCAGGAGGCGTCGCTCAAATGGACAACTGGTAGCGATGATAAATAAACATAAAACACACACACAGTAAATGAACCATATTGATACTGGGGTCACTTGGATCTACACTTTTTGTATGCCTATTTAGATGATATGTATGGGTTAAATGAATATGTGTCAACAAGGATTATTTTCACGTGTACAGTTAAGTGAGAGGATTATTGGCCACCCATATGATCCTGGATTAAGATAATTACTGTCCAGTGAAAGGAACAATTGGCGATGAATTACATTGAATAACGCATTTTTCTGATTTTCGAATACTCGATTATCATTTTATTTTGCTAACCGATATTCGGACATTCTTCCAAGTATTTAAATACAATGTACTCAAATGTATTACATAGACTGTACTTATACAGACTGATATATCAGGGTTCCCGTTGTCGGTGGCCAATGGCGCAAATTGCGACAATGTTTTGTCAAATACATGACTTCAAATATTTATCTGTGATCTATATGGCGCTTAGTTTGGTCCAAGTTTTTCAAATTGGCTCCAGTTTTGTTCAATTTGCGACAGAAGTTGCGCAGACAAACATTCAGACAGAGGGAAGGAACCCTGGATATTTGTATAGACCATCCATCAACTTCATCTATAGTGATTGCGTCACTCTGCATAGAGTACAGTCAAACCTGTGTTAGTGGTCACCTCTATTAAGCAGCCAACCTGTATGTTGTTTTATTATACATTTGGCCTCTATTAAGCAGCCACCTGTGCTAAGCAGCCGCTTTCTGTAATTCCCTTGGCTGACTGCTTTACACAGGTTTGAATGTATACTCGTAATGTCGTTAAAAAGTTAACATCTGCAACAGTCCGGGTAGGCATTTCTCAAAATTAATATTGTCCATATTTACAAGAAACCTGGCTATAAAGGCCACCCTCGGGAAAGTTAAAAAGTGGCCTTTGTTGGCAGGTGGCCTCTCAATAGAGGGTTAAAATGCATTGAAAATGGCTCGATGGGAGATAAAAATGGTGGTCTTTAGTTTTTCATATGCGGCCTTTATTTGGAGGTGGCCTTTAGCACAGGTTTGACTGTAGTTCTTAAACTTGTATCTCATTTCAGATTATCTTGCTAGCCGCAGGTCTTGGGCTGGTTATAATGATGAGGAGAGAGAAAGGCTACTGAGATGTGATGAACAGGTGGTCGCCGGCGTGTATATCACAGTTCCCAGTCTAAATACATACAAACTCTTATACATATCATTAATAGGGGAACCAGTCAGCATTGTGCTGGAGCATTGCTTCCTGTACCAACACATGCTCTTTATTAAGCTATTTCTAATCCAAGTCCACCAGCCACTCACTGGTTATGAAAAATAAGTGAAACTTGAAAATTCACCCAATATAGAACATGTATTTATGTATTGGTTATATGTACAGGAACATGTATGTATACATGTATAGCTGGTGTTTCTACATGAGAACTTCGCTATATGACTCTAACCAGTGGTGCGACTCTAAATTCAAGTCAATGAGATACAGATACTGTTGCAACTGTATGGTTCCTTTTTTGAAAATATTTTATAAGTCATCTATATCTGAAGATGATATTTTGATATTGCCTACATTTTATTATTCATGTCCTATGTTTTGATATTATAATTTTACTCTATTTTACGGAATATAGAAAATAGTAGGTAACTGTCTTATAAATTTTAATCTATTAGGCCAGTTGGAGAAAATATACACGGCTAGGCTCTGTTGAGTCTTGTATTTTTTTTATCGGAGACGAGCCTAATAATTTAAAATTTGTAAGACAGTAACCTAATATTCTATTTATCCATCTGATTAAGAAGAAGTTTAAGAGAGGAAAGATTACCGAATATTCATGACCTGAACGGCTGAAGTTTATCATGCCATTTGTGAACATATGACATCATACACGCAGTTTACCATACCATCTGTGAACATATGATGTCATACACGCAGTTTACCATACCATCTGTGAACATATGATGTCATACACGAAGTTTACCATACCATTTGTGAACATATGACATCGTACACGCAGTTTACCATACCATCTGTGAACATATGATGTCATACACGCAGTTTACCATACCATCTGTGAACATATGATGTCATACACAAAGTTTACCATACCATTTGTGAACATATGATGTCATACACGCAGTTTACCATACCATCTGTGAACATATGATGTCATACACGCAGTTTACCATACCATCTGTGAACATATGATGTCATACACAAAGTTTACCATACCATCTGTGAACATATGACATCATACACAAAGTTTACCATACCATCTGTGAACATATGACATCGTACACAAAGTTTACCATAACATCTGTGAACATATGACATCGTACACAAAATTTACCATAACATCTGTGAACATATGACATCGTACACAAAGTTTACCATAACATCTGTGAACATATGATGTCATACACGAAGTTTACCATACAATCTGTGAACATATGACATCGTACACAAAATTTACCATAACATCTGTGAACATATGATGTCATACATGCAACGTTATGACGTCACGAAAGGTTTATTAGGCATGCCAATTTTGACCATTATTACGCATGAAGGTAGGATAGAAAAGATTATATGATACTGTACTTACCAAATAGTTGTTGCATCTGCTGATTTGTTGCAGTATATTTTTGTAATGGTGTATAGGGTGTGTGAAAAGTTTATAGTAATTAATGGCAAGGATATAAAATCAAAACTAAATCTGATGAGAGATGTAAGAACTAGTGTTATTTAACCCTTTCAACACCACAGACCTCTAAATAGGCTTACAAAAAGTGTAGATCCAGATGAGCCGGCTCGTGACGAGCCGTCTCATCAGGATCTGCACTTTTTGCCAGTGATATGACTATTTTTAGACATAATTACCCATTTTGATAAATGAACTTGTCCAAATGTGATTTTCTGATTCATTTATTGGTTTATGAATATCATGGACCAGTCCATGTGAGTTACTTGGTGTTGAAAGGGTTAAAGAATACAAACATAATTTATTATAATTGTTGTCTATTTGTGATGCATATCTATGTATATATCTTATCTATCATTTTTAAAGCCTTACACGTGCTATGCCATGATGCTATTATCAGATTTTATATTTCGTATTTGATGTTGTTACAAAAATATTTTGCCTGAAATATCTTGTATTAAAAATGGGTTTACAACAAATGAACAAATGTTCTAAAAGAGAATGTGTCTCCGTTATTGTTGTCTAAACTGGAGTTTATTTTAACAACAATAATACTGGGTGTTGTATAACGGGTACCACATATCAGTTTCATGTACCGGTATCTCATGTCTGTTTCTTTCAATTAAGTATTTCTAAATTTATCTACATATCAATAGGAACAAACTTTCTGCACACCCTGTATAATGCACAGAAATAATAAAATACATTGTTTCATTTATAATGTACAGGTGCGATAATAAGTTCATGCCACACTATGTTTTTACATTTTACTGCAGAATCTCATAATATTGATATAAATTAATTGTATGTGCACTACATTGTATATTGATTCTTCTACGACATCAAAAACTTGGCGATGAAGGATAAATGATTTGAAATCAACGATCTTAACCACTCAGGCCATGTAGACCCTCTCTATTATGTGTTCAGTATATTGTGTGACAATGCAAACACATGCTCTGGATAGGTTGTATATTAGATAAATAGTGATATAGCATCATAACAATGCTTTAAGTATAAATATTGTATTGTAAGAGTATACACTCGCATATTATGCTGTAGATGTTGCAATTTATACATGATAACATGTTAGAATATATATTTTCAAATAAATTTTTGAACTTGGAAATTTCTTCTTTCACTTATATAAAAATACCCAAAATTGTTCCGATCCAATAATCCAAATCTCGGTCGGCTTGAACATTTATTATCAACTCGCCCTCTGAACCACGTAGTCAATTTTAATGCTATTCCATGCATTTAGTACAAGAACAAACAATATAATATTCTTTATAGTCACCTCTGCCGAGGCATTGGGCGACTGGTTTCTCTAAGTAGATTACGTTATCATCTAAGTTGCTTATGTTGACAACTGGAAAGACATCTTCGTTCTTATCAGGGTGACAAATCATGTATCCTATCTTATGAAGGGGTCCCTTCCTTTTAGGGCCACATCCTCCACTATTTGTCAGCTCACAGCAGCAATAATGGTTCCTGTTTCTTCGCTTGGGTCCTCGCACCCATCAAGAAGTATGCATCCCACCGTCCTCCTTGAAGGAGAACCGTCCCCTTGAAGGAGCCAGCTAAAAAAACAGCTATCCGCTGTCGCCAGCACCGAGCATTGCTGTCTCTCCAAGTAGGTAAGTTAGTAGTAAGTTTATACTCGTATAGAGTCGCACAACTTCTACTGGTCTGATAGCTACATCCCCGCTAGGGGTTCGACATTAGAGAAATATAGATAGATAATTGACCATAATCAACAAAGGATTCCGACTATAATTCACACATATTTACTATTATTATGACACAATGTTGTTATACCTCTCGTCTAATGTAGCACCGAGGTAGAGTTCAATGGCTGGATCCAATTCTAGCAAACGGAATTCCTTGATCAAATTTTAATGTACTATAATATATATATTATGCAGTCTTGCTTCTGCTAAGATTACTTCATTGGGATGTTTTGGTAAATAAGCCGAATGCCTATATAAATAGCGCTATTTTAAATCCATTTTTTCAGAAAACGGAGCATAACGTGTAATCACCAGATCCACGGGTAGAGAAATTGTGTACTTAATTCATAGTGTAGCACATGGAGATGCCATGTTCCTCTGTTGTGAGTTGAGCATGCGTGGCCTGAATCTGTCTCTTCCAGATACCAAAATTGCTCTGACTGTTCAACCTAAACTACATGTATGTATTCATCATAGCAAAAGTTGCACATGGTACAATTATAGCATATCCATACTTTAGGCCCCCCCCCACTCAATCTTTAGACAAAGCGGACAAAATGTATGGGGGAAGGGGTTCTCCCTGACAAAACTTTCTTTAGACAGATCTGGCAAAAACATAACCCTTTAGCTGGATCGGGCAAAACCTCCTGAAAACATCACATAATCTGTATTCGGGCAGATTTTAGAAAATATATTGCATATTTTCACTTTAATTATACTGTTATTTTCGGGATGGCGTTATATTTGGGATGTATAACATAAACAATAATTATGGACCGACGTTAGATACAAAAAAAATCCCTACTATGAATTATCAAATGCCTACCCTACTTTAGATTTAAATGATGTAAAACACACCCTACTTTATATTATATATTCTGCAGCAATATCTCACAAGTAATATGTGCAGTTGTACTGTTAGTGCATAGACATTAAAAAGAAATGACAGGAGGAATCCCTAATTCCCCCCCCCCCCATTGTTCATTGTAAAAAACCTCTTCAGTATATAGTACTGAGTTAACACAGGGGTGACACTAACTAACAACTTGGTATATTCTAACCTATGTGATAAAGTGGGTGCCGGTACCCCCTGACATATGCTAGTTATTGGCTAATTGCTGCAGTACTAATATGGCATTGATAGTGATGGGTGTCATTTTGAAACTTGCTTAGATATGCCCTAAGCAAATTGTATATATAGTGGCAAGCCTATAGTACATCATAATGTTATTAAACAAAAATAAAAACAGTTTTTTTGTTTGTTTTGAAGTCGAAACAATTTGTCCATAATCCAAGCATCTGTGATTCCAATGATAAATGCTTCTTGGAAAAAAGCAATACTAGTAATAGTCTGTAGTTGCTGTATTGAACCTATATCTTATGGAATGGCAGTGGTGTACTGGCGGGAGAGGCGAACTAGGTAATTATCAATTGGGATAGCAACCAGATCATTAACAATGTTATACATAAGGTATAACCTATTGTCAATATCCCAGAGATCTAGTCTGCATAGATTTAGTGAATGGAATATGTATGTAACACTAGAGGTACGATAGAAGTCAGTCTTCATCTAATGGGCTACTCTTCACTGGACACCCTAAAATTGGTCTATTCGTGTTTGTGGCGACCAAATCTCGGAGCCATATTCCAGCTTGGGTCTCACTGGAGTCTGGTAAGCCATGTACATAAGGGGTTCGGATTTGACCCGGATATATCTACGTAGAAACCCTAATGCTTTAGTTAGCTGTCTTTGTTGACCTATTTATATCACACAATAGGTTAGGGTTAGGGTTAGACTCATTTGCAGACGTCCGTGACAGCAATAGCAGAGAGAAAAATCTTCCCATACTATATAGACTGAAATTGCCAATCACAGGCTCGTGCGGCTGCACACACACAGTAATCACAAAATAAGCGACCCCCCCTCACACACGCACGCACGCGCGCGCGCACACGCACGCACGCACGCACGCACGCACGCACACACGCACACACGGTTGAGCTCAACCCCGTACAGGTAGAAAATGATATTTCGGTCTTACACCTGCATTTTTGTGTGAATTTAGTGGTATTATCCTTCCATCAGTTTTCACATGTTACAGTTTTAATGATAACCGTTTCCGACAAGGGAAGTCACGCCGAAATCTTACATATATATTTCATCATAGCAGTTGTAAATACGGGAAATTACAGTGATTCTAAACGCGTCAAGGGATTTTAACTACAGTTAAAAGAAGAATACTTATCCGTTGAGCGGAAATGGCAGATACTATCGGTAACTAATTCTTACTTTTCTTGATAACTGTCGCCGGTTGGTCTTGTTTTTCACAAATACATTCAATATTATATTGAATATATATATTGTCAACGTCACATTTTACTCATTAAATAATAAATAATTTTTTAGTGTTTTTAAGTACATTACACGACTAATGAAACTGACGTAAACACAAAAAAAAATTGTCATTCATCAAATACATGTGGAAAAACGTTTGAGTGTAAATTACACGTATCCTTATAAATCTCACCTATCTATCTATCTTCCTTTAATGTCGAACCCCTCGCGGGGACGTAGACATGTAGGTAAGTAGGTTACTTAATTAAACAACTGCACAGCGAAATTGCCCTCATGCTTAGCTAACATACACCTTTCAAAGGCACTTGACACTGGCATTGTCCCCGTCTACGTCCCCGCGAGGGGTTCGACATTATTTAAAGGAAGATAGATAGTCCCCGATGATTGGAGACATGGAGTTATAATATTTCCTATATACAAAAAGAAAAAGACTCAACAGTCCAAACCTGGCAACTACCGCCACATTTTTCTAACATGTCTGTAGTGTATTTCGACGTGGGTAGAACAGCGGCCCTGCTAGCTCAGTTGGTAGAGCTGTCCGACTAGTGTTCGGGAGGTCATGGGTTCGAGTCCCACGTCGGGTCACTAACTTTTCCGCTCTTTCTTTGCATGGTCACTTTAATGGCGACGAGGATATATGGTACGGGCAAAGGAGTAGGAGTGCGGCTCCAGGAATCGGAGTGCAGCTCCTAAAGAATAAAAGAGGAAAGAGTGTAGTGTATTTCGGCATGGGTAGAACAGCGGCCCGGCTAGCTCAGTTGGTAGAGCTGTCCGACTAGTGTTCGGGAGGTCGTGGGTTCGAGTCCCACGTCGGGTCACTAACTTTTCCGCTCTTTCTTTGTATGGTCACTTTATGTCTCTAGCATCCAAACTCTTGGAACACATCCTGGTTTCCAACATTGTGTCATACTTGGACTCTCATCATATTCTTATCCAACATCAGCACTGGTTCAGGTCAAAACATAGCTGTGACACCCAACTCATAGGTCTCACACAAGAGATAGCTGACAATCTCGAGCTTGGTCACCAGACGGATGTCATCATAATGGATTTCAGTAAAAGCATTTGACAAAGTAGATCACCACAAGCTCATCCATAAACTCAAACTTTTTGGTTTGACAAAGCCACATCATGGATACACCCTTTTCTCTAAAGCAGGTCACAACAGGTTCTCGTCGAAGGTAAATGCTCTGACAGGTTACCAGTTCTCTCAGGTGTCCCCCAAGGGTCTGTTCTTGGTCCCTGTCTCTTTCTATCTTATATAAATGACCTACCAAACAGCATCAAAAGCCGAAACGCTCTCTCAACAGAAGCCGAAACGCTCTCTCAGTCTATGTGAAAACGTTTAGAAACCACAGATTATTTGGATTGACAAACTCAAACATGTTGTCAATCCGAACAAAATCTGTTTGTTCGAAATGCGATTATATAGATTGATCAAATTGACTCAAAAATGATGTAATTGTATCTTTATTATAATTTTATATATAATTAACAATTACACAGCTAATATACATGATATACTACTAGGCACATGACCCTTAAATGACTGAATAGTGCAACTGATCTGCATTTAATTTTGTTAAGCATGAAATCATTACGAAATGGATCGAGTACGATTCCAAGACATTGTAAAGCCGTTAATATGCATTTATTTCTCATATAAAGGGAACATTCATCTATGGAACTTTGAATTTAAGCACATTTTTATCCATACATAATATGCATAATTAGCATGATTTATGAAATCCAACTAAAATTCCAAGTTATGATCGCGAGCAAAGGAATTTTGATCAGCTGTTAACCCATTCAACACCAAGTAACTGCCATAGACTGGTCCATGACATTTTTAGACCAATTAAATTAATAAGAAAATTACATTTGGATCAGTTCATTTATCAAAATGGGTAAATTATTTTTTAAAATTTTAATATTACTGGCAAAAAGTGCAGATCCTGATGAGACTGCTCGTTACGAGCCGGCTCATCTGGATCTACACTTTTTGTAAGCCTATTGAGAGAGGTCTGTGGTGTTGAAAGGGTTAAAAACCTGTTTCGCGAACTGGTACTAATCTGAACATTTTCATTCATACTGTAAGATAGCGACGTGGCCAGTCGGAATTACTATGAAAGAAAGAGATTTTCATAAAATATATTTAATTACAAATTGAAAGAAATCAGAAAAACTCGTACATGATTTTATGGGTTACAAAGCAGTTTTTGAAATGACCTTCAACTCGCGCGAGGCTAGTTATTTTCTGCTCCGTGATTGCTTCAAACTGCTATGAACAATAAAAATCGACCAATAAAAATCTCGTCTACATTGAATTATTTTGCGTTGATATAAACTCTACCGAATATAAAATACACGTCGGATAGGGACAATTTTCATCGACGAAAGACGAAATCGGTTCCACTAAGCACTGTTGCATATTAGCATCAACCAATTGGATAATAGAGTAATAAGTGCATTTTAAATTTTTGGTTTCAGTTTCTCCACAAAACAAAATCGTTCATCTATTTGGATTAATGTTGTTTATTCAGTCTAGCTGGAATAACAGTGTATTCAGAGTTAGTTCAACTGTATGTATGTATGTATGTTCCATTAATGTAAAACCCCTCTCGGGGACCTAGACATTTTTCCTGGGCAGGCTTAGCCGACCTAAGCGATTAACCAGTACTAAGCAATGTGTGTGAGGTGCCTTACTCAATGACACTACATACGTGGCCTGACCGAGTATCGAACCCGGGACCGTTCGATTCCAAATCCGACGCTCTACCACTGGACCACGGATGCCACTATTTTCAGTGTACCCAGATTTACAGTTTGGAGCATTAAAATTGCATCATTATACAATTCATGACTACACCAACATGTCTCATTTGTACTTGTGTATAAATATGTTTGTTTTATTTTAGTGTTCATATGGTTGTACTGTACATGTATTAAATATAATAAAAAAACCTCTAATCCAGAACACCCTCTAAACCAGAGTTTTTGTTCAGTCCTGAAGAAGTGCGGATTAGAGGGGTCTTACTGTATTATGTATCACATGGTGTATTTCAACAATCTGTGCTTCAGGTAAGGTAAAGAGGCTACAGCCGGCCTGGTCCCCACCTGAACCAAAGAAGAAACCAGCTGCACTGAAGCTGTTTAACAGCCTCACAAGACAAAAGGTAAGAAAGGATAACTGATAATTGATAGGATAACTGATAATTGATAGGATAATTGATAGGGATAGGATAACTGTTAATTGATAGGATAATTGATAGGATAACTCAAAAAGTTGTTGATTGGTTTTGATATATACATGTAGATGGCTGGGGTATTCGATATAATTTTATAGATGGCTGGTGTATTTGATATATATATAGATGGCTGGTGTATTTGATATAATTTTATAGATGGCTGGTGTATTTGATATATATATAGATGGCTGGTGTATTTGATATAATTTTATAGATGGCTGGTGTATTTGATATATATAGATGGCTGGTGTATTCGATATAATTTTATAGATGGCTGGTGTATTTGATATATTGATGGATGGTGTATTCGATATAATTTTATAGATGACTGGTGTATTTAATATATAGATGGATTGTGTATTGGATATATAGATGGATGGTGTATTGGATATTTAGATGGATGGTGTATTGGATATATAGATGGTTGGTGTATTGGATATATAGATGGATGGTGTATTGGATATATAGATGGATGGTGTATTGGATATATAGATGGATGGTGTAGTGGATATATAGATGGATGGTGTAGTGGATATATAGATGGATGGTGTATTGGATATATAGATGGATGGTGTATTGGATATATAGATGGATGGTGAATTGAATATACAGATGGCTGGTGTATTTGATATATAGATGGCTGGTGTATTGGATATATAGATGGATGGTGTATTGGATATATAGATGGATGGTGTATTGGATATATAGATGGATGGTGTATTGGATATATAGATGGATGGTGTATTGGATATATAGATGGATGGTGTATTGGATATATAGATGGATGGTGTATTGGATATATAGATGGATGGTGTATGGATATATAGATGGATGGTGAATTGATATATAGATGGCTGGTGTATTGGATATATAGATGGCTGGTGTATTGGATATATAGATGGTTGGTGTATTGGATATATAGATGGATGGTTTTGGATATATAGATGGATGGTGTATTGGATATATAGATGGATGGTGTATTGGATATATAGATGATGGTGTATTGGATATATAGATGGATGGTGTATTGGATATATAGATGGATGGTGTATTGGATATATAGATGGATGGTGAATTGGATATATAGATGGCTGGTGTATTTGATATATAGATGGCTGGTGTATTGGATATATAGATGGATGGTGTATTGGATATATAGATGGATGGTGTATTGGATATATAGATGGATGGTGTATTGGATATATAGATGGATGGTGTATTGGATATATAGATGGTTGGTGTATTGGATATATAGATGGATGGTGTATTGGATATATAGATGGCTGTGTAGTGGATATATAGATGGTTGGTGTATTGGATATATAGAGATGGTGTATAGATATATAGATGGATGGTGTATTGGATATATAGATGGATGGTGTATTGGATATATAGATGGATGGTGTATTGGATATATAGATGGATGGTGTATTGGATATATAGATGGATGGTGTATTGGATATATAGATGGATGGTGTATTGGATATATAGATGGATGGTGTATTGGATATATAGATGGATGGTGTATTTGATATATAGATGGCTGGTGTATTGGATATATAGATGGATGGTGTATGGGATATATAGATGGCTGGTGTATTGGATATATAGATATGGCTGGTGTATTGGATATATAGATAGCTGGTGTATTGGATATATAGATAGCTGGTGTATTGGATATATAGATAGCTGGTGTATTGGATATATAGATGGATGGTGTAGTGGATATATAGATGGATGGTGTATTGGATATATAGATGGATGGTGTATTTGATATATAGATGGCTGGTGTATTGGATATATAGATGGCTGGTGTATTGGATATATAGATGGATGGTGTATTGGATATATAGATGGCTGGTGTATTGGATATATAGATGGATGGTGTATTGGATATATAGATGGATGGTATATTGGATATATAGATGGCTGGTGTATTGGATATATAGATGGATGGTGTATTGGATATATAGATGGATGGTGTATTGGATATATAGATGGATGGTGTATTGGATATATAGATGGATGGTGTATTGGATATATAGATGGCTGGTGTATTGGATATATAGATGGATGGTGTATTGGATATATAGATGGATGGTGTATTGGATATATAGATGGATGGTGTATTGGATATATAGATGGCTGGTGTATTGGATATATAGATGGATGGTGTATTGGATATATAGATGGATGGTGTATTGGATATATAGATGGATGGTATATTGGATATGTGTATTGGATATATAGATGGATGGTGTATTGGATATATAGATGGATGGTGTATTGGATATATAGATGGATGGTGTATTGGATATATAGATGGCTGGTGTATTGTATAGATGGATGGTGTATTGGATATATAGATGGATGGTGTATTGATATATAGATGGATGGTGTATTGGATAATAGAGGATGGTGTATTGGATATATAGATGGATGGTGTATTGGATATATAGATGGTTGGTGTAGTGGATATATAGATGGATGGTGTATTGGATATATAGATGGCTGGTGTATTGTATAGATGGATGGTGTATTGGATATATAGATGGATGGTGTATTTGATATATAGATGGATGGTGTATTGGATATATAGATGGATGGTGTATTGGATATATAGATGGCTGGTGTATTGGATATATAGATGGATGGTGTATTGGATATATAGATGGATGGTGTATTGGATATATAGATGGATGGTGTATTGGATATATAGATGGATGGTGTATTGGATATATAGATGGTTGGTGTATTGGATATATAGATGGTTGGTGTATTGGATATATAGATGGATGGTGTATTGGATATATAGATGGCTGGTGTATTGGATATATAGATGGAAGGTGTATTGGATATATAGATGGATGGTGTATTTGATATATAGATGGATGGTGTATTGGATATATAGATGGATGGTGTATTGGATATATAGATGGCTGGTGTATTGGATATATAGATGGTTGGTGTAGTGGATATATAGATGGATGGTGTATTGGATATATAGATGGCTGGTGTATTGTATAGATGGAAGGTGTATTGGATATATAGATGGATGGTGTATTGATATATAGATGGATGGTGTATTGGATATATAGATGGATGGTGTATTGGATATATAGATGGCTGGTGTATTGGATATATAGATGTGGTATGATTATAGATGGATGGTGTATTGGATATATAGATGGCTGGTGTATTGGATATATAGATGGCTGGTGTATTGGATATATAGATGGTGGTGTATTGGATATATAGATGGATGGTGTATTGGATATATAGATGGATGGTGTATTGGATATATAGATGGATGGTGTAGTGGATATATAGATGGCTAGTGTATTGGATATATAGATGGATGGTGTATTGGATATATAGATGGATGGTGTATTGGATATATAGATGGCTGGTGTATTGGATATATAGATGGATGGTGTATTGGATATATAGATGGATGGTGTATTGGATATATAGATGGATGGTGTATTGGATATATAGATGGATGGTGTATTTGATATATAGATGGATGGTGTATTGGATATATAGATGGATGGTGTAGTGGATATATAGATGGATGGTGTATTGGATATATAGATGGCTGGTGTATTGGATATATAGATGGATGGTGTATTGGATATATAGATGGATGGTGTATTGGATATATAGATGGATGGTGTATTGGATATATAGATGGCTGGTGTATTGGATATATAGATGGATGGTGTATTGGATATATAGATGGCTAGTGTAGTGGATATATAGATGGATGGTGTATTGGATATATAGATGGATGGTGTATTGGATATATAGATGGATGGTGTATTGGATATATAGATGGATGGTGTATTGGATATATAGATGGCTGGTGTATTGTATAGATGGAAGGTGTATTGGATATATAGATGGATGGTGTATTTGATATATAGATGGATGGTGTATTGGATATATAGATGGATGGTGTATTGGATATATAGATGGATGGTGTATTGGATATATAGATGGATGGTGTATTGGAATATAGATGGATGGTGTATTGGATATATAGATGGATGTGTATTGTATAGATGGAAGGTGTATGATTATAGATGGATGGTGTATTTGATATATAGATGGATGGTGTATTGGATATATAGATGGATGGTGTATTGGATATAGATGGATGGTGTATTGGATATACAGATGGCTGGTGTATTGGATATATAGATGGATGGTGTATTGGATATATAGATGGATGGTGTATTGGATATAGATGGCTGGTGTAGTGGATATATAGATGGATGGTGTAGTGGATATATAGATGGCTAGTGTAGTGGATATATAGATGGATGGTGTATTTGATATATAGATGGATGGTGTATTGGATATATAGATGGATGGTGTATTGGATATATAGATGGCTGGTGTAGTGGATATATAGATGGCTGGTGTATTGGATATATAGATGGCTGGTGTATTGGATATATAGATGGTTGGTGTATTGGATATATAGATGGATTGTGTATTGGATATATAGATGGATGGTGTATTGGATATATAGATGGATGGTGTATTTGATTTATAGATGGATGGTGTATTTGATATAATTTTATAGATGGCTGGTGTATTGTATAGATGGAAGGTGTATTGGATATATAGATGGTTGGTGTATTGGATATATAGATGGCTGGTGTAGTGGATATATAGATGTATGGTGTATTGGATATATAGATGGCTGGTGTATTGGATATATAGATGGCTAGTGTAGTGGATATATAGATGGATGGTGTATTGGATATGTGTATTGGATATATAGATGGCTGGTGTATTGTATAGATGGATGGTGTATTGGATATATAGATGGATGGTGTATTTGATATATAGATGGCTTGTGTATCGGATATATAGATGGATGGTGTATTGGATATATAGATGGATGGTGTATTTGATATATATGGATGGTGTATTGGATATATAGATGGCTGGTGTATTGGATAATATAGATGGATGGTGTATTGGATATATATATGGCTAGTGTAGTGGATATATAGATGGATGGTGTATTGGATATATAGATGGCTGTGTATTGTATATATAGATGGATGGTGTATTGGATATATAGATGGCTAGTGTATTGGATATATAGATGGCTGGTGTATTGTATATATAGATGGATGGTGTATTGTATATATAGATGGCTGGTGTATTGTATATATAGATGGATGGTGTATTGGATATATAGATGGCTTGTGTATTGTATATATAGATGGATGGTGTATTGGATATATAGATGGCTAGTGTAGTGGATATATAGATGGATGGTGTATTGAAATATAGATGGCTAGTGTAGGGATATATATATGGATGGTGTATTGGATATATAGATGGCTGGTGTATTGGATATATAGATGGCTGGTGTATTGTATAGATGGATGGTGTAGTGGATATATAGATGGATGGTGTATTGGATATATAGATGGATGGTGTATTGGATATATAGATGGCTGGTGTATTGTATAGATGGATGGTGTAGTGGATATATAGATGGATGGTGTATTGGATATATAGATGGCTGGTGTATTGGATATATAGATGGCTGGTGTATTGTATAGATGGATGGTGTATTGGATATATAGATGGATGGTGTATTGGATATATAGATGGATGGTGTATTGGATATATAGATGGATGGTGTAGTGGATATATAGATGGCTAGTGTAGTGGATATATAGATGGATGGTGTATTGGATATATAGATGAATGGTGTATTGGATATATAGATGGATGGTGTATTGAATATATAGATGGATGGTGTATTGGATATATAGATGGATGGTGTATTGGATATATAGATGGTTGGTGTATTGGATATATATAGATGGATGGTGTATTGGATATATAGATGGTTGGTGTATTGGATATATAGATGGATGGTGTATTGGATATATAGATGGATGGTGTATTGTATATATAGATGGATGGTGAAAAAAAAACCTACGTAGCATGCTGCATTATCTGCACAGCTGATGCTGCAACAGTGATATATAAAACATCGAGGCTTTCTCTGTGACTGACTTCTAGTATTTTTGCTAGTTTGGATTAAATCTCTAATTTCCATTGACCTGTATGGTCATGTTCCCAACTGTATGTGGAAAATATGTAATAATTAAATAATCAATATTTAAATCTTGATCTACTGAGGCACAAATGACCAGCAATGACACCACTACAAGTACATGTGAAATTGGGAGTATATTTGCATGTGTAGAATGTTCAAATTGTCAAATACAATTAGCGCAGTGGTTAGCGCGGTTGCTTCTCACCAAGGCAACCCAGGTTCGATCCTCGGACCGGGAAGTATGTGAGATGGTACTGTGGTCGCTAGATCGGACATGTGTGTTTTCTCCGGGTAATCCGGTTTCTTCCATCATCACCGGACTAACGGTCAGGCAAGCTATTTACTAGAGGTGGAGTATCATGCATAGATCTGTTCGTCCGTGTACACATGCATGCAAATGACTTCTTCTCTGAACCAATTGTTGGAATGTTTCCACACGCGGTCTGTAGCAATCTCCTGTCAAGTTTCTACAAATGGGGTCACAGTGGTGAAAAACTAGGTCATTAGGACAACTTAAAATGGAAGACTTTTAACCCTGTTGGAGTTCATCATGCCTGTTGTAAGTCATCTACTGGTTAATCAACTTAACCCTTTCAACACCACAGACCTCTAAATAGGCTTACAAAAAGTGTAGATCCAGATGAGCCGTCTCATCAGGATCTGCACTTTTTGCCAGTGATATGACTATTTTTAGACATAATTACCCATTTTGATAAATGAACTTGTCCAAATGTGATTTTCTGATTCATTTATTGGTTTATGAATATCATGGACCAGTCCATGTGAGTTACTTGGTGTTGAATGGGTTAAACCACATCTTCCTATGAACCAGGATGTTACTTGGTGTTGAATGGGTTAATATCATGCACCAGTCCATGTCAGTTACTTGGTGTTGAATGGGTTAATATCATGCACCAGTCCATGTCAGTTACTTGGTGTTGAATGGGTTAAATATCATGCAACAGTCCATGTCAGTTACTTGGTGTTGAATGGGTTAAATATCATGCACCAGTCCATGTCAGTTACTTGGTGTTGAATGGGTTAAATATCATGCACCAGTCCATGTCAGTTACTTGGTGTTGAATGGGTTAAATATCATGCACCAGTCCATGTCAGTTACTTGGTGTTGAATGGGTTAAATATCATGCACCAGTCCATGTCGGTTACTTGGTGTTGAATGGGTTAAATATCATGCACCAGTCCATGTCGGTTACTTGGTGTTGAATGGGTTAAATATCATGCACCAGTCCATGTCAGTTACTTGGTGTTGAATGGGTTAAATATCATGCACCAGTCCATGTCAGTTACTTGGTGTTGAATGGGTTAAATATCATGCACCAGTCCATGTCAGTTACTTGGTGTTGAATGGGTTAATATCATGCACCAGTCCATGTCAGTTACTTGGTGTTGAATGGGTTAATATCATGCACCAGTCCATGTCAGTTACTTGGTGTTGAATGG